>BSYO01000030.1:7313029-8513029 GCA_033239525.1 Nepenthes gracilis | reverse complement strand
TTCTATAACTAAAGTGGAAGAAAGATTCGAAAGAATTGTGAAATAAGCCTTCCAACACAATTCTTCCAATCAAACAACCTAGAAGAGTTTAACTCCTTTTACTCCAGACATATTGAAGTACTTTTTTCTTTATAAATTTAAGATGATGACTTTGAAACTATACAAAGGAAGTGCTTATCTAATGGATCATGTCAATACTTTCATAAATTATTGAGGTTCCAAAATTTAGGGGATGTTGCCCTCATGACATTGTATTCCTTTAACGTTAAGAGGGATACTCAAATTTGATTCTACAGGTTAGGACCAATTCTATTGGTAGTTATCAGTAATTAGTTGATAAGTATTGTCCTATTTTATCTCTAGTAGGAGGAAAAAAAAATAACTTGGACATCTAGTTAGGGACAAACAGTCTTCTAGTAAGAGTCTTAAGCGCTTCCTCAATTGCTTTAATGTTGAAGCTCAGTACATATAAAACTTGCTAATGAAGTAAAACTATACTTTTCTTGGTGATTATTTAACCCATCAACTTTTTTATGTCATTGGTTTAGAAGAATCTTTAGGCTTTTTTGGAGGCTGAATCAATTGCTTAGGTATACATAATTACCAAAGGAGCTAACGAAGCAAAGATGTCTGAGAGGCCAGACTATGGATCTCATCATATATAGATTGGAGAAGGAAAGGGAAGCAATAATATTAGCAATCGACAAATAACTTTAAAAAATAATAAAGGTTTGGGTTGAACATATGCTGAACATTCAAGCTGCTCTATCTAATGCCTCGCATAAATATTAGGACAAATGTCCTGATGTAGATCTAAAATATAAAATTTATAAAATGATCTAAGTTGGTCAAGAACCCAGAAACTAGATATTAATCAAAATATTGCTGCTATCATTGATTTCTAGGTCATAGTATTAAAGATTGTAAAATTTTACCAAAAAGGAGACTAAAGCTCTGATTTAGAGGAGCTTTTATAACAGATATCTGCAAGATCTAGAGGCGGTTGAGAAGTAGGATCATGATGACAAAGAGCTATCTGAGTAACAATGCAATTGGGCGGTGACTAAAGTTGTCAAAGTGGTTTCAACAAGGTAATAAGAAGCCATATCTCAAGAGAAGTAAAAAGGAGCTTCTAAAAAGACAAGATAGATATTAGGGTTAAGAAAATAAGTCACAATTTTTAGTGACGAATATATAGTTTATATAATTTCTCCCATTCAAACCTTCTTATGTATATGCACTTATTTTAGATGGAGCTTAGGATTAGCTGAAATAAGTCTTTATATATAATGAAAATTTTAGAAATATTTCATATTTTGATTCATTCAATATATTATGCATGAAATGTCAATAGATGAATCTATTAGATGGACCATTATATTATCTAGATGATGAATTGGTCCAAGTAAAAATGTTATTACAAATCTTGAAATCAAATTGGGAACGCATCCCTAGACTATTTTTGATTATTTAACTTTTCTAATAGTAGATCTACCATCAATTTATAATATCATTCCGAGTCGGTTGTGTCTAGCCACGTTTGAGGCCATCAACTCCATCTCATATCACTAATGTTCAAAATAGAATATGGGATTGGAGGAGTGGAGTCCAAGCCACCGGAAGTTGTTACCTAACCTAGATCAATGGCCTAATTTTCCCAACACTAATTGTAAAATGTCACCTTAGAGACGAGATATTTCTACAACAAGGTAAGAATTGGTCAAAATCCCATTGGATCCCAAGGTTTTAGACACGTATATTCAATTCAACTTTACCCTAGATAATATATTAGGTGAAGCCTTATTAAATTCTCAATGAAAAACTAAGATGTCTTCATCTAGACACCGATAAATATGTCTAGAATTTCACAAGTTAAGCATCATTCCCAATATGAACTTATCCTATAGAAAAAAAATGAGTTTGTACTATAGAAAAATTGATGGCCATATATAAGAAGAAGCAAAAAAATTAACTGAAATAAGTTTTATCCTAGAAGTTAAACACCCAAAATGGCCATCTAACATATAAATTGTAAAGAAGAGAAATAAGAAATGAATGATATATATCAACACAGATAGTGGCCTTCTCTTACGGATAGATCAATTAGTCAATTCTACTTGGAGGTATTAACTGTTAATTTTATGGATGCTAGTTGTGGACACAATTAAATCCAGGTAAATTCGAATGATGAGGAGATAACTTCCTCCATGATAGTATAGGGTAAAAACTGCTCTAAGGCTATTTTATTTGGCTTGAAGAATGTCGAAGCTACTTATCAAAAGTTAGTTAACAAGATGTTTTAGTAACATGCCAGTTAAAATATGAAATTCAACTCGGATGATATGTTGGTCAAAAGTATAGAATTTAATGACTATATAAAAGATCTAGCATAGTAGTTTTATGAGCTCAAAGCTTATTAAATGAAGATGAACTCAATCAATTGCATATTTGGGGTTACTTTAGAAAAGTTTTTAAAATTTATAGTCTCTTTATGTGGCATTGAAGATAACTCAAAGAAGATCAAGGCCATTATAGACGAGATGAATCCAACAGTAGGTCATCTTTTTTTTTTTGCCTTTTCTTTTCCTTTTAATGTTTGTTTTTTTGTTTGATTTGTAAAGTTTTATTTTAAAATCATTATAAAAATATTATTTTATAATTTTATAAAACATAACCCTACTTATATAATAATATTTTAATAATATATGATTATAAAATTATTATTTTGTAAGTTTATAAAATATAATTATACTTCATAAATGTTTAAAATGTATAATCATTAAGTTATAATTTTATAAGTTTATAAAATATAAATATATATATTATAAATAATAAAAAAAATAAATTAAATTTATAACTTGATGGATCCCGGAACCTGAGCCCCAAATCACAGAAGCAGGCCCAAATAGTTACGTAGAAAGGTTGGCCCAAAAGGCCCATAAACACGACCGAATTCAAACGGCTGGCTCGTTTTCAAGCACTTGACCGCATGGACAAACACTGAGACCCCTTTAAGACGGGGACCACCAGAAAGACCGAAATAACCCAGATGCCAGCTCAGCGCATGCAACGGCTCCTGACACGCCGTACCTGCAGGCCATACCCCTCTGAGCGCCGTATCTGCAGGCTGTGACAGGTGTCCCTGTCACAGCCGTATCCACAGTAGTGGCGATGGTGGCAGACAGCCCTGACATGCCAGCGCCACGTGTCGTCTTCCTTACGGCATCACATTCTCTATAAATACCCAACTCCAGCAGCTAAAGAAGGACCTTTGGCTTCCAGACCCTCCTAACCAGACTCTAGCAAAAATCCCCAGAGAAGAGAGAAAAGAGAGGAGTTATATTTCTTAAGTTGTAAACACCCTGAGGACGCTAAGTTTCCCAGGCTTCCACTGTTGTATTTCCTCTTCTTCATAGTGAGATTTCTCAGACTGCACGTCCACCACCGTGGTTTTTCACCCTTCGCCATATTGAGGGGTTTTCCACGTAAACTGAAGTGTTCATCCCCTGCCCCCGTGCTTTTCTATTTACTCACGTTCACTTTGTGTTGCTCCAACTCTTCCGTCCGCGTACCTAGAGATCCGCTCGCATTCGACCTCTCCCGCGGTCAGAGTTAACAGGACGCAACATAACTAAATTTATTTATATATTTTTATTTTTTACAAGTTAATATCTTATAAAAATTAAAAATATACACAAACAAAAAATATAAAACTTAAAAAAAGTAAAAAGAAAAAGGGGGAGGGGGAGGCCTATTTGTTGATTAAATCTAACGGGCAACAAATATATAGTACAGCCGCTGTGTCATATGCATGTAAAACAGCTCCCCCAATAGGCATTATGGACATGGAGCTATTGAAATTAGTCAAGGGCATTCAATGGATTACTATCGATTAGTAGCATTGTTACGACTCATGACCAATTGAGATGAAATGTATTGCCATTCTCTAAGGCCCTATGTGGAGCCAAAATGAAAGAATGTAAGTAGACAAATAAGTGCCAAAATACCTTTTAAGTTTTAAAGAAATATGTTGTGCATTAAGCTTTACTGAGCTACTTTAAGGATAGAGAAAACTTTACACTTATACCTAGCCATTTTAGACGTGACTTAAACATCGTCCTAGTCGGATAAAGAGTTGTGGTGTAGAAACAAATGTATTATAATAGCAAGATTTTAGCAGATTCTAATACCTAGTACATTCAAAAGGAAAAGATTGCTCTAACATTGGTCTTTGTTGTCAAAAAATTATAACCTTACTTTTAGGTTTACAGTTTAAAGTAATTAAATAATTGATTAAAGAGCCGATTAAAACAGTAAAATCTGATATTAAATAGATAGGTGTAAAGTTGTCCACATTGCTCGTGAGTAAAATTGAAAAGTAGGTCATCTACCTAAAATAGTAATTTCATCTACCTGAAAAAGCATAATTTTTTTTTAATTTTTTCTTTATTATTATTTTTATATTCTCATAATATATGTTTGTTAAATTAATTATTTGATGAGAAACTGATTCAAAAAAGAAAAAAATATAGTTTGTGCATGTCAATGGTTGCCATTATATTTTATTTTAGATTTGCTGTGATTAAAACAAAAGTAAAAATAGAGGAGGAAGAAGAAAAGATTAAAAAAAAAAAAAGGAATTGAGAAAGGAAATTAATTTAAGAAAAAAGGCGGCCGAAATTATTGTATGTTACGTGCTTTTTTATATTTTATTTAAATCAAAACTATCTGTTTTCATCTAAAATTACGAGGGCATTATTTTTAATTTGTATTAAATTTGATATTTTATTTAAATAAATGTTATCGATTTTCCTGAAAATATATAAATTAATATCTAAATGCTTAAATTATTATGACAAAGAGTAAATTTGCACATAATAATGAGTAAAATCTCATTATGTGTGAGGTATAAAAGTAATAAAATATTTTTGTTAATGTTATGGTGACAAGTCAAAGTATCCCATAATATTAATAATTTAAAATTATCTTAAATAGTCTTATATTTACTATTCCATAATATTAAATATTATATCATAATAAATAATAATTCGGTTTAAAAAAAAAGTCATTGTATAAATTTTATGATGGGATAAAAAAAATAGTATTGTGCTTGATGTCTAATTTAAATTCTTATCACCCAAATGTCTTGAATTTATTTATTTTTAATCATATTCAATTTCATTAATTTTTCCATCAAAAAAAATAAATAACAAATTTTATTTTTTAATTTACTTACTAAATTTATTACTATCGGTTAGTAAATTTAGATAGAATTAGCATGATTATTTTTAGCATATATATATTGATTGTATAATTATTATTTTATGGTATTACTTCCTCTTTTTTTTTTAGGTTCCTATCTATATCTAATATTTCTTTATTTTATAGATCAAATTTTGTTGAATGGAAAGATAGATTATATCTTCATTTGGGTATATAGATATGGATCTAATTACATACGATAGTTTTTGACATATACACTGACTAGAGTCTATACAGGCTCCTAGCTAGAATTTTTTATAACTCAGGCACACAAGCATCTATAACTAGTATAATTAAACAGAGTATAATCTTTAAACTTACAAAATTCTACACTCATTTTCTTTTATCATTCTTTCTATATCTTTTGATTTTTTTTTTAAAAAATTACTAATTTAAATATCAGAAGATATACTAAAAAGTAAGTATCGTATACTTCTTACATCTCGTTAAATTGTTGTGGTACGTAGGATTAGGATTTGTAACTATGAAGATCAGATCCGCTACCTCTTGAATCAATCGAATATTTTATCTGACTATCTAATTCATATAATAACTTAAATTTTAAGTACGCATTAATATAAAATACACATAATTTTTTTCACATAAATTTGTCCATGGGTTACTATCTAACACTTCTAAAGCGGTCATATTCTTTTCTCAAAATTCCTTATATTTCTAACAACTCTGATACCTTGACAAGGGTCTATGCTGATACCTTGATGGGTGGGAATTGTAGTTCTTGTCTCCACAGTAATGGGGGATCTCAGCCCTATGCTGATACCCAAAATATTAAAATGATGAGAAAATATAATATCCAAAATTAAAACTTAGAGTTAAGATTTAAAATATTAAAAATAATCTTAAATATTAGCTTAAGTTTTAGATTTATTTTAGATTTTGTGATGATTTGATATTATGAAAATTATTAGTTATAGGGTATCTTTAGTACGAATTTCGAGATAATTTTGAAATATCATATCCAGGGCAAGTTTTGATCGATTTTTATGGTGAGGTGAATAGATACTGAAATTGTCCCATACAAACAATTTTAATTCTGATTTTCTTTGATAATCGGCCTGAATTTGATCAAATTGACTTATTTTTTCATATTAACCGGGTCAGGGTGGTTCAGCAGACTGTGGGACCGGACAAAATTGTGATTCCCACCATAGACATACTGCCATCAGTTGATGGTCTTATTTTTTTAGCTGTTTCTTTTCTCCCCTTTTCCTCAAAATTTCTGCACTTTGTGCATATTAATTTTCAAAAAACTGCTTTGGCAGCAAGGTTTAAGCTCCTCCCTTGACATGGAAAGATTATCACTTTTTCTCTTTTTAGTGAGGTAAATTGATAAAGAATAAGGGCAGAATACATCAAGAAAGCAAGCTCCTTCCTTGACTCCCAACACAAGAATAGAATATATTAAGAAAACAAAAAATAATCGATAAAGTACCTTACCATTGAAGATAGAATAATGTATTTGAATTTAGCGAAGGATAAAACTCAAATCAGACTCCATAGGATATCAAACATCTTCTTTTTCTCTTTTTATCCATTCTCTCTTGTTTATGGGGTACTTCTTGCCATAAAATCGAAATGGGCTTTTTATACCCATGCCGGTACATGTGCATCATTTGGACTGCGTGTCGAGTGTCCACCTCATGCGTACACTTCCTTCACGTGGTTATCAAACTCAAAAGTCATTGCTATTTTATTATGGGTTTCACGTCGAAAAGCCAACTATACAAGTGTTGGCTTATAAACTCGAGGGGCTATCCCTCATATCAAACCGATCTTTTAGGATTGAATTCTCCTCTTGAACTCGTACTCACAATAATGGTAAGGGTTGGCTTATAAGAAACGCGAGAGACTTTCCCTCCTATCAGACTGATCTTTTGAGATTAGATTCTTTTTTTGGGCTTGTACTCGCAACATATTCACAATCATACGTGACATAGTTGCATGTTAAGTGCTGCTTTTGTTTGAACATCAATTGTGCAAAACCTCATGTGGAACTTCATCAACTTGCTTCATATTTTCCCAGCCTATCTCTTCTTGTCAAATTCGCCTAGCTTTGACATTACAGATATCACTTCTATTCTTAAAACAGCCTTCCCATCGTCTTATTTATTTATTTATTTATTCATCCTTGTGTGCATCTTCTAGCTTGCTAAGAAGGTACTCCATTTCTACATGATATTTTGAAGTTTCCAATATATCTGTCTGTAGCCTTAATTGATGATTAAGTAAATTGCTTTTCTAACAAAACTTTTACATTGCTTTAGTCATTTTTCAATCACTCTTTCCTATCGGCACTTCCCAGTATGCTATTTTATTTGTTAGAATATAAAATCATTTTCCAGCCACCGGCTAATAGCATATCCTTTTATGTAAGATAGTTTTAATTGAAATATTAGAGCCTTTGTAATCAAATGTTCATTAGTTTGATTTCTAAAATCTGATATATTAGACCAGTGTCTGCATTCCACAATGCATCCATCTCTTTGAACTATAATAATGCATTTCTGTTACTTGACTAACAACCAGGATAAGCAAATGCAACAAATATACTAATTGATATATTAATGAAATTATAATTAATTAAAAAAAAAGCAGTCTAATCAACAAGTCAAATCCCTTTTAAGGGGTAATAAATATGTTGTTAGAATTTCTAAGGAGCTACATTCTCGAATAAATGTATATTTTTATGTTAATCAACGATTAATACAACACCAGATAATCTTATCATACTGAGGAAACCTTTATTAGGAGGCTTCTCTTTAAAGAATTGTTGTTCTTTGCTCAAAATGATACATTCTATTTTCCATTTATAATGAAATTTCCTATATCTCATTAGAATAAAGATTGGTAACCAGTTTATGAATGAGTACTTTTAAATAGTTAGTTTGGTTTAAACTTACGTGCTTATGATTTTATTTTCTAGTTAATCTGTGCAGTGAAGGATCCTGAATTTAAGACTTTCTACATCAAAAATATTCTTTTAAACAAAAGCATTCATGTGCCATTATAATTGTAATCAGAGCATGTATAAAAGTAACCTTTTCAGTTGGGGCAAAAGTTGATCCAGCATAAGCTCGGGATACCTGCCCATTTGTTCAAGTAATAAGAGGTTCCTATGTCAGTATCCCACTCTATTATCAGAAGTTAGACAACAGAAAATATAATAAGTCACACATCTTGTACCGCAATTTGCAGATAAGAGGACAACAATAAGTTTAAGCTTATACTCAGTAGAAATAAGTATTTATTGATATATCCATTGCATTAACAGTTGCAGCATCTCTGCAGCCCGCAGAAAGGAAAGAAGGTAATCTTAAACTGTGTACAAGCTTCAAACAACCAGGGTAGCATCCATTTGTTTTCTCCACTTACAAATGCTAAGAAGCACTAGGCAGTCTGTTTATCCAATATGACCATCTCCAATGACAATATGACCAAATTGATCAGCAACATCATTTTCTAATTATCCTAATCATTTTCCAGTGCCATGGACTAATATTGTCTATTTTAGCTTTAAGATTCAACTATTGGACACCTCTAGCCCTTGCCTGACTAATGAATCACCAAGAGGTGCCATTTTGTGCAAGAAGTAACCTTCTATAAAAGCATGCCATGCAAATAGAAGGACACTTACATATGCTATTATGTGTGCAAAGATGTACAAGTGTGGAGTAAGAAATTATCTATAATTCGCAGAATGTCCTAAAAAAAGACTAACATTAATAGAAAATGAGAGAATTTGGGGTAAGATGGTTCCTGTAATGAGGTGGACAATGACTCTAATCTTAGAGTTGGATGCTTCCAGAAAATTGATCAAAACCACTTGAGTTAAATGACAGAGGATGGATGCTAGCTGTTGATGGAGTGGGATGGTGCCCTCCCCTTTTAGGGCACAAGCTAAGAGGTAGCTCGGTGTTGAAAGTTCTAGGAACGAGCTCGTCGTATGAGCGACTGAGAGATGGTCCATAATTTTTGTAACTGAACTTTCAATAATCAATTGCATTTTCTTTTGGAAATCTTGTATCTTTAGATGAAAATATAGACAACAAAAAATTGACTCCATCAAGCAAGGATGAACTGGCCAGTCTATGCCAAAAGACAACCATCACCATGTTGAAGGGACATGGAAGCAATGCCGAGGCACACAAGGGAATGCCTGATGACTATTTTCTCGCGTTGAGATCAGGCTTTTTTGCATGGAGCTCATAGCATATTAGAATATACAGAAAAATTTTGCACTTATGAGTAGTCACAACCCTGGTCTGGAAACACAATTAAATGAATCAAACTTGACCTAAAACAACGACGCAACCTTGTAAATGATACTGCTAGATAATCCAATAATAATTACATCAATGCTTAAGATCCGATGGTCACATTGGACCGTGACGTTAAGATAAATCATTGCCTGTGCTACTAATGTCCATAAGTAAAAAAAAAAGCACATCAAACCCGATAATAAAATATCCAACATTATCATTGAATGTAAATTAAAGGCTCACAGCCAAATACAAGTAATCCATAATTAGGATAATGAACTCCAAATTAAATAATCAAAATACATCTAAACATCCTTAATTATTCCTCCATGAGTAGCTTTTCTAACATCCGAAATCCCTGCAAATAATATTCGAACCCACTAATTCAAAAGGTTAGCAAAAGATAACAAGAATAAATCTAATACTCAATAAAGTATATATAATTTATATATGTAGATAATAGCAAATGATGCATGCAAAGGAACAATAATAATTATAAAAACCTAAAATGCCAAAATGTTTAAATATTGATAAATCATATAGAAATCAAATGAAAATATCATAATTGAAAATCGGTGATAACCTCACCAACAAAGATTAAATATTAAAAACTGAACTATAATTACTTTTACATAACCAAATGCCATATGTTACTAATTATGACCTGTGGGTAAGTCGACTATATTTTATTCTTTATGATTGGGGTCAAACGTAATTTTTCTAACACGTAGATATTAAGTTCAGTCTTCAATTTATAAATAATATACTAAGATATATTCTAATATATTTTTTCAATTATCTACAATAATTTAATTAAAATGAAAAACTCTATAGCCAAAAACCAATATACAAGATTTTTCTCTTCATTTAGAAAACAAATTATTTTTATTAAAATTAAAGTAGAATTTTCATCAAAATACTTACATCGAAGAGACACATAATGATAATTTATCAAAGATTTCAAGATTTTAAGCTAACAAGCTTAAATTAATATACAAGCCTTCAAAATCACATGGAATGGAAGTAAAATTAATATACACGTAATATAATATTAAAGGAGGTAGGCAAATATCACATGCATGTACATTTAAACAAGAAATGATAAGAATTTTTTAAAAAGTTAAGAACTCAATACATTTGTTTTCACTTAGATTTTTCAAATATTTGCTTGAATTCACTTCAAATTACTTCCTCTTCTTTCTCTCTTCTTTTCTCTCTTTTTTTCTTCTCCTTCTCTCTCATCTCTCAAAAATTCGTGAGAAATGTAGAAATTGTTCAGAAACTCTTTAAATAGTAGACTAGCATTGTTTAAACAGAGAAACTAATTTTAGTCTACGCAATAGCGCTCATCAAGCGTGCCTCAGATGTTGCAATTTTAGAACAAACACGCACGAGCGCCCATCATGCAAAACTCAGATGTGGCGATTCTACTTCAAATACACTCATGCGTGGTTCATGTGTACATCAAGCATTACTCATGCCTACACTACTATGGTTTTAAAACTTAGTTTTTAACTCAAACCCGTAATTAATCTTAATAATTTACTAATTTACTTAAATTCAATATCACTATATAAATCAGAGTTTAAATCTCACAAAAGTATGAATTGATTTAGGGGAAAATGAAGATCAAATAGTTGACCAGTACTTCATGGGGTGAAACAATATGTACCAGTGCACCATCTATCCACACTTAGGTGGCTTACCAGATGGCTCTCAAAGCTGAAGGAAAGTTAAAAGATCGAGCCTCCAGTATGAGATTTCAAAAGGCCCAGTGTTTTTCCAGAATTCCAGGCGACAAAATCGAAATGAATCAGGCCCCAAGGAGCAAACTGGTGAAGCTAACAAAAGGGATGAATGTTTCACTTATGGAAAAGGACATCGATTCTATACGGGTCCTCAGAAAAGAGGAAAGACGGGTAAACTCAATCTATGATTTCAATTCGGCTGAACGAGATAAGCCCAAGCAGGAGGATGACCACCTACTGGATCTAAAAACTGGGCACCATGAGGAAATTTGTGAACCCGATGTCGTTACTGTCAGGAGGGTCCTATCCATTCCAAAGGAGGAAGAAGATTGATTGACTTACGAGTAACATTTCCCACACTGTTAGCATTGCTCAACAGAAAAACGTGTTCACCGTCATTGATTTGAGAAGCTGCACAAACCTAGCAAACTAAAACAGAGACGTGAGGATCACTCCAAATCATACAAGGTGTCCTGGTTTGGTTTAAGAAAGGAGACGCTATCGTCAAAGAGAAGTGTTTGGTGAAGTCCAGTCACGCTAAATTTGCTACCCGTGGATGCTTTTGCCATATTCTTCTGGGCAGACCACAGCAGTTTGATAGGAAAGTAAATGTGACGGCTATAGTAATATCTATACTCCTCATCTCTGAGGAGACAAATACATGCTAAAACATTTAGGGAGATACCCAATGTAACCACCTCAAAGGATTCAATTAGTTTTCTCTCTCTAAAAAGGTTTGAATATGCCTATCAAGAAAGGAAAACAGCCTATGCTGTAATAGGACTTGTTACCACCCAGCAAGATATCACTCAACTCCCAGATGCAGTGAAAAAAGTCCTAGCCAAGTTCACTGATGAGTACCAGAGGAACTACCAGATGGGTTGCCTCCCATGTGAAACATCTAACACCATATTAATCTAATTCCTGGAACCACTCTCCCCAATCTACACCGTTGCAGAATGAGTCCCCAACAGCAATGTGGGTTGCAGAGACATGATGGGGGACTTGTTGCAGAGTGGATTCATTTCAGAGAGCATTAGTTGTTACGCCACCCAGCTCATCTGACCCTAAAGAAAGATGGAACGTAGAGAACGTATATTACAAGTCAGGCCATCAACAAAATTGCAAAAGATTACTGATTCTCAATTCCCTATTTAGATGACATGTTTGACTTGTTGCATGGTGCAAAACTATTTTCCAATATAGATTTAAGGTGTGGGCAGAGGAAAACTGCCTTCAAAACCAGAGAAGGGCTTTACCAATGGTTGATTAATCAAGTCCTGAAATGTTCATAGGAGGTAGTATATTTTGATGATGTTCCCTTTCTTCAGCTCCAACTCAAATGAACACCTTAGCTGTGTCCATCAAGTTTTGCAACTACAGAGGCAGGAACAGTTCTATGTAAATCTCAGACAATGTTCGTTCATGGAAGACTAATTTTTATGGGATATGTTGTATCATCCCATGGCAGCAAGGTAGATGATGAAAAGGTTCAAGCTATTGTTGATTGCCCTACCCCTTCATCAAGCATGACGTGTGAAGTTTCTGCAGATAGGGAACCTTTTATTGACAGTTAAGCAAACTTACAATAAAACCATTGTCCCTGTGACAGATTGCCCGCAAACATGCACTTTCTCTTGGAGTGCAGTAGCCAAAGACCCAGTTCTAGGCTTACAGAATTTTGAGGGATGCATCCGATGTGGGGATTGGTGTCGTCCTAAGGCAGAAGGGGCGCCCAGTTGCATTCATCAGTAAAAAGCTAAATGAAGCAAAGAAAAGGCAGTCCACTTAAGATGTCGAGCTCTACACGGTCGTACAAGTGCTAAGGTTTTCAAGATGCTATCTGATTTACAAGGAATTCATATTGTACTCAAACCATGAGGCTCTAAGGTTCCTCTATGCTCAAAAGAAACCGACGGCATGCTAAATAGATGTCATTCCTTCAAAAATACTCCTTTGTATTAAAGCACGAATCAGGAGCCATGAACAAGGTGGCTGATACCCTTGGCCACAATCTCGGTTTTCACAAGACCCTGTCATATGAAGTAGTCAGCTTCAATCTTGTTCCAGAGTAATATAAGACAGATCCTTAAGTAATAGATGAAAGTGAGGCTGGCCATGGCATCACATTCACCCTAACTGATAGGTATTTTATTCAAGGGAAATTAGTTATGCATCCCTGAAGGTTCTTTGAGGATGTATGTCATTGCTGAGTTGCACGTAGGATGATTAGTGGGACACTAACACAGAGATGGAACATTGACACTACAGACCAAAAATTGTTCGGGGTGTTGACAAGTTTGTCGAGCAGTGTATGATTTCTCAAACGGCTAGAGAAAGGAAAATTCTAGGTTTGTATCAACCACAGCCAACTCCGGGCAGACCACACCAGTATGATTCCACGTTCATAGTGGACAAATTTTTCCAAGATGGCTGATTTTGGCCTTTGTAAAAGCACCTCTGATAGGCTTCATGGTGTACCACAAACTGTCACTTCTGACCAATTCATCAGTCACTTTTGGAGAACTTTATGGGGTCAACGGGAAAGAAATTTCAATTCTCTAGCCCGTCACTTTCAAACCAATAGACAAATCACAGTGGTAAATCAAAAATTAGGTAATCTATTAAGAATCTTGGTAGGAGAACACCCTAAGATATGGGACATTTTTTTCATCTCTAAAGCTGAGTTTTTCTTCAATCCAGCCAAAAATCATTGCACACAGCTATCTCCATTGGAGGTTAACTGCAGAAGGAATCGAGATCATGTTCTTGACACTGTATCCGTTATCAATCATAAGAAAAGTATCATGGAGGTATTCCAGAAGTACAGGAACTGGTCAGGGACAATACGGAGAGAGCTAATGCTCAATATAAAGCAGCTTCTGATGATCACAGGCAACACGTTGAGGACAATGAGGGAGATTTGGTGATGATTTATCTTTGGAAGGACCATGTAATACCTCGGATCCCTAATTGGATTATTTTTGATATTAAATTGATTTGGGTTAATTAGATGTGTTTTGAAGAAATTATATTGTGGAAATTTTTCAAAGGTTTTTGGTTTGGCGTTCCGCGCTCGAGGCATGCTAGAGACGTGTTTTCCAGAATGGATTGGTTTCAAGGTGTGCTTGAGGCTTTCCCTAGGTGCGCTAAAGGCGCGTTTTTGCAAGAGGGCCGCACTTGAGCGCGAGCAAAGTTATAAAAAGGCGAGCAGGTTCGGGCTTCGGTAGTCGTGCGGGTGCAAGGAGAAAGAGGAGAGAGATAGAGCATGGGAGAGAAGAGAGAGGAGGCGTCATTTGGGCAGTTCGGAGCATCATTCCATTAGATCTGCTTGGTATAAGGTCGAGATAAGTATCTGTAAGCCATATCCTTTGTCTGATGATATTTGTTTACGTTTTGGAGATTTCATTTACATGCATATTGTTTTATGCACCCTATCTACATGCATGCATGTACGATTTACTGGTCGATTTGGAAGTTTTGTTGGGTTTTATGATTTTGGAGGATTTTCTAGCATCTGAAAGTTGTCGTGCCGAAGCTTGGTCGAGAAGTAGCAGTTTTAGGTTGTGCTGGTTTGAAATCTCATGGAGTAGGAGGTTTTGGCAGGCAAAGAGGCAGGTGGTGGAGCGAAGGTGATGAAAGGCAAGAATGAGAGTACATTTTTGTGGGACCATGGTGGTTCTAGACCCAGTGGGTCGATATGTGTGTGAGACCGTGGTGGTCCGAGACCCAGTGGGTTGATATATGTGTAGGACCATGGTGGTCTGAGACCCTAGTGGGTTGATATGTGTATGGGGACAGGGGAGTCCGAAACCCTGGTGGGTTGATATATGTGGGACCGTGGCGGTCCGAGGCCTTGTTGGGTTGATATGTGGTCGTTAAGAACTGCAGGCTCAAAATGTAGCCGTGGGCTCGAGTCCCGTAGCGAGCGTCGATTCCAGGGTGCCGGCGCTTGAAGCGCACTCGCTGCGCGCTCGAGTGCCATCCTGTTATAAAGCCGCGTCGGGCTTCTACCGTGGCATTTTCACGCGGTTTCCATGGGAGAAAAGAGAGAGAGAAAGAGAGGAAGAAGAGAGAGAGGCGAGATTGAGGTCTCCGGGTCTGAATCTGAACTCGAGCTAGTTGGAGAAGTGATAGATCGGATTGCGGCAAGTGCATCCATACCCTTCTCTTCCGTTTTTTTTGAATTTTGTTCGATACCCGACCCATGTATGTATATGTGATCTCCACAGTTTAATTATGTATATGTATGAATTTCATATCCAAATTTGTAGAAATTGACGGGTTTTCGTATTCAAACCCTAACCCCGCACCCGGGTAGTTTTGGGCCCCAATTTTTGGGGCTTTTATATAAATTAGGACTAGAATATCATTACCTATATCTTACATATGTTAATTTACCGATTTGATATCTAATTTGAGGGTTTTATGTGAAAACCCGTTCAAGAAACCCTAGACCCGCGCCCAACTTAGGATTCTCCCCTCTCCCTTCATTATATGTTTAATTGACCCCAAAGTATGCATATATCTCAGCCGGGAGTCCAATTTCACAAGTATCGACCCGTTCGCGATGCTCGGACGCTCTAAAACGGCCCTATTACTGCTCACCGGAGGCTAAATGTGAATCTTGTATGCTTCCATCGAAATTAATTGTTATGAAAGCTATGTCTAATCGTATATGTTCAATTGTAAACCCCGGAAATATGAATTTGTGTTCTCGTTGTGAAGGAAATGTGTTCCAGAGGCCCCCAAAGTGATAATTGATTAATGGTGGTAAGAAATCCTAATCTTTCCAGTGAATTATGGTGTCCATGTATCCAATTAACCTGTGAAAAGGATATTGTGAATTATTGGAAATGCATCCAATTAATATTTTTAGTGAATTAATGAAAATATTGTGAATTGAATTGTTATGGGCCTTCCCTAAAATGAATATGAAACCACGAAACAATGACAACAGAACTGTGTTATAGAGGTAATACGCCTCGGCCTGCCAATAGCACTACAGTAGAGACTCAAGGATCATTCTGGTCGCATATTTTAGCGGGTAATATTCTTGGCAGGCCTTTAGATACTACTGTGGAAGAATGAGGACTGTCCCTGGGCCTCGGGAGAAGCTTTGCAGGGGCCTTGTGGTCTGTTTACAGGCAATATGTGATTGCCCATCTCTGAGTCAATAATAGGAGTTTGTGACTTTAGATCATGTGGTATATCATGATTCTTTCCTCGTTCTTCTGCACCTTTAGTTAGTAAGGCTTACTGACTCTAGTCTGCAAACGTAAGAAATTATGCATAATTTACATTCCAAAGAGAAGAATAAAACATGAAAAGTTAATTGTGTTCCAAAAACATACTCGATCACGTCTGATGTTTATGCATCCTCGTTACACTTGGATATATCTCTTTTACTTAATTTCGCTTATGTTTCTGCTTTATTTTGCTTAGATTGCTTACCGTCTTGATTATATTGCACTTGCTAAGTTGTTAGTTCACCATTGCTTATCATTGTCTCTAGATTAGCACAAGTCTGTTACGTCCGATGGGACAGTGTAGAGATTCAAAGTGGTTTAGACTTTGATTTGGAAAATCACGTCGGAGACTTAGAAATCATAGTTTTATTTATATCATGAAAAAATGTATATTGTACATAATGTTGGTGATCAGATGATTTAGTTTCCAATGTCGTTTGGATTTATTTACACTTCCGTAAGTTATTGTAGTTTGTAGCAGATTCCTAGTAGCATCTCTCTTTAGCTAATATTGTGTTTAGATACACAATGTTGGAGCCACAAGTTGTATGTGACATTTAGATCCTGTGTAGTTTTGTGTATTGTTGATTGTATGATATCGGAGTTGGGATTTTTGGATGTATTGTGGATATTGTACAGGTTTTGTATTTGGTGGACGTTCATTTTACAGACGAAACTCTATCAGATTTTTGGCAAAAAAAAAAACGTCCGTCACAATTGATATCAGGAAAAAGAGATACCTTAGGTTTGATTTGAATAGTATGCGAAAGCTTATAATAGATTAAGATTGATCGAATAAATAGATAAAGCCGTAGAATTATTAAGTTAGTTCGGGTAGTTTTGGTTACCCCAGTCTCTATAACTTAAGCTAGCACTAAGTTAGGAATGATGATTTAGTTCGATTGTTTAGCTTATACATCCTACTCAATGTCCTAGGAGTGGCCTAATCCGAATTGTTCTTGTTTCAAGGAGGTATTAGCAATGGCTTCTAGGTAGAGGACTACCCGTGTTAGTGACTGACCGCAGAGTCAAGAGGAAGATGTTGTTTGGAGACACCTCAAGGTTGGAATTTGATTGGTACCGATTTGGTACTTGAATTGGTCGGTATTGATTCGAGGCCTAGGTTAATCGATTTTAGTTCAATGTTTAGGTGATCGACTCTGGGTTGAGGACCTCGGAGTAGTAATTTGCTAAGAAAGAGTCCTTGATCGACGTATCAACTATGATGGATAGGGTGGAATCGATGGCTGAGATTAGAATAACTTAAAGTTAATTTATGAGGTTATCGAATCCTAGGATGTTGATTTATAATCGATTTGGAGATGCTTAAGTGTTTAAATTTTTGGATAGCTCAGGTTCTATAGAGGTTGAGATGTGGATCCTGAAAATTAAGATGATATTGTGGTGATCCAATATTTGAAAGAAGACAAGATAATGTTGCTCCCAGTCTAATAGGAGGTGAAGTTGACCTTGGGTGGGTGACATGATATGAATCATGGGTCTCAAGGAAAAAGAGATATCATAGGATTTGTTTGTGAATGCTTTATGGATGAATATCTTGTTTCGATAGGATTTTTTGGGAGTATGTATTAATTATGGATAGTTCGATTGCATGATTAGGGATTTCTCTTATTCCATGAGTTAGGCAGTAAGGGAGCTCAATACCTTGGATCAAGGCTTTGCCATGATGGCATGAAGTATGAAAGTATTGTCCATTGTGGCGAGATACAAAGTTCTCGGATCTTGATGTTTCAATATATGTGTTACCTTGGGATCTAGAATCTATATTTTGTTGGCATTTCCTAAGTTTATTCGTTTATTTGAGGATTATAGACTTGCACTAGTTGCATCGAGGTCTGTGACCTTCCCTTGGGACTATAAATATGGTTGGTTTGGGTGAACTGATTGCCTTACGGTGATAAGGCTTGATATGATATGCTGGACAATTTGGTTAGTAGGGTGCCATGCTAGTGTGAGCCAGGATGGTAAGGATATGACACCTGTAAATCGGGTAGAAAGGTTTGAACATGAGATATCGTAGTTTGAGTGGCGGCGAAATTAGCATTGTTTCATCTGCATATCGTCTGATTAGGATTTGCACCAAGTTTAGTTGACACATAAGACCACACTTGGGAATCGTCTTGTGGTCACCAAGGTGTTTGGATAGTGTAAGTGTTTGAGGACGTTTCCTAGAGGAAACGATCAGCCCGAATCGTCTCATAATCGTTGAAGTGATGGTTGTTGTAGAGTTGTGCCAGGTTTGACACCAAATTTTGAGGACTCTGTATTGAACCATTAAGGCATCGGCTGAGTATTTTGCCGTGAGGTGCTTCAGTGCTTTTGGGATGGCCTTGTTGATGAACTCTTTGAGTCAATAGGGTGTGAGAAACCTATTTGAGGATCATGTCATGGATTGCAAAAGATGATTAGCCGTGTGCTCAAATATCAAAGGAATAGAGAGAAGTGTTATGTTGGGCATGTGGCTTCTTCAATAGCAGGAATGCGATTCCTTAAAGTTTGGAGCAATAACTCAATTGGAGAAGGATTGATTGATGTCTCAAAGGTGTGTTGGTTTCTTGGGTTTAACTGAATTCGGAAGGGTAATCCGATAAGTATTTTTCGAGGATTGCAATGCTATGAGACGTTTGGGCTTAGAGACGATCAGTATCCGTTAGAATGGGTCATGCGAGGGTAGCCTTCGAGGAATTAAGGATTAGATGTTGACCATATTGTTCGGGTTGACCCCTGATGGGTCTAGTAAGTCACGGAAAATGTGATCCTTTTGAGGAAGCTCTAGGATTGTATATTTTTTGCCTTGTATGGGTGGTTGCCCTTGGTTAAGAGGATGTAAAACCGATAACAAGAATTACTCTACTAATAGTTTGGGGTTAGCCATTAAGGTCTTTACTTTGAGGATTGATAGGTGTCACCAGTGGAAATAGCCATTGTTTAAATGATTCTAAAGGACGGAGAGGTCTCGCCAGAAGAGATGGCCATGTGACAGTGCAAACGGGTTAATCTTCTTAAGAATTAGAAGGTGTATTTCGATGTCCTTCATGGAAGGTGAATAGTATTGCTATAATCGAACGCCAGGAATTTTTGGTTAGGAAATGTCTAGATGCTCCATAGGAGGTGTGTTACGATAAATCTTGAGTAGCTCCTAATATCTAAGCAAAAAAGGAGAGCTCTATCTTTGATTCTAGGAGGGAAAGTTTCCTTCTAAGTAATAAGGTCATGGAATTATAAGATGATTAAGCCCTCATCGTTTTGGTTTCGAGGATGTTAGGGCAACAAGAATTATGGTACTATTTAGGTAATTGTGGATTGGGATGGCAAAGACAGCCCATTTATTGTGAATATGAGGGATACGACCGAAAGGTATGAGTTGGCTCGTTGATATGCCAACAAGACGAAAGATTTGGGCAAGTATTTGAGTTCGAGGCTTTTGGGTGATTGCTTCAATCGTGTTACCTAGGTTAATTGTAAGCTAAAGATTTTGGGCCTTGCCTTAGTTGTATCGATGTCCTTAGGATCTTCCTTATGTTTATAGTTGCAAGGAAACCTAGGAGTCTGATTTGAATTAATAGACATGAGTTGCAAGAGAATTCTTAGTATCTTGATAAATGGTTAATCAGAGTAGAGCAGTAAAAGCATGTGAGCTATTAGCTCAGAAATTTCGGAACGGGATTAAGGTTCCATTGGGAGACCTTTCTCAAGGCATAGGAGGTATTGAGGTGAGAGCCTATTGGTTCATTTGAGATTTTGTATTAAGCGAGAGAGGTAGTCAATAATTATGCTTACCTTTGAATTTAGGTAGATTATTGTGATGCCTCCCATGTATCGATGATTGAGGAAGTAGGTTATGATCAGATTTAACCATTGTGGGAGATTAGGAAGTGTCTCATAGCAAGGTTTCCATCTCAATTTTAGATAAAAAGATATTAGACGTTGAGGATCAGAATGATTTGAATGATTAAGGTTCGCTAGAAATAATCGTTTCTCCAAGATAGTGATTTAGGAGTACGGAGGCGAAATCTGGAAGGACTATCCTATTGTTAAGTTTTGAGATTCGTTAAATTTTGAGAACGAAATTTTTATGATATTCGTAAGAGTTATAAGGCACCAATTTTCAAGATATGATAGTTAAGTATAATTAAATTAAAATAAGTGAATCTAGGCCCTAGGACACGGAAGAAATTGGATCGAGAGGCCCGAATGTCCGAATTGGCAAAATCGGGAACCGGCATTGTTAACCTTGAAAAATTGATCCGTAAATGAGATTCGAGTTTTAAATTATGATAATCGTGATTTATTAAGCTAATATAATCAAAATTAGGGTCCAAGAATGTGAAATATTGGGTTAGAAGGGTCGAAATGGGTCCCGAATGGCATGTGCACAAAACGGGCTCGTTGCAGGCCTGCCGCAGACCTGACTCGCGCCCGCTATGGGCTCGAGCCCCCTAGCGAGCACCGATTCTAGCGTGTTGGCGCCCGAAGCGCGCTCATCGGGCGCTCGAGAGCAAGCATGTTATAAAGCTGCGTCAGGCTTCTGCCGCGGCATTTTCACGCAATTTCTAGGGGAGAAAAGAGAGGGAGAAGAGAGAGGAGAGATCGAGGTCTCCGGGTCCGAATCCAAGCTCAAGCTAGTTAGAGAAGTGATAGATCGGGTCGAGGCAAGTGCATCCATATCCTTCTCTTCCGTTCTTTTTGATTTTCATTCGATTCTCTTCGGATATTTTTATCCCGATACCCGACCCATGCATGTATATGTGATCCCCATAGTTTAATTATACATATATATGAATTTCATGTCTAAATTTGTAGAAATTGACAAGTTTTCGTATTCAAACAAGAATCCCATGTTCGGGTAGTTTCGGGCTCCAATTTTTGGTGCTTTTGCATAAATTAGGACTAGAATATAATTACCAATATCCTATATATGTTAATTTATCGATTGGATATCTAATTTGAGGGTTTTATGTGAAAACCCGTTCGCAAAGCCCTAGACCCGCACCCAGCTCGGGATTCTCCCCTTTTCCTTCAACTATATGTTTAATTGACCCCAAATTATGAATTATCGTATTCTAATTATGCGTATACCACAGCCGGGAGTCCGATTTTACAAATATCGACCCGTTCGCGATGTCTAGACGCTCTAAAACGGCCCTATTACTGTTCTTCGAAGGCTAAATGTGAATTTTGTATGCTTCCATTGAAATTAATTGTTATGAAAGCTATATCTAATCGTATATGTTCAATTGTAAGCCCTGGGAAAATGTGTTTGTGTTCCGTTGTGAAGGAAATGTGTTCAGAAGGCCCCCAAAGGGATAATTGATTAATAGTGGTAAGAAATCCTAATCTTTCCAGTGAATTATGGTGTCCATGCATCCAATTAACCTGTGAAAAGGCTTAAGTTTGAAGGAAAGATAATAATTGTATATGCGTACGGAGGGAAGTCCGCAATGTGTTATGTGATCGAATTATCTCCCGAATGGAGATATTGTGAATTAAATTGTGGTGAACATTTCCTCAAATTAATATGAAACCATGAAATAAAGACCACAAAACTGTGTTACGGAGGTAATACCCCTTGGCTTGCCAGTAGCATTACAATAGAGACTTAATTGGATATTATTGTGGCTGAATGAGGACTGCCCCTGGGCCCCGGGGGAAACTTTGTGGGGGCCTTTTGGCCTGTTTATCGGCAATATGTGATGGCTCGCCTCTGGGACGATAATAAGAGCTTGTGACATTAGATCATGTGGTGTATCATGATCCTTTTATCGTTCTCCTACACCTTTAGTTAGTAAGGCTTACTGACTCTAATCCACAAACGTAAGAAATTTTACATAATTTACATCACAAAGAGAAGGATAAAACGTGAAAAGTTAATTGTATTGCAAAAACATACTCGATCACGTCTTATGTTTATGCATCCTCGTTACGCTTGGATATCTCTCTTTTGCTTTATTTCGCTTATGCTTCTGCTTTATTTTGCTTAGATTGCTCACCGTCTTGATTATATTGTACTTGCTGAGCTGTTAGCTCACCGTTACTTTTCCTTATCTCCAGATTAGCACAGATTTGTTATGCCCAATGGGACAGTGTAGATATTCGAAGTGGTCTAGGCTTTGATTTGGAAGATCATATCGGAGACTTAGAAATCATAGTTTTATTTATGTCACGGAAAAATGTATATTGTACATAATGCTGGTGATTAGATGATTTAGTTTCCGCTGTTGTTTGGATTTATTTATGCTTCTGCCGGTTATTGTGGTTTGTAGTAGATTCCTAGTGGCATCTCTCTTTGGCCAATGTTGTATTTAAATACATAGTGTTAGAGCCACGAGTTGTATGTGGCATTTAGATCTTGTGGGGTTTTGTGTATTGTTGATTGTATGATGTCGGAGTTGGGATTTTTGGATATATTGTGGATATTGTACAGGTTTTGTATTTGGCGGACGTTTGTTTTACAGACGAAACTCTACCGGATTTTCAACAGAAAAAAAAAAAACAATCCGTCACACTCTTGGTGTTAGTATTGAAGAGTTTCAGCTGCAACAGAATCGCAAACAACAATTGAGCTTGCATTCTCAACTCAAGAACCATCGCCACACATCATGAGAGCCACATGCAGTACCCAGTCTGATGGATAAGCAGGCCATAATCAGAAGAGTCCTGAATTCATGAAGAGAAACTGAGGAAACTGGATCCAGAATTGTGTGAAGACGTGTCTAAGACTAACTCAGAGTCAAGTTCATTCTATGATGGGGAAAATGATGCAACTTCAGGCATTCCAGTCCTTCTAACTCGGTGGTGGTTTGATGCTGTCACTAATCAATGCAACAAGGTCCAGCAAAAAGTTTCAATTCCCATGATGAATGATTCCCACAGAGAGGCAGCAGTCCAACTACTCGGGAGTAAATAAACCAGGAGCCCCAAAGAGATTGGGAATAGCTTCCCAACTTATTTTTAGTGTTCTCAGCCTCAATAAAAAAGCACAATGGATGTAATTTTGAGTATGTAATCCTAAAAAACGCTTTTTCATTGTTGTAATAGTTGATGATCTTCTAATTGTTGAGTAAATTTTATTCCATAGGTGTGGGAATCCCAATGTTGATAGCTGACAATTGAGTAGCCTTTTTGTTGTAATCCTCATTTTGAATTAAATTAACACCAGTTTTCTCTTTGTTCTTCACTGTTCCTGAATTCCAAAACTTCAGCTAGACTCTTTGAAATTGGTTCTGCATCAACAAACTACTTTGAATTAAGTCCTTCATCACCGACATTACAGCACTACATAATGACCTAGTAGCATTCTAGTTGATATTGTTACAGATAGAGGGCAGTTGGACCCTAAGATGCAGCAACTAGCTGCAGATATTGCTCCCATAAAAGATGATTAGGCTATGTGAAAGATTGCAGTGACTGGAGTAGTTGTGGAGATACCTAAGGTAGAGGCACCAAAGCACAAGCAATATGCTTGTGTATAAAATGCCAAGCAGCTGGAAAACTTTCTATGGCAAATGGAGCAATATTTATAGACAACAGAAGTCGCTAAAGATTGAGATGAGGTAGGACTGTATACTTCTAGATTATCCTATGTCATAGTGGCATAACAAATTCGACAGGATGGATGAACACAATGCACCATAACGCCAAGAGGTCATTTGAGGATGGAGATCAAGCAGCAGCTTTATCTAAAGTGTTAAGTCGCTCTCTTTAGGATTGGCAACTTTCGTGATCAGGTCAGTATTTCTAATTGTAAGTAGTGAGAAGATCAAACCTGAGGCTGTCATGAGATACATACCCTCCGTAAGCTTGAACAACACTCGTCAAAGATGTTTGTGAGACGAACATGCAAGTTAGACTCAAGTGACTTTCACTTGATAAATTGTTTGAGGATGTTGCAAGACAAACTTGAGATTTGAGCTCGTGCAACTTTTATTTTGGATTGCAGAGGCTATTGCAGGATGATCACAGTATATGAGCTCAAGCAACTTTCACATCCAAACAGATGTTTGAGCTACGTGCTAGAGATGCTAGGGTGCCATCTATGTGAATAGTGATATGGCAAGGGACAATGCAGGAGCAGTTGTAGCACACATGGTCGACTAGTGAATGCAATGTGGGAACAACACTCGAACAACTCGGCTAAACAGTGAGGTGGCAATAGACAATGCAGGAACGGCACTTGAGCAATTTCTATCTATACACTCAGCCAAGATTTCACATAGCCTTTTTTTTAATGAAGCCTACGAACACCCCTTCTTGGTTCAAAACTGTAGTGTACAAGAGAAACAAAAGAGAGAGCTTTGGGTAGAAAAAAAACTATTGTTGCTTCTCCTATATAGTGATATATGGTAAGACAAACCCTTTTTCTGGGTGTAGGGCTTCCAAGTGCAAAGGTTCATCTCGGTTGAATCACCAGATAGTTCATTTTATCATTCTTTGACTTAGATGCTTCAGTTACACTTAGGAAAGAAAAAGGTTAGCTATAAGCAAAAGCATCAGGGGTCTAGGTCCATGGTGTGGAGGGCTGATATGAAGCAGGTTCTTTGTTAGTGGTCAGCTTCTAGGATTAAGCCGACCAGAGAGCTAGCATGTTGTTACTACCGGATGCAAATTGGATTTTTGACTTATACAAATGTTTAGTTGTTAGAATAAAATAAATTAGGAATAGAATAATTATTCTTAAAAAATGAAATAAGGTTGGAATAGAGTTTAAAATTAATATTCCATTGTTCGATTAGTCACTTGAAATAGAAAAAAATGAATTAGGAATTAATTTTCTAGTGTTTGGTATATACTAATAGCAGGATGAATAACCAAGAAATTAGTATATATTTCACCCTGACCAAAAGTATATTAGTATTATAAATAGACATGGTCAATAAGTTTCAATTATTTTTTGTGTAGGGTACGATCACGAGTGAAAGTAATCGATTCGAACTGACCCGGTCAAGATTATGAATTTTTTTTTATAAATATATTTTTTATTTCAAATAAATATTAAATTTAAAAAATCATTTCAATAGATTATATCTTCGTATAATTAATAATTTTTATATAAAGATTATTTATTTAAATATACTTAGTTATATACTCGTGTGATTAATAATTTAAAATAATTTTTTATTTAAATATATAATTAGGTACTATTTTAATCTATATATTATAATTTTTTAAAATATTTTATATTTTTAGTTATTTTTTTATATATCTATGAATATTTTAAAAAAATACTTAAAAATAAAAAAAATTATGTTCCAGCCTAAACTGACCCAATTCAAGGTATAAAATGTACAACCCAATCTGATTTATCGGTAATAAATTTTCATCAAAACCCAACCTATGTCCGACCCAAATCCAATTTTAATTGAGCTAGTTTGGGATAATGGTAAATAGGAAAAATACCTTGGAATCGTTATTTATTGATAACCAATAATAAAAAATACCACGGAAAAGTTGGTATTTTTTATTCCTTATTTTGAATAAGTAATAATGCTATTTGAAATTGTTATTCCTACCATTAAAGTAAACAAATAATAAAATAGTAATTCCGCTAAGAATCAGATAAAAATAAAATTTATATTCTATTATACCAAAAAAGCTGATAATGCAAATTTTTTTCATGGGGCTCTTGCATAGCCTGAAGTTTTTTGGCCACGGATTTATTTCCTCTATCATCAAAATCTAGGGTATTTTATTCAATACTTTTTATTGATTTTGATGCTTTGTGATTTGCATGCTTGGCATGACATGTAATTGCAATTCTTGCACTATCTAGACCATAATATTCCTTACATATATTAAATATTCAATTATTAATTTTTTTGCATTCATTTGGTCAAGACCTTGGCTCAGATATTTTTCCGATTGTTTGGGAAATCCATCTTCGGCATTGCTTGTGTTGTCTTACCACATTTCACCAAGTACATTGCTCGTATGAATAGAGAAAGATGAAGCATGCAAGTAGGGTTGGGAACAATGTGAGTAGCTGCGCTAATACTAGAGGTGTAAAGGAAAATCGAGGATTAACTATTTTTAATTTTAAGGTGATATTGAGATGGCATGGGATCATTAACACTTTTTCCGAAGGTTGCCAGTGCTTTTCTTAGGAATATGGCATGGATATTGCAAAGTCAATCCTGGGCTTCAAACCAACATGGGGGTGATCAAGGCAAAGGTAGGGAAGTGTCTTCCAAGCGCCAAGGTAGGAGCTCCTCTCAGAATTTGGAGATTAGGGTTTTAGGTCAAATAAATCTGTCTGCAATTCGTAAAAAAATCGCAAACCATCAAACTGAATGTATTTATATATACACAAACCCATTAAACTTGTATGAAAACATAAAATTACTCCAAACTAGCATGGAGTTCACAAGCATAAAGTGCAGAAACACTATGTTTTATTATGACTTAGTGATCACAAGTTCACATGATTATGGTCATGTACATGTAACCTTTTAGAGCCTACAATGCAAAAATATCTTGTACTCCCAATAAATGAATGGTTAGCATACTTATACATGTAAATTTCAATTTAACAACAATCACATTTAGTATTCAGTTCACACTGTTTTATGCATTTTTCCAAAAGATAGTTCAAATGCTTTTATGCACCATGCCCACCCCATTCATGAAAGTTCCTTGATAGCTTCTTCCTACAGACACAACAAACAGTTGTTCGATCAACTTAAATTGATAAGATTCAAGAACCAAGCATTAAAATGCAACTTCATCAAGAGGGCATTGCCTCGACTGTGCATGATCTAGATTGCTCAATATGGCCAGCGACACTGGCCAAACATGAAAACAATAGGAGAGAACAAACAGAAGAAAGGGATACGCATACATATTGCAAGTAGCAAACACAGACAAATCACATGTATCAGAAATAGACAACCTGAGTGGTGCGAGGATTGATTATTAGTTGAAATATGATTAAAAATACAAAGCAAAAGATCTCAAAATTACCTCTTATCCAAATATGAGGATTCCACGTGAAATGATCCTGTGTCTTCCAGACTTCTAGTTTGGGCCGTGTTAGTCCCTTTTCCAGAGCTTATGTTGATGAAACAAGGAATTTGAGAACAGCATACGATGAAATAAAGCATATGGATTGGCCAACAAGCAAAAGTAGACGTATCGTAAGTGATCTATGTAGACATGTGGGGTTGGAGGAGTGTTCTTGCTTGACAATTACATATAAGCAGCTGTTCAAGAATTCAATAGGAAAGTGGCCCACACATCCAACGGGTGTTCTTCCAACCATTTTTATTCGATTGAGAGGTTGAAGTTCATTGACAGAATATGCTACTGCTACTTAATACAGAGGATGGAGTCTTGATGACCGCATTGGGATCTTATAAACAGAGGAGCTCCATCCAACTGCAATATGTGTGACAGATTGACAAATACTACAACAATAAAGGGATTTTCCCCAGAGGACTAACAGGTTATTCTTGAAATTTAACAGAGATGGTAATGAACTCCATATACTAAGATCCAGAATACCATGAAAATGTTTTTCAGGATGTACTTCAATTTGAATGAAGAACATCGGTGCTTTCTCCCGTGCTTGTGCTGCTGCTTAATAATGCAGCACTTCAACCTGATCTCTGGACGTTAGATAGTGAAACGGGAGTCTGTGAGGACGCCAAACCACCAGAAGCACCGGAAGTGTTCCCTGAGTATGGCACTCTACTGGAATGAGAATCACGTTTTGACCCCAAACCATATGCAGCTTGCTGCTCTGATGATGACAAGGATGGAGGCAATGTAGATATTGAAGGCATGGCTAGGTAGGGAGCGACCGGAATCTCTGGAAGAGATGAAGCTGATGGGCTATATTTCACCATTCCCATAGGATGGTCAAACTTGCATGTTGGCCCAAATTTGCAGTACCCATTTTGCATGTAGAAAGTGCAAGTTTGTGAGCCCTGAAAATGAAATACGGGAAGCAAATCAAAATTTTTGAAAAAATGCACAAAGTCAGAGTCCAGATGTTCTTCAGCACCTGGGAACACAAAACTCTAGAGTTCTACAAAACAAAAAAGCGTGAATGAAGTCATTTACTCAGTAAATCAATGGCATGTAAACCACATTACGAAATAAGAAAGGAAAAAAAACAACATATCAACCCCATAAATGTTGACCCACTCTTTGCTTTTATCGCTACCGGCTTTTGCAGTCACACACTTGAATAGTTTCTCCAGTTTGGGGTTGCTTGGGGTGTAAGTATAAATGAGTTCCCTACTTGTAAAGGTAATTTTTATTATCTATTTAGACTTTTGATGACATCTTCACCTTAAAAACTATTCCTAATGAATAAAGGTGTATCTTTTTAGTAAATCTTTTAACATTTCTGGATAAGAAACCTCCCTAGATTTCAGAAAAAGATGATTGAGGTGAAGAGTTCTGGCAAAGAAAAAGAAGGTTACATTAATCATAGCTCCATACAAAAAAAAGAAAAAAGGGTGGCTTAGTGTACAAGGCTTCCTATGTCACAAAATCTAGGGCTGAACAGATGTGCAGAACTTTACCCCCTAATGTAAAGAGAATTTCCATTACTTAAAGCAACGAACTCCATATCAGAATGGAGCAACCTTACCATTGCTCCAAAGTTGACCCTCTAATCTAGTGTCATATAGCAAGATATTAATGGAATGTATTAATCAAAGTTCTGCACAACAAGATAATAATGTAAAATATTAATCAGAGACACTTCGCATGGTTCTAACCATAGTACAATACAACATGTATTAGTGGAAGCATAGATTGAACATTATTGGACTCCTGCCTTGGATGTTCCCTACCATTCCTATCTGAATTTGGGGAGGGCACTAGTTGGCCAATTATTTATTACAATGGTAACAAAAAATCAATGTTAAAACTGATGGTTTAATAGGGTGTTATTCTGTAAAACCAACCTTAAATCCCAAGGATCTGAGAAAGTTAAAAAGCACTTGTCTTGTGACTGATTATCACGTACTGATTATTACGTGCTTTAGGTTTTCCCATAGACACTGACAAAGAAAATAGGCTTCAGGCTTGTCCGTTCATAATCTGCCTTGAAAAATGCTCATTTCGGTAGAAAGGATCAAAAGAAAAAGAGGTGTAACACCCCCAATCAGTCCTCACTCAATCCCAAGAAGAATTTTGGCATGTTAATATCTGAACCCAGATCTAAATCAAACATTTATGATACATTTGGTTGCTGGAATGGAATAAAGTGGGAATAAAATGGTTATTTTCAGGGAATAAAATAGGATGGAAATAGAATTGGAATTGTTATTTATATATTTGGTTGTTATAATAGAATAATGTGAAAATTAGTATTCTATTATCTGGTTTGTAGAATAGTATAAGGAATAATGTGGGAATAGTGATAATAATAATAGTAGTAATAATAATAATAATAATAATAATAAAACGTAATAATAATAATAATAGTAATAGTAATAATTATAACAAAACGTAATAGTAATAATAATAATAATAATAATAATAATAATAATAATAATAATAATAACGATGGCAATTTCGGAATATTACAAAAGTGGTGCGGGAATAGTAATTTCCAATTCATTGGGAATAAATAACACCATGTTCCACGCGAGAATAAATTTTCCTTTGAATCTGGAAATAAATATTCCCGGGAATATTTAATCCCGGCTTATTTCTTAACCAAACACAGGAATTGTAATTCCCGTGGGAATTAAGCCCGAATAAAATTTCTGTTCCGGGTTACCAAACACCACCTTATGGTTAGTTTTATTACAACTTTGTTGACACACCCAAATTCTTGGGTATATCTGTGTCCAGTGCATAGATGATTAACAAAAGGGGGCTCTCCTTCCTGCCGTGGATGGGGAAAACAATGGGAGTGACAATGATAAACTGCCGAAGAGGATAAACAGAAAAGAAAAGAGGATAGGGGAATATCTAATATGCTTAAGGCTATAATAATCATCCTTTGCAGGAGATTACAAACAGCGAAGGAAATCACTCAACCTTCTTATTATCTACCCAGGGTCTCACTCAAACCTAAGGGATTGAGACTCACTCACCAATCGGAAGATCAAAGACCCCTTTAAGAGAGAAATTATTTTTCCTTAAAAGGAAATTCTTTTCATTAATCAACTCTCTCTCTACCTAAACTCTTAAGACCCATACAACTTAAAAAGAAACTAAAGAAAAAAAGGACTTCCAACTCAAGGACCCACTGCAATAGCAACAATTAGAGGGGCATTGGAATTGAGGTATAGCCGTGCCTAGGAACAACACCAGCATCCTCTCAGCAAATGTTTGGACAACCCCTCTAGGTAACTTGCTTATAATTAATGTGAGTATTACTGTCCTGTTTGGTGGAGTTGTGGGTTGACCCATCCGGATTGTTGGATAGTTGGAATGGTACTGCATCATTTTCCCTCTCTTCAAAGAAACTCATCATCAAATTTAAACGAGTGTTAACATTCCTTGAGTCAGGACTGAGCTTTCCTAAACCTTTGCCACTGACAGAATCATTTTTGGAATTGAGTTTTACTTCCATCACTCAAATATTGGATGTAAGTGCCCTTATAGGTGCCAATGATTCAGGAACATTCAAGCTTGTGTTTCCATGGCTCAAAATACGTGATTTGTGTGCCCTTAGTTGCAGTGACAATTTCAAAGTTTTGTTTGATTGGTGATTTAGTGGAGGAGGGGAAGATCCATGGGGGACTTGAACATGGGTAGCTGGTGGAGTGACAGTTTATAATGCTGAATTTTGTATCTTGGCACAATTCAGCCTTACCAACTGATAATTGTGAATTCCTAATCATATGCTGTCCAAAACTTCCAATTGCATTCAGTAGCTCAGCACAATAATGTGAGTGCTCTCCTAACATAACATGATTGGGGTCAATTTGAAATCTTCTGTCAGGATATCAACATGTAAAGGGGCTCCTTCAGTCGGGGCTCAGACATGGTTGGCCAAGTCATCCACCGAGGTGTTTTATGTTTCATCTTCTTCATATGGGCAAGCTTGTAAGAGCTGTATAGTCCAGTTTTAGTCCACCCATAAATGTCACACAAATTTTCGTGTAGCACTTGGCTGAATTCGTTTCCACAAGCGGTGCACAAGCTTCCAAAACTGTAAAAACTAGGAATGAGCATTCAATGGACATGGCTATTTGTTGGCGGTTTTCACACAGATGATTTGCCACTGGGTGTTCTCCAGACCTGAGAATGAGGGGTTCAACCGAGTAGGATGGGAGCCTGTGCAACTGTGGACTTTAGGTCTTTTCCTTTGTTGCTGTTCGGTTAGTCTTCAAGGGGGAACTCTTTGGATTTATTTCGGGATGGTTTCATCAAACATCTCCTACATTTCAGCCCAGGTTGTGACCAAAGGATGTCTTTTTCTTTCACAGGGCAGCTCCTCTAATTTTGGAGGTCAAAAACCTCACTTTCCTCTCATCCGTCATATCCTTCTGCTTGAAGTAAGATTCCAGGACAATCATACAGTCGATGTAGACTTTAAGATTGAAATTGGCATCAAAATTAGGAATGTCAGTGGGGGTGATTTTACTTGGCGCTAAGAAATGTTGATTGTCTAGAACTTCACAGAACAGCATCCTAAGGAGGATTTCATCCAAATTCATCTGCATATTGGAATTAGCTTGCCCCACTTCACCAAGTTCTTTTTTCATAATTTATTTTGACCATGGTGTCACTTCATTCATGGCTTTTCAACACGAGCCATGGTCCTCCATGATATCAGTTGATACAGATGGATTCTAAAATATCCAAATAAAGTGAAGTTATGCAATCGGTGGCTGAGCAAGTAGGGAAACAAACAAAATACATAGATGCTTGCTTGAATCTGCCAAATGGGGGGGCAATCTTTCCTGCTGTGAAGGAGGAAAACAGTGAGATTGATAATCATAAACTGCCGAAGAGGATAAAAGGTAAATAAGAGGACACATGGATAACTAATATGCCAAAGGATATGATTATCGTCATGAAGGGAGATTACAATTCAGAAAAGGACTCATTCAACCTTACAATAATCTACCTAGAGACTAACTCAACCTAGGGATTTGAGACTCACTAATTAGAGGATCAAAAACTTCTTTAAGAAATAACACTTCTTCCTAAGAAGGGAATTCTTTTCTTTGATCAACTCTCTCTCTACCTAAACTATAAGACCCATACAACGTAATTAGGAAAGTAAAGAAAACAAAGGACTTCTAACCCAAGGACACATGGTAGTAGCAACAATTTAGGGAGGGGCCTTGGAGCTGAGTGTATAGCCATGCCTAGGAACTATGCCGGCAACCTCTAGGGGAATGTTCGGACAGCCCTTCTTGGTAACTTTCTTATAAGTAACGTGAGTATTAATGTCCATTTTGGTGGAGTTGTGGGTCAGGCCGTCCAGATTTTCAGATAAGTAGAATAGTACTGCATCACACAGAGGATAAGCAAAGGAGATATCGGTTTGAATGTTGGAGATACGAAAGTGGAGGGAGATATAAAATTATAAATGACGGTTCCTAAGCTAATTTCTGGCTCCAATTAAAAGATCCAAAGAATTACCAACAATTTCACTAAAAGAGTAGCATTTGATTTTTCTCATTTTAACCACTCATTGCTTTTTTTTGGTTCTCACATAACCTCCACTATTTTTTTTCCCCGGTAAAGCAGCAACAATATTTATTTCATTTCAGTTTACCACTTCCACTACAATTTTCTTGGAAAAATCCCTACAATAATTGCTTAGCATTAAAATAGTTAAATTGAATTAGCAAAATGGTGTGTCAAAACAACTAAAATGTCCATTTTCTTTCTGAATATATGAGGATGAGTTGCAAAGATGCAAGAACAAATAGTTAACACTTTATAATGTCGCAACAATAGATGGTTTGAAAAAGGAATTCACCCAGTATATGATGACCCCACGTTGTAGGATCTATGAAAGATCAGATTTACAAATTATAGGTGATCAAGTGAAGGAAACAATAAAAGTGGTGGATACATAAAATATATTAAAATGTAGATGATTAAGTGTAAAAAAACCATTTTAGTATTTCAAGGGAATGCCAAGTATAGAATGAATTAGCCAGTTACCTATAGTAGAGACTATCACACATCCAACGATACGCTACAGCACACATGTAAGTGTAAAGGGCTCAGGGCAGACCAAGGAGAAATTAGCAAGGACACGACTAAAACATATACAGGAAAATTGCATATTGGTATTGATGCATCCTAGGGATTTGGATTGTTGCACGAATTAGGAAGCCGGATCTTTGCCTTATGGATCGGAATGAATCGCTTTGGGTTTGGTCTTCGTGTCTGTTAATCCTTACCTTGCGCACCATAACAAATTAAACATGAGGTAAGAGGTATATGAGACTTGCTCCCCGGTATATCTTTTGACGCTCAAATTAGAAAATCTTTCTAAGGAGACAGAAAGATATAGAAAGAAAATAAGTGCTGGAATTGAAAGAGGATGGGGATAAGTGTGAATTGGGAGGCATTCGCTCCACTCGAGTGCACTCGTTTGTAAAAGTGTCTTTTTCTTTGCATTTTTTCTCTCTAGATTTTTCCTCTTCCTCTTCAGTTTGGGAGGAGTTATATTTATAGTTAGGGTTCTTATCCGTCCGGTCAGCCCTTAAAATAGCTGCATGTGCTGAAAGGCGTTTCAAGACAACTGTTGGGAGGCGTTATTTTTGGTATATAACTGCCGTTTGAATTTAATGAAAAAACCGTCCAGCCATTAATTGCAAGGACCGTTTCGACTGTTTTTGGAATGGGTTATTTACTAGTTCATTATTATCTTTTGATTTTCAGTAACCGTTCGTCAGAATTGAATGCCCCAATTAATGCCTTGTAGAACCGTTATTCAGTTCTACTTTATATTTCCTCATTTGAGCCGCTGATACTTGGGCCTTTCTTCAGCTTTAAGTAGTTGGGTCGGTTTATTTTAGGCTACATCCAACACTAGCCCTCATGCTTGGAAGTTTGAATTCAAACTCCAAGCATACCATTGATGGGAAATCAGTTGGTACGCTAATAAAGTGCATCTCTGCCGTGGATCTTTTGCTGATTAGGGATCCTGTTTTGCAGGATTTTATTTTTTACTATTATTGACCATGATTTGATATCTCTGTGAGTTTCAAGTTCCTTACCAATTGGGTTTTTACCTTGGCTATAAATTGTGGGTCTCTCTTCAAATAGCATTCAAGAACGTCTTTCTTCCTGCTCGGTGGCTTGCTGTCTTTTGCAAACATATTATTTTCTTAGTTGAGTGTAAATGTCAGTGCCCAAGCTAATGTGAGAGATCTTTTAAGTTTCGAAGTCATTGTGTGAGGATGTGTTTGAAATCTATCTTAGTTACCTTTCTTTTATTGGGAAATCCATTTTGGCTTCCCTCTTTTACATCCGTCCCAAAGCCAGGCTTGCATGTTATAGTGGTACCATTATCTCGCTAATCCTCGTGGAGATGATCAAGATGGATGTTGCCAATATGGGCCGACATTTTTCTTTTCATTCTCTTCTTTCTCACAGTTCCTTTGACACAACTCCTGTCTAAGTATTTAGAAAGAAGTGCACATTTTTTTATTCAGAACTACCCGAATGAGAACTTGCATTCTTCATATGGCTTCAGTTGATTTGTAATTCTTTGAACTACTACACCTGGGTGGAATGTCCGCTCGTATGTTTTGGCTTTGTTCATCTATTCGCCCGTCTAACAATCTAACTGTTCAGACTTCTAACAATTTGGGCGTAATAATTTGATTTGAACAAATCCAGAATTGAAATATTCGCGGAGTGATTGAACTAGAGATTGATTCACACTGAAATGCTTAATCAAAATTAATGAAATAACACAGCCACTGCTGCCAGCCTGTTGCCTTGGAAACTATCATGTCGGATCATCATTTTTAGCACTGTGGAAGAGACGTGTTGCAGCATCTTCTCGTGCTGGCACATGTCCCCCATCATTATAATGGTGTGTTTCTTTAGGCTGGTCTAAGCGGCATTGTTCTGGGCTAAAATCCTTTTATTAAAATTCTAGCGCGCCTTAATTTTTTCATCAGTTGGTATTTAATCTGTCAGCCCAAGTTTGCATTCTACTTCTCCTTGTTTCCCATGGCTCCTCGCACAGCTTCCAAGGGCATTGCTAATATTCCATCTAGTCTTACGATTGAGAAGTTCTTGACATTTGCGAGAGGTACAATATCCCTATTGCCATTCCTTTCCAAATTTCCTCATCATCCGAGAGAGCTTGTTCTTCGAGGCATGACTTTATCGCCATTTATGAGGTTCATCTATGGAAGGGCCTCCACATTCCTTTTGTTAGGGAGCTCTATGAAATAATGGAGGCCCTAGAGATCCCTGTTGCATATCTCCATCCTAATGCCTTTAGGTACCTGGTCTTTTTGTGGGTCTTCTTTCATTGTTGGGGGCTTCATTTAGACCCTAGGATAGTCAAAGTCGTCCTCCGGTTTAATCAGGAAGGTGACTGAATTTCACTCACCCCTAGAAAGGGGTACAAAATATGCAACGTTTCTGACCCAAATTCATAACTAATATTCGAACCTAATCATATAGAATAAATCCAAAATCTCAACAAAATAAAATGCAACCATAATACTCTAAACATGCTCATATTTAAATAGATTTGAAAAGAAATACATAGTCTCAAAAGTGTCCCAACAAAATGAAGCAAAACGTCAAAATATATCTCTAGAGCCTTAGTTCTATACTATCTCCAGCTGGGCCTCAATTTTTCTTGCCACAACTCTTTACTCAACCCTAGAGTCATCCTCGTCTAACCTGTTACTCTGGAAAACAAGAAAAATAGCAAGAGTGAGCCAAATGCTCAACAAGTGACATCAATCTGAACGCAAAAAGGAAATGATAATAACGATCACAAAAATATAGTATAGACAAAGTATAACAAGAATTACGAACAATAATATAATATCCTATAGATTAATATATCCAAGAAAATACATTTAATTGTATCTACCATTCAAAGTTACAAGAGAGGCAGATCACTCCAAATACCGATGTATCAAAGATTATAACACTTTACCAATAAGAGGAAAGATCCCTTAGAATCCGATCTCATAAGAAATAAAAAGGGATCTTCTAATCTGAATATCAGCGTGAACGACCTGAAAACCGAATATAAGGAAACAATATGGATTCCACTGAATCTGAATATAGTAAAATCCGACCCATAAATTCTACTGAATATAACACGTGGATTCAACCGAATCCCAACTCATAAGATATTAACAATGATGAAACATCACAATGAATCTCCTTGGACCTTATTCTATCATAGTGAACAAAGGCCGCGTATTTACGCCCCCGACGGCTGGGTAAGTGCAACGAAGTTATCCCTGATATCCAACTACCCTTACAGTCCTCCCAGAGGCTGTACCCGTAACATGCCAATACCACATCCGATACCCATCGCCAATGATATCTCAGATATCATCCTCTATGATGGTCACTAGGTTATAAGCATCCCTCTTGACTCACTGTACGAAATATCAAGAATTTGATTATCAATTCAATTTTGAGGTCATCACTGTACGAGATAATAAGAATCTCCTTGGATCTTATTCTGCCACCGTGAACCAAAAGCTGCGCATTTACTCCCCCAACGGCTGGGTAAGTACAACGAGGTTATCCATAGTATCCAACTACCCCTACAGTCCTCCAAGAGGCTACACCTGTAGCATGTCGATACCATCCGTGATAACCCTCGCCAAATGATATCCTTGATATCATCTCCTACGATGGCCACATGGTTACAAACATCCCTCCACAATAAACATACCTCATTATCACCATGATACGGAAATCCATATCGGATAAGTGTAGACCATGCTAAGGTGTCGTAGTCTCCCATTCGACCAGATACTTTAGTGTTTTCATACGCTCTCCTTAACCTTGACCGTAGGAAGCCAAACATCTAATACTCACGCAATCGAATATAACACAAAAGAGGCTTTGCAAGTACAACGATAGAAATGTCATTCGGTGCTGATAAAGGCTATACACACACCATTCTACGGTCACACAATTAATGTCATCATCAAAAGAAGAGTAACAGTACTAAGGATATTCGATTGAATGCCCTAATATTTTATCAAATCATTTCTAAACTTATTCGGTGTCCCAACCTCACTTTCTAAGGCTACAAAATAACCTCAATTTTACCATTCATCTCATTTAACTATCCAATTAATTCCACAAAACCCAAACGAATAGTAATTACCGTCAATTTTCCCTAAATCAATTAACTATCACACACACACACACACATATATATATATACAAATATATATATATATTTATATTTATATACAGACATATCTACAGCCTCCATAGCCATCCCCTCTCTTACTCACACACGCCGACACCCTTCAGCGCACACACCTCACACAGCCAGCAGTGCCGATTGCCTACATGGCTTCACAATCACCACGGCTATCCTCTCTCTCACCCACACACACCTCACACGGCCAGCAGCCGATTACACACATGGCTTCACACTCACCACGGCTATCCTCTCTCTCACCCACACACACCTCACGCTGCCACACACGCCATTTTCATGGCCGTTTTGCAAAACAGAGCTCAGCCCTTTGTTTATGCACCTTCCGTCCGATTCTCAACTTTCACTTTCAATTTGCAAAATAAAGAAAATTTATGACATTATTACATAATTTATCATGCCCCAATTTGATCTACAACCCTCAATTTATCGGGTCTTTCGACATCATTGCTGCGTCTCTGTTTTTCCCACTTTCTTCCCTAATGGCCCATTTTCACCGAATTCCTCCAAAAATTACCCATATACAACTATTATTTCATCATCTTGAAACACAAATAAAAAGAATTGACATAAAAATTGGAGAAGGAAGGTCACGGATTTAAATTAAGATCTCAAATCAACTTGCCTGAGAAATGTAATGGAGGCGGCTTCGGCAACTCCAATGATATTCCTTGGAAATGGCAGCAATGGAAGACCCTTGGTTATACCTTTTTTGCTCCTTCTCTCTCTGGTTTTGACCGCAAGCATCCCGAAAAAGAATTAGTTCTAGAGAAGAGAAAAGAAAGCAACGATTTTCTTTTTAAAGAGGGTGAGGTGCGCGAAAACGAGGATGGCGAACCGAGAGGAAGAAGGAAATTGGTGACTCCAACCGATCGGCAAAATAGGGGAGGTTCGTCGCTGCAATTTCAGCCGACCGTTTTCCCTGTCTTTCCTCTTCTCCTTCGTTGTTTTGCTTCCCCGTTTTCTACTACTACTACTACTACTACTACTACTATTATATATATATATATATATATTATAATTATTATTTGTTTTATTATTAAATGATATATATTATTATAAATATATCTTAATACATATATTTATATACTAATTTATTACTTATTAAAAATAGTATTTAAATTAGTTATCTAACTTACCACTATAATTTAATCTTTTTTTTTTTTAAAAAAAAACATATCCGGGTCGTTACAGAATAAGTGGAGAGAATCCAAATTCAGTAAAAGGTAGGAAGGACTGATATTTTTTAGTACGGTTCTCTCTGATTGGACCATCTCCAATAAATAAAAATTGGCCAATCCTGCTTATACTGGTAAAGTTTTAGAAACTAAGACTTTTATGGCCAAACCATTGACCGAGTTAATAGAGGAAAATGTCATTGTACTTTGGAAGATAAGTAATTTTTTAACTCAGGAAGCGCTTGCCAAAGTCAACTAGGAGGTTAGCGCGGGTGAAGAGACCGTTGCCGATATGCATCTTTGCAAACCCAAAAGAAAAGCTGAGGAGCTTTTATTCCGGATTCTCTTGGAGTAGCAACTAGGGGGTAGGTTCCCTGGTTCTTCGTCCATCCTTTTCGTCATATTATGTAGATTTTGAAAGGGCAGTTAACGAGGCTTGTGATAAGATGACCGCAATAAAGGCCAGTGAGTTGTCTTAGAGAGCAGACCCGATTCTTTCTTCATCAGATTGCCTAATTTTTGTGGCGCCCACATTTGTTCTGGGTGGTGAGGCTTCCCCACCCACTTCTTTGGGAATAAGTGACCCTGTTATTCTTAGCTCGAATGTGGAAGAATCGATTACTATTTAGTTCCTTGCTGAATATGGGGTCCCAGTTTTTGTTAGTTCATCACCCGGCCATTCCCTTCCACTCCTGTCGTTTTCGTTGCAAAGCCCATTAATAACGAAGAAATGGTAGAGGAGTTGTCCGCCAATAATCATGAGGCTTCAGTGAGGATTCTTGGACCTTGTCGTGTTTCATCAGAGATTCCAAAGGTTGAGGAGGCCCCCCAGGTGGAGCCCTCACCAGCAGAGCGTCTTGAGAACTCGGATGCCTTCTCTTCTCTCCCTGAGTTCGTAGTTACTCTTCAACGCGGTTCTTTGCCCTTTTCGTGTTGGAGGACTCCGCCCGTTTCTGAACTTGAGTCGTCTGTAGATTCCTCTTTTCGCGAGGAGTTTTTGTTCACAAGGTATTTCTTATTTGATTTTTCATACATGAACCCCCTTTTCTTAATATTGTTGTGCCAAACTAAATATTCCGTTTTTTCTAGCAGTCTGTATAAGCATGAGATTGAGATTACCTATCTTTCCCGAGTGTACGTAGATCTTGTGGCGCACAAGGAGCCGGAGATCCGAGTTGAAACTGCTGTTGCTGAGGCTAAACAGCTCCAAGACCGAGCAATTCTGAGACCGCTTCTCTAACTGGGAAGGACCGTTCCTAATATTAGCCATCCTCCGGAATTGTACGGATAAATAACACACCCAAAACGGAAAACAGGTCCTAAGGGCCAGGAATGTCCTTCACCTCAAAAACTACTATCAGAAACCCACTCCCTGAGTAAGTAAAGGTTAGAGGTATGTCCCACTCATAGCTTATAGAGTGCTTGTATGATGTATATAAATATTTGAATAAGAATAAAATTGCATTTAATTTTTTGCAGTAGCTATTCATTTGTGTGCTTATATAATTAGTAATGACTATGACTAACCTTGAGTTAGGTGGACAAGAGTCACAACTCTTAACCTGCTAAAATGACCCATGTAAAAACGTGGTCACGGCATTGGTTAATACAACTAAATGACCCTAAAAGTGGTCTGATATCGATAATCACTTAGAGACTTGGGGACTTGAGGAAAACAAGCAAGCCCCCCAATAACCTCCGTGAGGGTTAGCAAGATAAGGGCACCATTACAACATGTAGGCTTGGCTTTGGGATGGACATAAAAGTGCGAAACCAAGATGAGTTCCCCAATAAAAGAGAGTAACCAAAACAGACTTCAAACACATCCTCGTGCAATGACTTCGAAACTTGAAAGATCTTCCACACCGGCTTCAGCACTAGCATTTACACGTGACTAAGAAAACGACATGTTTGCAAAAGACGGCGAGCCGCCGAGTAGGAAGGCGTTTTGGAATGCGATTTGAAGAGAGACCCACAATTTATAGCCAAGGCAAAAGCCCAACTGACAAGAAACTCGAAACTTATAAAGATATCAAATCACAGTAAATAATGGTAAAGAATAAAATACTGCCAAACAAGATCACTAATCGGTAGAAGATCCATGGTAGAGATACACTTTGTTGGCGTACTAGTTGGCTTCTCATTAGTGGCATGCTCAGAGTTTGAATTCAAACCTCAAAGGATGGGAGGTTAGTATTAGGTGTGACCCAAAAAAAAATCGGTCCAACTTAAAGCTAAAGCAAGGCCCAAGTATCAGCGGCCCAAATGAGGAAGCATAAAGTAGAACGGGTCAACTGGATAACGGTTCTGTATGGCATTTACTAGGACATTCAATCCTAGTGAACGGTTACTGAAAACCGAAGGATAATAATGAAACAATAAATAATCTGATCAAAAAATAGTTGAAACGATCCTTACAATTAATAGTCAGATGGTTTTTTCATTAAATTCAAACGATGGTTACACACCAAGAATAATGTTTCCTAACAACTGTCTTGAAATGCCTTTCAGCACATGCAGTGGTTTTCTGGGCTGACTGGACAGATAAGAACCCTAATTATAAATACAACTCCTCCCAAACCAAGGAGGGGGAGGAAAAATCTAGAGAGAAAAAATCTAAGGAAACAAACACTCTTACAAACAAGTACACCCAAGCAAAGCAAAGGCCTCCTAATTTATACTCATCCCTATCCACTTTCAATTCATAAACTTATTTTCTTTCTATATCTTTTTATCTCTTTAGAAAGATTTACTGATTTGAGTGTTAGAAAATATATCAATAAACAATTCCCATATACTTCTTACCTCCAGTTCAATTTGTCGTGGTGCGCAAGATAATGATTAACAGACACGAAGACCGGACCCAAAGCAATTCATTCCAATCCATAAGACAAAGATCTGACTCCCTAATTTGTGCAATAATCCGGATCAAGGTGGTCATCCCGGTGAAGATCGAACTACCTAACCTCCGAGTCAAAAGTTTCGACCACTGTTGCAACTCTCAGCTCTTGAAAGAGAACCTGAATTTGCTCGAAAAAGTCACGAACATGGTCAAACTATGGACAATTGCTTGTCAATAGCGGGTAGCAAGATACTATAACAAAAAGGTGAAGACACGACAATTCAAGATAAGGAACCTAGTTCTAAGGAACATTGAGGTTACCAGTAAAATTACCGATAGGAATAAATTGTCCCCCAATTGAGAAGGATTATTCCTAATATCAATCATCCTCCGAAATGGTGTGTATAAACTACATACCAAAAATAGAAAACTAATCCCAAGGGCTAGAAATGCCCTACACCTCAAAAAATACAATCAGTAAATCTGCTCTCGAGTATGTAATGGTTGGAGGTACATAAACCCCTTTTTCTTGATATTGCTGTGCCTGATTGAATATTTCGTTTCGTCTGACAGTCACAGGAACTGGTGTGCTTAGTTAGGGACGGGTTGCACAAGCATGACGTCAATCCTACGGTGCACTGAAAACTAGAGATCTGAGTCAAAGCCGTTGTTGCTAAGGATAAATAACTCTGAGATCGAGCTACTTTTCTGGTCAGAGAATTGTCTAAACGGTTGACAAGATCCCAAAAACTATCAAATAAGAACACCATAACTACAGATAGGATAGCCTTCCTAGAGGACAAACGTCAGGAAGCTAATTGTTGATTGACTTCCGATGCTAATTTGATTGCTAGCCTCTAGAATAAGTGTGCCCAACTCGAGGGGGAGTTGAGAAAGCACTTTCGGCTGAGAGGGGTCGGTCCCATTTTGGATGATAAATTCCAGGATGGAATCTCCCTCTGTAGGCGGATCATCACCTTAGTTGTTCTTGATTTTCCTTTGGGCCACCTCAATCCAAGGAATTTTGAGGCTTCCCAATGTTCTGACATCAGAGATTTTTCAGGACCGGACAAGGATCCAACGTTTAGGTCCCCATTTGGTCCTTAGCCTTACAACAATTAAGTTATTTGCGCTTTGGTAGTGGTTAATTTGGTAGACTTCCTTTTGTAATAACAAGTAAATAATGTTCTAAACAGTAAATAATAATGACCCAAAAAATAACCCGATCAAAAAACGGCCCAAAAGTTCATCACAATTAATAACCACATAGTTCATTCATTAAATTCAAACGACGGTTACACACCAAGAATGATGCCTCCCAACAGCTGTCTTGTAATGCCTTTTAGTATAGGCAGTGGTTTCAAGGGTTGACTGGATGAATAAGAACTCCAATTACAAATACAACTCCTCCCAAACCGGGGAAAAGAAAAAATCAAGAGATAAAAAATCCAAGAAAAAAGACACTCTTACAAATGAGCACATCCAAGCAAAATAAAGGCCTCCCAATTCACATTCATCCGAATCCTCTTTCAATTCTAGCACTTATTTTCTTTCTATATCTTTCTTTCTCCTTAGAAAGATTTACTAATTTGAGTATCGAAAGATATATTAGGAGCAAGTCTCATACCTTTTACTTTCTGTTCAATCTGTTATGGTGCGCAGGATAAGGATTAACAGACACGAAGAACGAACTTTAAGTGATTCATTTCGATCCATAAGACAAAGATTCAATTTCCTAATTCATGCAACAATTTGGATCCCTGGGACTCATCAAGTACCATATTAATACCTTTAACTTGCAAAATGTTAAATAACCAAATAATACTTTTGTCCCTGCATTATGCACCCAGGACTTTACACATCATTAGTTTCATGCTGATGCTCCATGCTATTAAGACTACCCTGCCTGCAGTTCCAGAAAGCCATAAAGAACAGAAAGAACCAGCAATGGAACCCAACATTCAGTCATTTGCATGGACAGTTCCTCTTGTTATACCATAATGTCATTTATTCAGCCGACAAAATCCTATCGGTCTACTTAGAACCATTCAAATGTGAGCCATTCTTTCTCCCATCTTGGTTGGCTTTGGCCAGCCAGCAGAGCAAGTCATGAAAGTAATACAAATATTAGCTCACTTATATATGGAAAAGTTGTATGAATAGCAATATATGTATGTACATAGCAATATTTGTATGAATACAAATATACTATATGTATGTATCTACATGTGTCTGTATGTATGTATGTGTGTGTGTGTGTGTGTATGTATGCATGCATGCATGCATGTATATGTATGATATGTATGTGTGTGTGTGTGTGTCTAAATTACAAGAATTCAACCGCAGGAAAGAAAATGCAGAGAATATAAAAAAAATTCTTTATTTGTTTATTTCACAAACCATCAATTTTTCCAACTGAACCAACATTCAAGATGCTCCAAATAAGAATTGGCTTTCATCAAAATAAATTCCAACCAGAGTCTTATTATTACACTGATATATGATTCCCCACAGAGCTACTAATTAGACGTAGAACTAGAATAATGAAATCAAATAAGATTTCTCAGTCTATAGCCTGAAGGGATCACTAAGGGAGAAGAGAATTACAAGCTTTTAAGGATAAAAAGTCCACATAAGAAACGAGACAAGAACGGAATGAAATCAGCATTAAAAAGAAAACAATTGAGCTTGTTAAAGGACCACTTTAATATCCCAACATCTATAAATTATAGCACTCTTAAACTTCGAGGATTCCCTTTGACAACATTATGAATGTAACACGATAAAAAAATATGTGATTTATGGACAAGAATCTGTGACTCCAGTCATCAAGCTGCTGCACTTGAAAACACTAGTCTAGAAAATAAAATTGAAGAACAAATTTTCATGATGCAAATCATGTTTCTTTTCATCATCTCTATTTGGGTTTTTATATTTATCAGCAAATGTCAATAGTCTTGATACACACCATACAGTGTCACAACCTAAAGCAGCAAGATGAAATACTAACAAAGGTTACCATGATACTCTAAAGATCATTTTCTAGTCTATGAAAGATTAAAAAGCTTACTGGGCGGAGTGGTAGGCCTAGTGGACTCAAAAAATAAGCTGCAGCAGATACAGCCCGTTCTGGTGGATGATGGTATCTACAAGATGGACCAAATTTACAATCCCCAGTCTTCAAGTAATATTGGCACTCAGGTTTCCCAGGCCTCTCTGGAAACTTTTGGTCATTTCTACCACCTGGAAGGCCAGCAGAAGATTGCAAAGGAGGATAAGATCCTGCCAGTGCGGGAGTTGAAGAAGATAGCTGGGTTACTCTGTATAAAGAACCTGCTCCTGATGAAGGTTGAGCACCAGGAGAGAATACAGGACTTACAGGCCCCTGCATCACATGTGCCTATGAGCCACTTAGATTACCATCAACTCTTTTAAATATCTAATTGTAGGCTACTGACATACCGAGTAAGAAGTCCATCCTGGAATAGGAACCACTCCAGGAGAAAGAAGAACAGGACCATAGGCTCCTGGCACATAAGAACCAGGTAACACTGGAGGCCGTTCAACTCCGTAGCTGGTGGAAGCCCCTGCAATTTGGTCATGCAAAGGAACTGAAGGAGACTGCACCGTTGGATAATATGGAGATGCAGTTGCTGGCACTGATGTACCAGCTTGCTGAGGATGATGGAATTTACAAGTTACCCCAAATTTGCAATGCCCCATTTTCAAATAATAGGAGCACCCTTTCTCACCCTGTTCAAGAGAGAACATTCACCAAACCCATAATGACTATCACAAACCTGGAAAATATCAAATATATTCTCAAATATCTTCTTTCTCCTAATTTTATCATCAACTTCTATTTTTCAAATTTTACTCACAACATTTAATGAAGTACCAATTTCATACTAATTAAACACACACACACACATCAAGTAACACTGAAATAAAGATGAACAGAGTAAGAAATTGGTACTACATAAAAGCTCATAATATAAATTGAAACAAATTAAATTTGAGAATAAAATTTAGAGAAAAGAAATTTGAGGATATTTTTGGCATTTCTCCCATCACAATCCTCAAGAATAACAATGCCAAAACACACACAGCTAGACAACAAAATGAAGAACAAAATTCAAACCGGTCGTAATGGGTATCCATGATAATTTAGTGGCACATTGCTGAACGACCCACCAGCACTTCTTGGGTGGTGGAATTTGCAGGTGGCACCAAATTTACAAGTCCCAGTCTTTAAATAAAACTGCAAACAGAATAATAAAAATATAATTAATTCAATTCTGGTTGGAAGCTTATGTCCATTGAGAGGGCAATTAACATCCAAGGTAACCAAAGCAGTTTATAAAAATCTACAGCTGCCATGTTTTTACCCTATTAGCAAAATGCTTCAGTGTGATCAACAACATACCTGGCACAAAGGCTCCCCTGGACGTTCGGGGTATTCCCCTCCAAATCTAATAGATGATGCAGCCTGAGTTGTAAAAGTGCATCCCGAATCATTTCAAGAAATAGCAAATAGTTAGTCACCAATCAAAACACACCCATCACATCTGATGCCCTGATAACTGAGTCTGAGAGTAAAAAGATGAGCTAAATTTTCTAGCTAGATTCTCGCCCTTTTCATAGAAAAGCTTCCCCCTTTTCATTATCCTACTTCGCAGGTCAAATACAAACGCTAGTCATTTCATGACCTCGGTAGACCCCCAACCAGATAATGGGTACTAGAATTATCCCGGATAGGGAAAAATTCACCACTTTCCGCAATTACAATACGCCATTATGATACCAAAAGGTGGAAGTTACGCATTATGCAATGCCAATTGAGCAATTAAGTCTGAATAACTTCATCAACATGGTAATGAGTGAAATGCGAATAAAAATCAAACAAGTACATCAATGGCAGGAAGGAGACTCACCGCGGACGCATGATCACGAGGATGATTGTACCGGCACCGGCTGCCAAAGCCGCAGAACCCCGTGCGCATGTAGTAGACGCAATCCGACACCCCAGGCCGCTCCGGGTACGACTCCCTGCCAGTCACTCCCAACCGCCACATCGACTCTAAGGCACCAAAGAAACAGTAACAGTACCCGTAACAGAAATTCAGTAAAGCCGAGGTGAAGAAATCCACAGCATTACTCAAACCCTAAAGTTAAACACAACAGTGACAGAAAACACGAAACTAAAAATTTCAAGCCTAATGTCAGTCAAATGACACTAGCCTTCCAAACCGGTCTCCGGCCATTCCACCGGGCGATCCGAGTCCGAGTCTTCTCTTCCCAGATTCTGATCGTACAACTCCATAAATATCGACAACCAAAATTTGTTTTTTTTTCCTTTCAAAAAGCCTTCCTACAAGCTCAAGAATTTGTTCAAAGAATGGCTACTGTAACCAGCTCGGTCAGAGAGAGAGAGAGAGAGAGAGAGAGACTGAGGATGAAGGTGATGGAAATGGAAATTTGCTTTCCCTTCCTTTCTCTTCCGTATCTCTTCCAACAGTCTGTACTGACTGGCGTAGTGTTCTTTGTGTGCGCGCGTGTTTGTTGTTTGTTGCTGGGTTCTCTCTCTCAAACACCCCTCTCTCTCTCTCTCTCTCTCTCTCTTTCCCTCTCTTTCACAAACGGGGGAGTCGAAATTTCGTCAGTCTGTCCGGATACCCGCCAAATAAAGGGTGGGGGGGAGGGGGCGTTGCCCATTCAGCGACAGAGTCTACCAAAGAGTTTGGCTGCTTCAGATCAGAAAAAAATTACCAAAATAATTACGGTTTTTTAATCTTAATCTTATTTATTTTTTAATAAATAATTAATATATTAAAAAAATAACCTTCATCCCTTAAAGAGATACAGACTTTCCCCGTTATAAAATGCCAAATTGGCCACACCATTTTTTATTTATTTTATAAAATAAGACTTGCAAAAATAGTAGTTAAAGTAGTCCAAGCAAGAAAGAAAGAAAGAAATGGGTCCCCCTTTCCTTTAAAGAATAGCAATGAACCAAGTTGGTTACCAGCCTCAAAATCTTTTATTTTTTATGTTATAGAAAATAATGTCAAAGTCCATTTGTAGTCAATGTGCTAGATAGATTTGATCATGTCGGACCGCCCCGATTTCACCGATTCAAAATTTTGTATGATTTAAGTAAGGTATATTAATATTATGAATATGGGTAAAAAATTAAGCTTGATTATATTTTTTGATTGGATATCATCGTAGTATGATACAATTTAGATTATGTATTTTTTATAAATATATTTCTTTTTCAAATAGATATCAAATTTATAAATATTATCATAAGAAATTTATGTAAAGAATTTGCATTTAAAAGTATCTTTAAATAATATTTTAATTTAAATATTATAATTCTTAAAATAATTTATATATTTGGATATTTTAATACAAATACAAATTTTAAATAAAGATACTTAAAAATAAAACAATACATGGAGCAGCCGGAACCATCCCTTTGAATTATAAATAGGCATGGTTATAATTTTTTGTTCAACTAATTGGGTTGTATCTTGCCCAATTTAGTATTCATGAATTATTATCTAAATGTTTGATCCAAATTAGGTTATCTCCAGGCATATAGATGGCACCAGATGAGCGCATAAGTCATGTATGTGCTCTGTTGATTTGTGGACCAATATCTAATCCAAACATAATCAGCAGTGTTGGGTCCAATACTAAAATCCAAGAAGATTCGGAGTCCAGCCCACGGAACAGGCACCTAATGAGCTGTCAAAGCCCAACGATATGGGATGCCAACGTGGCAGCCCACAATCAGTAGCCAACGAGCGCTTTCTGCAACTCATTAATGCGACTGCCAGGGAACGGAAAAAGAGTAGGGGAAACTAGCCAATGGAAAAACAGTCAATGCTGCCAGTAGCGATTCGACCGGTCGCCCACAAAAGACTCGCCAATCCCAACTCAAGGGGGAGATCAAGCATTGCTAGAACACCAGATAGTCTTCCTCACAGTAGGGGAAACTAGCCAATGGAAAAATAGCGATCAATGGCCAATGAACCCTTGCAATAGGAGTTCTCGTGCCCCAAGCCTCTCATCAGGGGACCTATAAAATTCCTCTTCTTCATCGAAGACGGGATCGATCAATCGGATCCGAGACAATTAACTTAGCGCTGCGAGCCTTAAGCTTACAAGCTATCCTCCAGATCCAAACTCCTCACATTCAAAGATAGGAAGTCACCACCGACATGCCAGGAGCCAAGCCTCCCACCACCTGCTCATTACTCTTCCACACAAACAAACACGCACTACCCACGCATTTATAGCATTCTTCCGCGCACCTCTTAGCGTGCGCCCCATTTTCGTTCATTGTGCCCAATTTGCCTCTGGTCTTGGGGGAGAAATCCTATAAAATTTCTCTTTCTTGAACGAAGACGGGATCAATCAATAGAGACGAAGAGATGACCCTTCCGTGAACGCTTCCGAACGGCTAGGAATCCAAAAGCTCCATAATTAGTACAACAATCGAGGACCCGCGCAACATTCTCCAACGAGACCAAACTCCTCTTTCTCACCTTTATTCCGAAGCATCAAGAATGGTGAATACTAGGACATAAGCCAATGCCCCATCAAAAAACATCGTCACTCTCAATGAAGACCCCTCCGTGGTAAGCCACATGGACACTCCCACCAGCCCGACGTCCACTCTTCCATAAGCGACAAACAGTATTACAAGCCCTCCCACGGATGGGTACCACAAGATGGGGGCTGCCCCTCCAAAGATCCCACTCATCCAGGTGAGGAAGCGCGCCAACCCTCGGAGAGAAGATCCGATCGACACAGCGCGATCTTTATTTGGCCTTGAGGTCGGGTCCGGGCCAAGCGATTGAAAGCCATCCCAATCGGGACGATCGGAGGAAGAGCCCTGAACGGCGTAATCCTCGTAACTCCCGCGGCCAAGGGAGGTCGATCGCCGCAGACTCCAATAGTGAGCGGCTCCCCCGCATGGAAAGCCGCCACAACCGATAAGCTAGCCGAGCCTTCAAGACCATATGGAACTCCGCGACATTATCAACGCACGAAGAGGGGCATCCGACCCACCGATGGAGGAGAAGGTCAAGGTACTGTGGGATCTTCTACACAAGGAGAGACCCGCACGATCCTTTGCCGACCTTCGAAGGCCATCCTCGACATGAACCCTCCGCGGACGGAGAAGGAAGTACAGAACTCACAAGGCAGCCGGCGGCCCTCTCGCGATTCCTCGCTAGGTCTGCGGAGAAGTACTTGCTCTTTTTCAAGGCAGTTAGGGCACAAAATCGCATCAAGAATGAGGAATGTGACAAGCATTTAAAGAGCTAATGCCCTATCAAAGAGAGCATGAGGGAGCACAATGGTCGATAGACTACATAAGTCTGCCAGTGACAGACACCCGTCAGATGGCCAAACGTATTCGCATGCCAAAAGAATCGCATTAACGCTCATCTATTCGGCGCGAAAGCTGCGGTCCTACTTCCAGGCACACCGAATCATCGTACTAACGGATCAACCTCTGAAGTCGATCCTATAGAAACCAAAAACTTCCGGATAGCTGGTCAAGTGGGCTGTGGAGCTGGGAGAGTTCGACATGGAGTTTCGACCTCAGCCAGCCCTCAAGAGTCAGGCCCTAGCGGACTTCATTGTCGAGGAGATTCCTGTCGAACTCTAGATGACCACCCGGGCCGAGGTGGGAGACCTTGGCTTCCCGGTGTGGACCCTAAGGGTGGACAGATCGTCTACTCAAGCAGGTAGCGGAGTTCGAGTCATGCTAAAGACTCCGGACGACACGGAGATTACGCACTCTGTTGCGCTGACCTTCCCAGCTACCAACAACGTGGCAGAGTATGAGGCCCTTCTCGCAGGACTTCGCCTGGCCAAGGAATATTCCGTAAAATCATTGGTTGTACACAGCGACACCGAGCTTGTGGTCAACTAGATCCAAGAAACCTTCGAAGCATCAAACCCTTGGCTCATGAAATACCTGGTGAAGCCAAAGACACTGATCTAGGGGTTCGCCCGCTTCCGGATCAAACACGTTCCTAGGTTCGACAACTGGAAAGTCCAACCGAGGGAGACTCTGGCCTCACCCAGTATCGACTCCTCAGACCAAGAAGTGCTGCGGGTCGATGAGGGAGACAACTGGATAACTCCATACAAAAAGTACATGACCGACGGAACTCTGCCTGACAACGCTGATGAGGCCAAACGGATCAAGAAGATGGCAGGCTAGTATACGCTCCTCGACGGGAGGCTGTATAGGCGGGGTATTCTACTCCCTTCCTGAAATGCCTTACCCCCGAGGAGGCTGAGTACACTCTAAGCGAAGTACACCTCGGCATATGCGAATCGCACATTGGGGGAAAGAACCTTGCGTTCAAAATCATGCAACGAGGTCTCTATTGGCCAACCCTGAAGCAAGATGCCATGGAATTTGTTAGAAAATGCGAGAGCTACTATGTCACGGCCCGGGAACACAATGTTCGCAGGTCAAAATAAAATCAATAATAATATTTCCATCAACCATAATAACCCAACCCGGGTGTGATAATTATACACATGCAGGACCCAATATAAATAAATCAGCACAAGATCGTATCAGATAAGAATCCGGACAAATATAATACACGACCTGCTAACCATGATTGCAAGGGAGGTATCCAAATTTACGACAACTCATCCACATAACACTATGATTTTAATATTTTACATGCAATGATCAAGGCCATCATCCAGCCATAAATAATAACCATAACACATCCTCAAGATCAAAAATATACCAAATGTAACATCTCCACTCACTAAAAGGAATATACGAGCCCAATCACGTCCGAGCTCCAGCAAGCGTATCCATGCCACTAGTCTGAAGGGATAAAATATGAAAACGTGAGCGTAGAGCTCAGCAAGTATCATCGCATAAAAACAGTACTCATAAATCAGGAACAGAGATATCACATAACAATCACGTAAAATAAAACACCATGTCCGTAAAATCCCTGAAAATCTAGGAGATGTCTCGTACTAAGTCGTCATCCGTAATAACTCGTCCCTCTGTGACAAAATCATATAAATCACAATCCGGTAAAATCTCGTAGACGATATCATATCATATGATCCGAGGTCACATTACATAATCGCGACCATCACCACATTCGCGTGGGACACATATCGTCGTCCAGATCTAAAACTCATAATGCAGAAATCAAGAGAAGATCGCCCGAACTTAAACATAAATCAAAAACACGTTCCGGGTTTATCACATCAGTACGTACGAGACATTCCTACCATCCATCCACGGGCCAAACCATGTATCTCAAATCACAATACACCCAAATAAGTGCAGAAATACAAAGCATGCACGAAATCAGAGAACCAAATATCAATGATACCAACTTGAGGAAGGGTTACCCTCGTTCGGAACCACGGCTATATCGGGCTCCTATTAGGCCACTAGCTCAAGGCCATCCATGTACTCGTCCCATAGATTAGAAACTTGCTCACTATATTTTATCACCCGCGACTTTGGGTGTAACTGTAAGTTTTAGTTATATATTAGGACGTCCGAATATATTAGTTTCGTTAATTCATTACGATAGTTCTTAATTAAATACACAAAGAAGGTGTCAACTACAAATATCTTCCTTGAAGTAGCCTCAATCTTCCTTACGCTATCTTCCTTACGGCGAAAGTAGCCTATCATATACGTCCCCGCAAGACTCCCTCCGTCGGGAGCGGCGCCACAAATAGCCAATGCCTCGGATCACAAATCGATCCCTAGGGTCTCGACCACCATGGTCCCGTAAGTGATCCCACCCCTAGAAGCATGCATGGTTAGTGCAAGGCCCGGTTCATGGTTCCACAATATACTTGATACACAAACATACATATATGTATCGTCTCGGTGTCCAAAATCCCTCCAAATCATAAATACCAAGACAAAACCACCGCACAACCGATAAAATATACATGTATGTACACAATTGATAAATTGAGGTATTTAAAAATACATGTCCCAAAGAAAATTTCCACACCAAAATGCATCGAAAATTAAATCGGACCAAGAATAGGGCTAGAGGATACTTGCCTTAATATGATACTCTCAGATTCAAGAAAGGATGTCCCTAAGCACTCCATCGACCCTTTCTCTCTCCTCTGCTGCCTCTCTCTCCTCCCGCGGCCCTTCCTCTCTCCACCGCGCGCGACGGCCCAAATTCCACTCCCCTCAACCCCCTCGAACGGCTGTCAACCAGCGACTCCCCGCTGGCCAGGAGACGTGTCCCTCTCGCCTATCGCCACGTATCCTCTCTCCTCCATTCTTCTCGTGCTCGATTTCTCCCGGGCCATCGGACACACGACACCTCTCCTCTGCCGCCGATCCACCACCACACAACCTCACATGGCCGCTATCGACCTCCCTCGGACCACCCAAATGCCCGACAACGCAAGACCACCTCTCTCCTCGCAACTTCGCCGCCGATCTCCTCCGCGCACCCACAATTGCTTCAGCCCGCCACTGCCGCCTTCCTCGCACCGTGCCACCGTTGACCACCATCGTCGCGATTTCTGCCGCCGCCGCCGCCGCTTCCTCCTTCTCCTTCTTCTTCTTCGTGACGCAAAACCCTAAATCCCATTCTCCCCTATCTCTTTTCTCTCCCGACACTTTTATCTTCTTTTCTTTTTCTCATTCCATTGTTCCTTTTTCTTTTTATCTTTATTATTATTATTATTATTATTATTATTATTATTATTATTATTATTATTATTATTATTATATATAACTTTCTTTTATTTTTTAAATCTAACTCAACATCCAGACAACATTACGGGCAGACTCCGGGCCCTACTCCACACCTTCGATCATTTTCAAAAATTTTACGTTATTTTAAATTATTTTTACCACGACCGAAATACCCAAAATCGTAATTAATATTAAAATAATCCAAATGATATCCGAAATATTACATACTAAGTACACAGTTCCATGACACACCTACCGCACACAGAGTTGCGCAGCCTTCAGACCCCATGGCCATTTGCGCAATGGGGGCTCGATATCTTCGGACCGCTACCTTTAGCCTCCTGGCAAAAGAAGTTCTTAATCGTCGGCATTAACTACTTCACCAAGTGGGTAGAAGTAATCCCTTTGGCTCGAATCATCGAGCAGAATGCAACGGAATTCCTCCGTCAAAATATTGTCTGCCGCTTTGGGATTCCCAATGTCATAGTAATCAACAATGGAACCCAATTTACCAGCAAACGGTTCACAAAATATTATACAGATTGGCACATCAGGCTTGTCCATACATTCGTGGCGTACCCTCAGGCAAATGTACAAGTTAAAGTCACCAACTGCACGCTGCTGCATAGGCTAAAGACCAAGTTGGAGGATACGGGGGGCTCGTGGGTCGAAGTGCTACCTTCTATACTCTGGTCGTATCGAACAACCCCGCGGGAATCAATGAGAGAGACACTCTTTAGCCTCTACTACGGGCCGAGACCGTAGTCCCCATTGAAGTGGGATTACCTTGCCTGCGGGTCGAATGTTTCAATCCAACCACCAACTCTCACAGACTCCAGGAAAGCCTTGACCTACTTCCAAAGTTTGAGACGTAGCCCCTGCGCGAACCGCAGCCTATCAACACCGTATCGCGCAGTACTACAACAAGTGGGTGAAAGCACGCCCGCTTGAGATGGGAGGTCTAGTCCTCCGGAGCGTAGAGGCGGCTGGAAAAGGTCATATAATTGTCCTCCTATCGGTTATAATAGTGGGTATAGTCTCATCTATATGGTACAAACATAGAAGTCCACTTCATGGATTTTAAAAAGTAGAATAAGGCCCATATTTATGGAACAAAAATATATAAACAAACCTTCATATATTTAGTCTTAATAAGTGAGGTTTATTACCGACTTTTAATTTATTATTTTTCTTGTGTGTTCTTGGTGACCAGTGTCTATTGTTACGCTTTATTATATTCTTATTGAACTTTTAACTCGTCTTATATTGTCACTACTTTTTATATTAATAGGCTTGAACCACTTAGTCTTGGATCGATGGACGATCACTTTAGAGGACCATGTGAAGAGAATGAAATTATCTATTTAACATTTCTGTTGAGAAAATGGTTTAAGGGTTTTGAGTTGTTTTGAGATGTATAAATGTGATACAACATGGCTAAGGGCCTAAAATATGGTTGATTGTATATGCCTTTGGCTATGAGGGTTTCATTATGGTATTATGTTTTACTATTTTTATTATGTTGATGAGTGGGTACTTGAATTCAAGTGGTCAAATGGAATGATTTGATCATATCTGTGGCTAAGTTAATATGATGTTGGTTAAGAGTCATGAATAAATTTTTATGTAGCATTATAATTTGAATTTTAGAATCAAAATATTCCTAGTCGTGACACTTCAATTATTGAGGTAATCGGTCTGTGTTTGAATTGTTTGGTTAAGTAAATGCACGGTCCAGCATTAACTTTTATTGCTATTATTTTTACATTTTATTCTCATATCGGTTTTGTTAAAAACATTATAAATTTCAATATTTATTTTTTTGGGGGTTTTAGAATACATAGAAATGAAATATTTGTTATAGATGACACATTTTCTTATACATATAATACTACCTCACCATGTAAAACTATAACATACTACACTCTTATATACCTGTGAGAATTAAATATATATCATTTAGAGTCATAATTTATGCACCAACTTTATCATAATACTCTAAAGGAATCCTTTGCATATAACACCACCAACTTACAATTCAATTTTATTATTTCAACAATATATTATCCAACATTCTACAATTGATATATTAAGTATTCAACAATTAATTCTTCAAGCATACCTCTCGGCCAACATGATTCTTGTTTTTAATTTTTTAATTTTAGGAACACCCCCTACATTCACCATGAAATACTCACATGCAACCGTTAGAAATTATAGCTTTCTCCACCAAACTTTGCCTATTACGTGGCTCATGCAAGAACAATATTGCCTTCTTTTCCAGAGATCTTTTTCTTCGGTTGCCTTGTCATTTTTGTGAAAAGAAAGATTTAAGTCTTCTTTTGCTGTTGACATTTTGTGGTGTCATGTTTCTACATTTCTGCTTCTACCTAATGCTGCCTTGGACGAGTTCGTTGGCATCATTTGTGCTTGGGACAAGTTATTCCTTCTTGAGCTGGTTGTTGATAGATTTCTTGTCTGCTTGCAATGTCCCTCAATGGGTTGGAGAATTGTTGATATTCCGTGTACTTTGTTTGACTTGTCACCCCAATCGGGTTCTTGTTTCTGTCTCTTTGCCCATACCCTGATTCACTTCTCATTTGATCCTTAGTATCTCCTTGCCTTATGCTTGCCACTTTTGACCGTTGTGGTCTTGCACACAAATCGAAGTCCTCTTGCATATTCTTCACTCATGAATTGAATTTTTAAGATTTATTCGATTTTAGTAAAATAAATTTATAATAAAATAAAAAATATAAATAAAAAAAATAACTCAGATAAAAGAAAATTAAAGATTTAAATAGGTAAATAAATGACTAAGAATAGTCCAATCAGGATGCCCACCTAGACACCTTGCACCAGGCTATGTAGGGGCCGAGTATCCTGAATATAGTTAAGCTTCCATGCTGGAGGGTGCCACTTGGCATTAGCCTAGATTACGTAGTCAAATTAATTAAGAGGCTTCAACCACAGTGGCTACGCAATAGAAGAAGACTACTCTACAATTAGAAACCATCCTCAATTTAAAAGAGACAAAGTTTGAGAGAAGGAAAGAGGAGCCGTGCAGCTACCACCACCACCCACAAAGTCTGCTATTGGCCACCATCGCGGCCAGTGCAAAAGCTTTTGTAGCCCCGAATCAAGTATGCCACCGCTGCTAAATGTCATTCGCTAGCTCCAACTGCCACTTCACCATTAGGCTTATGCTCATTGCCACACTTGAACTCATGCCCCCACCGCTGCCACCACTGTCGCCGGATACTGCCCATTCACCTGCCTAGGCCTTTGCCCAGGCTTCACACTGTCTCAGTTGTTACCCAGTTACTTGCGTTGGTTATGCCTACACCTCTAGCCACCCTGCGTAGACCTTGGCTAAGCTTTTTGCCGTTGCTAAATGGCACCTATCCACTCGCTTGGACCTTGGCCATACTTGCACCTAGGCTTGACACCATCTCAACTACCACCCAACTCCCTGCGTCAGTCATGCTTTCGCCTCTAGTCATTCTCTTGGACCCTGGCTGAGTCTGCACTCTGACTTTTCACGATGCTTGCACCTATGCTGGCTGTGCCTACACCTCCTAGTTGTAGTTGCCGCCCAACTTCTTGTGCTAGCCGTGCCCTCACATGCAACGTCACCTATTCTCCCTACATTGACAATCCACACTTGGCACCTGTGGTTATTGGATGGCATCGACACTGGTCATCAAATCTCATTCATGGTTTGCTACCAGATCTTCCAGTCGAATGGCACTATTGTTAACCATTGCTACAATGACCACACATTGCTTGCTTCATTGATATTGGCCACAGTGAGCCACTCAAACTATACCAACCTAGATTGGAGGCATGATGAAGCCCAGCCTAAATTTAAGACCATAACATGCCTAATATAAATCTAAGGCCTAGATAGGCCTATAACAAATATAAGGCTAGGAAAAACCTAAAAGGATAGAGGGTACGGATGACTAAACTCTTTTATCTCCTAAATGACTACATGGCTTAGGTAGGTGTAATGATCCATATCTTATTTATGAAATATAATGTCATTAAAATAATTTTAAGTCAATTTAAAAAATAATTGTATAATAAAAATTTAAAGGAATATTGGGTTTTGGAATCGAGCTTGACATTTGATAGGTGCTTGAACCATACTTATGCGCATTTTTAGTAGAATTACCTCTGTGACACTTGTGTATATCTTGGATAGATTGTTGATATCTGATATGTGCTCGAGAGATGCTTATGTGCAATTTGAATTAATCCTCAATGCCTAATAAGTGTATATGCACCAATTTTCTATAAATACACCTTTTAGCAAAATTTAGGTCATTTTGAGCTATTTTTGAGAGAAGAGAAAGAAATAAAAGAGGAAAATAGAGAAAAAAAAAAGAGAGAAAGAAGGTGATCGAGAAATTAAAAAGAAATTAAGAAATATTGGGGTAAAATTAAGAAAAGTACATTCAAACTCCCTTTTTTGTCACTAATCTTTTCTTACCTCTTTAAATATTATTATTTTAAATACTTATACATATTATATTTTCATATATAAAGTGTTTATACGTTACATGCATATATTTTCATTCTTATTTTATTTAATTTTTATAAAATATATATTTTGAATCCATGTGCATTATGCTTAAGAGATGAGTTTCTTCAATATTATACTTGCATGTCTTTAAATTCTTATATAAGTTTCTACATATTCTTAATTTTAATATATATACTTCTATATGTTTTCTAATTGTAAGAAAGTGTTAAAAATGTATATAAACTGTGCTAAATTTCTATAATATTAGTAATAGACACTTTTTGTATGTTTATAAATTATGTGTTACTATTCTTGTATAATTTAAAAACTTATGTTGAAATTCTTGCAAAACTTATTATTTACTAAATACCACATATTTTAAAAAAAATAAGGATAAAAACTCTACATAAATTAAAGATAAGTATAGCTTTTTAGTATGAGAAAATTTAAAAATATGTTTATATTTGAATAGAATTTTTAATTCGATTATGTACGAGTCCTAATATATTATAAATAAATCAAATGTCACACCAATTATTTGTGAGTCAAAAAAGTGGTGTTGGCCCCATTTATACAGATCTTGAATAATAGTATATGACTTTTGATTTTGTAGAGGAATCATAACCCAAGCTTTGATATCCACAATTTATTAATGAGATTATCACTAATTCTTGATCCCCTATATTTTAATTTGATTTGAATATATGTTATATGTTTGTATAGTTTGATATATTTGATATTAAAATTACATATTTAAGTATGATCATGTATTTATACAATTTAATACAATTGAATATCATTTTTAAATTATGCATGATATATTTTGCGAGACGATATTATCAACTTCAGACTTTAGATCATATCATTTTCTAACGTGTTTTTTGACATATATCTGCATATGAAATTATATATGTATTACTAAGTAATTGGTTAACTCTTATTTTTATTTTGCTATTCCCTTTAGATTAGCAGATTTGGATTACCTAAAGGAGTTTTGAATCAAGAGATTTACTATTCAAATATTAGCTTAGTAGGATATAACCAATTTAATATTTTAATGTAAATTAATATTTTGAGACAATAATCTTTCAACTTTTAATTTTTCGATATGTTATTGTATCCAATCAATAATGTTGTTTAAAATTGATTTCTTAATCTTAGAAAGCTAGTCTTAATATTATGGTATTAGTATGACACTTTTTTCTTATAAATGGTTTGAGATTAAATAATTGTCAATTTTGATACCATTTGTATGTGTGGAAATTGGATCCTATGATTTCAAAACTATATTATTTCAAATTGCTTAATAATATTTAATTTGCACGTTTGTAACCCAATATTATTTTAAATTTTCTTCATTCAGTGGAATAAGCAATTAAATTTTAAATCTTAAAGATTTAAAATCTAACTTAAGTTAATTATAGAACAAGAAATCAATAAATTTGGTTTTGGAAATAAGGATCTGACAATAGGCCTCAACCTCCCTGCTCAACCTACTAAGCCTAGTAAATTTCTCCCTGACTATATTACTACTTTTTACTTTTTTTATTTGTTATTAAGAAAAATTTACTAATTTGAGCATTTGAGGGATCCTTAAGAAAATTTATACATTTGAAGCACAGTCTTCAAATGTGCCTCGTGATCATTATAATTTATCGAGTAAATTAATATGTCATCGATAAATATCATTACAAATTGATCTAAATAGGACCGAAATACCCGATTCATTAAATCCATGAAAGTTGCAGGGGCATTAGTCAGTCCAAATGGTATAACTAAAAATTCGTAGTATTCATACCTCATTTGGAATGATGTTTTCGCCATATTCTCCTTCTTAATCTTTAATTGGTGATATCCCGAACAAATGTCAATTTTAGAAAACACCTAAGCCCCTTGCAATTGATCAAATTAATCATCAATCCTTAGTAATGGGTATTTATTCTTGATAGTGATTTTATTTAACTCATGGTAATCAATACACAGCATTAATAAACCATCTTTTTTCTTTACAAACAACACCGGGGCACACCACGAAGAAACACTCGGTCTAATAAATTTCTTCTCTAATAGTTCTTACAATTGCTACTTTAATTCTTTTAGTTTTGCTGATACCTTCCTATATGGTGTCTTCAAGTCGGGGCTGATCTTGGGAATAATTTTAATTTCAAATTCAATCTCCCACTGAGGTGGCAAGATAGATAAATCTTTAGAAAAAATATCCTCAAATTTATTAAATATAAAAATATCCTTCATCGGCACATCATGACTCCAAATTGTGTTGGGATAGGCTAAATAAGTCTAACATCCATTTCGAGTCAAATGTCGAGCATGTAAAGCAGAAATCAAAATGTGCATCTCCTTTCGCCTTACTTATTGAATGTGAAATGGCTCATATCTCGGAATAACAAAATAAATTCTTTAAGAAAACAATCAACGGTGGCATAGTAATTTACTAACAAATATATATCTAGAATCACATCAAAATCACATATTTCTAGCAAAACCAAATCTATAGCCAACTGCAGCCCATTGACCTAAACTATATATCGCAGGTACATAATATCTATGACCATCGATGATCCCGTAGGTGTCGATACTATCAAAGAAAAATCTAGGATCCTTGAGGGTGATGCTAAATGACACACAAATTTATGAGAAATGAACGAATGCGTAGATCTTGAGTCAAATAACACGTGAGTTGGAACATCACAAATAGAAAGAGTACCTTCTACAACATTCGGTGATACCTTCACATCCTGTACCGTGATTGAAAAAACTTTACCTTGAACAGTGGGCTTTTTTGTCTCCGCCTTTTTATAAGGACAGAATTTAATCAGGTGACCCGGTTGTCCACATTTTTAATAAACTCCTCACATTTTATAACAAGGCTGTCTCGAATGTGATTTTTCACAATAAGAGCAAACAGTTGCCTCTGTCTATGGGCTTGGTATTGTCTAAACTGCAGTACTGTTCTTCCCTTTATTTGTCACATTAACTTTCTTGGTAGGTCCTCTTGCTCCCGAACTTGAGCTCGCTCCCAAACCTCCACGGTTTGCTATTCTCTTCTTAAAATATTCTTCTTTCTTGAGCTCATTCTCGTATAAAAGCGTCTGGTCTAACACATCCCTATAAGTTCGCAACTTTAAAGTCACCAGCTGTCTTCTGATTTTATCCCTCAAACCCTGCTGAAACTTCCTAGCCCTTTTTACTTCATTCTTGACCAGGTAAGGAGTATAGCGGGATTATTCTGTAAACTCTACATCATATTCCACTACCGATCTGTTTCCTTTTCTGAATTGTGTAAATTCTTATTTTTTTTTGTTCCCGAAGTCTCATGGAAAAATATTTTTTCATAAACGTATCTTCAAATATTTCCTAAATAATCTCATTCTGCGGCACTCCAATAGCCATCTTCTACATTGCCCACTAGTGTTTAACTTCTCCTTCAAGTCTGTAAGAAGTAAAGATTACCTTGTCCTTCTTGGGACAATGAATGACAATGAAGACTTTTTTAAGCATTCAAATCTATGTATCTGCCTTTATCGGATTTGGATACCCAATAAATTCAGGTACCCGTCAATTAGTAAATCTATCATAAGTTGTGTTCCAGGGTTTGTTGGGGCTGGAGTTGGAACCGGCACCAAATTATGCCGTTTCATTGATTCTATAATATTGGTCATTCTTTCTAATAGGTTCAAATACTTTTCCTCCTAATCCAGACATACACCAGCACGAGTATTCCTTTTTCTTCTATCAGCAATTTCTTAAATCCTAATGGCAAAATATTAGCACTCAAATTAGATCACCACATTATAGCCAATAGATAGTCAACCTAGTGCCAGACTCAACAGCTTAAGATTCAACTAGAACTAACTAATCCTAACTTAAATCATTCTAACCCAAACCTAAGCTTCCGCATCAAGATCGTTTAACCTAAGGCTTCTCCTTAATTATGACGGACCGTATTTTTTTCTACCGAAAATCTAACAGAGTACCGTCTGTAATATGGATATTCGTCAATACAAAAATCTGTACAATCTCCTGTATAAAATAATAAATATCCAAACATCCGACATCATATAGTCAACAACATACAAAACCATACAGGATCCAATTGCCACATATTATTCATGACTCCAACGCTGTGTATCTAGATACAACACCAGCCAAGAGAGATGTCACTAGGTAATTGTTACAAACCACAATAACCTGCGAAAGTATAAACAAATCCAAATAATAGTAGAAACTAAATTATCTAATCAACAGCATTATGTACAATATACATTAAGATTCTGAAAGAAATATAAATATATATATAATTTTTCATGATATAAATAAAACTACAAGTTCTAAGTTATCAACATGATCTTCCATATCTAAGCCTAAACCACTTCGAATCTCTACGCAGTCCCATTGAGCATATCAAACCTGTGCTAAATTGGAGACAATGAGAAGTAAGAATGAGCTAATAGTTCAATAAATACAATATAATCAAGACGGTAAGTAATAAAAGCAAAATAAAGTAGGAGGGGGCTATATGAGTACAATTAGGATGCGTAAACATACAACGTGATCGATTAGATATTTAGGACACAATTAACTTTTCACATTTTATTCTTCTATTTGGGGATATAAATTATGCATAATTACTTATATTTACGGTCCAGGGCCAGTAAACCTTACTACCTAAAGGTGCAGGAGAACGATGAAAAGAATGTGTTACTCTACACATTCTAAAGTATAACGGCTATATTTTAGGCCTACATCTACTTGACTATCAGCTACATTTAAGGTCTACAGCTACTCAATCATCGGCTAAATTTAAGGTTTGTAACTATTCGACCTTCATATATGCCTCTATATGTATCCCCAAAGCTCAAAGGCAGTCATCGTTCTTCTACAATAATATCCTAAGGCTTGACAAGAGTGTCACCCGCTACAATATGTGGCTAGGATAATTCCTGAGTCACTATTATAATACCAATGGCATGCCAAGGGTTATTACCTTTCATAACAAATTCCATGGTTCTAATTTTATGATTTATTATTTTTTTGAGAAAAGGTCCACCATACTTTATTCACAATGTCTCCATTCAGGAGAACAATTCGATCACATAACATATTATGGGTTTTTCTTTGAATACTTGTACGATTTTTATCTTTCTTTTGAATTTAAATCTTCTCATAACTCATTTTACATATATGAATATCATAAATATAGTGAAAAATAGAGATTCTTACCACCGAGAGGTAATTGTAACTTTAGAGGCCTCCGGATCACATTTCCTTCACAGTTGATTAATAAACATGATTTTGGAATAATAATTAAACATGTGTAAATGTACATGCAGTTTAATTAACAATTAGATAATGCAAAATTTATGTAAAATTGACCAATTGGGCTCCGACAAACAGTAACCGTGCGTGAATAGTGCCCGATTGTGCATATCGGATAATTCTCAAAAACTCGGATATCCAACGGGTAAATTATCAAATTCAAATCATAGATAATTATAATATCAATTCAATTTTATGCATAAAACTTGAAATATGTGCTTAAATGTGGTCCAGGTGCTGGTCTAAGGTTTCACGAATGAAAATCCACATAAATCTACCAAATCGGGTATCCAATCGATAAATTAATTTATATAGAATATGGGTAATGATATTCTAGACCTAATTCATGTAAAAGCCCTAAATATTGGAGGCCAAAACCACCCAGGCATAGGGTTAGGATTTTAGTGTGAAAATCAATCGAAATCCACAAATATGAACATGAAATTCATATATATGCATAATCAAGCTATTGGCATCATAAATTCATGCATCGGTCAGATATTAGGATAATAGTACCCGAACGTAATTGAATGAAAATCAAAAGAAATGGAAGAAAATGGTATGGGTGTACTTACCTCGATTCAATTTAGAATTTTTCCAACTAGCTCGAAGTCGAAATTAAACCCGAGAGCCACCATTTCCTCATCTTCTCTCTTCTCCACGCATTCTCTCCCTCTCCTCTCTCTTTTCTTAGTGTTAAATTGACCGTTTCGAACCCAGACACGTTTTTATACGCATACCGGTGCTCGACCGGTGCCCAAACGCTCATCGAGTGCCAAGAGACCCAAAGGGATGCGCTCGAGCTCACATTGTGTGCTTCTCAGGCAAGCATGCTCTATTTTTCTTGCCCAGGCCGTGCCTCAAGTGCTCATAAGGCATGAGAATTCTGTTTTTTGCGCTCGGGTGGCGCCTCGGCCACTAGTCGGGCACAAGTTAGACCCTTATCAAGCCTTCACCAAGCCAGCTTCATGTTTACACCGTTTGAGACCCGTTTTGACCATTTTAACCGAATATTTTATATCATTGGACTCTAATTTTGGTTATATTAGCTTAATAAGTCAATATTATCATAATTTAAAACTTAAAATCTTATTCACGGATTAACATTTCACAGTTCATAATTTTGATTCCCAATTTTGCCAATTTTGAATCTTTGGGCTTTTCAATTCGATTCCTTCCATATCCTTTGACCTCGATTCACTTATTTTAACTTAATTACTTTTCAATTACTATATTTTAGAATCCAGAACCTCACCATTCATTTTATCCATATCCTTAAAATCGGTACCTATAATTCTTCCTTACTTATAGAGATTTCGTCCTCGAAATTTAATGAATCTCAAAGCTTAACAATAGGGGATGGTCCTTTCGGATTCACCTCCGAATTCCCAATCACTATCTTGGTAAGATGATTATTCCTAGAGAATTTTAATCATTTAAATCATCCTGATCCTCAACGTCTAATTCTTTTTATCTAAAATTGAGATTGAAACCTTGTTATAAGACAACCTCTAATCTCCCACAATGGTTAGGCCTGATCATGATCCTACTTCCTCCTTCATTGGTATATGGGAGATATCACGATAATCTATCCAAATTCAAAAGTAAGCCTAATTATTTGCTAACCCTCCGATTTAATTCAAATCCCAAACAAACCAATAGACTCTCACCTCGATACCCCTATGCCTCGAGAAGAATCTTCTACTTGGGACCTTAATCTCATTCCAATATCTCTATGACGAGGGCCACATGCTTCTACTACGCTACTTTAATAAATCGTTATTAGGGCATTAAAATTCTCCTGCAACTCATATTCAAAGATTTCCACAGGATACTTAGGTTACCTAACAGCTATAAACCTAAGAGAAATTCCACGTTTATAGATACAACTAAGGCAAGGCCCAAGTTATTCCTTAAATTACAATTAACTTAGAAAATCTAATTGAAGTAATCACCCAGAAATGTCGGCATCAGCTCAAATTACCACCGAGACCTCAAAATTCGAATGTTAAGCAAACTTACCATCTTGTTGGCATGTCGATGAGCAAATTTATTCAGTCCAATTGTATCATCTGAATTTGATATAGCTAGACTATCCTAACAACCCCAAAATAAAACCACGACAGTTTGCTCAGACTAAAATTTCATAATCCCAAAAATACCGATATGACTTTTCCTTCCAAAACAAAGAGCAAAGCACCCCATTTGCTTGAATATTAGGAGTCACTCGAGATTCATCTTAAAACATCTCCTATGAAAAATCAAGACATATCCTAACCGAAAATTCCTGACGTCCGATTATTAGTAATAATGTTCACCTTCCTTGAGGGATATCGAAATACACCTCCTAATCCTTAAGTAGATTAACCCGTTTGCACGATCGCATGGTTATTTCTTGTTGTGAGACAACCTCTCAATCTTTTAGGATCATTAGATATTAACTATTCTATAGGCAACCCTATAAATCTCCAAAGAAAGGACCTCAATGGCTAACCCCAAACTATGGATGAGTGATTCCGATCAGAGGCTTTTCCACCCTCATAACTAAGACCAACCACCCATACAGGTCACGAGAAACACAATCTTAGAGCTTCTTCAAAAGGATCACATTCTACAGTAACTTATTGATCCGTCAGGGTCAACCCAAATAATAAGGTTAATAACTAATCCTTAATCCCTTGAAAACTGCTCTTGCATGACCCATTCTGATGGATACTAATTGTCTCCAACCGAATGCCTCACGGCGCTGCAATTCTCAAGAAATACTTATCGAATTGCTTTTTCTGGTTCAACTAGACCGAAGAAAACCATACACCTTCAAGACCTCAATCAATCTTTCCCCAAATTAGCCATCGCTCCAAATTTTATGGAATTGCATTCTTACTATTGGAGAAACCACATATGCAATATAACATTTCTCCTTATTCCTTCCATACTTGAGCACATGGGTAACCATCTTTCTCAATCCATGAAACGATCTTCAAGTGGGGCTCACACACACTTTTTATTCAAGGAATTCATCAATGAGGCCCTTCTAAATGCAGTGAATTACCTCACGGCAAAATACTTAGTCAATGCTTTATCAGTTCTATGCAGAGTCCTCGAAATTGGTGCCAATCTTGGCACAACTCCATAGCAACCATCAATTTAACGATTAGGAGATAATTCGGCTAATACATTTATCTAAGAAACACCCTCAAATACTTACATAGCCCAAACCCCTTAGTGACTACGAAATAACGCCCAACCATGGTCTTGCACGATAACTAAACTTGGCACTTGTGTTCATTAAGTGACTTGTAGACAAAACGACACTATCTTGTTGCCACTCCATCATCTATGCTTTATATTCAAAATTTCATAATCGAATGGCAAGTATCATGTCTCATTGCCACAATTCGAGCTAGAATGGCAATTCACCAGTCAAGGCATCCTCAAGGTTATAATGAGCCTTAGCGCCAAAAGGCAATCAGTTTATCCCTACCAACCATATCTACAGTCCCAAGAAAATGTCATTGATCTCAATGCAACTAGCGTGGTCTATGATTTCCAAATAAACAAATAAGCTTAAAAAATACCAATAAATCATAGATTATGGATTCCAAAATAACACATATACCGAAATATCAAGATCCAAAAACCTTATCTCCTACCACGATGGACGATACTCCTATACTTTGTGCCATCATTGTGAAGCCTCAATTCACGGTATTAGGCTCCTTAATCATCCGACCATTGGGATAAGGGCAATCCCTAATCATACGGTCAAACTATCCACAGTTGAGACACGCTCCCAAAAATCCCACCGAAACAAGATATTCATCTATAAAGCATCCATAACTATATCCGATGACATCTTTTTATTCTCAAGACCCATGATCTTTTTCACATCGACTACCGAGGTTAACTTCACCTCCTATCTTACATGGGGCAATACTTCCTTATCCTCTTTAGAACATTGAGTCATCATTACCACCACCTCAATTCTTAGGAGCCATATCCCAACCACAATGGGATCTAAATCATCCAAAAGTTTAGGTATTGAAGCATCACTTAGTTGATTATAAGTTGACATCCTAGGACTTGTTACACTAGAATTGACTCAAAGTTATCTGTCTTTAAGCTGTCGATTCACCCAATCCATCATGCTTGATCATGTCACTCAAACATCCCTTCTTAGCAAATTACTACCCTGAGGAAATCAATCCAGAGCTGATCAAGCCTAAACTTCGAACAAAAACCAATTAATGTAGGCCATGAATTAATACCGATTAATTCCAGTACTAAGTCAACACTAATCAAATTAAAACATCAAGATATCTCCCTACAGCTCCTCTCGACCTTATGGTTGACCACTGCTACGAGTAAACTCTTATCTAGGAGCCATTGTGATTACTTATACATTATCCGAAGGCAACACAATATGAGTTAGGTCGCGCTTCAAATACTAGTGATGACCTTATAAGCTAGACAATCGAACTCATTTTTTTCTATCTCTAACATAGTTCAAGCCTAAACTAGCCAACCAGGATAACTAGTACTATCCAATCTAACTTAATTTGTCAAACACCTATATCTACTTATTTGATCAATCTTAATCTATCCTAAATTTTTGCAGACGATTCATTTCAAATATAAGACATCTCTTTTCTCTGATACCAATTGTGATGGATCGTATTTTTTTCTGTCGAAAATACGATAGAGTACCATCGGTAATACGAACATTCGCCAATATAAAAACCTATACAATCTCCTATAGAAAACAATAAAATTCAAATATTTCAACATCCGACATCATAAAGTCAACAACATACAAAATCCCATAGGATCCAATTGCCACATATTATTTGTGGCTCCAACGTTGTGTATCTAGACACAACGCCAGCCAAGACAGATGCCACTAGATACCTATTACAAATCATAATATCCTGTGGAAGTATAAACAAATCCAAACGATAGTGAAAACTAAATTATCTGATCAGTAGCCTTATGTACAATATACATTAAGATTTTGAAAGAAATATAAATATATATACAATTTTCTATGACATAAATAAAATTACAAGTTCTAAGTCATCAACATAATCTTTCATATCCAAGCCTAGATCACATTGAATCTCTACACTGTCCCATCGAGTATATCAAACATGTGTTAAATCGAAAATAAGGAGATATAAAAGTGAGTTAATAGCTCAACAAGTACAATATAATTAAGACGGTTAGCAATAAAAGTAAAATAAAGTAGGAGGGGACTATACGAGTATAATGAGGATGCGTAAACATACAACGTAATTGATTATGCATTTAGGACACAATTAAGTTCTCGCATTTTATTATTCTTCTCTTTGGGGATGTAAATTATGTATAATTACTTATATTTGTAGATCATGGCTAATAAACCTTATTAGCTAAAGGTACGGGAGAACGAGGAAAGGAATGTATTACTCTACACATTCTAAAGCATAACGACTACATTTTAGGCCTGCAACTACTATGATATCGGCTACATTTAAGGTCTACAGTTACTCAACCATTATATATGCCCCCACATGTATCCTCGAGGTTGAGAGGCAGTCCTCGTTCTTCCACAATAATATCCTAAGACTAATCAAGAGTATCACCCGTTATAATATGGGGCTAGAATAATCCTTAAGTTATACTATAATACCAATGGCATGCCAAGGGTTATTACATTTCATAACAAATTCCATTACTCTAGTTTTATGATTTCTTATTTTTTTGAGGGGAATTCCACCATACTTCTGACAATATCTCCATCCGGGAGATCAATTCGATCACATAACACATTGTGGGTTTTCCTCCGAATACTTGTATGGTTTTTATTTTTCTTTCGAATTTAAGTCTTTTCATGACTCATTTTATATATACGAATATCATAAATATAGTGAAGAATAGAGATTCTTATTACTGAGAGACAATAATAACTTTAGAGGCCTCCGAATCACATTTTCATCAAAATTAATTAATGAACATGATTCTGAAATAATTTAAACATGTGCAAATGTACATGCAGCTTAATTAACAATTAAAAAATGTAAAATTTATGCAAAATATACCAATTGGGCTCGATGAACAAGTAACCACACATGAATAGTGTTTGATTGTGCATATCGAACGAATCTCAAAAATTCGGGCATCCAATGGGTAAATTATCAAATTCAAATCATGGGTAATCATAATCTCGATTCAATTTCATGCATAAAACTTGAAATATGTGCTCAAACGAGGTTCGGTGCGAGTCTAGAGTTTCGCAAATGAAAATCCACATAAATCCACCAAATCGGGTATCAAATTGATAAATTAATTTATATAAGATATGGGTGATGATATTCTAGACCTAATTCATGCAAAAGCCCCAAAAAATAGGAGGCCAAAACCACCTAGGCGTGGGGTTAGGATTTTAGTGCGAAAATTGATCGAAATCCACAAATACGGACATAAAATTCATATATATGTATAATCAAGCTATGGGCATCATAAATTCATGCATGGGTCGGGTATCAGGATAATAGTATTAGAAGAGGATCGAATGAAAATCGAAAGAAATGAAGGAAAAGGGTATGGGTGTATTTGCCTCGACTTGATCTATGATTTCTCCAATTAGTTCGAAATCGGAATCGGATTAGAGAGTCTCCCTTTCCTCCTTCTCTCTCTTCACCACGCGTTCTCTTCCTCTCCTCTCTCTTTTCTCTGCATTAAAGTGACTGTTGCGAACCCAAACGCGTTTTTATATGCGTATCGGCGCTTAAACGCTTGTCGAGCACCAAGAGACCTGAAGGGACGCGCTCGAGCGCCCATTGGGCGCTCATCGGGTGAGCATGCTCTGTTTTTCCTACCCAGGCCACATCTTGAGTGCCCATCGGGTGCGAAAATTCTATTTTTTGTGCCTGGGTGACACTTTAGATGCTGGTCGGTTGCAGGTTAGGCCTGCGTCAAACCTGCAACAAGCCTGCTTCGCGTTTTTGCCGTCCATGACCCATTTCGACCCTTCTAACTCAACATTTCACATCCTTGGACACTGATTTTGATTATATTAACTTAATAAGTCAATATTATCATAATTTAGAATTTGAAATCTTATCCACAGATTAACATGTCACGGTTTACAATTTCGATTCCTTATTTTGTCAATTCCAAATTTTTGGGTTTTTCAATTCGATTACTCGCATGTCCTTTGTCCTCGATTTACTTATTTTAATTTAATTACCTTCCAATTACTGTATTTTGAAATCCTGAACCTCACCATTTATTTTAACCATATCCTAAAAGTCGGTACCTTACATTAATATTTCTCTGATACCACCTGTGACGTCTCACGTCCTCATTTTTGTCATTAATTTGTTATCACAATTAATTAATGATACACACATATATATGTAAACATACATAGGATCTATATAATCGTCACGTCATCAACGGCTCAAACACTATACTTAAGGAGTACGATATCGGATCTCATTAAAAAAAGATATTTGCTGAAAATCATCAATCAAAATAACCCCACCATATCTTGTGCAAGCATATATAATATCAATAAAAGTCTGTAGAAGTAATACTATACTAATACCATCAAAATTTAATATACCATTCCATACTTTCAAAGTTTTACATATATTCAGTATATCAAAATTAGAACAATAAAATCCTTCTTCCTATGCATGAGAAACAAAACTCTTAATTTTCATTCCTCTTCATCTGGCATTTGCTCATGTGAAATATTTAAAAGTTAATAAAAATAATAAGAAAGTGAGTCAATTACTCAATAAGGTATCACATAGAATAATAACATGCAAATTTTACTTCAAATATATTATTGGAAGGAATATGAGTCATAATACATACATAAGTATAAAACATAGATATAAAATATTTTCTTTTTTATTTTATTCTTTCACTGTCTTAATAATCAAACACATCAAAACTCATTATCTTTAGAAAATAAGGTTAGTAGACCTTACCAACTAATAGGGTGGACAATAAAAGAAAAGATTATGTATGTTCCCATACAATCTAAGACCATAGTATCCTATTTAACACCCGAACGTGAACAGTATTACCTATAACTTAGTAGACGATGCCAAATATCCGCTTTTATATTCCCTGCGGTTACAATGGGGCACTCCTCGATTTATTATTACAATATTCTAAGACATATTGAGGAATATTACCCTCTGAATGATTCCTCGGTGTAATTTTTTAATTTTTTAATTTAAGAAAAACTCTACACTTTATTTCTTTGTTCTTAATTCTCACTTTTTAAATAATAGTTTATACTTAACAGAGTTATAGAGTCCTTTTTTTTTTCTTCTTCATAATGTCATGTACATTTTTATCATCATAATAAATCCATAATGTAAAATTTGGACAGTAAATCATGCAGCAGAAATTTCTAATTTTTTTACATATTTAATAAGCATATATCACACAATTAAAATATACAGTATACTTTTAGCATATACAGATAATAGATAATAATTTAAAATTGATATCTATAAAGTATAAACATATAGGAAATATTTTTATATATCTATATAAGAAGAAAATTATTAAATAATACACAAATATGAAACAGATAATTAAACATGAGTTTTTGATAAATTTCACGGTAAAATTATAGTATATCGATAAATATGTAAAATTTTCTTTCTTTTACTTCAAAATCTTAACTTGGATGAGTATTAGAACAATAATACTCGAAAAGAATGGGAATAAATCATAACAAAGGAAAGAAAGGGTTAAAAATACACTTACTTCAACCTGATATACAGAAATTCTTAGTCTGAATATTTCAAATTTAACTTTTGAGAGCCTTTTTTTCTTTTCTCTCTCTTCTCCCTTCTCTCTCGGCCCATCTCTCTCTGTTTTTTGCGTTCTTTATCTCTTCTACAGCTTGAAATGCGATGGAGTTGGTCATCGGCTAACTTTTATAAAAGATCGACGCTTGAGTGTGGGTCGGGCCGGGTTGGGTATGGAGCTACTAGAATCTATGCCTGCTAAGGTGCTCAGGCGCATGGCGAGCACGCCCGCTCTGATTTTAGCATCTGTCGAGGTGCATGGTGAGAACTCCCGTGCTACCTCGGGCATGTTAGGTGCCCAGAGGGCACTGGGCAGGTGCGTAGGCACCAACCTGGTGGCCGAATGCGATATGCGTCTGATTTATAATTTTTTTCTTTTTAATCTTTTTTTTTCATATCTTTGAACCTCAATTTTAATTATATTAATTTCTTTAATTATAATTATATAAGTTATCAAAAACTAATCACAATTATATAAGTGATCAAAAATTAGAACCTTACACATAGCTTACTATAAGCCTACAAAGGTCTACCCATATATGAAAGGATCAAGGAATGATTTAGAAAGTGATGATTAGAAAGCAATCAAGACCCCTTACGGGGAATAAAAATCGACAAAAGCCTACAGTGCCCCATAAGCAAGCTAAGCCTTATCTTACTTACATCGCTTATTGATTTGATAGTCTAATAACAATGACAACGCTTATAATCCCCAGAATACAAGCCACGGTTTCATAAACACACGAGCCAAACACCAAGAAATTGGATAAGATGAATAAGTAACTAACATAAACTTGATCTCCATTAAGAAGATGCAACTTGCCCCTAAGAGTGGATAAAATTAAGCTCAGCGTGAATAAAGATTTATGCAGGTAGCAAACAAGTTATCGAAACTTTGAATTTTAGCTGCCACGTGTAAGCGGCGGGCCCCTCTTAAAGACAAAGAAGTGTAACCTCCATTTCAAAATGGAGATACCTTGTGAAGGGGTACCCCATGTGGAAATGATGAGATACCTTGTGAAGTCTTATATTTTTGTTTATGAATTATAATATTATTAAAATAATTTTAAATTAATTTTAAAAAATAATTACATAATATAAATTAAAAAAATTTAATGAATCAGGTCTAGCATCTGAAAAGTGTTTGATTCACATATGAACGTATTTTAAAAAGAATGTCTACATCTGAGATACGCTCAAATAATACACGTGTATTTAGGACAGAATGTTAGTGTCTAATATGCACTTAAATGATGCTTATGCATGTAGAGATTTTGCCTCGGCGCATGATCCTTCTAATTCTTGGGGGAAAAGAGACAAAGGGAAGAGGGAAACTGAGAGAAAAAGAAAAAGAACGAAGGAGAGGGAGAACTTAAAAAAAAATTAAAGATCATTTACTAGATTTAAGTTTAAGATAAGGGTATCCAAGCCCATCTTTCTCTTGTTGTTATTCTTTTTTAACTTTTATGAGTATTTATTATTTCGAATACTCATATATATATATATATATATGATATTTTTATAGTTACAGAGTTTATACTATATATATATATATATATATGATTCAACTTTTATTTTAAAAATTTTTTATAAAATACATATATTTAATTCGTATACATTTTGTTTAAATTATGATTTTTTACAATAATATTCATATATACCTTTAAATCATGTTTGAATTATTTTGTATGTCTTTAATTTTCAGATATATGTTTCAACATATCTTATACTTGAAATAAATTGATAACATTATACTAATAATATTAACTTTATGTAATTTTTGTAATATTATACTTGCATACCTTAAATCATTGTGTGTTTCAATATGTTTCAGATTTTTATAAAGTTATTCCTGCATGTTGTATATTCAAAACAAATTGATGAAGCTATGCCATTCTTATTGATTTTCTAAAATTATACATGATGTTTTACTGCATATTTTCAAATTAAACATATTAAAGTTCTAGCACATTTCTAAATTGCATAATTGAATTCCTGCATATCCATATTTTAATGTATAATATATATATGAAGAAAAGTTAAATAAACATTATATATAAGTTTGATAATAACGATATTTCATCTTGTATGAGAAAATATAAAAAATATATTTATATTTAAGTAGAGTTTTTATATTTGGTTATGTACGGGCCATTATAGAGAATTGATGAAGATATATTATGTGTCTTAGTATAATCTAGTAAAAATTTAAAATTCGAACTTATCATTCATGGGTTGATAGCGATATTCGATATTATCTATATTGTTATATGTATGACAGCTCACCTATGAATCTTAAATAATAGTGTATGGCATTTGTTTATAAGTAAATATATATAATTTCAGTTTTGATTATTCGTCTCTTTGTTGGTAAGACCATCACTAATCCTTAGTCCCTAAATTTTTTGTATAATTTGAGTATATTTTATATATTGTATAGTTTGATATGTTTAACACAAAAACTTTAGACTTAAAGCTTGATCATGCATTCATATATTTCAATATATATTGAATATCAGTTTTGTGATTATGCCTGATAAAGTTATAAAATGATGTTATTTGTTTGTTTAGGTTTTGATCATTTTATATGCCAAAATGTATATATATATCATCATATGGTATGATATATACATTATTGAGTAATCGACTTACTCTTTCTTTCGTTTTTGCTAACCCTCATTAGATTAATAAGCTCGAACTACTTGTAGGAGTTTTAGACCAAGGGATTTGCTGTTCGGATATTAGTTTAAGGGCTATAATTTGATTTAGTATTTTATTGTCAATTAGTGTTCCGAGTTGTTAATATTTTAGCTTTAATTATTTCAAATTTATTTATATCTAGTTGATAATTATATTATGATGTCGATATTTAAGTTAGATTTTAGAATAATCAAAAATTAGTATTGATACTATAATATTAGTAAAATATTCATCATTACGAATATTTTGAGGTCAGGTTATTAGAGTTACTTGCAGGTATGGCATTTTAGGTCCTATGATTTGATTGATTACTTTATTTTGTGTAGGTTGTTGATATACAATTTGTATATTCATGTTCGACATTTATTTGGGGTTTTATTTCATCGGTGGAGTAAATAATAAAAATTAAAAAAATGGATTAAAATTTGATTTTAATTAATTCTAAAAATGAAATAAGAAATTTAGTTTTGGGAAGTGATATACTTTATGGCGTTAGGTGTGAGTAATGCTAACAAAAGGCTTAAAGTAGTTAGAATAGACTTCAACTCTTGAGCCGACAAATAGCAAACACTTGCCTTCAGGTAGGCCATGTAGATGCTTATGCAACCAACTGGAGTGGCGTATGCCCTTCTCACTCGGCCTAGGAACAAATATGTTATACTTTTGCCGAGATGCCATATCACTAATACAACTCTAGTAAATCCTCAGCAGAAGTGAGAGAAGAAACATAAGACGCATGTTTGATAACAAAGGAGGAAGGTCTAGCAACTAAATACAAATAATAACCATTGATCCCGAAATGCAACCTTAAAGTCTAGGGGACTAGTGTTGGGTCTTAGTAAAGTAGACCCACAATAATATACCCAAATAGGAAAAAATGGAAGACCCAAATGAAAAAAAAAAAAAAACAAATGAAAAAAAATTAATAAAGATTTAAGTGAATAAATAACAAAGGACGAGCAATTGAGAGCACCTGCTTGGGCATCTAGTGCCAGGTGTCTCACATGCAACTAAGGCTACATATAGGATATCACCTAATGCTAGCTTGCGTTATTCTCCAATCAGGAAGTTCTACGCAATCAGACTACTCATGATGTTTCAGCCGTATCATCCATCCAATAGTAGAAGAATACCTCATTCTTAGAAACCCTCCTTTATTTAAAGGAGGGGAAAGCCTAAGAGAAGGAGAGAGGCACCAAAACAATAGAGAGGGGGAAGAGAGATTGGATGGTTGCCTAACTGTGTTGGCTACCAGCACTTGTCACTAAGGTCACTGCTCACTGCCATCGCCAAGACCTTTATGGCCCTGGATCGAGTAAGCTGCTATTGCCAGATGGTGCCTATTGGTACTAACTGCCACTTCATCATCAGGCTCAGGCTTGTTACTGTTGTTGAACTCATGCTTCCCACAGTTGCCAGATGGCACCCTTCTACCCGCATAGACCCTAGCCAGGCTTGTGCCTATACCTAATGCCACCTCGGTTGCCACCCAACTACCTACATTAGTCGTGCCTGTGACTCCAGCCACCCACCTAGACCTTGACTGAGCTAGTACCCAGGCTTAACACTACCTTGACTACCACTAAACTTTCTGCGTTGGCCATGCCTATGCCTCTAGCCATTGGCTTGGACCCTAGCTAACCTTGCACCCAAGCATGTCACCGTGCTTGCACCAGTACCCATTCTCTCTAAGCCAGCTGTGCTAGCGCCTCTAGCCATGCCTTGCCAGCCATGGTTGCCGCCTAACTCCTACGCAGCTATGCTTACACCTTCACCAGCACCCATTCTCCCAATGCCTGTAACCCTTACTCGCCACCTGTAGCCACTGGATGACACTGCCATTGGTTGTCAAAGCCCACTCAAGCTCCATTAATAGATCCTCCATCCAAATGTTATGGTCGTCGATCGTTGCTATGATGACCACACATTAGTTGCTTCGTCGATATCAACCATAACAAGTCATTCAAGCTAAACAATCCTAGATCGGACAAATGAATAAACCCATCCCAGATTTAAGGCCTGAATAGGCCCAATATTGATCTAAGATTCGGATATGCTTATAATAAGTGTACGGTTGAGATATCCCCTAAGAGGATAATGGAACGGATGATTAGACCCTCTTATCTCAAAAGGATCATATGGTCTTGACGGGCCTCAACTTCTTGTTCAATGTACTAAACTCAATAAATTATTTTCTTATCTATATTAATACTTTCTATTTACTTCATTTATTATTGAAAATATTTTCATGACTTGAGTGCCAGAGAGATCCCCAAGATAAGCTTTCCAGGTTTCCTTTTATTTATTATTTTGTTTATTGATGTGCAAAATATTGATTCAAGGTTTCAGATCATGCACGTATAACGGTCATTAGAAGATACGAGTCAAATTAATTTTCTAAATACGCATCATGATCAATGTTGCATTTATGCAATATCTGACAATAACATAATCTAGCTACACTATGCATCACTAAACTTGGTCATTACCTTAATAATTCTTCATCAATTCCTATAACTAGGCCCCTGTTACTCCATAATGAATAACAATAAAAACGTAATGAATAAGCCTCAGGACCACTAAAATATAAACCCTTATTAAGAATAAGATATACACTAAGCATAATATATTATTATCAATTCTTAGACCAAACCCAAAAATATAATGTTACAACCTTAACCATGCATTATAATAAAAAACACCTAAAAATTTTGATATTGTAGCATTTATCTAATCTAAAAATGCTCATAATCTGAGATTTATGTATCTAAAGTTTCATGCATATACGTAATTATATTGCTTTTAAAGTTTAACTTGTATGTGTATCTCATTTGTTCCATTATTTTAAGAATTTGAATGCTTGTACCTCGGTTGATTAAATTTTCTTCAAAATCCTCAGATTTTTTAAGTTTGATGATGGATGTCATCTTATATTTTCCTTTGGTGTAAGAATCCGAAGAAAAAGCTTTTGCGTGCCTTTTATTTTGTGAAAACCTAGGAGAATTCATACAGTAAGTTAAGTTATGCCTTTGATTTTTGAATCTTGAAAAATATTCATTTTTATGGAGATTTTGTAGGTTTCTTTCAAATGAACTATCGGGAGGAATTAACAAAAAAAAATATCATGACATTTTACAATATATTTAAATAAGGTTGCATATAATCTACCCACAAACAACAATAGTGGGCAAAGCTTAGTCTATAGGATTGATATATAAATAGTTCATCCATAGGCTTAAATAATAGAATATGGTATTAGTCTATGAGGATAGAGTGTAAACTGACCTTAATGTAATCTACTTTATTGGTAAGGTTATGACTAACCTTTAGTTCACTTATTCATTTGTTTTTCCATTTGTTCATTTGTCATATATTAATTATGTACTTATTTATAATATTGTTCTCCTTTTAATTGCCAAGTTTTTAGCTTACATTGCTTTGTCACCGGTTTAGATTACCAAGCTTGGTCTTTGTGAGAGTTTTAGATGGATATGTGTGCGCCTTGAAGATCATAGGATTTTAATAATTAATATGTGTTTTGGGCACATTATTAGGACACAATGAATTTGCATAACTTAATGCATTTTGGGGCATGTATATATTAGTACAACAAGGCCTAGGGCCCATGCAATGTTTTAGTCTCTTGTAATGATATGTGATAGTGGTATGTTTGTGACATAGTTGTCATAATATTGTGGTTGGGTAGGTTACTGAAGATGGAGCTCAAATTAGGGTAAATTTAACCGCATGCTATGACACTTTTATTTTATACATATTATGGAATCATTAATGAAGTTTTGTGTAGCATTTTAATTCCAAATATTTGGGTCAATTTTATATTTGTTATGGTTCAAGGGTCGTGATAAAGTTAGCATCAAAGTAAGTCACAAAGAGACTTCTTATGTGATTAAAAGGGGCTAAATGTTAATGATTTGTGTTGTGATAGGCATAAAATATTAGGAGGACAAGGTGAATATTAAGAGGACAAGGTGATGGACAGTCTAACATGGAAAAATGGATACCTTGCGGTGATGGTAGACATGGGTGAAATTATGGATAATCTAAGGTAGTTCAGAGTTGGCAATATTGGAGGAAATCCCAGAAGAAAAATGAGAGCCTACAAGTGGTTCACAAATGAAAGACTTTTTATTTTCTTTAATGATCTAGATTCTACGGAAGCAAAGATATGGATCTAATTGATAGAAAAGGTTTTTCAATTTATTGGATATTCTAATAATAAAAAGGTTAGGTTGACCACATATGAACTTGATGGAGAGGCTGACCATTGTTCAACAATGGCTAAGATAATCTTAAGCCAACAGAATGATGAGACTCCATGGAAAGTGTTCATGGAAGCTTTCAACGACAAATATTTTCTAATGAGTATTTAAGAGCTTGAGGGAGACGAATTCTAGCAGCTAGGGCAAGGAAATCATCCATGGTGGAGTATGATATAAAATTTACTAAGCTTGCTTGATTTGTGCCACATATGTTGCTTGATGAGGTGACGTAGATGTGGAAGTCCCTTCATGGGTTGAATGGTGTGCTTAGGAGGTAGTTGGTATATTTGCAATTTAGGACAAATGGAGAAGTATTAGATAGGGCCCTACTCATTAAGTTAGAGATGGAGAGGGAATTTTATTCTAGAAGAAGAATATCTGTAGAGGAGGGCAAAATTGAGGTCAAGAGGATTCCATAAGAGGATCAAGTCAAGTGAAAGAGAAACTGACAAAGCTATGCAAGTCTAAGAAATGCCAAGAGGATAGCATGCAAGGATGCCATATGACATCTGTGGATGATTCCACTGTGGGAAATCTTGCTACAAACAATTAGAAGCCTACTTTAATTGCAGCTAATCTAGCCATTTGATCAAGTAGTGCCTTCACTCGTAGAGGTAAACCAATAGGAAGCCTAGTGCTTCAAGGGAAGGTGTATTCCATGATGGCCAATGATGTGGATGCATCTCTTTTGGTAGTAGAAGATAAAATTTTAATCCTTGAAACTACTACTCATGTGTTATTGTATATAGGGCCCCCAAATTTGTATGTTTTTACATTCACCACATAGAATCATTAATTTTACTTTAGTGGTATCTACACTAATGAGTGAATAATTTATAATCAATATTGTATATCCAAAGTGTGTAATTATAGTACATGTATTTGAGTTGGTGGTAGATCTAATATTGTTGGACATATATGATTTTGATATAATTATAGGTATAGATTGATTGATATATTATCATATCAGTATAGACTATTTTCATAAGCGGGTACATGGTTGTCAATCATTTTATTTTCAAGATGACGTTATTAAAAGATTATTTGGCAAGGTTGTATATTAATCAACTAATGAGACTTCATAATGTTGCGACTATAGTTGTGTTGGACTAAAATCCAAGATGTGTGTCTAAATTTTAAAAAAGTTTACATCAAGAGATAGGTATAAAACTAAAGTTTAGTATAACATATCATCCATAAATCAATAGAAAGTGAAATGAGATAATTCAAATTTTGGGGGACATTTTGAAACCATCAATTTTAGAAATGAAAGAAAATTGAAATGACTATTTATCATTGGTTGAGTTTGCTTACAACAACAATTAGCAATCGAGAATCAGTATTGCATCCCTTAAAATGTTGTGAAATGTATTGTTCCACAATCAATTGGTAAGAAATTGGAGATTAAATACTCTTGGGTACTAAATTAAGAGAACATCAATTTTGTCAAAGATCGGCTTTAAATTACTCAAAGCTTAAAAAAAAAAGAATTATGTAGAATGTTTGAGATTTGAGCTCGGTTTTGAAGTTGGGGATTATGTGTTTTTTAAAAATATTTCCATCTAAGAGAGTCTTGAGAATTTGATTAAGAGAAAAATTAAAGCCAAAATTTATTAGGTAATTTCAAATCTTTAAAAGAATCAAAAAGTAGCTTATAAATAAGTCTTACCTCTAAATTTGGTAGATCTACATTATATTTTTCATGTGTTGATGTTTTTTAAGTATATTGACCTTTTTCACATAATCGAGTATAATCCCTTGAGGATTAATAATGACTTAACATATGCTGAAGAATTGGTTTAAATTTTATGATAGTAAGATCAAATACTCCATACTAAAATCATTTACTTGGTAAAAGTGTTATAAAAGGAACCATTTTAATGAAGAAACCAAGTAGGAGCATGAAAATGAGATATGGGAGAAGTGTCCCCTATTTTTTCTTCATTAAGGTAGTAAATTTTGAGATGGAAATTTTTATAAGGAGTGAAACAATGTAAGATCTAAATATTATTTTGATATATGATATTTAAATAAAAATAATTAAATAAATTATCAAAATTAATTACAAGCTTGAGTTAGGGGCTAAGCGTCAGACCATATGGCTTGGCATTGGATGGGTGCAATAACAATGCATGTGATCAATTGGCCAGTTAAACTCAGGCTTGATCCAAGCATGAGATAGTACGATTGTATTTAGACAACATATTCATATCTAATATACGCATGAAAAAATCTCATATATATTTATTCTAGTAACTCCACATCATTGCCGGCATGACACGTGCATGTTTGCAAGTTAGGAATAGCCTTCACGCGTGATGCATGCATGATTGGTATATATGCAGTAGTATACTATACAAGGTGCTTTTTCCAATGTTTGGCCAATTTATCTGGGTTTTAAAGACAAGAAAGATAAGAGGAAGAGGAGAAGAAAGAGAGAAAGAAGATGAAGGAAATTTTGGAACAAAATCTTAAAGGATTGTTTGAAATTAATTTAAATGAATTTTAAACCTTCTTCTTTACTTCTTTGCATAAATCTTTAAATTCCTCTACAAGTTTGCATATAATTGAAAATTCTTGTATCTAAAATTTCATGCACGTATGCAATTAGTTAAAAATAGTTAAATATATAGATTTTGATTTTGTTGAATATTCAGATAGTATAAAGTTAATATCATGGTATAAATTTCTCTAAATTGGAGGTGCAATCTTTTGAAAAAGTATGCAATAAAAGTTGACAGTATATTTTACTATGGAAACCAAGTTAGTTGCATACTATGCGGCTGTTAAATATACAGTTTGGTTGATAAATTTTATTATAAGATTGAAGGCTGTAAACTCTATTTTTAGAACTATAAGAATCTTTAATGATAATTTTAGTAGCAATTTACTCAATAAATAATGGTAAGATATTTGATAAAAATAAGCACATAAGTAATAAGTAAAATACCTTGTCATAAAAACTCATAAATATAAGGTATCATGTAAATACATTAATATTGTGTTTATGATTGCAGATTCTTTAACTAAAGCTTTGTCCATCTGTTTATACAAAGATCATGTAGATTGTAATTTTATTGTCATCATCTATTTACTTGTTTTAAAATTTTTTTCTTAACTTTTATCTTAATACTAATTATATTCCAGGCAGAAAAGCTTTATATCTAATCGATTGTTAAAAATACAAAAATTAATATGATATTGATTTTTTTTTTTTTACATTTGAAGGCATTTTGTCCCCCATGTATTAATATAGTACTCGGGATGTGGTCATTTTACTCAATGTTTTATATAAAATTAATACTAAAATAATAATTCCATATAATTAAATATCGAAAACTATAATGGAAAATTAAAATTATTTTATTTTATTTTCTGGGGATAAAAAAATATTTATTTCTCAATATCCATTAAGTGCACCGTGCAAGAGTATGATAAACTGACGAACTTGAAGAGTGTCATGTGCTAAAATTATGAGAAACGGCGGTGTGTCATTGCAACCATCATCAGTGGTTCTCACCCACGTTTAAATGAGAAGTATCAATGATGATCTAGCTAGCTGAGCGTATTGTAGAGATTTCAGACTATCAAACGATTCCTACAATCTCAGCCAGATAACACTAATAATTTTACAATTATTCAAAAGAGACTGAATCAGAATGTCATGCAAAAACCGAACATCAACCTAGTGGAAATTCTCTCAGAATCGGTGCTCTGTACTCAAAGGATGAAGAACCGAAGAAATGTGTTGAACCCTTGACACTAGTTATAATCCCAACAAGAAAGCACGGAAACTCGATCATTTCTCGATGTAATCCTTAAGCGTGCCACTGTTCTTTTCCAGCCTTGCTCGCCTTCGCCAATTCTCCACCGCTTGTTGGACTGTGTTATTTGCCTCACGTATCTCATCTGGAGTAAACTTGTGTTCTACGATGCCTAAAGGACCAGGCTGCAGAACTCGAACCACCGTTTCCATGTCTTGTTCGAGCTTCCTGTGGATAAAGACAGTTTGTAACTATGCTTACAATTGCCCTAGGAGGGCATAAAGGGCAGCAGGTAAACATATCTCAACTTGCCTCCCGTGCAATCACTTTCACACAGCCATGGAGGCGTGAAGCCTCTTGATAAGTGACGAGTCTTGAACTCATATTTCATTATTTTTCTTTTATTCGTGCCATTGGCATGAAGTTCTGCTCAAATTAATGATTTTGCTTCACCATTGTTGCCCTCCCACCTTCCTTGGTGCTACGTATATCAAATCTGCATTGATGCGTTCATTTATTTTCTCTCCAAGGGGAGCACTTTTCATACATCTTAACATTTGTATTTTCACTATATATACGTTTATGTTCCTATAGTTCTTACAGTATTCATAACATATTATACATATGCTTGTTGTATGTTATAACTCATCCACTACATTATAACTCGCACTATTTCCCAAGGTATATACTCTAGGCTTGCTATGCATCCGCAATAACCATATATAGATAACTTCCCTTTTCCCAAAATTTTCCCATTAGGCCTTCGTTAAATTGTTATTTTCAGTCAAGTGAATGTGCATTTAATGCAACAATTCACTTGGTGAAAAATAAATACTTCGTTTTGAAAGTGTTGAGTGAGATTTTTGGCATTAATTGCACCTCAACAAGTTCCCTTACAGAACACGTAACTAAGACCCGTAGATATATATACCTGCAATGCTTGATTGCCATGGTATCAACCAATTTGATTTCCAACACACTTATTTCCCATCTTAGTTTTTATTCAATTTTATGATTCATTGACTTCAAATATGTAAATAGCATTTCCAAGTCGTATTGCATGATTCAATTACCATTTCCAAGTATTCTTGCTTATGTTAATTTGAAGATACCAAGTGATTTCCCTCTACTCATCTAACATTTTTTCACTTCTTATAATCTTATTAAACTGATTATGCCGCATGATCTCCTAAGCATTTCCAAACTTTGAGAGAGTATTCCATCTAGTCCAATGGGTTTTCATTTTCTTCTGTTTAATGTACAGTTGGTCCAATGGGTTTTTCTTATTTCAGCTATAGCTTACATCGTATTATCCATGTCTTTCCATTATTGTCTTAACAGGTTCTGATAAACCTACCTTTGGTGCTTATAACTGATTATGTTACCTAGACGAACCTAATTTTTATGATTTTTGTCTCTGACACTCTAAACATCCATGACATAATCTGTTAGATTTTCATGTACCATAGTAAAACTTCCTATATTTATGTTTTCCCTTTGACACGTACTACAGCATGTCTTTACAATATCTATCGACTTTCTACAGCCCAATTTAGTTTCTACAAACAATGTGCATCAATAATTCCTCCAATCATCATGTCAACTATTTCCATGCTATTTTTTATGGTGTACTCAGGTACACCTCGATGAGATTTTGATTTAAGATTTGCGAATAATCTAACAATTTGTTGGATATCACCATCCTGGCACATTCCACCTCCTTTACATGAGAGGCTGGATGTGAGATAAAATCGATAATGACACTAGTAGCAAAAACTGTAGAGTTTTGGTAAAAACAAACAATGATGCAAAATCAATTACTGTAGATTGAAGCACCATTTTCTTTGACAAATAAAATTCAACAGAAGCATTTTTCAAGAGTTGTTTCCTTTACAAGTGTCCAGACTTGGAAATACAACACTGTTTAGAGAAGGAAACAGTAACAAGTTTCTAACTCTTATGGAGAATAAATATTTTCTGTCACAATAAAAATTCTTTTTCTTGGTTAAAACTTTTCACATCAACATCTGATGACATAGACTAACAGCAAAAACCACCATTGTTGGGAAAACAAGAGAATTTTCACGGCATCATTCAGGTGACCAAGCATGAATTCTAGCTTTTGTAAAAAGTGGAGAAGATTTTTTTTTGGTCCAATCAATTGATTGAAAGTGAAAGTAACCATCACAAATAAAAAAGCGACTACTATTTCCATCAAACTGTTCACACATTTTCGCTGAAACTTATAACTGTAATAACTAGTTGGAGGGAAATTATTTTCAACTATAACAATGGACGTAGAGTGAAAATGGAGACGTCTGCCCATAATAAAACTAGTGCAGCAATACATGGTGAGCTCTGACATTACCAAGAGTCCCCTTATGCATTGCTCAGCGCCTATCATTTTGTAGAATTGCATCTTTCAGACGGCAGTCTTGGCCTCTACTTTCTATCATGTTCTTCCAAGTGAAGTTCAAAGGCTTTGGGAGAAATGAGGTGAAGAATCCATGCTTTACAAAAATTCAATATGTGTAAGCTGTTATTTGGTGTCTTTGGCTGGAAAGGGATGTGTATATTTTTTAGGATAATGTTATCCCTACTCATGATTTGTAGGGAAAGGAGTATCTATTAGCCAAAAAGGTCCATAAGAGAAATTCCTTCATGAGATCCTCAATCCCATTCTTTTATTTGTGCATGTTTTCTTGAAGATACCTTGTCATCAAACTTGTATATCTTTTTTTTTCCCCTTTTTTTTGTCAAAAAATAATTCACCAAGCGACCCTCCAGCTTCTCTTCCCCCCTCCCGTGTCTTTTCCCCATTTTTAAGGGATTTTTTTATTTGGGGGGGGGGGGTGTTTGGGGTCGGAGAGGAGAGAGTTGGTAAGCTTCAAGACAACTTAACCATGCAAATGAAAGGGCAAAACATCCACCAAGCACGGAGAAATCAGAGAATTCAGTTTGCTTCCAATATGAGCAAATAATAGAAAGAAGATAGCACAAGTTCTTCAAATGCAACAACAGAGTGACAATTTAAGTGAGTTGTGAATTTTTTTCAGTTGTGAAATTCAACATGTAAAAATACGAATGCAGCTGCCATTGCATTATGAAACACTTAATTCAACAGAAATAATTAAGATTAGAATTTACAAGAGGGATCTTTCCACCAGCAAAATTTGAGAATATCACAGCAAACAAAACACTCCCCACTAATTATCAGTCATAGATTCCTAGAATAGTAGTGGACGTTAGCTGTAGAAGAAATACCTGAAAACCCCAGAAAATGGAAGGGATTTGACCAGCTTCAATAACGACATAGCAACTTCACCAGCCGATGGGCAATGAAACCTTTACAAAACAAATCGCCAAGTTTAATTAAACCCCATTACACACAGTCAAAATTTAATCAACCTGACGTTTCAATTTGATCAAAACGCTGAAGTTTGGTTGAGATTGTTTTACCTTCCTGGCCAAAATTGATGGAAGGGTAGAACCCACTAAACAAAAAAAACTCATGAAAAATTGAGAAAAGTTGGAAGGGCAAATTAACACATTAAAAGCCTCCTCCACTTCCCAACCCACAGAGGTGGCAGTCTTATACCTCAGCCCCCTCACTGGCGCCTCTACCTCCTTCCTCTCTGCGCCCCTCTTGATCAGCTGTTTGAAAGGTGTAAGTACTGGCACAGATGAATTCATCCCCCATGAAGTCCACGAACCCTAGAAATTTGATCCAAATAAAATAACCTATGCAATGCAACTGAAGGTAGCATAACCAGGACTAAATAAAAGCACAGGCAATGCACTGTGCTTTCAAAATCCACACTCTGCATACACTCGGGCACATTTTCCATTGCAAAGCCTTTCTTCCTATGCAACCTAATTTCGATTCACGAGAGATGCCGAAGCCCGCATATCTATATGCACTGAACGCAGAATAAGATAGATTACTCACTAATTGGAACTCTCATTAATAGCGCAATCCCTTTCAAGCTCTAGATCGATTAGCAAACTTAAAAAAACTAACTGTAGAGCAGAATTTACAACGTATCCTATGTATAGAAAAAATTTTGTCCATTGCCCAAGAACTGAAATTAAAAGGTGAGGCCTTACGAGATTGCCACAGAAAATCCGGTGCAAAATCGAATTAATCAAGTAGAAGCGCAATAGAAAAATTTTTGAAATTTCGTATTTTGAGCTGGAACTCACGTTCTTGAGCGATTTCGAGCTTCAAATACTTCGGTCATGGGCCAGGGTAAGAGAGGTGAGTTGCAGGCAGAGAGCAGTCCTGTTAAATGGCCCCTGTTTTTTCTTACGATCTCAGTGTAAATATGTCGTACTGATATGATATTGAATAAAAATATTTCGACCAAGTACGATAGGTGGCTTGTGCTTCTTGATGTGCCTTTCGGACATGCCCCTTTAAGCATGACTAAAATCAAATATAAAAAATATATTTAAAAAAATAAAATTTTATAAATTATTATAAAAAATATATATCACATTTTATTTATTTTATTAAATATTTTTAATATTATAATTTATAAAAATATAAAAAATATGATTAATAATAACTAACTTATTTTTAAATTTTACTTATATTTTTATAATCACCACTTCTAAAATCATTATCTTTATTAAAATTTCATATGATTGTATTTTTGACTCAATCTTTTCCCATTTAACAAATTTTTAAAAAGAATGTATATTTTTATTATGTATGGCGTCATATTATTTCTTTTTTGTCAAATACTTGTCTCTTAGTACTAAAGACTAACTACGATGGCACTGTACTTACTGATAGATTAAGAGATCATATACTATTAATACAAGTACAAAAAAAATATACACTCGTTAATTTTTTATTAATCCAAAATATTAAACTCAAATCTAATTTTTGTAAAGTTAAAAATGTAGTCGTACTATAAATGATAAAGAAGTTCAAGTGGTTTGGTATTTTACTATCCGACTATATTCTACATTAAGTTTATAACTAAGAAAGCAAATATAGTCTACCGAAATGTCTCGAATCACATTTATTACTACCCATATTCTTTTACTAATAGATTTAGATTGTTTCAATATTGACTGTAGTGCATATAAATTATACATTATATAAGTCATTGGTACAAAAATGAAAAAGTAAGATGTGGTTTATATCCTTTTCTTGACTACACTAAGAAACTCTTATAAAGCCCACTTTGTACTTAGCTTATAGGCTTCTATAGTCACCATATCTAGGAGTGAAGCTAATGAATCTATGAATGAAAGTTACAAATTTAGTTAAATAGATTGTGATGGCCGTAAGCGTTCATTTTTTTTACGCAATCGGTCATTTCTATATTGGTATAAGATTCTTCAAAATAGATATATACCCTACATAAATTTATATGGAGTCATAATTGTAGTAAAATAGGCTAGCATTATAGAATTTTTTTAAAATATAATTTTTTTTAAACAAATATAAGTAAATATATTAATTGTGAATATATTATTTTTAATAATTATGATATTCACTTGAAATTATTTTGTTAAGTTTTATATTTACTTTTATCACCAATATTATATAACAAAAATTATAATCATCCTAATAAAATATAAAGTTACTATTTGATGCGTCACTGATCCGAAAATTCGAATGATTATATTCTCTTAAATGGATTGAATCGGCTCCGTTCATAGTGAACCACACACCACTAAAAACGAGCGGGAGGTTATAATTAACATAATATGGATGTAATCCCACCGAAAAGACTCCGACGCTCAAGTCAACAAAATAGTCTTCAATGGAAAGAACTGAAAGTAGAGAGAGTAATGTGAGTAGGGAAGAGAGTGTTTTGTTCCAGATGTTAGAGAGGCGCAAAGCCTTTTTCGTATCTGGATGGTGGGAAGGCAGAGAACGGACGTAAAGACTCGTTCGTTGCCTTGGAGTTTGATTGTGCCTGAGAGCTTGACTGCCGAGAGAGAGAGAGCTTGTTTCTCAGGGCACTTGGGGTTTTGTCAGTGAATGCAGACGTCAATCAAAGCATCAATCAAAGCATCAATCAAAGCATGCCCTGGATGGTGAATCCAGAACCTTTTTTATGGTAAAGATGGCGATCCTCCTCCTTTGGAAGGAGTGATCGTCCTCCTGATCTGCTACTGACCATCATTTTGGAGGTTGATGCCTGTTGCCAAGTTGTGGAGGATTATTTCCTTCTGAGGCGGCCAACCACTTTCCAAGTTAGTTTCTTTCCTCCCCAATATGTTACTATTGGAATATCTTGGCTGGCAAGTTATTGGAAAAATCTGGCGCTTTCCTTCTTTAAAGGGCGCCAATATTACTGATATTCCTTTTGAGATCATGGAATATCCTTGGATGATCGTGATTGGTCTTTTAATGACTGGTGGGCCTAAACGGGCAACATTCTCGTTGAGAGGCTTCTTGGGGCCCAATAATTTGCGTGCAAGCGCGGAAAATCTCGGGTTGAAAAAAAGGTGTCAAATTCAAACAAATTAAATGGGTTTTGAGCCCGAGAGTTCGGGCCCGTTATTGTAGAAGAGCCCTTTTGGGCCTAATGTATAAGATAATGACGTCATTTGGCCTTTTCTATTTATTTTTCACCTTTGTGGAGAAAAGAATGGTTAATTTTGATCAATTGATGGGGACAAGGGCCGAATGGAATAAGCCCATCACCGTAGCAAAGCCTTTGAAGGTCAATCAAGTTGGTCAAATTGGCCGCGAATAATATTGACCGTCTTGGCTTTCGAGTTCCTGGCCCCGTCTCCTTCTTGGATGTAAAAATGTTGAAATGAAATGTTGATTTTCTTTGTTAGTGACCATTTATCTTTTGGTGTTTAATCACTATTAAATAATAATGATTGACTCAAGAATAGATTTTGGATAGATAATGGGTATTATAACTTTATTAGTAGTAAAATATAATATTTCTAAAAAAGTTTAATAATTTTAATTATCTTCCAATTATGATTTACAATCGGCATAGTCATTAAAATATTTTCGTTGTGAAAAATAGTTAAAATAGAATAAAAAAGGATATGCATTTTTCAACATCTAGTAAGTCAAATTTTTTCTTGTAGGAAAATCAATTTTTATTTTCTTAAAGTTGAATTTGTTCTATTAGTATAATGTTTTATATTGTCACTTTTGAAAAAAAAAAAGATATTTTAATAAATAAAATAACATTATTTATTTTTTCACACAATGAAAAATAAATTATAAAATATTGTTAACATAGAAATTAATAATATAACATGTATATTTTATGTGAAATAATTCACCATTTAAAATTTTAAAAATTATGATTTAAATAAATAATAATAATATTATTAGTTAAAGTATTGTAAAAGGTTATAGGAAAAAATATTATTAAATATTTTATATTAATTTATAATAGTATTAATTACCTTAGAACTTACGATAGGGGTGCATGGATGTTTAAAAATAAAAAAATTAATAATTTTTTTTTGCAATTCTTAATTTTTATAAATTTAATATATGGTAATATAAATATAAAGTAAATTATTATATAATGACTATAAATTACTAATTAGAAAAATATTAAATTTTATTTATATTAATTCTAAATATATTCTTATTTAAAATGTAAAAAAAAAAGACGAATAACCTAATAATATATCAAAATATTTTTACATACCTGGGCTTTGAGTATTTCTACTATATCTTTTAAACTTATAATCTTTTATTATGAAAAAAGGGTACTTCGAATGAATTATATATTCTTTCAATCATTCTCCATTTAATTTCTAATCGTATTGAAAAACTTTTAACCCCACACTACTTGAAAATATTAGTTTAATTTGAATTAAAAATAATTATTATTTTTTATATTTTTGATGTGTCACTTTAAGTGTTTGTTAACTTTAAAATTTTTATAATTATATATATATTTTTATTTTTTTATAAATAATTTATTCCTAAATATTAACTAATTTAATTGCCATATACTATCAGAAAGTTTTCTAGAGGGTGATAAAAAAAATATAGGAGTAATAGGAATAGCCTTTGAGATAGGTTATAATTCTTATATTTTAGAATCATTATCATTATGTATATGTGATATAATTGGTGTGAATATATTAGAATAATTTTTTTATATCTCTTCATTATCGAAACTAAAAGAATAATGTACTATAATTAATAATTAAATATTAAATGATAATATTAATATATAAATTATAACTAAATATTAATAAAAATAATATGATTATATCAGTATCATAATATTACTTATTGTAAAAGAGTAAGAAAGCAGAGTTTAGAGAGATATTTGTGTTGATAGAGGAGGGAAGAGGAAAATATTTATAATTAATTAATTATTTAATTATTTTTTATATAAAAAGGAGGCAACAGACATAAAATCATTGAATTTAAAAAAATGGGCCATACTAGGCATGTAATAATTCATGCTGCAAGCTAGCATAGCATATTGATAAGCTAACTCATGGTCTGATACAGACCAAAGTGTTGGATCACACTATATACAGCCTAAAGCTATTTATTATGAATTAAGTTGGGCACAGTTCGTGACGAGTTGAGTTATGTTGTGGTAGAAGTGACACGGTCCGATTATTACTTTCAGGATTGAGATTAGGAACTGGAGATAGGCAACTATAATAAAGCTAAAATAATTTGAATAGTTTGAAGTATATTTTAAAGGTTTTTATGAGCTAAATCATGTATAGTGGGTTGTAAATCTTAATGTTATTTGTGCATTTTAGTGTTAATTTAATTGACTAAAAATATGCTAAAAACATCAAAATTTTTGTTTTTTTTAAGCTGAAAAAATTATTTTCAGTTAAATTCAATCTAATCGGTAAAAACTGTTTAACAAGTTCAGACATATAATAATAAAATTGAACACATAATTATAAACCCAATTATAATATTTTAAGTCACCTTTTTTTACTATATTGATTTCATAATTTCATACAGATTAATAGAAACATGTTTCAAATGATCCACCACATCAAAGACATATAACACCTGCACGAAAAATGGAGCAACAACCCATAATTATACACTCAAATGATAACCCAAAAAAAAAAAAAAAAAAGAAGAGTGGAGAAAAGCACAACCAACCCAATTTTCTGTTTTCTGCCCCTCTTTTCATTTTCCATTTTCCTTTTCTATTCCTTCCTTTTTTTTTTTGTTTTACTTTATAGTTTTCTTTTTTCCTTTCTCATCATTTTTATTTTGATTTTTATTTTCTTTTTTTAATTTTATTTATAATATTTAATTTTCCAATGTATCAACAATAAAAAGCTACTTGAAAGAAGTACAAGGACAAGGACAAGATAAGAAAGTGAAGCAGTACAATGATCTAGAGATTCCAAAAAGGAGCCAATCACCTGAGATAGTGGACCCTAAATCAATGCCATTGGATCCGCACAAATAAGAGGAAAATAAACTACTAAAATTAAGCACACTATTTATACCTCAAATTTAAATAATTATTTAAATTAAATTAAATAGAACAATTGAATTTTTTTTATTTAAATTATACACCTCATATCATCAATAAGAAATCAAACGATATAATACTCATTCTTCGATGTTCAAGTTAGTGATTCTTTTAAGAAAATGGGAAAGTAGTAAGAAAACGAAGAATGTGAGAGAGTAAAAAATAAAGTATTTGATTCCATAATTTATAGAGATTTTAAATAATAAGAGGGTTGAAACTTTATACTTATTCTCCAAATTCTTCTTGTTTTAGGACAAAGTGGCGTATTTATGGCCTAAATACTAGTTAGTAGCAGTTTTCTAAAGAAAAATAATTATTTTTATTGAGAATTGAATAATTCAACCATTTAATATACTCAAAATTTAATTTATATCAATTGAATATATTAATTATTTGTTTGATTTATTTGGCTAGTTAGGATAACCCTTTATATCCTTTGGCCGTTTGGCAAGATTAACCGTTTGGTTTAATCAACCGTTGGCCATTTAAAATTTCAATCTTTATTACACTCAACATTTTGATCATTCGATGCCTAGGTAATTCGATCATTCGGAAGATTGGTCATTTGGACCTATTTCTTTTTAATCTTGACTTGACAACTTGATTGATTTATACATCTTCATAAAATGTATAAGTTGCGGGGCCCTTTATATCAATCTATCGGGTTGATTTTATTTTAAACAATACCCAATACTAGCCTTTATACTTAGAGGTTGAATTAAAGTTTCGAATATGTTAAAATAAAACTCTAAGCTATTTATTTTTAATATTGTATGAATGTTTTTCCTTAATGGAATCTTCATCAGTGCACATTTATTACTATTTGGTCATATTAATTTGAGCCTACTTTCCTGTAACTTAGTAGAAATTCTGTGACTATTTGACTATTTTTTTTATCCCAAAACATGCCGTTTTACGGCTATTTTTTTTTTTATTATAGAAGGAGTTGATCTCATTCTATCTTCATCCAAATTCTAAATCTTAGTATCTGACGGAGTTATTTATGTTTTGCTAGTAAATCAATGTTTGATGGATTAGAGAGAAGAGAGATCATTTGGAAGCTATTGGATTCCTTTGGGAAGCATCAATGAAATTTATTTTGGTTGCTCTTTTTATATGGAAAACTGTCATGATTTTTTTATTTTATGTAATACCTTGAATCGGACTGATTTTTTGTTTGGCATATACATCCACTATGGAGCATCTAAATTCCTATCATTAGTCTGTTGGGGAGTCATTTGAACACGTATCTATTGGTTTATATTGCTGTGATGATCCCCTTTGCTTATTATTAGTTGGCAAGAGCTACTTGGCTAAATATTGCTTACAAAGAAACATGGTGAATATTCTGGTTTTTCTGCTATTGTTGATGAAATTCATTACTGATATTTCTTCTTTTTTTCTTAAAGCTGATTGATATAGTATTCTCATGTAAAAATATATCATGTACAAGAATATATCCAAAAATAAAAAATGATTTTATTTTTCATTCAAATTGTATTTGTTAATCTGTTTTTTTTATATTTTAGACTTTTATTTATCCATATGAGATTGTAAATCATCAAAAGTTTTGATTAATCAAATTATTCAAATAAAAAATTTCTACTATTCATGGTTTTATGACTTGAAATCTTGCAAGATGATAGCTTAATAAAGATACAACAATTTGATATTTTGATAACTTGGACTTCTGGTAAATTATGATACTTGATAAAATAATTCACATTTTAATTTATAAGAGTCTACCAAATTTGTTTTTGGAGGCAAGTTGGGCTTTCGAGGTGTTATGTCTTAATAATTAGATTTATGACATCATAGTCATAATGAATTTGGTAATTGAAACAACTCATTATCAGCACATTTAATGCAACAGCAAATGGTTATTAAATTGTGAAATATTTAAATCATTTCAATATGCAACATTTTGGTTTTAAATTAAGAGGAAGATTTGTCATCATTTGATGTATTTTTAGAGAGCAACATGTCATTTGGATTAGGATTGCTGTATAAAAGACATTATTTTCAATTTCGGTTACACTTTCAAATTATAACATCTTTTATTTTTCTTTTTAAACCCTAGCTGCGCTTCTCCTGTACTTTTTGTCAAAGAATGAACATTCTTTGATAACTCCACAAAGTGCTTCAAAGAATGTTGCTAACATTGCTTGTTGCTTATCCATGTACGCGTAGTTGGTGTTTATGATAAGTATAACATTTCTTTTGCTATTTTGTTTAGAGTCCCTTCATCGGGAGAATACTTGCTATCCAAGGGATGACTTTATTACTATATATGAAGTTTATTGGGAGGATTGTCTCCAAATTCCTTTAGCAAGAGAATTTGTTGAAATAATAGAGGCATTTGAAATCACTATCAACCATCTTTATTACAATGCTATCAGATATATCTTAGCATTATATATCTTTTTTCCAGTGATGGGATCTTATATTAGATGCTCATATGATCAATGTTAAGTTTTGCTTTAATTAAAAAAACGATTGGATATCTTTAATCCCTATAAAGGAATTCAAAATAAGTATAGGAAAGTCAGATTCAGTGAAGAATTAGAAGTATAAATTCTTCCGCATTAAGATTTTTAATAATTAAAATTTGTAAAATAATTGGGATAATATTAATTTAGCATTTTCTGGTTCTGTTCTTGAGTGAATTTTTATGACTAGATTCTAATCAAATCTAGTAAAAGAACATGTAATTAAGTTGTGTAAAATTGGTAATTTTTTAACACAGATTGCCTTGGATGCTGTGAACTAGTACAATGTCCTTGGAGGGGAAGATGCTGCCGATTTGTCTCCTCATATATTGAAAAGGAGGAAGGTTGTTTTTATAGATGTTGCTCCTAGGGCTTATATTGAGCAATCAACATTTTTGTAACAACATTGCCAATTTTGATGATGATAAAAATTATCAATGAAGTTTTCAAGGACTACATAGCTGAAGTAAAAGTTGAGATGGGAGCTCAAGTATCTACACATCTATTAACTATGGTTCTTGTCTCTTCACCTATTAAACCATTGGAAAAGATGCCAGCTTTGAATTTTAAAGAGAGGATCTCATTTATTTATTCAAGGAATGAGCATTATTCTTTGCATCATTTCTCATATAAGGATAAGCTAGTAATTAATGCTCAAATTATTGTTGAGAATGGGATTCCAATCATATTCAACTCTCCTATACCTGTTAATTCAGTAATTAGTCCTTTTATTACTTGAGTTGCTTCATCTGAACTAGAAAATAGTGATGTACATATTGTTATAGGATCTAATATTCATTCTATATCATCCTCTCCGAGTTATATGGGTTTTGAGACTTCACATGAAGTCCTAGGTTTTGATATTTTAATATTCCATTGATCTTTGCCTCTCATTTGATGGAAATGTTCGCCTATACCAGAGCTTAATAAAGTTGGATCATCACTAGATTTTACTTCCATGTAGGGTTTTTCAACCCAAGAGATAGTCTCTGAAACTTTAATTTCAAGTTATTTATTTGTCTTGTTATTGTTGACTCAATCCTTTCTGTAGACCAAAACCTAGTAAATCTAACAAGAAGCAAGTAGTATAATTAAGACTTAGAAATTGATTACCTGTTTCGATTTTACATTGATCTTGCTGTAGTAAGGGGTTTGGAGTTCAAAGATGTGGTTACTAAAACTAGGACATTGTTCTTTGAAGATCACTTGATTTATCTTAAGAAAGAAGTGGCTAAGTAATTGAGCAGGTCTCATGATTATATAGATTAAGCTACCATTGTTGAAGATTGAGACATTTCTTTTGAAGATAGAAACCTTAAGGCTAAATGATGTATCACAATAGTTGTTAATGCCATAGATGGATTAATAGTTGAATGTGTTTGGTTAAAGGAGTCATTAAGGAAGAGCATCGATTTTGAAGAGAACAGTTCTTTGCTTTATTATTAATTTAATGAAGATATTGATCTTTGTAAAAAGATAGCTTGCTTGATGGCTCATAACTTTTCAATCGACAATTTGGATATTAGAAACTCTAGATATATTTCGACTTTTGAGGTTATGAATTTCAAATAATAATTAAGCTCTCCAACTTTAGGATCTAGATCCAAGTATTAGCCATAGGATTGCCGATCAATTTTAATCCTTGAATCTTGTAACCTCGTATTATAGTTGTGAATGAAGATGATGTAATTTGTTCTTCAAGTATACATTCAGACTTTTCCATCTCTACATATCTATTTCTCTTCAAATTGATATTGATTATCTTCAAATTGATATTGATTAGGTGATTAAGCGCCATGACAAATATTTGAGTCTTCAATCGTTGTATATCCAAATTAGTTACCGGCTAAGTTGTTAGACTATTTTTGATAGTGAGGAAGGACCCTTGTCCTTGACCATTTGTTTGATTATGTGGATCCCATGGAAAGAAATTTTATCACTTATGCATTTATAGCATCTATAAGGTTTAATAGGCTAGTTGGCAATTAATAGTCGAGTCTTGGTTAACTTCATCCAATCTATTTTTGACTTTTCAAAGGGTAATGAATGCTTGATTCTTAAGCCCTCAAGTCTTATAAAATTTTGAGTGTGTAATCATATTTGAGGTTGTATAGTTCTATTAAACCTACACTAGGACTATTCATTTGAATTGATACATTTAACTGATAAGGTGTTAAAATTAATTATTTGACTCAAAGTCAATTATGGTTATATTAATAACACATGCATGCAAATTGGAATAATTAAATCAAAAAATATTTTTATCAATAACATAAACAATAATTTAATTACACAAGCATTCCAAAGTGAGGAGTAGGGCATACCTCTATGTTTCTAGACTAACATTTTCATTGATAATATTTTTTAAAGTAAATGACGTTTTAAGTTTGAGAGACTAGTTTCCATTTGATGTATGTAATTTATACACCCCATTATGAAGTATTGCTAAAACTAGGAATACTCCTTCACAAGTTGAGGACAATTTATTCCTCGGTGCAAGTTTCTCAGTGCTTCAATATTTCTTAAAACAAAGTCTTTTACTACAAAGATTCATACATTTACATTCTTGTTGTAATACCTTTACCTTCTTGTTGTCATACTAACTATTTGTTAATAGGCTGCTACCTAAATGTGTGCCACTTTTCTAATTTTCTCTAAAAGATCTAAATTTTATCTAAAAAGTTAAAAATTTTAATTTAAAGTAAAATTTTTCACTCAACAGCTTAGTAGTTCTATCTTCAACTGAGATTACTACTTTCATTTGATAATATACATTGAAAGGTATTTTTTGAGTTAGTTCTCTTGGAGTTGTTTGATAGGCCCAAAGTATGGATGAGTGTCATGTCCCCAATCCTAAGGTCAAATTATATTAATTCTCAATAATTAATTAGTTTAAAACATATTTTTATTCTCAATTAACTAAAATTTATTTATTTATTTTCACTGATTGAAACCCAAATAGTGACAAGATAAGAACCTAAAGAGTCAAATACCAATAAAAGACCTAAATATAAAAATATATCAATTCATAGGACTCGAAATGTCATGCCTAAAGGTGACTTTAAATACCGATAATTATATGACTTCAAAATATTTGAAAGGAAAAACATCCATATAAAATCAAAGTCAAACAAATCATAATCTAACTAAACCACTGAATGAAACTAAAATCAATGATTACAATTGGAGGACCTCTACCCTACGAGGTTATTCATTCACTTTGTCCTATAAGGATTTTAGCATTCTTGTATATCTCGAATCTTCAGGACCAAAGCTCTAATACTTGGATTGGCCCGTGAGTGAGCATTCCCTTGACAGCCTTTTTTAGGGGATGAGGCCATAAGAGAGGATATCTTTGAAAAATTTTCTTGACTATCAATGTCCTCTTATATTCACCATTTTTTCTATCAGAAGGAAGTTTTCAAGCAGGTGTGATTTTAATCAGATAGGAACGAACAATTTGATTATGTTCATACAGATGACATCAATAATGCATATCTCAAATTTATAATTTAGATTAAATTGAGTTAGTCAATTAAATTTTCTTATTCGAATCTTACACACCACACGTCAATAAGAGATCAAAAAATACGAAATTTTTCCTCTATCATATCCTCAAATGCTTAAGTTGGTAATTTTTCCTAGAAAATGGAAAAGTAGTAAGGAAAGGAAGGAACATCAAGAGATATTCCTAAGGTATGTGAATTATTTTATCATATTTTTAGGTACAATCAGAGATAATTAAAAGGATTCAATGAATGAAAATTAATAATCCATTGTGGGTGGACATAGCTAGACTTAAATAGGAAATTAAAAGCTAAATTTAGTATCTTATTAGGGCCAAAGCTCTACAATATATATTTACATCGTTGTCGGGTTATGAATGGCCAAAGAGTGTGCTCTCCGCCCGCTCGAGCCCAAGATCCTCGAAGCCCCGCTCTCTCTCCGTGCGCTCTCTACCCGCATTCTCCCCTCCATGCACCATCGCACCGGATCTCTGGAAGCCTTCTTTTGGGATGGGGCATCTTTTTAAATGATAAATACTTGGCTTATAATTTTAAAACCCTAGGACTCTTGGCAGATCAATTTCATCTTTGAAAAATCTTTTCTACTCCGTGATCTTGCTTCTTTTGAGAAAATTAAAAGCTACACCCTTAAGCTTTATGTTATAACAAGTTTTCTCTGCGATTTCACCATTTTTTCTTTCTTCATTGGAGACGTCGATGCGTTGAAGAAGGAGACTTGAGTTTTCAAGTGGCTAAAGAGGGAAGATTGTGTGATTTTAATCGTTGTCGCGGGCAAATCCAAGGAGTTTCTTGGTAATCAACTTGTAAGTTATGTTCATCATTACCACCCGATTACATTTTCAAGTGATTGTTTTCCTAGCCATTGAAGCCCGGAGTATTTTTTTCGATTACCGTTATAATTTATATTCATTTATATTTTACATGCTTGTTAGTATTATTGACATCTAGAAATAAATATTCTTTCTATTTATTTAATTTTTACTACTTCCACTATTTTACCGGGCTCGAAACTTGATTGTACACTTTAGGACAAAAAGTCCTTTTTCAATTGGTAAGAGACTCAAATCCGTTTTAGATGTATACGAATGGATCACTTTCGTATCCCTTCTTTAATGAGAACAATTATGTCTATTGGAAGGTATCCCTTCCAAAATCATTAGATGAGTGTGTATGGGTAATTTTTTCTAATGAACTAAAAGTTTTGTCCTTAATAAAAGAAGAACTTGAAAGGAATAGTAAGAGGTTACATCAAGAGATATTCTCTAAACTTCTAAAGATGCGTACATTCTAAATCACTCATATCAAAATTCAAAATTATAAATGCTCACCACTAGATTCGTACAATAAGAATGAAAGATAACGAGGCATTTGAATTCTAAAGTAATTAAATCAATGTTTAATTTAGGAAAATTAATCCACTATCCAATTGTTAGAAAAGTTTTACGATCTTAGCTTGAGGTTTTAGACCAAAGTTACTCTTTGCTGAAAGCAAAGATTTAGATAAATTAAAAATCGAAGAACTTGTAGGGTTCCTTCAAACTTATGAGCACACATTACCACAGTCAAGAAAAAATAAATCAATTGCTCTAAAATCAAGTAGGGAAGAGATAAACCGGGATTCCGATAAAGAATCATGTAGCGATGATGATTTTTCCTTATTTGTTAAGAATTTTAAAAAGTTTTTGAAGAAAAATAAATCTTCATCAAACAAACTTAATGTGGATTTAAAACGTTCACCTAAATTTGAGAAGAAAGACCGACGTGAACTCAATTTTAAAAAATTCAAAGTTCAATGCCATGAAAATTTGATCAATCGGGTTGAATGTCCAAACCTTAAACGCCAACAAGGTTAAACTTTTAAAGCTAATGTGACCTTATGAAAAATGTTTTAAAGATGGCTACATGGCTTTTATGACCTCAATCCACCTAATTCATTAGAGAACTTTAATCAATCGAAGACTTTGAGGATGAGTGAAGCTAAATTTGATGGACTTCAAGAAGTATATGATAAACTGTTTAGGAAATGCTTAAAAGTGAAGAAACTAAATAGAACCTTGAGGGGTCCTAGATTTAAAAAAGAAAAATTAGCTCAACAATCCGATTTTCTCAAATCTCATTTACTAAACAAATCACAACTCTAGAATTTGAACTTGAGGTTACTAGCAATGATTTGAAACAATTCTTAAATGGATTCAAAAAATTAGATCATATGCTCGGGTTGAAAAAAATTAGTGGAAATAAATAGGGTTTGGGGTATGCTGAGAATATTTTCCAAAATGGCGGGAAACCTAAAAATATTTTTATTCCTGACACAAAAATTTCATACCAAAACGCTAAAATATCCAAAATCACTAAGCAAACGCCTCGACATGTGGATAATAGATTGAACTCACATCATTTGGCCAATCCATATAGCCTAAAAGATATGAACAAACCCACAAAGTCTCTACTAGCTTGTCATGCTTGTGGAAAGATTGGCCACATTCGTCCCTACTGCTATACCATACACTTTCCATACAACCAAAGACTAGAGCTCAACATGAATACACTTATTGTTCACATTCAGATATTAAATGAACAAGTAAAAAGATTGAATGAAAAAGTGAATTTAGTGAGACAAATGTGGGTTAAGAAAAGTGAGCTACATTATCCCTTGGCTATTTGTGACAAAAAGGGGGAGACTTGATTCACTTTGACAAGGGGAGATTAGGGGAGACGGAGCCTGATTATTTACGTTAGGGGGAGCCTGATTATTTATGATAGAGAGAGCCTTTTTATTTTTGTAAGGGGGAGTACTTCTTAGATTTCGATACTACTTACTTTTCATTCTTTTCACTACTGCATATTGGTTTCTTACTTCTATTGTTATCATTTTATATTATGCCTTTTGTGATACTAACTCTATTTGACCAGGCAATTCAGTTACAGTATTGACACGGCTGTCACAATATCGACACAGCAGTACTAGCGTAGATTTATACATTTTTGTATTGTATCATTTATATTTCTCACTAGGCGCACATTTTTTGTATATGGGTTCTATCTCGGTAGTATCTGAACCTGCACTTCTCTTGTATTTATTTTATTTTTCTTACGGATTTTGTCACGGAATTGTCAAAGGGGGAGATTGTTAGGGCCATTTTTATGATTGGCACATTCCGTGACAATATATATTATTATATCGTTGTCGGGTTATGAATTGTCGAAGTGCTGTATCAACATACATTGCGCCTGCCGTGTGCTCTCTAGCCGCTCGAGCCTAAAATCTCGAAGCCCTGCGCTTTTCGTGCGCTCTCTACTCGCTCGACCCTAAAAACCCAAAACTTTGCGCTCGCTGTGCGTTCGAGCGTAAAATCCAGAAAGGGCCCGCTCGTTGTGCGCCGCCTCCGCCCTTGAGCACCACGGCAACGGGCATCTTTTTAAATGCAATTTTTGCGCCCCCTATAAATACTTGGCTTATAATTTTGAAACCCTAGAACTTTTGGCAGATCAATTTCGTGCCCCACTTGAGAAGAATTTTGTTCATACTCCATTGATCTTGCTTCTTTGGAGAAACTAAAAGCTACACCCTTAAGCTTCATGTTATAACAAGTTTTCTCTACGATTTCTCTTTGCCATTCAAACACTTACACCCTTCTTTCTTCGTTGGAGACGTCGGTACGTTGAAGAAGGAGACTCAATCATGTTCGGTAATTCAAGTGGCTAAAGAGGGAAGATTGACATGAAGACCGAAAAGTGTCCGGTTCCGTTATCGAGGGCAAATCCAAGGAGTTTTTCTCGATTACTGTGAGTATCGAGTTTTTCTTTCGTCACAAAAAATCGTGTCCTTTTATTATTATTTATACTTGTTTATATTTTGTATGCTTGTTAGTATTTTTGACATCTAGAAATAAATATTCTTTATGTGTATTGAATGTTTGATTTTTACTGCTTTTACTATTTTTATCGGGGTCGAAACTTGATTGTATACTTTAGGACAAAAAGTCCTTTTTCAAGGCTAATGGAATCTTAAGGTTTTGGAAGTTGATATATATATACCTAATTTTAAAAAATTAAAGGAGAAAATTTTAAATAAAGCTCATTGATCTAAGTATACCATCCACCTAGGCAATATTAAGATATATTAAGATTTGTGGAAGATCTTTTAGTAATATAATATGAAGAGAAAAATTGTAAATTTTGTAGGAAGATATATGATTTGTCAATAAGTAAATGTTGAGTATAAGAAGCCATCAGGTCCTTTACAACTTTTGCAAAATTCTAGTTAGAAGGGGTAGCTATAATGATAGATTTTATGATGAGTTTGCTAACAAGGTTGAGAAATGATGATGCAGTATTTGTGATCATTGATTGGCTAATAAGGTTACCCATTTCATTGCCGTGAGAATGACTTTTTCAAGGGATTGATTAGAAAGGTTATAAATAAATAAAGCAGTCAGGCTTCATGGTATCCTAGTTTTAATTGTATTAGATCAAAATCTAAAATTTATATCTAAATTTTGAAAGATTTGACATTGGGAGTTGGGTACCAATTTAAAGTTTAGTACCACTTATTATTTCCAAATGGATGGACAATCAGAATGGATAATACTAATTCTTAAGGACATGTTAAGAGTTTTAGTTTTAGAGATGAAAAAAATTGGGGTGACTATTTATCTCTAGTCGAGTTTGTTTACAACAATAGTTATCAAATAGGTATTGCTATGGTGCCTTTTGAAGTGCTTTATGGAAGCAGGTGTTGTTTCCTAATCTATTGTGAGAAAATTGGGGATATGAGACTTTTGAAACTAGAAATTATTCATGAGATATTTAATAAAATTTATTTGATTCGAGATTAGCTTAAGATTACTCAGAGCCAATAGAAGAGTTATATAGATCATGAAAGGTTTAAATTACCTTTTTATGTTAGAGACCATGTATTGTTAAAGATATTTCCATGTAATGAAGTCTCTCGATTTGGGTTAAAAAAATTTAAACCAACGTTTATTAGATCGTTCAAAATATTGGAGAGGATTAGAGAAGTAGCCTATTAATTAGCTTTACCTCCAATCTTGGGGATGCTCATAATATCTTTCATGTGTCAATACTCTATAAACACGTCCATAACCCTTTGCACGTCATTGAATATGAATTGTTGAGAATTTATGAGAATTTAATGTACATCAAAAAACCAGTTTAAATTTTGGAGACATAAGATCAAGTGCTCCGTACTAAGGTTGTTCCATTGGTTAAGGTTTTATAGATGAATCATTCATTTGAATAAGCCACAAGGGAGAGAAAAGATAAATTTTAGTAGAAGTATCCACATTTATTCCTTCATTAAGGTACATAAAATTTTAAAGATGAAATTTTCATGAGGGGAGAGACGTAACATATGAATCCCAAAAATTATCTTAATAATCCTAAATTTAATTAAATTTATAAATTTTTTTGAGATTAATTTTAAATTTGGGTCAAAAAATAGATATTAGATTGAAATAAGTTAGACTAAGAAGTACTTGACATATACTTGATTTACACATAAGCATATCTTTTGTATATATCCTTGCCTTGAGTGCACTCTATTGGCCATTGTGTGCATTTGAACTAGAATGCTGATGCGTCGTGCATGCCTATTAGACACTCACGCGTATCACAATATTAGCCTCTACGCCTAATGTTCGCTCGATTGGTACATATGCGCTAATTTTTTTATATATAAATAGGCCTTTTGGCCAATTTTACTTCATTCCCACTAAAACTTTGACAGAAGAGTGAGAAATAAAAGAAGAAAAGGGAGAAAAGAAGAGATAGAATGAAAGAGAATGTAAATTTAAGGAGAATTTAAGCTAAAGTTTGGTAAATCCTAGTGAAAAAATCGGCATCTAAGACTTTTCTTTTTTTATTGCCGTTCTTTTCTAAAATATTTTAGTATTTCTTATTTCAATATTCATGCATGTGCTAATTTCTTACTTAAACAAATTATACTTTATATGCATGTAAATCTATTTTTATCTCATAAAATTTTAGAAAGCTCATGCATTAAATTTATAAAAATCATGTTTAGGTATTAAAATTTTTATATAAATATTTTTACATATTGTTAAATTTTATACCTATGTTTCTTTGTATTATTAACTTGTTCATATATATTCCTACATGTTTTCTATTTGTGATAAATTGATAAAACTATACAAACTATTTCAAGTTTCTTAAATTTCAGCACATATAGTTTTATATGTCAACAACTCTCACACTCTTGTTTCTCTATGTCATAAATTCTTGTTTTACTATTTCTGTATGTCACAAATTTAAAAAAATTAATAAAAATTCTACTTAAACTTTGATAAAAGTTATTAGTTTCTTCAGCATAAGAAAATATGTATATACATGTATTTTATATAGAATTTTTAATTTTAACTAAATAATTACCATTGTTGATAATTGATAAAAGATATTTGAAAATATTTTAGTATATTATTTATAAATCAAATATCAAATCTAACATTTATAAGTCAGTAAAATGACATTTGACCTTGAGAATAAAAAGTAATGTATAATTAGTCTACTTAAGAGTCATGAATAGTGGCATATAAATTTTGGCTATGTGAAAACAATCATATCCAAAATGTTAATATTCACCCCTTCTTATTATGATTGTAACAAATCCTTAATTTTTATTTATTAGTACAATTATTGTATATTTCATATTTTCATAGATATCAATTGATTTTCACATATCCAACAATTTTAAGCATTTATATAACTTTGACATCATTTCTGCACTTGTATAGTTTTTGGTGTGATTAACTATTAGTACATTTTTGGCGTGATTTCTATAAATAGTATACAAATTTCACATACTCAATTAAAAATTGATGTTATCAGTATTTTAGTATTTGATTATGTCATCGTCTCTGTATATTTTATTCGATATATTTTCACATATAAAATTATATTTACTTTGGTAAGTGTTAAACTTATTTTTATCACTGTTTGCTAACTTTTTAAATTAGCGAACTCGAATAAACTTGTAAAAAATTTTGAATCATGAGGAGACTTTTGGAGAATAGTCTAGGATGAGTTTGTTGTCAATGTATCTTAAATAGTAAGATCTATAAATGCTTTTGAAGTTTCAAATAAACAGTTTGTATTTGGTTTGATTAATTTTGTGTATGGCCGCCAGCTAAAGAGAATTCTTAAGTTTAAACTTAGCACCATGATAAAGTTGTAGTTTGGTATTATGATATTTAGAATAAGATATTTTTCCTTACTTATCATTTTAAGTCAAGTAATTGTTGAGTTTTGAAACTATTTTTGAGTATGACTTTTAGTTCCTATATTTGATTATCATTTTATATTTTGGACAATTTAATGGTGTTTAATATAAGTTTGCATTATGGTCTATTATTTTTAGTTTGAGTCAGTTAAATAAAATAATTGATTTTTGGATCTTAATGTAGAATATGATTTTAAGTAAATTTAGATTTTTCGGATTAACTGTAAGGTTTAGGTCTAAATTTTATTTTAATCATGATCAATTAAGTTGAGATAATTAAAATTAAGGTCAAAGAAATAAAAATTAGGTTAAAAGTTAAAATTATACCGGGTCATATCGAGTTGATGGGTACCTAATTGGCGCTCGATGCATACTCATTCGTAGGATGGACAGTGAGGTTAATCCCGATGGATGCCTGATCGATACCTGAGTACACTTTCCAGTTGTTCATGCTCGAAGGATGCCCGAAGCATGCTATCTAGATTGTTTGCACTCGAAATGCACTTGAGGGAGTGCTCATGCGTTGCAGTGTTCACGCGTGGTGCATGATGCTTGTTCGACCAATGCTCGAGCACCAATTAGTATAAATAGATGATTTGGTTAAATTTCAACCATTTTCTGTAGATTTTTAAAAGAGGAGAGATAAGGACAAGAAAAGAAGAAAGCGGAGAGCGAGGAAGCTAAAAAAGTTCAAATTAAGTGAATTCAAGCTAGATTTTGGGTAAATTGGAGTTAAGATTAGTATATTTTAAACATTCTTTCCTTTGTTATTGTTCATTCACAATTCTCTGAATATTTCTTATTTTAAATACTTACGTATTACATATTTTCCTAACTAATTGTTAAAGTTTCACATGCATGAACTCCGACTCCCATTCTTTATGATTTTTATCGAAAATCATGTCATTAGTTCATATACTTTAAAATTTAAGTCATTTTCCTGCAACTTTCTTACATGTGTGTGTTAAATTCATGATTTGATAACTTTGTATATGATAAATTTTGTATGTCTTGCAAGAATATGTTCTAGACCTTGAAATATGTGCTTGCATATTTTGAATTTCAGTAAATTTGGCTCTACATGTACATTATTTGAATTAAAATTGCTGAGATATTTTAATGTTATTGATTTTTCTGCACTATTGCTGAATTTTCTATACCACCTAGCTAATTTAGCATTCCATATTTTAAAAATTATCATGGCTAAATTTTTGTAAAACGTTTATGTATTACATATTAAGAATTTAAAAATTTTAAAAAGAAAACTCTATAATTATATTAAGAACCAAGAAAATCTTCTCTAAAATGAGAAAATTGAGAAATATAAAGAAATTTGTAGAGTTTACGTAAGCATTAGACCATTGTTATAATTTAATGGATAGTATATTATGGTGGTATTTAAGGTTTAAACTTATCATCTGTGGACGAAAGTGGCATTTGGCATCGTCCGTAGGATTATAAGTATGACGGCCCACCTATGGATTTTAAATAGTAGCCTATGATTTTTAGTTGTAAGAAAACAAATATAATTTGGGTTTTGATTATCTACTCGTTCAGCTAGTAAGACCCTACTGACCCTTGATCCCAAAGAAAATTCATATTTGAGCATGAATTTGCACGATAGTTTTGCAAAATATTGAAAAGAATAAATCTAAATTCCATATATAATTGTTATGAAAATTCATGTTTTTACATCTGATTTAATTTGTAATCCTTCCGATATATTTTAAATGTAAATTATATATGTTTAATTATAAAATTAAATATCTTATTGAGCTTTTAACTCATTCTTTATTTCTATTTTATTAACCTTTCAAATGAGAGGTTGGAATACTTATAGGATGATTAGGATTGAATTAGCAATTGATTGAAAAAATGAGAATTTAAATTATGGAATTTTTAATATTGAATTTTAGTTTTTGAATAGCAGTAGTTAATATTTTATAATATTCGGACAATGAATATGTATTTGAGATGTTTTGAGTCTTAGAATGCAGTATATAATATTATGGTTTGTAGAATTATGGGATGTCGGTCGTCTAACTATATGATAGCAGCAAAATTTTAGTTCAGTTAATTGTGTGTTCTAATTTTTGTATGGATAGAAATAACTCTTTACGTAAGGTCTAATGTCATTATTTGATCAGTATTGAAACCACATGAGGTGTGATAATTTTTGGATATTGTATAGATGTTATATTATTTTATTTTAGTTGGTCAATATATCGACGTAAAATTTACATCCTTGATTAATTGAACCGCTAATTGGATAATTATTAAAGTTAGTAATTGTTAATGACAGGATCAAAAAATGGGACATGACAGTGAAAGTGGTATCAGAGAAGTCATAAGGAGAATATTTTATTTGATTTGAGATTCTAATGTGAATAATTATTATGTGATAAGATTGAAAAATATCATCTAGACAAGGAGGAAGTGGTGTTTGATCAAGCTCTTGCTCTAGCCGAGAAGAGGAGTATTTAGCCATCATAGCAAGGAAAGCTAACGTGATGAAATCTATGGCTCCGGGATCATATAATCCGAAGCCAACTCTGGCGAATCCAGCAACAACGACATATGGTCATTTAACAATTGAAAGGGTGTTAGAATTTATGGATGATTTGGTTCCCACCAAAGTCGAGATTTGGATCCAGTGGATTGAGAAGGTTTTTACTGTAATATGATGTTTGGAGGAGGACAAGGTCATGTTTCCCTCCTACAAATTGGAAGGAGAGGTGAACCATTGGCAGTCGATAAAGAAACGAGTTATGGGTTTGGAGAATGGAGAAGTTTTGTGGGATATGTTCGTAGAGGTTTTCATGGACTAGTACTTTTAAACAAGCTTAATTGAGAAAAATGAGGATGAATTCACCTGTTTGCAATAAGAAAATCGGACGGTGGCAGTGTATGATGCCAATTTCATGGAGTTATCCACTATACCCCTCATATGGTCATGATGAGGTGAGGAAGGCGAGAAAATTTTTATTAGGCTTAAATGATGTAATTCAGAAATAATTAGTACATTGAAACTAAGAACCTACAAAAATGTGTTGGATCGAGCTTTCTTGTTTGAATGGAAGCTAGAAAGAGAAAAATTCTTTCAGAAGAAGTTGGCTAGTAAAGGAGGCTAAAGTTTAAAATCAGGAGAATCCCATAAAAGATCAAAGCCAGCAGATAAAGGGAAGAAAGGTGTTGAAATCCAAGATGTATCGGGCCCTCAACAATCAATGCTTGTGTGCTTTCATTGCAAAAAAATCTCATGGAAGAAGGCTATGTTATAAGATCTTGGGAGCTTGTTTCAATTACGGGTAGTTTTGCAATATGATCAAGGATTACTCTCATCCCTTGAGGCAAACAATGAGGGAGCCAAGTGCTTTGGGAAGAGCTTTTGTGATGATGGCCCAAGATGCGGATGTGTCACCCATAGTGGTGGAAGGTAAACTTACCATAATTAAAACTTCAACTCATTTACTTTTAGATTTAGGGACAACACATTGATTTGTGTCATCTAAATTTGTTCGTTATTTGTTGTCACCCTCGAGGATCATGGATTTTACATTAGTAGTGTTAACACGCACGAGATTGTCTTTGGTTATGGATATTGTGTACCATAGATGTGCTATTTAGATCAATAGGTTAGAGTTGGTAGTAAATTTGGTCCTATTAAATATGTATGATTTTAATGTAATCCTAGATATGGATTAGCTAGCTAGTTATTATGTTAGTATAGATTGTTTTCATAAGAGGGTGTATTTTATAATTTTGGAATGTGAATCCTTTTATTTTCAAAGAATAATGTATAAACAATTTTCGAACATAATTTCAGAATTACATGCTAGTCATTTGATAAAGAATGGATGTCAAGCTTGTTTGGCTTATGCAAGCACGATTGGAGACCATAGTGTACTGGCAAGTGATATACTGATGGTATGTAAGTTTGAAAATGTATTTTCAGAAGATCTTTCAAGACTACCATCAAATTGAGAGATTGAATTCGACATTGAGACAATACCTGAAGTGTGACGGAACGAGTTTTTTTTATCTTCAAAAACTTCCATCATTACAGAAAACGGAAGTCTAAACCCAATTAACAACCTAAAGTTCTCCGGAAAAACAGACAGAATTTTTCCTAAAATTGGGCTAAACTGAAATATAAATCATGTTTATAACCTATAATATACAGAATATTACCATCATATCCATCAACAGGTGCTCTCATTTTAGACACAGGATCACAGACACCATATAATTTTCTATGGCTTACATTTCACATTTTCTATCCACTATATTAACAGTTCGGAATAGAGATATCATCTAGAACCTGTACGAAATTTAGAAAACATATAGCGGAAGCAGAACTATAAACCTGCCAAAGTATAAATTTTCTATTTTATCACATGCATCACATATATTTTATATACAGAATCCATATACATAAAATTCATATATAAAATCCAATATTTACATTCAAACTGTTTCTTTTCAAGGTCTCCAAAATATTTCTGATCTCCAAAGGTCTTCAGGCAAAGCTTTAACTATTCCTTTTTATCCGAGACTAGTTCTATTTTCTCATCAGGAGGAAAAAAATAGTAAAACAGTGAGTCGAAACCCAATAAGATACATGCAAGTATGCAGTAAAACTTTCATGCAGAACGGAATGTAGTAAAATAGATACAGTTGTATATTAAAGTATAAATGCTATAAAATAGTGATTTATAGAAATTATAGCAGAACATAAATGTAGAAGATTACAGAACTATCAGGGAATATAAACATATATATAAATCACGAGAAAAACATAATCCGATAATAATTAGGTTTCGAAAATCAGAAATCGGTAAATACAAGTCAAAAGTTAGAAATCGATACCAAATTGATGAAATATAGAGGGGCAGGTAATCGAAGATAGATTGTATTTACTCCACACAATCCAAAGCTAGTAAAAGGAACAGGAGATCCTTTCTCATGGGATCTATCTCCTTTCAGGGGATTCAGGATAGGGGTGCCGGCCAGTAACAGTAACTACCCTCTAGGTTAATGCCTCGAGGAAGGACGGACCACAAATAACTCTATAAATAGAGTTATCATCGATTACCATCATAACGTTCTACAGTATACCGGAGAATTTAACGTAACTGTATATCAGTCTCAAGACCTAATTAACAAGAACAGAAATATTTTTCCTTCTTATTTCTTAACTGAAAATCTTTTTAGTTTCACAAGTCAATTAGAGTTTCAGAATAACTCTTCAGTTAATTTTAGAATATACAGTAATAGTTTGTAACCTTTCAAATTTATTTCAGAATATACAGTAATAGTTTACAACCTTTTAGATTTGCTTCATAATATACAGTAATAGTTTGAAACCTTTTAAATTTTCTTCAGAAATCCTTAAAGATTTAACAATATAAATTGGTGTAAATTTTTCAGACATAAATCACATCATGGACAGTATGTTATTACAGATTAATTTTTACATATCAGAAATTTTGGATTAAAACCATTAAATCCCTTTAATTTTGTGCCTAGGGTTTCGTCAAAACTTTCGGACGATAAATGGACACCAAATATATGTATTTTTATGAAATCGAAGGTATATTTAGCAGTATATACAAGTGATATGAAATCTGTCTGATTAGTTAGGAGAAACGGGCAATATTTACAGTAAACATGCAGAACCATGGATTTAAAGTATAAATACAAATTTAGAGATACAAAAAAGCTGTAAAAATAGTAAATAACGTCTGAAATACACTTACCTGAGTTCGGTTTACAGTTACCCTTCCTTTGATTGGGACTGGATGGAAGATTTTTTTCCTTTTTTCCCTTCCCTTTCCTTCTTCTCTTCTCCCTGTGCTACTGTCGTTGTGGTTCTAAAAAACCAATCCCTAAATTCCATTTAAAACAAAGGAAAAAGGGGGTCACGTGCGCAACACACGACCGTTGCTCAATATAGTCTTTCGTCCCTGGTAGCCTCCTCCGATGAATGATTCGTCCAGAGCACTTTCACCAAGGAAATAGTCTTAGTGCGTAATCTCTGATCCTTTTGATCTAGAATCTGTATCGACTCCTCGACATAGGATATATCCTTTTCAATAGTCAAGGGCTCGTACTCAATCACGTGTGTAGAATCGTGGACATACCTTCGAAGCATCGATATATGAAATACATTGTGTACGTCCGCCAGACTAGGGGTAGTGCCAACCGGTAAGTCAACTCCTCGATCCTCTCTAGAATCTCAAATGGACCTATAAACCGCAGCTTCAATTTTCTTTTTACTCTGAACCTAAACGTTCCCTTTGACAGTGAAACTTTTGAAAATACAAATTCTCCTACCTCAAAGTTCAATTCTTTCCTCATTTGGTTTGCATAACTTTTCTGTCTGCTTTGAGCAACTTTCAAATGATAATGAATCAGTTTAATTTTCTTCGTAATTTCTTTCACGATTTCAGGACCCAAAATTTTCTTATCTCTGGTCTCCTCCCAAAGAATCGGCGATCTACACTTTCTCTCATATAGAGTCTAAAAAGGTGTTATGCCGATACTAGTCCGATAACTATTATTATATGCAAATTCAATCAGTGCCAGATAAGTGTTCCAAGTCCCCTTCATTTCCAACACCGAGGCCCTCAACATATACTCAAGAATCTGAATGGTATGCTCCGATTGGCCGTCAGTTTGGGAGCGATACGTAGTACTGAACTTCAACTCCCTCCATAGCTCCTTATGCAAGCTTTTCTAAAACCTTGAGACAAAACAGGGATCTCTATCAGACACAATCGAGATAATTATTCCATGAAGCCTCATAATTTTATTTATATATAATTAGGCCAGTTTACCACGAGAATAGGTTATCCTGATCGCTAAGAAATGGACTAATTTTGTCATTCGATCAACTATAACCCAAATGACGTCATGATTTCTAGGAGTCATTGATACATCCGATATAAAATTTATAGTAACATTTTCTCATTTTCAGCTTGAGATAGGTATCGGCTGTAACAATTCAGAAGGCTTCCTTCTTTTAGCTTTCAGTTACTAACATATAAGGCGTTTCTCCACATAAGTCACAATATCCCTCTTCATATTCCTCAACCAAAAAGTATTTTTTAAATCTTGATACATTTTGTTCACCTCAGGGTGGATTGTATACCGAGACCGGTAAGCCTCATTCAAGATCTTTTCTTTCAATTCTCTATCATCCGGTACACATAATCTGTTTCTGAACCTCAACACTCCATCAATCCGGATATTAAAATCAACTCGAGAATATCTATTCAAATTCTCCTTTAGCTCATTCACTACCTCCAGTTGGATCTCAAGATAAGATAGAAGCGTCCTATCACCCTGAGAATAACGTTAAAAATCACATTGTTTCAAATAATCTAACATTTTCATCTGTTAAACTTGCAACATGGCCGCATAACTTGATCAATGGCTCAATACATCTGTAACCACATTAGCCTTTCCTGGCTTATACTGTATTTTACAGTCATTGTCTTTCAAGAAATCAAGCCACCTCCTTTGCCTCATATTAAGTTCTTTTTGTAAAAATAAATATTTTAAGCTTTTATGATTAGAATACACAAGAAACTTTTCACCATACATGTAATGTTTTCAAATTTTTAAGGCAACCACCATAACAGCTAGCTCCAAATCATAGGTCGGGTAGTTTCTTTCACGCACTTTCTGTTGCCTAGACCTATAAGTTACTGCTTTACCATGTTACATCAATACACAACCTAAACCTACCTTAGAGGCGTCATAGTACACCTCAAAGCCTCCTGATCCTTCTGAAATAATCAATACGGGTGCGATAGTCAAGTGATCCTTCAACTTCTGAAAACTCAGATCACATTCCTCAATCCATTCAAACTTGGCCTCTTTATTTAGTAGCTGAGTCCGAGGCATAGTAATCTGTGAGAAATTTTCTACAAAACATCTGTAATAGCCCGCCATGCCAAGAAAGCTTCTAACCTCAATCACAGATGTTGGCCTACTCCAGTTTATAATAGCCTCTACCTCCTTTGGATCCACAGAAATACCACTGTCAGAAATTACATGTCCCAAAAACATTACATTCTCTATCCAGAATTCACATTTACTCAGCTTAGCATATAATTTTTCATCACGAAGAACTTGAAGTATTATTCTTAGGTGAGTTTCGTGCTCCTCATAGTCCTTTGAATATATTAGGATGTCGTCAATAAAAACCACAATAAATTTATCCAAATACGGCTTGAATATCCTATTAATCAGATCCATAAAAGTAGCAGGGGCTTTCGTAAGGCCAAAAGGCATAACAAGGAACTCATAGTGGCCATAACGTATCCGAAAAGCAGTCTTACCCACATCTTCTGGTTTAATCCTTAATTGATAATAATCAGACCTCAAATCAATTTTTGAGAACACCCGAGATCCTTATAATTGATCAAATAAATTATTGATATGCGGTAATGGATACTTATTCTTAATCGTGATCTTGTTTAACTCACGATAATCAATACATAGCCACAAAGACCCATCTTTCTTCCTCACAAACAATACCAATGCTCCCCAAGGAGATACACTTGGTCTAATAAAACCTTCATTTAATAACACTTGTCACTGTAATTTCAATTCTTTTAATTCAGCCGGGGCCATACGATATGGGGCTTTAGAAATTATGCTAGCTTTGGGAATAACTGTAATCTCAAACTGAATTTTTTGGTGTAGAGGTAATCCAAGCAATCCCTCCGAAAATACATTATCAAAATTACAAACAACGAGGATATGTTTAGCTGACACACCATGGCTTTTAGTAGTATAGGCATATGCCAGGTAAGTTTTACACCCACTTTTCATCAGATACTTGGCATGCAAAGCAGAAATTAATACTGGCATCTCCTTTTTCCTAATGCCTTGAAATATAAAGCATCTCATCCCAGGAATATCAAAACAAATCCTCTTTAAAAAACAATCGATACTGGTATGATTTTAGCTAGCCAATTCATTCCCAAAATTACATTAAAATCACCCATATTGAACAACACCAAATCCATAATCAAACATTTTTCATTCATCTCAACCACACATTCAGGATACACAATATCAGAATTACAGAGGAACCAGTGGGAGTTGACACAAACAATGCATAATCTAAAACACAGAGCAGATATAATATAGCACACAAACCGTGGGGAAATAAAAGAGTGGATAGATCTCGAATCAAATAATATAGAAGTAGAAACTCCACAAATAGAGAGGGTACCTTTCACAATATTCAGGGATGACTTCGGGTCCTGAATAGTCACTGCAAATGCCTTAACTGTGACAGTAGGCTTCTTTCCTTCTAGCCTCAAAGGTAATGGGCGTTTTTCACCAAGTGGCCTTACTGTCCACATCTAAAGCATGCTCCCGATACCTTATGACATGCTTGTCCCGGATGCTTCCTCCCATAAAAAGTACAATCAGCGGCTGATAATTGAGAGCTAGTCATTGACTGAGTTGGAATGATGCTCTTCCCTTTATCTATATAGTCTTTGCTTTTTTGGATAGTCCAGAAGGCCCTACACTTGGTCCAGTATTGATATCCGTCCGGCTAGTAGTCCTCTTTGCAAAGAATCTCTCCGTCTCCACCTCCTTTTCATGAATAATTGCCCTATGTAGAATATCCACGTAGGTTTGGAGCTTGTGGGTCGATAGTTGCTTCCTAATATAGACCCGCAGCCTTTGTTGGAATTTCTTCTCTTTCCTCAACTCATTCTCCACGTAAAAGAGCCCAAAACAGGACAACTCAGTGTATCTTGCGTCATATTTAGTGACCATTATATTTTCCCGTCTCAACCGCATGAACTCTTGATCCTTCTAATCTTAGAGACTGGACGAAAAATATTTTTTCATAAAGGTGTCCTTGAACATCTTCCATGTGATCTCATCATCGGGCACACCTAATGCCCTCTTTTTCATGCTTCACAAACAATTAGTCTCACCCTCCAACTTATATACTGTGAAGGGATTTTCTCCTGATAAGTACACCGGATCATAGCAAAAATCTTTTTCATTCTCTTTAACCAAACATCCGCTTCTGTCGGATCGGGCTTATCCAAAAATCTTGATAATTGCTCTGCTGTAAATCTATCATACGTCATTGGAGCAGGATTTGTCGGAGCTGGCTCAGGTACAGGGATCGAAGCCATATGCCTCTACTCCACAAATTCTGCCACATTGGTCATTTGATCCAACAGATTAACATAAGCATCCTCTCTATCGTGGGGAGTACTAGCACCACTACGATTATTTCTTCGATTCATCATACTGGCCATCTTAGATCCTATAACCAAGAATAAGCACAGTATTATAACCTCAAGAAATCAAGTTCAGGGAAAGGATTATCAGTAGTTTAATAAAATTTAAACCTAGTTTAAGGATCAACTTCCTAAACATCCTAGTTGCCTTAGCTACCCCAATCTATTCCTACAGAAAGTCAAGCCTATACTTCTACTTTTCGATCAATTAATTACTAAGGAATCTCATTTCTTTGATACCAATTGTGATGGAATGTATTTTTTTTTGTCCTTAGAAACTTCCATCATTATAGAAAACAGAAACCTAAGCCCAATTAACAATCTAAAATTTTAAGAAAAAACGGATAGAGTTCTCCTAAAATTGGGCTAAATTAAAGTACAAATCCTGTTTATAACCTGCAACATACAAAATAATATCATCATATCCATCAATAGGTACTCTCATTTTTGACACAGGATCACAGACACCGTATAATTTCCTACAGCTTACATTTTACATTTCACATCCACTATATTAACAGTTTGAAATAGAGATACCATTTAGGATTTGTACAGAATCCAAAACATATATAGCGAAAGCAAAATTATAAACTTACGGAAGTATAAATTTTCTATTTTATCACATGCATCACATACAATTCATAAACTAAATCTATATACATAAAATCCATATACAAAATCTAATATTTACATTCAAACTGTTTCTTTTCAAGGTCTCCAAAATACTTCAGATCTCCAAAGGTCTTCAGGCAAAGATTTAATTATTATTTTTTATCCAGGATTAGTTCTATCGTTTCATCTGGAGGAAAAAAAAGTAAAATAGTGAGTCAAAATCGAATAAGATACATGCAAGTATGCAGTAAAACTTTCATACAGAACGGAATATAGTAAAACTGATACAGTTACATATTAAAGTATAAATGCTATAAAACAGTAATTTATAAAAACTATAACAGAATATAAATGTAGAAGATTAAAGAACTATTAGGGACCAAAAACATATACATAAATCATGTGAAAAACATAATCCGATAATAATTAGTTTTCAAAAATTAGAAATTGGTAAATATAAGTCAGAAGTCAAAAATCGATATAAAATCTATAAAATATAGAAAATCTCATTTTCTATCAGTAAAGGACCCAACCAGTAGACTCTACTAGTAGAGGGGGTAAATAATCGAAGATAGATTGTGTTCACTCTACACAATCTAAGGGCAATAATAGGAACACGAGATCTCTTTTAGGGGATTCAGGATAGGGGTGCCGGCTAGTAACAATAACTACCCTCTAGATTAATGTCCTGAGGAAGGGCGGACTACATATAATTTCATAAATAGAGTTATCCTCGATTACCACCATAATATTGTAAGGTATGTTGGAGAATCGAACCTGACTGTACATCAGTTTCGGGTCCAAATTAATAGGAACAGAAACATTATTCCTTATTATTTCTTAACTGAAAAAGTTTAGTTTTAGAAATCAATCACAGTTTCACAGTAACTCTTAAGTTAGCTTCAAAATATATAATAATAGTTTATAACCTTTCAGATTTGCTTCAGAATATACAGTAATAGTTTAAAATCCTTTAGATTTACTTTAGAAATCTTAAAAAATTTAACAGTATAAATCGGTGTAAATTTTTTAGACATAAATTACATCATGGACAGTATGTCGTCAGAAATTAACTTTTACATATCGGAAATTTTGGATTAAAACCATTAAATCCCTTTAATTTTGGATTAAAACGATAAACGGACACCAAACATATATATTTTCATAAAATCGAAGCTATATTTAGCAGTATATACAAGTAAGCATAAAATGTGTCCGATTAATCAGGAGAAATAGGTATTATTTACAGTCAACATGCAGAACCATGAATTTAAAATATTAATACAAATTTAGAGATACAGAAAAGCTGTAAAAATAGTAAATAACGTCCGAATTACATTTGTCTGAGTTCGATTTATAGTTACCCTTACTTTGATCAGGACTGGACGGAAGATTTTTTCCCTTTCTTTTGTCTTCCCTCTCCTTCCTCTCTTCTCCTCGTGTTGCTGTCGTCATGGTTCTGAAAAACCAACCTCCAAAATCCCATTTAAAATGAAGAAAAAAGGGGGCCACGTGCACAACAGACGATCGACGCTCGAGCGTTGTTCGAGCAGTGCTCAAGTGCTCATTCTCGCAATTTCACACTCGAGCGGTGTGCTTGTAGTTGGGACTGCTCCCATCATCGTCTCAGGCACACCCTTGAGTGGTGCATTCGTATTTTTCCACTCGAGGAGCGCTCGAGCGGTAGTTGAGTGCCCTGCGCTCCTTACCCCATATCGCTTTATTTTATTTCGGTATCAAATTTTTTAATAGTTTTAAATCTAATATAATTTTTATCCACATAATTATTCCATAATTATCATGTTCTTGGATCAAGATCTCACATAAAGTGACATGAAAATCAAGGACCCATTATAGAATGGCACCGTCAAAGCTCAAACAATTGAAGTAACAATTGCAAGAGCTACTGGAGAAAGGCTTTATCCAGCCAAGTGTATCCTCATAGGGTGCTCCAATAATGTTTGTGAAGAAAAAGGATGAGTCTTTGTGGCTATATGTAGACCACCGGAAATTGAATAAGATTACTATTAAGAACAAGACCCATTGCTGAGAATTAATGATTTGTTTGATCAATTGTAAGGGGCTCAAATATTTTTAAAGATTAATCTTTATTTGGGTTATCATTAATTAAGGATTAAGAAGGAAGATGTGGTAAAGATGACTTTCCAAACAAGGCATGGGTATTATGAGTTTTTAGTTTTGTCCTTTGGAATAACTAATATCCTTGCAGTATTTATGGATTTGATAAATTGGATGTTTCAACCCTATACTGACAAGTTCATGGTGGTGTTCATTGATGGCATTTTGATATACTCGAGGAGCTACGATGAGCACAAAGAACATTTGAGAATTGTACTACCAAACATGTCGAGAAAAAAGTTTATATGCCAAGTTGGAGAAATATGAATTTTGGCTTGAGGAAGTTATAGTTTTAGGTCAATTCATTTTAAAGGAAGATATTTTGATTGATCTCAAGGAAGTTTGAATTGTGATTAATTGGAGTCGACTGACGATGGTAACTAAATTAAGAACTTCTTGGGAATGGCGAGTTCTTATTGAAGATTTATGGAGAACATTTCCAGAATCGCCATGCCCCTAAACCGATTGATGCGGAAGAAAGTCAAATTTAATTGGATGGAGGATTGTGGAAAGCGTTTCTAGGAATTGAATGACCGTCTGACGATCGTCCCGATTTTGACGATTCTTGAAGTATCCGGAGGATTTGTGATTTATTGTGATACATCCAAAAGTAGATTAGGATATGTCTTAATGCAGCATGGGAAGGTAATTGCGTATGGATCAAGGTAATTGAAAACACATGAAAGAAATTTTCCAATGCATGATTTAGAATTGGCGGTGGTGATCTTTATATTGAATATTTAAAAATACTATTTATAGAGAGAGAAATTCTTTATATATTCGGACCATAAGAGTCTTAAGTATTTATTCTCTCAAAAAGAATTGAATATGAAATAGCAAAAATGGATGGATTTCTTAAAGGATTATGACTATAAAATTTAATACCAACTTGGAAAGGCCAATATTGTGATAGATGCTTTAAGTTATCGAATGACAAGTGTGGCTCATTTGAGAATTAAAGAGATGGAAATGTTGAAATGTCTGAAATAATATGAATTAAAAGGCACTCCCAAGGTACCCAAGTGATATTATTTTATTTCCAAATGCAGCTAGAGATTTTTGATAAAATTAAAAGAACTTAAATGGATGATCCATTCTTGGTGGATATTGCTAGAGATTCGAATAGAGATTTTAGAGCAAATTTTAGTACAAGGGCCAATGGAGTTTTGAGGCTTTGTAAATAGATATGTGTACCGGATGTTGGAGAATTGAAAGAAGAAAACTTGTATAAAGATCATCGATCAAAATATATTATCCACCCGAAAATTAACAAAATATACCAAGATTTAAAAATGATATTTTGGTGGTAGAATATGATAAGAGAAATTGAGACCTATGTAGGAAGATATTTGATATGCTAACAATTGAAGGCCGAATACAAGAAACCATCCAACCTATTGCAACCTATGCTAACTCCTAACTAAAAATGGGAAGATATAACGATGAATTTCATGATGGGAAGCTATAGCATTTGGGTAATTGTGGATCAGCTCATTTCATAGTTATTTGGATGACATTCTCAATAGATTGACTAGCAAGATTGTTTATTAATGAGGTGGTCAGATTTTATGGTGTGCCAACTTCGATTGTGTTTGATAGAGACCCCAGGTTTGTCCCAAAATTTTAGAAGAGTTTGCATCGAGAATTAATGACAAATTTAAAATTCAACACAACTTATCATTCTCAAACGGAGAGATAATTGAAGTAAACGATTCAGATTTTGGAGAACATATTAAGAATTTTAATTTAAGAAATAAAGGACAGTTGGGAAGATTATTTATCATTGGCCAAATTTGTGTATAATAACAACTAACAAGAGAATATTGGTATAGCTTCATTTGAGATTTTATATGGAACAAAATGTCATTCTTTGATCCAATGGGAGGATACCGGCAATCGTAGACTTTTAGGATTGGAGGTTATTCAAAAGACGTTTGACAAGATTTGTTTGATTCACAACCTATTGAAGGTTGCCTAAAGTTGACAGAAAAGTTATACTGATCGGAGGAGGTCAAAGCAAAGTTTTGACATTGGAGAATCCGTATTTTTGAAGATATCTCCATCGAAGGGAATCTTTCAATTTTGGATAAAAGAAAAATTGAATTCGAGGTTTATTAGATCGTTTGAGATCTTAAAAAAAAATAGTGAAGTAGCGTACAGATTAGCTCTACCTTCAAATTTTGGAGATGTTCATAACGTGTTCCATGTGTCGATACTCTAAAAATATGTGTACGATTTGACACACATTATTGAATATGAACTGTTGAAGATAAATGAAGATTTAACAAATATAGAGGAATCAGTTCAAATTTTGGGTAGAAGAGATCAAGTGTTTCGGACAAAGATGATTCCGTTGGTCAAAATCTTATGGAGAAATCGTTTCTATGAAGAGGCCATGTGCGGAAGACAAGATGAGATTTGAAAGAAGTACTTGTACTTATTTCTTCATTTGGATATGTTAAATTTTGAGGACAAACTTTTTATGAGGGTAAAAATATAAGGTTCGAGTCTAATTGGTATCTTAATCATGAATAATTAAGTTAAGATAATTAAATTGATATCAAAGGAGGATAAAAATTTAGTCAAAAGTCAAAATTGAATCGGGTCATATCGAGTTAATGGATTCTTGACCAGCACTTGACACACGCCATGCGTGGGATGGACAGTTAGGTCAAGCCTGATGGATGCCTCATAGGCGCCTAAGTGCACTTTTCAATATGTTTGCACTCGAAGTATACCTGAAGGACATCTAAAGTGCACTATTCAAAATGTTTGCGCTTGAAACGTGCCAGAGGCAGCGCTCATGCACTACAATGTTCACTCGTGGCACCTAATGCATGCTTGACCAGTGCTCGAACGTTAGTTCAGTATAAATAAATGATCCGATTGAATTTTAGTCATTTTTCATAGACTTTTGAGAGAGGAGAGAGAAGGACAAAATGTGAAGAGAGAGAAAGAGAGATAGGAAGTTAAAGAAACTTAAATTAAGTGAATTCAAGCTAATTGTTGTTGTTCATATGTACTATAAACCTTCTTTCCTTTGTTGTTGTTCATTCTTAATTCTTTGAGTATTTTTTATTTCAAATATTCATATATGACATATTTTCGTAACTAATTGTTAAAATTTCACATGCATAAACTTTCACTCCTATTCTTTGTATATATATATTTTTTTTATGAAGAATCATGTTATTAGTTCTTATACTTCGGAATTTAAGTCATTTTTCTACAACTTCCTTGCATGCATATGTTAAATTCTTGATTTAATGACTTTATATATGATAAATTTTGTATGTCTTGTAAGAATATGTTCTAGACCTTAAAATATATGCTTAGATGTTCTAAATTTTAGTAAATGTGACCCTGCATATATGTTATTTGAATTGAAATTGTTGAGATATTTCAATATTGATGATTTTTCTACACTATTACTAAATTTTATACACTATCTAGCTAATTTAGCATTTCATGTTTTAAAAATTATTATGACTAAATTTTTATAGAAACTTTAAATATTACATGTTAAGAATTTATATAATTTAATGAGAAAACACTATAATTATGTTAAGAATCAAGAATATTTTTTTCAGAATGAAAAAAATTAAGAAATATAAAGAAATGTGTAAAGTTTAGATAAACATCAAACCAGGATTATAATTTAAATGGTAATATGTTATTGTATGTCTTAATATATTATAATGTAGTCGAGATTTGAGCCTATCATCTACGGATAAAAGTTATATTTGGCCTCATCTACAGTGTTATTTATATGACAGCCTATATTTGGGTTTTGAATAGTAGCATACAGCCCTTAATTGTATGGAATAACTATAATCCAAATTTTAATTATCCGCTTCTTTAGTCGGTGAGACTGTACTAGCTATTAGTCCCTATGAAAATTCATACTTGAGTATGAATTTATATGATATTTTGGCTAATTCTGAAAATATAAAATATAAAATCTATGTATAACTGTTATGAAAATCCATGGCTTTGCATTTGATTTGATTTACAATCATTCCGATATGTTTTAAATATATGTTATATATGTTTAATTGTAAAATTATATACTTTGTTAAATTTTTAACTCACTTCTAATTTCTATTTTACTAACCCCTTTAGATAAGAGGCTCAGATATTTATAAGATAATCAGGATTGAAGGAGCAATTGATCGAAGAAATTAGAATTTGTATTATGAAATATTTAATGTTGTATTTTAGTTTTCGAACAATAGCTGTGACGAACCGGATTATTCTCCATCGAATAACGTCCGTCAATGACAACACAATCCTAATCCCATAATTAAACTATGGACTTCTACAGAAAATCCGGCAGGAATTTCTCTGCAACTAGATGAAAACCAAACGGTACAACCTGTTTAAACATCACCCCTGCACAAGCACACATCTATCAAAAGGCTTACATACAGCCTACAACACATCACACAGGATCACACATCTGTCATATCATACGTGGCTCCAATACAGTACACCTATCTACTATACTGGATCTAGAGAGATGCCATCTAAATGAAACAAAACTCCAAACATCAATATAGACGCGGAAGCATAACTACATCATCATAAATTGCCGAAGTATAACAAAACCATAAAATAATGACAACAATGAGCCACGCCCAACTCTAGGTGGCTGTTCAAAATCCGATCCAACTCTGAGTCCAAATCTTTTCTGCACCGCCGTCCAGCCAATCTCATCAAGCAAGCCTCTCCTTACTCTAAACTATCTGCGCCAGCTAAGTGTTCTCATCTGAAAGGAAACAACAATAACAGTAAGAGTGAGCTAACAGCTCAGCAAGTATAATCATAATCACATTTCCAAGACATATTCAAGAACTGAACAGGGAAGGGAATACAAGTACTCTCAATAATCAAGAAACAGGAGAGAGAATAGGAAACAATTGGAATCACTTGGTTCTCACTGTTCTCATGGTTACACTGTTTAGTCATCATTTGGAATCACTAGATTCTCACGATTACATCTTGAATCACAGGATTCACACGTTTTCATCTTGAACATGATTCATTTTCATTATTACATCATCTTTGCGGACCCCGGCTAGTAGACCGTACTAGCCAACGATGCGAGAGAACGAGCATAGGAATGTGTTCGCTACACATTCTAAAGCCACGACTACTATTTTAGGTCGGTAGCACACGACCCTCTATTGCATCCATGCAACAATCATCACAGACGACTACATCTCAATATGTAGCGTCGACAGACACACCCCACACCCCCGGGGTCTAGGGCAATCCTCGTTCTTTCACAGTAATTTCCTAAAGCGTACCACAGACATCACCCACTCCCACGAGCAGCCGGAATACGTGGCCAAGTAATCCTCGGGGTCACACCGCGATGGACATGGTATACTAAAAAATACTACCCATACGACTCAGGGTCCTAGCTTCAAGATTAGGTTCAACACTTGGAGAGGGAAATCCACATTTGCCACACACGATCGAATCTCGGGAAATCTCATTCCCATCACAATCATCTCCAACCGGGAGATTACATCATCAAACACATCTCCAACCAGGAGATTATATCATCACAAGCACAATGTGGATTCCCTTCCACTCACCTCAAGGTTCACAATCTCCAATGAGACTCAATTCCCTTAATCACCACAAATTATTCCAAGTTCACAACAGAGATTAGATTTCATACCTCCGATGATCCCAAGTCATTTTGAAACCTCAGAGATTCATTCCCTTGCCTCCAGCACACGGATTCACGTTTCGGAGCTTACATTTGCGTTTAAGCATTTAAACGTTACTTTCATTACAATTATGATCACATATCACTTTACTTTTCTCGTTTTGCTTTGGGTGAACATTATCGGATTTCTCTTTGACCACCCGGACGCCGTACACGGTTCGATACTTGGAGATCGGCCATCCAGTGGATTCGTACACACAATTCGTACACGAGATTTCACATTTGGGTTCGATTTAACTTATCACGATGATGGAAGCATGCAACTTCTCTTTCAATTTCGGATAAACAATTATGGAATTCTTTCAAGGCTCCCGGATGCCACGAACGGGTCAATTCTTACGGGATTCGGCATCCGGTCGATATATACCTACAATTAGGACACGGGGATTCATATTCTAGGGTCATTTCAACATTTTACGAAGGTGACAACGTGCAATTTTCACCTTCGAGCTCGGGTGAACAGTAACAGCGCCCACTTAGAGGGCTCGGAGGCCGCGAACGGGTCAAAACGTGCGAGATCGGACCCACGGTCAACATATATGCATCATAGGGGCGTGGGGATTCACATTTTGAGGTCAATTTCATGATACGCGGGTGGAAAATGGGAAATTCCCAAAATCCCGTGGGTTAGGGTTTCGGTGAAACCCACTCGGTGAAACCCACTCGGACAAATCGGACACGATTCGGGCAAACAACTACGTTTTCCTTAGCCCATACTCATGGGTTTCAAGATTCTAACGTTCACCGTGGGTATCGACACAAAATACCTAACGAAAATACATAAAATATCGAAAGAGAACGAGAAGTGGGTATGAGAACACTTGCCTCGACGCGTGCTTTCACTTTTATACCTGGCTCTCGGACGGATCTGGACTCCCGGGCTCGATCTCCCTTCTTCTCTCTGTAGAGTTGCCCCTCTCTCTCTCTCTAAAACCCTCGGCCGATCAGAAAATGAGGGAGGAAGGGAACCTCGCACGTATTTATACTATGCATACCGCTTGAGCGGCCAGCGGCCGGCCATGCCACCGGCTGTCCGCCGCTCGAGCTCCACTCGAGCGGACAGTGAGCGGCCTCGCTTCTGGTTTTTTAGCTTGATAGGAGGGCTCGAGCGCCCGGAGGGTGCCGGTCTGAGCCGCGACAAGCCAGCAGCAAGCCTACGTTGCGTTTTTGCCGTTCGGGACCCATTTTGACCATTCTAACCCAATCTTTCACATCCTTGGACCTTGTCCTTGATTATATAACCTTAATAAGCCATGATTATTATGCTTTAAAACCCAAAATCATATTTACAAAGTTACATAACTCGGTTTACAGTTTTCGTTCCCGATTTACCGATTTTGGCTCTTTGAGCTGTTTATCCGATTCCTCTCATACCTTTTTACCATGATACACCCATATTAACTTAATTGCCTTCTAATTATTATTTCCTTAACTCGGAACCTCACAATAGCAGTTACTATTTTTTATTATTCAGACAATAAATATGTATTTGAGATGTTATGAGTCTCTGAATGTAGTTTAGAATATTGTAGTCTATAGAATCGTGGGATGTCAATCGTCCGACTATATGACAGCAGTGAAATTTTAGTTTAGTTGATTGTGTACTCTGAGTTTTGTATGTATAGATATAGCTCCTTATGTAAGGTCAAACGTTACAATTTAGTCGGTATTAGAGCCACATGAGATATTACAATTTTTGAATCTTTTGTACGGATTGTGTGAGATCCAACAACAAAAAAAAAACGTCAACGTGCTGAGCCTGCATATGTAAAATCCAGTCCGGCCCTAGCACTCCGGCCTTGGTCACTTCGGCCTTGTAATCAAGGCCGGCTGTGATCCAAAATTAGCCTTCTCCAAACCGGCCCGTCCAGCAAAATACGCGCTCCGCCCAAAAGGGTGATCAGCAAGGAGTGGGCCGCAGGCATGAAATTGGAGTGATTGGTTGGAGCTAATTTAATAGTAACTAAGGACAAAAGAGCACTTTATTGTCAAATTAGAATCCAACTAGACAACAACCTAACGAAGTAAGTGAACAAATGTAGTTACTCCACCTACCCTCTGAAGTGAAGTACGGGAGTTGGTAAACTACCCTACCTACCCCACCGAACGCCGCCGAACGCTCCTCTGTATAAACCCTGCCCTGGTTGTTGATGCAGAGGCTAACAGAAGGAAGAGAGAGTGACGGGAGAAAGCTTCAAGGCGGTGTAAATCTAGGAATTAACTCTCAGGCAAGTTACCTCGGACGCCATTTTTAAGTTCATTATAAGTATATTCTGCTCTGTTTCCAAACTCATGTTTCATTGCAAGTTACACCAGACGCTGTTTTCTAAACTGATGATTTGAGAATATTGCAAGTGCTTTCTGCTCCGTTTCTAAACCCATGTTTTACTGCAAGTTATATCAGACGCTGCTTTTAAAGTGATAACTTAAGAATATTGCAAGTGTGCTCTGCTCTGCTTTTAAATTCATATTGAGAATATTGAAGTATACTCTGTTTCTGAGTTCCTGCTTTCTGCATTAACTATCCACCTACTATAAGGCAAAACGAACTTCGGCCCATTGTGTAAAATGAGCTCCGGCTCCTATAATGAAAAATAAACTCAGGCCCCTACTGTAAAATGAACTCCGTCCCTTAAGAAAAGTAACCCATCTGAAAAGTACTCCGTCTAAAAGAGCTCCGTCCTGTTAAGGAAAAAGAGCTCCGTCCTGTTAACGAGAAAGAGTTCCGTCCTGTTAATGAAAATGAGCTCCGTCCAACAGAGCTCCATCCCTTAAGAAAAGTAACCCGTCTGAAAAGTACTCCGTCTAAAAGAGCCCCATCCTGTTAAGGAAAAAGAGCTCCGTCCTGCTAACGAGAAAGAGTTCCGTCCTGTTAATGAAACTGAGCTCCGTCCAATAGAGCTCCGTTCCTTAAGAAAAGTAACCCGTCTAAAAAGTACTCCGTCTAAAAGAGCTCCGTCCTGTTAAGGAAAAAGAGCTCCGTCCTGTTAACGAGAAAGAGTTCCGTCCTATTAATGAAAATGAGCTCCGTCCAACAGAGCTCTGTCCCTTAAGAAAAGTAACCCGTCTGAAAAGTACTCCGTTTAAAAGAGCCCCGTCCTGTTAAGGAAAAAGAGCTCCGTCCTGTTAACGAGAAAGAGTTCCGTCCTGTTAATGAAAATGAGCTCCGTCCAACAGAGCTCCGTCCCTTAAGAAAAGTACTCCGTCTAAAAGAGCTCCGTCCTGTTAAGGAAAAAGAGCTCCGTCCTGTTAACGAGAAAGAGTTCCGTCACATTAATGAAAATGAGCTCCGTCAATGAGCTCCGTCCCTTAAGAAAAGTAACCCGTCTGAAAAGTACTCCGTCTAAAAGTGCCCCGTCCTGTTAAGGAAAAAGAGCTCCGTCCCCTGTGGCAACGAAAAGAGTTTCGTCACATTAATGAAAATGAGCTCCGTCCAATGAGCTCCGTCCCTTAAGAAAAGTAACCCGTCTGAAAAGTACTCCGTCTAAAAGAGCTCCGTCCTGTTAAGGAAAAAGTGCTTCGTCCTGTTAACGAAAGAGTTCCGTCCTGTTAATGAAAATGAGCTCCGTCCAACAGAGCTCCGTCCCTTAAGAAAGTACCCCGTCCCGTCTAAAAAGTACTTCGTCCTCTGAGTGAAAAGCGCTCCGTCCTTTGTGTAGATAAAAAGAACTCCGGCTTTGTTGATAAAAAGAACTCCTGCTTTGTTGATAAAACAAACAACTCCTGCTTTGTTGAACTCCGATTTTTGTTAATAAAAAGAACCCTGGCTTTCGTTGTTAAAAGAACTCCGGATTTATGAGAATTCGGCTTTTAAAAGTACTCCGTCCTTCGAGAAAAAAATGAACTCCGGATTGTAATGAGCTCCGGCTTTTCAGAAAAAGCACTCCGTCCTTTAAGAAAATAACTCCGGCTTTTAAGGGTAAAATGAACTCCGGTTTCGTACACGAAAAGAGCTCCGTCTTTAATAAAGAAGTAACTCTGGCTTTTAAAGGCAAAATCAACTCCGGATTCACACACGAAAAGAGCTCCGTCCTTAACACGAAATAAACCCCGTTGTTTTTCTGTCAAAAGAGGAACTCCGGCTTGAATGAAAAATAAGCTCCGGTTCTGCACATGAGAAAGAGCTCCGGTTCTGCACATGAAAAAGAGCTCCGCCCTTAACATAAGAATGAACTCTGGCGTGAATTAAGAATTGAACTCCTGTTTCGTACAGAATATGAACCACGATTTATTGAAAATGGCTTTCAAGAAAAGAAGTGCTCCTGTTACTTTAAGACCCGGGACTAACTACAAAATTTTGATAGGTTCTCCTAAGATGCCTTAGGACTTTTCGATGGTAATCGAGATAACTCTGTCCATGGAGTTATTTGTGGTCCGCCCGCTGCCCTCGGGCGTTAGGGACAGAGGAATTACCGTTACCGGCCTACCTTCGGGTGGCATACCGTACCGATCTCGTGAGATGTGATACCCATATGACAAGACTTAGGCCTTAGATTGTGTGGAGTGAACACAATCTATCCTCGATTATTCGCCCCCTCAGCTAGTAGGGTATAAAGGTGAGTGCATCCGATATGATATGAAGTAATGTTTACTGTTTTACTGATATGTTATGTTACCATATCGACTACCGAATATGAAAGACCGTCTACCGATATGATATGTATTGTTTACCGTTTATCGTACCGATACCGATACGTTCTGTTATTGTTTACCGTTACTGTGTCAATTACCGATTTTGAAATATAGTACTGTCAAGGTATGTTTTCTCTATTTTTCTTGAACTGCATTCTGGTTCACCGTTCCAATTGTGCATAGATACCTGATCCTTCTGCATCATCGTTTCCTACCCATATGCATGTACCTTGCTGAGCCTCGGCTCACTGTTTTATATTTTCCCCCACAGATGAGGCTTTAGAGTTTGTACCTGACGAGTTGGAGTGATTAGACCTTGTCTGTAGAATTAAAGACCTTGGAAGTTTATTTTGGAGATACACTATTCTAATAACTCGTTGGACTTTTATGGTTAAACATTTTTGGTTATGTACTCAGGAATGAACATTTTGGAATGAATATGAATGCTTTCACAAGTGTTAGTGTAACTTCCGTTTTGCTTATTATGATTAAAAGTATATGGGTCCTAAATGGCATCTGTGGTCCTGTGCTGCACAATCGATTGAGTTGGGTTTTCAATTGTGTCAGGACTGACGAATATTAAAAAAAAAAAATCCGTTCCGTCACAGATTGTATTATTTTATTTTCATTAGTTGAGGTATCGACATGAAATCTACGTCCATGATTAATTGAATAGTTAATTAAATAATTATTAATGATGGGATCGAAACTTAAGACGTGACATTAGGGGTGCACGATCGTGATATGTAAGTTTTATAATCGTCTCACCGAACATATTGTCATGAATTTAGGTGTTGAGACGAAAAAACTCCCCTAATAGAGATAATAGTTTTGATGAAGGAGAGAAGTGGAATTAGGTGCAAAGTATAGATGATAATAATGTATTATTTTGTTTTTAAAGAGGAAGAGTCCACACGGGCGAGTAAAGTGATAAGCAAGCTGTATCCTCCACCCGAGACTCCAATGTGCGGCTCTCCCATATATCAAAGAAGTGTTGCTTCTTTTCAATCTGGATCATCATCTACTCATCCAAGTACTCCGTCGTTGTCATTATAGGAGGCTCAATCAAGGAAGATAACGAGTTTAAAAATTTATGATGCCATCGAAATTGACGATGATAACACTAAATTGTTTTGTTTCTTTACAGGATACTATTCATTTAATTTTTAGAATTTGTCTAAGTAGAGAAGTGGGAAAAGGCCATGAGTGAGGAGATCAACGCAATAAAAAAAAATGGGACAAGACAACTCATTACTTTATTAAAAGTGCACAAGCTATCGATATAAATTTGATCAACAAAATAAAAACAAAAACAAAAAAAAAAGTACCTGGGTGAAGTGTAATGATTTAAGGAGAGGTTGGTTACCAAAGACTACAAGCAAGTTGATGGGATTAATTATAGAAAGGTGGTTACACCGATAGCTTGATTGGAGACCATCAAGTTATGAGTTTTGAATTACGCTCAACAATGGTTGAGAATCTACCAACATAATATGAAATCAACATTTTTGAATGGTTTTCTTGAAAATATATATGTTGACAACCCTTAAGGTGTTTAAAAGTTAGAAACAAAGATAAAATTTATAGGTTGAAGAAAGCACTCTACGGGCTCAAACAAGTATCACGGACATAAATTGTATGAAGTAATGGGTATTTTTATAATAATAGGTATTTATTTTATGAGAAATAATTTATCATTATTCAATGAGTTCAAACAAAGTATGCATTAGGAGTTTGAAAGGACGAAAATGGCTTCATGTCTCGTTACTTTGGGATTGAAGAAGTGCCAAAAGAACGCAAGATTTTCATTTCTCAAAGTGCTTATGTCAAAGGAGGTTTTCAAGAAGTTCCATATGGAATCATCTGATTTGATCAAAACCTTTGTAGTTAGTGGCTTAGAGCTATTGAAGATTATTAAAGGTAAAAGTGTTGCACACTTCAATAGTATTGTTAGAAGTCTTTGATATCTTACTTATATAAGGTCAAATATTCTTTGTGGCAGTAATTTTATTAGTAGGTACATGGAAGCATCATATCATACCCATCTCGAAGCAGTGAAACAAATCATCCGTCGTATTGAAGGGACTCTAGGTAATGATTTGATTGTTTACATACTAAAGAATTTGATATTTGTGATTATACCAATAGTGATTGATGAAGAGACATGGATGAATGGAAGAGCAAACCCCAATTTGCTTTCTTCATGGACAATTGGGCTTTACATGGTGTTATGCTATCTATTTGTGAAGTCAAGCATTTAGTGGCTAATTCTAATATAAGTCATGCAATTTGGCCTAAAAATTTACTAAATTTTTAAAGATTTTCAAAAGAATGTCCCACAAAAATTGATGTTGATAAGAAGTTCAATTGCCTTTGTAAAAAATTCTAGTGTTTTGTGAGAGGAGTAAGTACATCAACATGCATTATCATTTTAATAAGAAAAAATGAAAGACAAAGAAGTCAAGTTTGTATATTGAAGTCTCACAATGAAATTGTTGATATTTTTTATGAGACGTTGATTTTGAATGTATTCAAAAGGTTGAAGATGATGCTCAAGATGAAGACTTAGATTAATTGAATTGAAGGGGAATGTTGTGTATTAAACCCAAATTAATTGTGAGTTTGTAATTAATTAGGAGCAATAAGATACAACAAATATTTTATTATTTTCTTGTTCAATGAAAATTTCTTAAAATTTAAAATTTAAAAATTGTAACAAAATGAATCTTGAATACTATATTAATAGAGCCTTTTACCATAAAAAATATGGAGTCAAATAAATTTGAATTAAAATTTTAATTTTTTTCTTCATCTTCACCATTGGATCCACACCTTACTTCTATGGTTTATGATCTTTTTGTTGGATTTTGATCATTTCCTTATGGGTATCACAATAAACGCATAGTCAATGGAAGGTAACACAATTTGTGCAACAATCAGAGTGTTTGCACGCGTGGCAAGTGGTTGAGGGCTTTTTCACTCAACCACCGAGCATCGATGTTAAGGGAGACTAGGCAGTGATGCCAAATCCAAGGGACAATCGGGTGCCAAGTCCGAAGAGTTACTAGGCGATGATATCGAGTTTGAGGGGTAATTAGGTGTCAAGTTCGAGGAGCGACTTGGTGCCTAGTCTAAAAAGTGACCGGGCGGTGATGCCGAGTCCGAGGGGCAATTGGGTGCCAAGTTCTAGGGGCAACTGGGTGCCAAGTCTCAAAAGTGACCGGGCGGTGATGCCGAGTCTGAGGGGCAATTGGGTGCCAAGTTCTAGGGGCAATTGGGTGCCATGTCTAAAAAGCGACTGGGCGGTGACGCTGAGTCCGAGGGGCAACTAGGTGCCGAGTTTGAGGGGCCATTGGTGTTGAACTATGAGAAGCCACCAGGTGCCGAGTGTAAAGTATCAATTTTTAAAATATAGTAATTATGAGTAATTTATGTGATATAACAAAAATTAGGATTAAATATATGTAAAAAATTAGTATCAGAAGTGGAAAAAGGAGTCGGAAGGCTCGGCGCCAAAGGCTTGCCTAGGGCGTGTTTAATAGAATTGATCGCTCGATATGTGCTTGATGGGTGCTCGAGTGTGGCCTTGCGTTAGCCTCAACGCTCGACCGGCGCTCGAGCGCCAATCCAATTATAAAAGCACATGGACATTTTTCACGCATTATTTTCCAAAAGTCTAGAGAGAGAGAGAGAGCGCATGAAGAGGAAGAGAGAGAAGGAGCAAACCAAGGTTCCCGAGTTCAAATCCAGCCTCGAGCGAGTTAGAAAGGTTATTGATCGGGCCAAGATAAGTGCACTTTTATCCTTTTCTCTCATTTCTTTGTACTTTCATTTCGTTTTCTTTGGGTATCTTTGTCCCGATATCCGATTAATTCCAATGACTTGAGTATGTACATATTTCGATTTTATATCTAATTTGTGAGATTTGTATAATTTTTGTATTTGAAAATTTTAACCTGCGCTCTCCTTAGATTTTGCTTGTTTTATTTGAGATTCATACACGATTTGGTTTTAAAATTTTGAAACCCTAACTTATGGACGTAGATACTCTAAATATTTGGTATTTATACACATATATTTTGTATATGTTAATTTTATATATCCCAAAAATATTGTAAATAAAAATTATAATATTTAACTACATGTACATTATATATGTGACCTTGTATATACTCCGAAAATTATATTATATGCAATTATAAAGATATTTATTATCCGAAAGTTTTAAAGTTACGTTTAACTCATGGTGGTAGAAATTTCTTATATATTTCAAGTTTTATGTTGATTTATGCATATAATTGAAAGCATGTGAAGTCGTAAATTTATAAGAAAATTGGTTATTTGTATCCGTATCAAGAATTATGAAAGTTATGCAAAGTATTTGAAGAGAACTCCACAATCCGATAAATTTGATTAATTGTTCTTTAGAGAGTGAGAACTTTTATATAAGTTTCTGATCGAACCTTCCCTTAAGAATAAGTATTTATAAAATTGGACTAAAGATTTGTATTTTAAAGGGTAGTATTCCCTAACATACCTTACGATATTATTATGATAAATTAAGGAATTGTTCCTAGACCATGGGAGATGCTCTGGTGGTATATCTATTATCTGTTATCTAGCCCAATAAATCGGATAAAAGGTATACCGTCCACCATGGGACGTTAAATTCAAGGTTCTTGATTAGTGCCTTAGAATGTGTGGGGACATACATATTTTTTTTCTTGATTTATTTACATCGTTAGCTGGTAAGACCTACCAGCCCTAATCCACAAGGTAAAGAAGTTATGCATGTTTTGAAATCTAAAGAAAGATAAGTAAATTAGGAAAGACAAAGGTACTCCAAAAGGTAAATTTGATCATGATTTATGTTTATACATCTTCATTATACTTTTATATCCTTCCTCCGCTTTATACTATATATATCATGCATTATTTTTGGTTTTATTACAATTGTTGAGCATTTGGCTAGACCCTCATACCCAATGAGGTAGAGTAGAGTGTAAGAGCTAGCTAGGCTGTAGATTTTGGATGAAGAACTTTTTTGGACATAGTTTTGTGGAATTGTATTTAGTGGAGCATTTTATATCATTTTTATGGATTTTATATTGATGTATGCTTATGATGATGATGATATATACGTAGTGTAGTTTTTGCTATTTCTGATGGATATATATGCTTCCGCATGTTATTATGATTTATTTTTAGTACATAGTGACATCTTATCTGAGTTGACGTCATACCCGAAATTATGATGTCGGTGTCACGTGTTTTAAATTGTAGGTTTTTGGATCCTATGTTTGGATGTATATATTGTGCTGTACAAGGGTTATTTGTACAGGTTTGTATTAGTTTGATGGCTGTTTTACAGCTGAAAATATGTCCAATTTCGGTCAATAAATATGGTCCGTGACAATTGGTATAAGAGAATGAGATACTTTAGGTTTGATTTGAATCTTATGTAGAAATTTAGGTTAGAGTAAGGTAGATCGAATAAGTAGATGAAGGCGTAGAATGATTGAGATAGATTGGATAGTTCTAATTATCTTAATTTAAATGACTTAGGTTAAAACTAAGTTAAGATCAGTAGTTAAGTTCGATTGTCTAGTTACGATGTCCTCATTAGTATCTTAATCAGGTTAAGTTAATTCACTTAGGCTAGGACTAAGACTAGAATTTCTTAGTTATATTTGGCCACATTGTGTATAGTTCTTGGTTAGTAATTGAGTTAAGTTGCAATTTAACCTATATCATTCTTGTTTCAGAAAATATACTAATAGTTGCTACGACTCCTAGGCAAAGAGTTGCATGTGATCTCAAGGAGTTGGGTATATGAATTTACTTGGAAGAATGGCAAAACTTGAAAGTCTTAGAGGATCTAGTTCGGATGAGAACCGGAAGAAAGAGAAGTTGTAAGGGAATACCCTATGGATTAACTTAGGATGATCTTGGTCTGAGGACTTGGAGTAGGGATACTTGAATAGCATGGAAAATGAGATGGATAAGATGGAATCAAAAACTTGAGGAGCTGGAGTGTGGATTCTAGAATTGAAATTGTGTTGGTGGTGATCCGATGTCCAGAGGGGATAAGGTAATATTTGCTTCATATAAGTTAGAAGGTGAAACTAGCCATGGGTGGTTGATGAGAAAAGAGTCATGGGTCGAAAGGATAAAGAGATATCATGTTATATATTCGTGGATGCTTTCATAGATAAATATGTTTTTCGATGAGTTTTTGGGAGTATGATTCTAATTGTAGACAGTTAGACCACATGATTAAGAATTGTCCTTACCTCATGGGTTAAAAAATGAAGAAATCTAGTACCTTAGATTGGGGTTTGGAGGGGATGGCACAAGGCGTGGAGGTCGTCTGCTGTGTGGGAAGATAGGATCTTTAAATTTTGATATTTCAGTATATATGTTATTTTGGATTATGAATCTATATTTTCATTTGTGTTCCCTATGTTTATTTGTTTATTTAAGGATCGTAGATTTCATGCTAGTTATATTGATATCTATGACATTTTCTTAGTTCTGTAGATATGATAGGTTGGATTGAATTGATTTATTTTGGGATACCGATCTCTGATATGATATTAGTGGTGATTTGATTAGTGAGTTCCCATACTGGTATGAATTGTATTGGTAATGATATTATACTTTGTAATCAGGTTGTGAAATTTTGAGTGTGAGGTAAAGTTGGTCGAGGTATTAGGAAATTAGTATCATTGTGCCTACAAGTCATTTAATGAAGATATATGTTTAATTTATTTAGCATATGAGATTACATCTGGAAGTCATTTTGTGGTCACTAAGAAGTTTTGATTGTATAAGTATTTGAAGATGTTTCTTAGAGGAAAAGATTAAGCTGATTTATCTTTTGATTGGTAATTCGAGATTGTGTTGAAATTAACACCGAATTTTAAAAATTTCGTATAGAATTAACGAAGCATTAGTTGGGTACCGCCGTAAAATGCTTTAGAACCTTTAGGGTGAGTAAGATGAACCGATGAGGCCACTTGTGGATTACTAAAAATTTAAGTTGTTCGGAAGATGAATGGTTTGATAAGCAGACATTGTGATCTAATAGGTGATTTATTTGATCTCCTGTAAAGGCTCGATAATTTTTTGGGTCGGTCTATATCCATTGTATTGTTAATTATGGACTTTATGGATTGGATCCTTATGCCATACTTAGGTCAATATTGTGATGGCCTTATCGATGACTTTAAGGAATCATGGGAGATACATGAACTCTGTTTGAAGATTGTGTCATGGATTAGGAAGACAATTAATCATGTGCTCAATTGGGAGAGAATATGAGTTTAATTAAAGGAAGTGTCAAGTTAGGTATGTAGTTTCTTCGATAATATGAATGTAATTCTGTAGAGATTTGAGCAATAGCTAATTTAGGAAAGACTAATTGATGTCACGAAAGTGTGTGGTTCCCTTGGGTTTAGTTGGATTCAAAAAGTTATCCGTTAAGTGTTCCTCGAGAACTGCACCATCCATGGGCCGTTTAGCTTGGAAGTGATTGGTATCCGTCGGAGTGAGTTATGCGAGAATAGCTTTCGAGGAATGGAGGGTAATTGTCAACCACGTTGTTTTGGTTGATCTTTGATGGATCAAGTAAATTGTAATAGAATGTGATACTTTTGAGGGAGATTTAGAATTATATTTTTCTTGCATCGTATATGGGTGGTTACCCTTTGATTAAGTGGGGAAAAATCTATGATTAGAGTTACTCCACCCATACTTTGGAGTTACCAATTGAGATCTCTGCCCTGAGAATTTTTAGGTGTTACTTTTGAAAATAGTTATTGTCTAATGAATTTAAGGATTTGAATAGTTGTGTTATAAGGAAGAGATAATCATATGATAATACAAGCGAATAAATCTATTTAAAGATTGTGAAGATGAATCTCGGTGTTTTTTAAAGAAGACGAACATTAGTGTCGGTAATTTGACATTGGAAGTCTTTAGATTTGTTATGCTTTTAATACATTATAGGAGATGTTGAAAGGTGAATCGCGAGCACGTCCCAATATCTGAGCAAATAGGATGCTCTGCTTTTGATTCGGGAGACGGAATTGTATTCGAAGTATTGAAATTATAAAAATTATGAAATGAGGAGTCCTTATAGCTTTGTTTCAGGGTTGTCAGAACGATAAGAATTTTGGGTGTTTGGCTAATTGTGAATTAGCTAATGAGGATGGTCAATTTATCGCAAATTTGGGTGATTCGATCGGGTTGAATAAGTTGACTCATTAGTATACTAATGAGATTGTAAGTTTGTTGAATATTCGAGTTTTGAGGTTTTGGTAGAAACTTGAGACTGTACCGAAATTTTTGGGATAATTGCCACGAATGTGTTTCCTAAGTTGATTGTAAATCAAGGACTATGGGTTTCGCCTTAGACGTGTCGATATCTTTGTGATTTTTCTTGGGGCCATAGTTGTTATGTAATCTAAGTATTCGATATGAGTTAATGAATTTGAGTTGCAAGAGGATTTTTAGTGCATTAATTAACAGTTAATCACAGTAGCATAGCGAAAGCGTGTGGGCTTATATATTTTTTAAAGTTCGGTCTGAGGTTTACAGTGGACAATTATTTTTGAGGCTTAGAATGAATTGAAGTAAAAATTCATTAGTTCGTTTGAGGTTATGAATTAAGTCAGAAAAATAGTCAGCAAATTTGGTTTGCCCTCAAATTTAGTAAATTATCTTGATGTCTCCTATGCATTGATAATTGAAAAAGTAAGCAAGTGATCGAGTTAAACTATTGAGGGAGATTAGGAATTTGTCTTATGATAAAGTTTCAACCTAGATTAGATAGGAAACATTAGGAATTGGGATGTAGGATAATTATTTTGTTTTAGGCTTTCTATAATAAGTCATTTAATCGGGGTTGTGACATAGGAACGTGGAGAAAGAATCTAAAAGGATCTTCTCTGATTGTTATATTTTGAGATTCGTTAAATTTTAAGGACAAAATTTCTATAATTGAGAGAGAGTTATAAGGTACCAATTTTTAAAATATAGTAATTAGGAATAATTAAGGTAATATAAGTAAGATTAGGCTTAAGTGTATGCGGAAAATTAGTATCAAAAGCAAAAAGATGAGATGGGAGGCCCGACACCCGAGGCGCACCCAGGGCACATTTAGTAGAATGGCCGCACCTAAGGTGCCCTCAAGCGTGCCTAAAGTGCGTTTAACATAATCAATCGCTTGATGGGTGCTCGATAGACACTTAATAAGCGCTCGAGTGCATCCCTTCGGTAGCCTCGGCACTTAACTACCGCTCGAGTGTGACCAAGCGCCATTCCATTTATAAAAGTGCGTTAGGATTTTTTACGCATTATTTTCCAATGGTCTAGAGATAGAGGAGGGAGAGAGAGCACGAAGAGGAAGAGAGAGAGAAGGAGCAAACCAAGGCTCATGAGTTCGAATCCAGCCTCAAGCTAGTTAGAAAGGTTATAAATTAGGTCGAGGCAAGTACACTCATACCTTTTTTTTTATTTCTTTGCACTTTCATTTTGTTTTCTTTGTGTATCTTTGTCCCGATACCCGATTAAATTTATATTTCGTAATACCCAAGACTTGAGTGTGTACATACTTCGATTTCATATTCGATTTGTGGGATTTGTACAATTTGCGCACCTGAAAACCCTAACCTGCGCCCTCCTTAGATTTTGCTCATTTTATTTGAGATTCATGTACGATTTGATTTTAGAATCTTGAAACCATAGCTAATGGGCGTGGGTACTCTGAATATTTGACATTTTTAGACATATATTTTGTATATGTTAATTTTATGTATTTATAAAATATTGTGAATGGAAATTGTAATATTTAACTACATGTACATTATATATGTGGCCTTGTATATGCTCCGAAAATTATGTTATATACAATTGTGAAGGTATTTATTATCCGAAAGTTCTAAAGTTATGCTTGACTCACAGCGATAAGAATTTCTTACATATTCTAAGCTTTATATTGATTTATACAAATAATTGAAAGCATGTAAAGTCATGAATTCATAATAAAATCGGTTATCTATATCTATATCAAGAATTATGAAAGTTATGCAAAGTATCTGAAGGAACTCCACAATCTAATAAGTTTGATTAACCGTTCTTCAGAGAGTGAGAAATTTTATATAAGTTTCTGGTAGAACATTCCCTTTAGAATAAGTATTTATGAAATTGGATCAAAAATTTGTATTTTAGAGGGTAATATTCTTTGGCATGCCTTATGATATTAGTGTGGCAAATCGAGGAATTGCTCTTGGACCACGGGAGATGCTCTGGTGGTGTATCTGTTATCTATTATTTGGCCCAATATATCGAATGAAAAGTATACCGTCCACTACGGGACATTAAATTCAAGGCTCTTGGTTAGTGCCTTTGAATTTTTGAGGACATACACATTCTTTTTCTCAATTTGTTTACATCATTAGCTAGTAAAACCTACTAGTATTGATCCACAAAGTAAAGAAGTTATACATGTTTTAGAACCTAAAGAAAGATAAATAAATCAAGAAAGATAAAGGTACTTCAGAAAGTACATTTGATCATGATTTATGTTTACGTATCTTCATTATACTTTTATATCATTCATTCATTTTATACTATATATATCGTTTGTTGTTTTTGATTTTATTACAATTGATGAGTATTTAGCTCACCCTTATTACTTCCTTTTCTTTTGATGAACACACCCTCATATCCGATGAGGTAGAGTAGAGTTTAGGAGCTGCCTAGATATCAGATTTTAGATGAAGAGCTTTTTTGGACATAGTTTTGTGGAATTGTATTTTGTGAAGCATTTTGTATCTTTTTTTATGGATTTGTATATTGATATATGTATATGATGATGATGATGTATACGTAGTGTAGTTTTTGCTATTTTTGATAGATGTATATGCCTCCGCAAGTTATTGTAGCTTATCTTTGGTACCTAGTAGTATCTTATCTACGTTGGCGTCATACCCGGAGTTATGACGTCGGCGTCATGTGTTTCAAATTGTGACTTTTTGGATCCTATGTTTGGATATGTAGATGTATATATTGTGCCGTACAGATTTGTATTAGTCTGATGGCTGTTTTATAGCCGAAACTCAGTCGAATTCCGGTCAGAAAATGTGATCCGTCACACCGAGCCCAAGGGGCAACTGGGTGGTGATGCCGAAGGGTATCCAAGCGTCAAGTCTAGAAGTGCTCGAGTATGGGTCAACATCATTATAAAGTGCGCAAAGTGCTTTAGGGTTTTTGGCAAAAGATAGAGAGCGAAAACATCGCTTTATAAAACAAACTAATGGGCGCCGTCAGTGAGAGATCGTGAGAAAAAGTGAGCAGATGCCTGTCCATCTCATCTTCACTATTGCTTAGATTTGTATGATACAAGGTGTATAGTTCTTGTTCTTGTATTTGAAATTTGTATAACTGATTTTATATAGTGAATATTTCGAACGTCTTCTCTTATAATTTTTTTCTTATTCAGAAAAAAAGATTTCATAAAAATTATTTGTATTTTGTCTCTTTATTTTATAATTGTTGTTTGTCTCCTATGTATTATTGTTGTTGTTTCTTTCCGTTCATCCAATCCGTAGATGAGGCCCCAACACTTTTACACCATTAATTCATAAACTCACGGAGAAATGATCGTCCCCCCCGCCCCCCACCCCTCACCAACACCTGAAAAAAAAAAAAAAGAGAAGTGTTTGTATTATGTACAAACACCGTCTCCTATGTATTTGTATTATGTACTCAATCAGGTATTCTACAATTTTCTTTCCTTTTTCTCCAGTTTATTTTCGATGGCTTGGCAGAACCAGCTAGAAGAGTGTGAAGTGTAAGTGCAGTATAAATGTACAGAATCTCTGTGCGCTGAAATGCGAGGACGAATCCGGCAAGTTGGTGGGGGCGATGCAGAATCAGATCCACCGAAAGCCCTCTTATTAATAATTTTTCGTGGGTATATTCTTGGAGATTGATCGTGAGTAGAAACTGACAACCATTCAAGAATCTCTACTTATTATTATTATTATTATTATATTTTGCTGTATTAAACGAATGAACATGATGCTTGATAGAACTGGCACGAAGCGCACTGAATCACCCACCTTCAAGGAAGACTGAAGACTGTGTTTGTGTTCCATGGTCATAATCAATTGGGTTTACTAAAATAAAATGTCTTCATAAAGTCTGTCAGCCAACTTGCTCATGGAAAGGTTAATATCGCAGTAGTGGCCGTACTAATCGAATGAACTTTTTTTTTTTTTTTGAAGGATTTTAATATATATATATTTTTGGGAATAAGATGAAAATAAAATAAAAATAATTAAATATTTTATTATTATTTTTTATAAAATATGAGTAAGTACTTTATTTAAAAATATTTATTATTACAGTGACCATCATGGTGGCCGGGTGGGTTGGCTATATCCGAGGCAGCTGGCTACTTTTTGCCCACGTCGGCCACAGTTTGGTAAGAATATTTATTTAGTTGTTATTCCCTTTGAGAATTAAGGCATGCTCTAGTGCAAGGGGGGAGGTGTACACTCAACCCATCTGTCCCTATAAATAGTCCAAGTTTAGAGATCAAAGTTCCAAACCCAAAGCTTCATCAAATTTCTACCCTTCTCCCTTCAGCTTCCATCATCTGGATATTGTCTTATGCGTCTTCTGGCATGAGATAAACTTCACTGTTGCCAAGAGACCTCACCCTCTTCAAACTAAAAAGAAAAGAAACTGCAAATCAAGAGACAATAACCAGAGATGGATAAGGTAACGAGGGTGGCATCAGAAAACGGCATAGTGATCTTCAGCAAGAGCTCCTGTTGCTTATGCTACACTGTCAGCTTTCTATTCAAAGAACTCGGGTTTAATCCTCTGGTCTACGACATCGACTGCGACCCCGAGGGAAGGGAAATGGAGAAGGCAATCATGAGGCTGGGGTGCAACGTGCCTGTCCCTGCTGTGTTCATTGGTGGGAAGCTGTTGGGATCGACCAATGAGATCATGTCGCTCCACCTAAGTGGAGCTTTGATTCCAATGCTTAAGCCGTATCAGGCTTTGAACTAAGACAATTTGCTGTTGTTTGAGATCACTGCAGAAAGAATAAACATGGAACAATGCTAAAAGTTTTAAGTCTCTTAGGTGTGGGATCTGTCGATCTCAATTATCAATGTTTACAAGTCGATGTAGTTTAGGATTTAGTTAAGCAATATGTAGTATTTTCTTTATGTTTATGAAATAAGCCTTGTTATTAAGTATATATATCAATGAGTATTCTCCTCTTTTGGCAATTTATCGATTTGGTTTTCTTTGATCAAATCTTTTATATTACACCTTCTTTGATTACTAAATAGCCACGTAAACAATGGCTTAATATGAGAAATAATATTGTTAGAGCAGACATTTTATACCGGTTCAATAAAAATAGACATATGGCAAATAATTAAGGGTAAATACCATCCAAACATATGCTACGCCATAAAAATAACATCATATAGGCTCAACTAGTATCTAAATAGAACATCACATGGATAAGGCAGATACCATGGTTAGGGAAGAGTTATACTCCATAACTTATTAGTGGCTCCTTTTGTCGGTACATCTATGATGGTGCCACCATTACATATGATTCTTGGCTTATGAATCACTCCTATATAGGTTCATACCCATTTGACGGGCCGATCGGTGATGCAAATGAGATGTTTTTCGTGGGCATGACCAATGCTCGAAGTGCCGAATCTAGTAGTAGTGCACTTGAGGCACTCCTGATGCGTCAAATGCAGTGAACGTGTGCTTAAGGCATGCCTGGGGAGCACCTGATGCGCCAATTTCAGAAGAGTCACACTCAAGGCGCCATTTATCGAGGCACTCATGCTCGAGCGCGGCTCGTAGTATAAAAATATATTGATGTATTTTTAGGGTAAATCACTTACAATTTTCAGACCTAGAGAGCACTGACTATGAGAGAAAAAGAAGAGAAAGAGAAAGAAAGGAAAGAAAAGAAAGATTTGAGTATCCAATTGAGTTTCGAATCGAATTCTAATAACTACAGATTTTGAGTACATTATTTTTAGAGTTGAAAAGAACGTTTTATCGGTTATTTTTCTACTTTTTCGTTTTATACTTATCATTATTTAGTCTATTTGATACAAGGTATTGAGTCTTTATATTAGAGTTTGTGTAATCGAAATATTACATAGTGGAGATATTTTCGAATGAATTGTCTCAATGATTTTTCTTCCTTATTTCAAAGGGAGTTTTTCACGTAAATGTTATATTTTATCTTATTATTTGTGATTATTATTTATTCATTGTATGTTATTGAATATTTTCTCACTATTTAAATAAGCAAGTCATATCTCAACATGTGGCATCAAAGATACGGTTCTTTATGTCGTGTAGCTTGAGACTTATTTGAATCAATAGAGGTTGAAAATAAGATTATTTATTTAAATGACACAAATTATGATATTTAAAGGAGTAAGGTGAAAGATTTATTGTTTGTAAAAATTATGCATCTTTGAGTGTTTGCCACGCAAAGGTCCAAGTCAAAATTCGAGAAATGGGCTTTTAAACATGAACAAGTTTGTGACTATGTTGAACAATTTGTGGATGGTAACGTGTATAATCACATTTGAAATGAAGTGAATGTAAAGACATTGTGGGAGAAGTTAGAGATACTCTATGTTTCAAAAATCGGTGACAACAAATTATACGACTTGATAAAATTGATGAAATTGAGGTAAAAGGAGGGCACATCCATTATTGATCACTTGAATAACTTTTAAGGATGTGTGGGTCAGTTGAGTAATATAGGCATCAAGTTTGATGATGAGCTATTAGTCTTGTAGCTATTGATTACCTTACCAGACTTTTGGGAGATGATATAGATAATCATCACTAATAAAGTTTTGAATGGCATTGTGACTCTGAAAATAACAAAGGGAGTCATGTTAAATGAAGAGATGAGATATCAATTAAAAGAGTCTTCTTCTTCACACTTTGAAGTGCTAGTCTTAATGTTATAAGAAAAGAATAAAGAGTGTGGCCCTAAATCTAGTGAGAAGAACCGAAGTAAATCCTTGTCAAGGTAATTTCGAGGGCCACCACTGTAAGAAGAAGGGACATATCAAAAATATTATTATAAGTAAAAATGTGACAATGTAGATGACAATGAGAAGAAAGTCAACAAAGCCTGAGATAAGAGTGAGATTTAATTGTTATCAAATGTGACCTTTGGTTGGTGTATAAAGAGGATAAGGTGATCAATCTGGCAGATCACAAAGCCAATTGGGTGGTGGACAGTAGTAGCTCACTTCACATCACATCATGGAAGGAAATTTTTTACATTTTATACTCCCGGTAATTTTAGATTGTTAAAGATGGGTAATAAAGGTACATCTTGAATTGTCGACTATGGTGACATGTGCTTTATCACCAACAATGGAACCAAGTTGCTATTGAAGGATGTATGATATATCCCGAATATTCGAGTAAATCTTATTTCAGTGGGGAAGCTCAATGATGAATGATTTTGCAATACTCTGTGAAGAGGCATGAAAGTTAATTAGAGAATCTCTAGTAGTAGTCCGAGAAAGAAAGTTTTCAATTTGTATGTGTTGCAAGCCACTATTTTAGCTGGAGATGTGCATGTTGTAAGAAGTGATGAGTCTTCAAATTTGTGGTACAGATAGTTAAGCTACATGAGTGAGAAAGGGCCAAATTGCTAAGCTAGGAATGACTTCCTTTAGGGTGTGAAGAAAATGAAGCTAAAGACTTGTTTTCATTGTATTGTGGGGGAGTAACGACGAGTTTCGCTCTATGAAAACTCGTCTACAAAGAAATTTGATCTTCTTGAGTTGGTCTATACAAACATGTGGGCCTCTCAAAGTGAAGATATTTAAAGGAGCACCGTACTTCATTAGATTTATTGATAATTATTCAAAAACGTTGTGCGTGTATCAGTTGAAATTAAAGGATGAAACCCTTAATATCTTTGAATATTTTCATGCCTTGGTTGTGAGGCAAACGGGAAAGAACATGAAGTGCATCCGAAGTAATAATAGTAGAGAGTATATCAGAGTATTTGATATATATTATTGGTCTCACGAAATTTGATACCAAAAAACTCTTCCAAAAACACCATAATTAAATGATGTGACCAAATAGATGAATAGGATATTTGAAAAAGGACATTTTGTCCCAACTTATATAATAAAGTTTTAATCCCGTGCAAGATTAGCAAAAGCGGTACAAAATCAAATATTCAATATATGTAAAAAATATTTATATTTAGATGATACGAGTAATACAAGTATAAAAATAAAGTAATAATAATAAAAAAACAATCTTTTTGATGACGAAGAAGAAACTTGATACCCACAGTAATTGAGAAAAACTCCTTCGGGTTTCAACGGTCAGAAAAAAATGTATTATGAAAATTAACTTATAGACCAGGTGGTAACAACACGCTAATCTATTCGACTTATTTTCATTTTGTGATCCCTACCAAGAAACTCCTTGGATTTGCCCATGACAACGGAACCGAAACGCTTTTTGGTCTTCACGTCAATCTTCTTTCTCAAGCTACTTGAATTGCCAAACACGGCCGGATCCCCTTTTTTCATGTACCGACGTTACCAATGAAGGTAGAAGGGTAGAAGTGATGAATCGAAAAAGAGAAAGTGGTGAAAAAACCATTAGCACATGAAACACAATTATAAAATATTGGTTTTCTCAATTGGAACACATTTATTGGAGAAAATGATGAATATTTCTCAAGGGGAGGCGCTCCAAAATCATCAATCAAGTGTTAGGGTAAAAGAATTTAGGTGCACATATATAGATGGTTCAAAAAACAGTTTTAAAAAATCTGCCTGTTTCTGCAGCACTTGAGTGCGGCTCGAGCGCGTGGCAGGCACATGGAGGGTTTCATGAGAAACCCTACGTGCGCTTGAGCGAGAAGAAGGCGAGCAGTAAGCGGAGTGTTTTGAAATTTTACGCTCGAGCTCGTGGTGAGCTCACGGCAAGCGCAGGGCTTATGGATTTTGGGCTCGAGTCGGTGGAGAGCTCACGGCAAGCACGATACTCCTGGAAGCTGGAACGAACAGCTATGAAAGTATATTGATGTAGCACTTCGATTAAATACAACTCGATATCGATACATGAATACATATGGTAATGGAATATGCTAATTATAAAAATGACCCAAACAATCTCCCCCTTTGACAATGCCATGACAAAACTAATAAAGTAAGAAAAATACAAGTGAAGCACGGGTTCAGATATCATCAAGATAAAACCCATGTACATAAAAATCTACGCCTAGTGCAAAATAAAAATAATATAATAATAAAATGTAAAAATCTATGCTAGTACTACTATGTCGATAATGTGACTGCCGCGTCAATACTATAACTGTATTGTCTGGTCAAATAGGGTTAGTACAAAAATGTATAATACATGATGATATAATAAAATCGTAACAATAGAAGAAGAAAACAACATACATCAGCAAAATAAATGAATGAAAAGACAGTAGAAAATATAAAGTCAGCAAAAGAAACACAAACAACATAAAAATCCAAGAAGAACTCCCCCTCATAAAAATAATAATGTCTCCCCTAACATAAAAGATAACATCTCCCCCTGAAGTACATAGGGTTTCCCCCTAAGATTAAGACAGGAATCTACTCCCCCTTTTGTCATGAATTTTTAAAGGGTAATGGAACTCACTCTTTTTTATCCATATTTTCTTACCACGGTTGATAGTGTAGGTTAAATGTGACACTTGATCATTTAAATAGTTGATTCAGTGAGTGAAATGATTTATCTTTGAGCATTGCTGAAAATTAGTTTGACGCGACCATACGGGGCAATAGGGGCGAATATGACCAATAATTTTGCATCCATGGCACGTTAGAATGAATTTAGTATGGCCGTCAGAAGTATATATTGGCTTCCTAGTGCATTTAAGACCAAATTATTTCATATTTGTGAAGTTTTGACTATTTTGTATATTAGCACACTTCTTTGGAGAACTGCTTGATGATTGGTCAACACAGGCAGATGATTGACTGTTTTGTCTAGGGAGGGACATGGGTTGGATAAATATAGTTTTAGAATTAATAGTGGCTTTCAAGTCATTTTCAGAATAATCCAATCCGGTTTTATTTTCTCTTATTTTTTTCAAACTGAGCATATGATCCAATTTTTTGGACTCATTTGAAAATTATTTCAAGTCATTTCGAGTAGTCTCTAAATTAGATTCAAGAGTTGTGATTTTTTTAGTAAAAGAATATTTCAATTTCTCAATTTCTTGAACTTTTGTATTTAACTCGGATTTAAGAGCTAATATTTTATTTTTATTTTAGTCAATTTGTACTTTAATGACAATTTTCTTGATCTGTAGGCTTTCTTTGAACAATTTATTATAAACATGAACATACATTTATTTTTTCTTTTAAATGTTCATTTTTCTTTTAAATGTTCATTAGTCTCACACATCGAGGTCATAAAAGCAATGTATTTGACAGGACCATTTTCAGATCATTTCTCAACCTCTTCTTCTTCGTCATCACTTAAAATCACATTAGTTTTAAAGGCTTGTTCTTGTTGGTGTTTAAGGTTTGGGCATTCAACACGATAATGATCAAAACCTTTATATTCATGGTAATAAACACTTTGGGTATTTTTCAATTTGGATTCTTTAATTTCTCGTCAACCTTTCTTGTCAGATTTAAGAGTTTGTTTTAAATTCACACTTTGTACGTCAGAAGAAGATTTATTTTTCTTTAAGAATTTTTTAAAATTTCTAACAAATGTGGTAAAATCTTTATTGCTATTTGACTCTTCATCAGAGTCACGATCTGTCTCTTCCCTAATGGATTTTAGATCAGTCGATTTATTTTTTCTTGACTGTGAAAGTGTGTGGTCATAAATTTGGAGGGATCCTATAAGTTCTTTGATTTTTATTTTATCAAGATCTTTACTTTCTTCGATAGCGGTGATTTTATGTCTAAATTGTTTAGGGAGTGATATAAAACTTTTTTTACAATTCGATTTTCAAGAATCTATTCTCCTAAATTAAACATAGAATTCATAATATTGTTTAATTGAGTATAGAATTTATCAAAATTTTTATCATCTTTCATACGGATTTCTTCAAATTTGTTAGTTTTCATTTGTAATTTTAAATTTTTTACAAGTTTGGTTCCTTTATTAGTGATTTCAAGTATATCTCATGCATCTTTTACAGTCTTACACATAGATATGCGTTTAAACTATTCGAGAGATATGGCCTTAAAAATAGCATGTAATCATTTATTGTTCCAATTATAAGTATCAAGTTCTTCTTTTGACTACAAAGACAGAACTTTTGGTTCATCACTACTTTTGGGTGGAGTCCACCCAATTTGGATATTAGCCCACACATGCTCATCCATCGATTTGAGTAATATTCTCATCCAAACCTTCCAATAGGTATAATTGCTCTATTAAAGAAGGGAGATACAGAGAATGATCCACTCCTATACATCTAGATCGAAGGTTGCGGATCGAGGTAAGTTTCTTATACCAATTGAAAAAGGATGTTTCGTCCCAACTTATATAATAAAGTTTCGATCCCATGGAAGATTAGCAAAAATGGTACAAAATTAAATATTTAATACATGTAAAGAATATTTGTTTCTAGATAATACGAGTAATACGAGCATAAAAATAAAGTAATAATAATAATAATAAAATAATCTTTTTGATGATGAAGGAAAAACTCGATACCCACGGTAATTGAGAAATATTCTCCGTGCTTCAACGGATAGGGAAGAAATGTACTATGAAAATAAACTTACAAATTGGGTGGTAACGACGTGCTAACCTAACTGACTTACTCCCATCTTATAATCCCTACCAAGGAACTCATTGGATTTATCCACGGCAATGGAATCGGATGCATTTTGGTCTTCACGTTAATTTTTCCTCTCGATCCACTTGAATTGCCAAATACGATCGGATCCCCTTCTTCCACATACCGACATCTCCAACGAAGGTAGAAGGATAGAAGTGATGAATCGTTAAAGAAAAAGTGGTGAGAAAACCGCTAGCACATAAAGGACAATTATGAAAGATCGGTTTTCTCAATTGGAACACGTTTATTGGGGGAAATGATGAATTTTTCTCAATGGGAGGTGCTCCAAAATCATTAATCAAGTTCTAGGGTAAAAGAATTAAGGTGCATATATATAGAAGGTTAGAAAAACAGTTTTAAAAAATCTGCTCATTGCTACGACGCTCGAGCGCGCGGTGGACGCACGGAGGGTTTCATGAGAAACTCTACGTGCACTTGAGTGAGAAGAAGGCGAGTAGCGAGCGGGGTGTTTCAAGATTTTGTGCTTGAGCTCGTGGCGAGCTCACGGCTAGCGCAAGGCTTTGGGATTTTGGGCTCGTTCGGGTGGGGACCTCACGGCAAGCGCGGTACTTCTGGAAGCCCTAACGAATAGCTCCGGAAATATGTTGATGTAGCACTTCGACGAAACACAACTCGACAATGACACGTGATTACATATGGTCACGGAATATACCAATCATAAAAATAAACCTAACAATATTGATAGAGAGAGTTCAATACGTGCTTTTGGAGGCAAAGCTCCCAGTTTATTTAAGGGCAAAAGTCTTGAATGTTGTGAATCATGTTATCAACCTATTATTGAGTGGTCCACTGAATTGGGAGGTTTTAGAAAAGGTGTGGTTCAGAAAGGAAATATCATACAATTTACATATGTTTGGGTGTAAGGCTTTTGTTCACATCCCTAAGGATAAGAATTTCAAGCTGGAATCAAACATAAGACAATGTATTTTTTTCTCAACTACGGAAAAGATGATTTAGGATATCGGGTCTACCATCCGATAGAGAACAAACTTGTTTGATCAAAGGATGTGGTATTAATTGAGGATGAGATAATTAAATATCTCAACAAAGTGGCAAAGGTAATTTCTAACAATAACAGCAGTTGGGTTTGTGATACAAATCTTGAGTGCTTGATATTGGTTTTATTTGTAATAAAGATAGTGATCAAGGCAATCCCGGAGGGAAAGAAGACCATGGGACTCCTACTTTTGATGATGAGGATGATATTGTTCCTCATGATATTGTTGAGCTTGTCGAGATCATTCCATTTCGATGATCAATGAGAGATCGAAAGATAAGGTTATGGAGGGGAGCCTATAGACCATTCGTCTATCAGCTAATGAATATGTACTACTTATCGATGGAGGGGAGCCTAAAAACTTTGATGAGGTTATGGAGGATGAGCACAAAGTGGAGTGGATGGAAGTCATTCAAGACGAAATGAAATAGATGCTGGAAAATCATATGTTCGAATTGACAAAATTGCTAAAGGGTAAGCGAGTGTTGAAAAACAAGTGGGTCTTCCACTTGAAGAAGGCTGATGAGAATAACTCACAACTAAGATATAAGGTGAGGCTGGTTATAAAAGGTTTTAATCGGTGAAAAGGTGTTAATTTTGATGAAATTTTTGCTCCAATTATGAATATATCTTCAATCCGGTTGGTACTTAGATTGACCGTGGTCCTTAACTTAGAAGTGGAATAATTAGATGTGGAGACAATATTCCTTCATGGTGACCTTGAGGAGGAAATCTACTTGGAGTAGCTAGATGGATTTCATGTTGAGTAGAAGGAATATATGATGTGTCATTTGAAGAAAAATATATATAGGATGAAGCAAGCTCCGAGACAGTAGTATAAGAAGTTTGAGTCCATTATAATGGATCAAAGCTATCAGAAAATTATTTCGAACCCTTATATCTTCGTTTAGAGATTTTTCAAAGATGATTTAGTTATTCTATAACTTTATCTGGATGATATACTTATTGTTGGGAAAAATACCTCACTGATCAATGAATTGAAGTAATAGCTTAGGAAATTCTTTACCATGAAGGATTTGAAGCTAGCAAAGCAAATTCTGGGTATACGAATATTTCGTGACCGCAAGATAAGAAAACTGTGGATGTCCTAGGAGAGTAATGTTGAGAAGGTACTTCAACATTTTAATATCGAGAAATCTAAACCGGTGAGCACTCTATTGGCCAATCACATTAAACTAAGCAACCAACAATACCCTTCCACAGATGATAAAAAGGTAAGCATGAGAGGCATGCCCTACTCTTTGACCATAGAGAGTTATATGTATACTATAGTGTGTATGAGACTAGATATTACTCACACTGTTGGTACGGTCAGCATTTTCTATTAAATCTCAGTAAAGAGTATTGATCTGTGGTGAAATTAATATTGAGGTATCTTCCGGGAACTTCAAAGTTATACTTGTATTTTGAAAGAGAAAAGCCACTTCTAGTTGGATATACCGATGCAGAACATGGTGGCGATGTCGACCCTCAAAAGTCTACCTCGTGATATTTAGTCATGTTTGCATGAGAAGCTATTTCTTGGCAATCAAAGTTGTAAAAGTTATTACTCTTTTGACTACTGAAGTGAAATTCATTGATGTGACGGAAGCAAGTATGGAGATACTTAGATGAAGAAATTTATCCAAGAACTTAGCTTCAAGTAAGAATGATATATGCTACTTTGTGATAATTAAAGTGTAATCCACCATTATAAAAACTCATCATTTTATTCCAAATCAAAACACATTGATGTGAGATATCATTGGGTGTAAAATATTGTTGACTCAAAATTGTTGACACTTCACAAGGTTAGTAGCGAGAACAATGGTTTGGACATGATGACTAAAGTGTTGCAGAGAAGAAAGCTTGAAACTTGCCAAATCATTGTCGAGATAATGATGAAGATGGCCCCTTACGATCGTGATAGGAAGTTTGTTAGATTATGGGTCACTCCATGGACCCATACCCATTTGACGTGCCAATCGGTGATACCAATAAAGAGTTTTTTGCCCGCACGACCAAGGCCCGAAGTGTTGGATACAATCACAGCGCACCCGAGGTGCATCAGAGGGGCACCCGAGGTGCCAAATGCCATGAGTGGAACTTGAGGCGCTAATTTCAGAAGGAGCATGCCTTGATGGGCATTTGACGTGCCGTTTATCAAGGCACCTATGCTCGAGGCACATGTGACGAACGTTTGAGCGCAGCTCATAATATAAAAAAGCGCTGATGCATTTTTAGGATAAACCACTTATAATTTTTAAATCTCGAGAGCGCCGATTGCGAGAGAAATAGAAAAGAAAGAAAGAGAAAATGAAAAAAAGAAAATTTTGAATTTTAGGTTGAATCTCAAATCGAGTTTTATTCTCCACCAAACCTAAGTACGCTATTCTTGAAGTTAAAAAGAACGTCTTATCTGTTATTTTTCTGCTCTTTTATCTTTGTACTCATTATTGTTTGATTTGATTGATACAATATATTGAGTCCTAATATTATTAGGGTTTGTATAGCAAAAATATTATATAGTGGTGATATTTTGGAAAAAAATCGTCTCATGATTTTTTTCTTCATTTTAAAAAAAGTTTTTTCCATAAAAATTATCTTATTTCATTATTTGTAAATGTTATTTACTTATGATGTGTTGTCGAATATTTTTTCACGATTTAAATAAGTAGCTTGTATCCCAACAACAATCATATTTTTATTAAGGGCAATATTAGGAGCAGATATTCTACATTAATTGTGTACATAAATAACATATATTATTATACATAGGGGTAGATACCCCAACTCCTGACAATGCCACCTTCAAGAAGTGTGGACTTGAATGGTCATAAATAGGATACCACACCCAAAGCGGACAATATAAAATATCAGGCACGGGCACAACCATTTTTGTTGTTAATTTACTAATGACTCCGTTAGTTGGATTTAAAATTGATGTCTTTATAATAATAGATGTTCTCTACTTTCTGATTTTTGATAAAAAAAAAAAGAAGAAGCATCAATTTCAATCTATTTAGTCTCAAAGTAATCTAATATCAATTGGGAGACTTTTTTACTATTCCATCAATTTCGATTTGAAGTTAAAACATAAAAAGTCTAAGATAAGTAAAATAATTACCAACAAAAATACAAATGCCAATTCCACTTCCTCCGCTATTATTGCTGTTGAAAGGTTGTCCCTTCGAGAAAATATCACAGCTGAATATATGAACCAAGTTGCCATGAAAGTGGGGATCTTTATAGGAGGAAATAGAATATAACAAAGCATTTTAGTAACCACCGCACATGAATTTTGGAGAAAGAAATATCATAACATGGTCTATTTTATAAAGTTGGTTAATTGATTTGGCTACTTTTTGTTTAGACTTGCATAAAGGGGTGAAATATAGTATATCATGTAAGATTTTATGTGTAGAAAAAGGCTAAAATATAGGGATAACATTTCGCGTAGTACATGAGCAAGATCCTTTATTGATTTGTACCATTCCACCTGCATGGTAGCCCTTTACCGTGTTGTCGTATCAGATATGAGAATCATATTCATATCAATATCTCGAACTCTTTGATAGGTCGTTGAGTTTTCTTCTTATTTTTGACCTACAGCTAAATTAAAAGGAAATTAGATTTAAGAAACACATATATTACGCTCTCCTATGGTGTGAACCTGAGTAATAATTTAACCATAATAAAAATAAAATAAAATAATATTCACACACAAAATAAGTATAATTTTTACATGAAAAACGTCTACAACATAAGAAAAAAAATATCAAATTTCTTAGCCCATTAAGATATTTCACAACCAGAGATAAGTATGCATGAAAGATAGTGAAGAAAATCAATCTTGAAAATCATACTGGTGACTGAAAAAATTGCGAGTTTATTCATTATGAATGAATAACGAGAATTTGACATGGTATTTTTAAAAAATTATACATTTAATAGCTTGAATGAGGTGCCTTGGGGAAGGTCGATTATAGTTAATTGTAAAATTTATGGGTAAATTTGAACTAGAAAGCATAAATTTCAAAACTTAGGACAATAAATAAATTGGGACTGTGGAAGATATTGTAGTTTGACTGAGTGGAATGATAACGCTGTCTTCGACTTTTTACATCGCTTGAGACTTAAAGGCCAAGAAGAAGAACAAAAGCCTCCAACTTTTGTGCTACGTGGTGCATCTTACGCAACAGCTTTTTTCTTAGAATGAATAATAAGCAAAAGTGTCTTATTTATTCAAAAAATAAAAAAATAAAGATTTTATTTTCAATTTTCAAGATTTTTTATTTTCTATTTTTATGATTTTTTTTTCCAAAAAATATGTTCATTAACACACATTTCGAAACGGGATAATAGCCGTTGTTATTTATTGATAGTTAAAATCTTAAAAAGTATATAGATATATATTTTTATAATTCATCAAATAAATAAATAAATAAATATTATTTTAGTTTTATTTTTATTATTTTTTTTTTATTATTTTTTTCAATTAAAAATAGTTGATTTTTCAATTAAAAATATAAATATTTAACATGCCCAATTCGTTCATAATTGTTTATAAAGTATCAATCGTATGACATTAAATTAAAACTTATTAATCAAACTAAATTACTTAATAAATTAGATCAATATATTTACATATAATGAATTAGTTTATAAAAAATGCTAATAGCTCAGTTTATAACACTAAAACAAGCTTAACTCATTAAAAATATTATTTTTAATCGTAATTTATTAGATAAAATAATACTCGTATTGTTTATTTTATATTACACCTATTATGTTTGATGTTGAACTCGTAAATATGAGATGTTAATGAATCCAGTTTAAGCTTAATTTAATACTTATCAAAATTTAATAATGATTTTCTAGCACTTAATAATATAATTCATATAAATCAAATAATCTAGATAAATAATGAAATAACTCAAATAAAAAAAAAATAATTTTAAAATATCAATAAAATTGATGAAAATTTTAAATCTTAGATACACTTATGCTTGTAAACTTAGAATAAAATTTTCACGAGTAAAAAATATAATTTTTTGATATTCTTTATTTATTTATTTATTTGTGAAATTCAGCCAGAAATTCAAAAGGTAAAAGGAAGATAGGTAAATTTGAATATATTTTTTGCTTTTTTTTTTTCTTATTTTTTTGTAAATAATTTTAAAGACAGCCTCTACAATTAAAAATTATGAAAATTTTATATTTTATGACCAATGAAAATTAAAAAAAAAAATTTTTTTTGTATTTGTTGAGTTTTTTTTAATTTTAGTGTAATATTCAAAAAATAAATTTTTTATTTTTTTTAAATATATATATTCGATTAAAAAACATTCGTAATTTTGCTTAAATAAAGCTCTTAACTTTATTGCTATGATATGCGACAGGTGCATCTGCTTTTTCCTTAGAATCTTTGAAAAAGGAAAGGGGACAGGATCCGGTCAACGCTCGGTCAATTGATTTGGATCGATCAATTGATTTTGATTTTTGTTTTTAGTATAATTATCTAAACATTTATATTATAAAAAAATTAAAAAAATATAATATTCTAAAAATTATAAATTTTAGATTAAATATTACCTAAACGTATTTTTTAATAAAAAATATTTATATAAAAATTATTAATTATATAAAAAATATAATTTATTTAATTTTTAAATACTTGAAATATATGGTCAAAAAATAATTTTTTATAAAAGATTATATTAGACCTAAAAAATTAATCGGGTCTAGTTTTATGACCGTATCAGTTCATAATATTTTTATATTTTAATAAAATTTTATAAAATTTAAAATTAATTAAATTAAATTGATATAATTTTAGTCCGAACTGGTATTATTTCATTCCCTTTTCCACGTTTCTTGTAGGGTTTATTTTTCAAGGCTCCATTTGAACCGACGGAAAAGGTTTCCTTGGAATATCATTTTCTCTTTTCCAATAAATGCGTTGGGCGGCAGATTTTTCGACCAAAAAGTGGAGAAGTTAAATGATTGTATTTCTACATATTGTAGCTTTTTTAAACACCAAGTTTTAATTTTATCAGTTACATTTGATATTTAGCAATTATAGTATAATATTTTAATTTTAATAAATATATCCCTAAACTTTTTAATTTTTTTCTTTCATATTATAATTGGTAAAATAAAAAAAATTCTCATTCATAAAAAATCCCATAAAATATAAATTAATTAAATTTAAATTGATATAATTTTAATATATATTTAATAAAAAAAAATATTACATTCCAAAAATATTTCTATTGAAAAATTCTTTACAGGGTTTATTTTTTTAAAATAAAAATATATTTATAAAAATTTATAACCGACGGAAAAGGTTTCCTTGGAATATCATTTTCTCTTTTCCAATAAATGCGTTGGGCGGCAGATTTTTCGACCAAAAAGTGGAGAAGTTAAATGATTGTATTTTTAAAAAATATCATTAGGACAAGTGATTAGATGATCTTTTTTAATTAGATCTAGTTTTAAATTTAATGTAGTTACATTTGTTTTTTAGGTAACAAAAACAATTATTTTATAATAATTTTGTATTATTCATCATAAATTACATCCCTAAAATATTTAAAATTTTATTTTTAATTTCATATTTTTTTTCAAATGATAAAAAATGGAAAATTCTTTTTTAATTCTATTCAAAGTTTATTTTATCTTATAAAATAATTATTCTATTTTTATCTTATTTTATTATAACAATTAAAATAAAATTAATAAATTTTTAATTTTTTAAATCAAAATAAGTTATAAAAAAAGATTTATATCTTATGAAGTATTTTTTATGACATGTTTAATCGAGATTCTAAAAATAATTCAAATTTAAAATTTCTTGATAAATTTTTCTTTTTATTTTTTAATTAATTGATCTCAAAACTATGACATAATTTTAAAAAAAAATATCTAGAGGTTGGTAAGATAACTGGTAAAAGTAAAATGTTGTGTTAGGTATAAATTTAGAAAAGTTAAAATATTGTATAAAAAGTAAATAAATAAATAAAAACAGGGTTTAATAATTTTTAGTAGGAAATCTAAATTAAATTTACCAGCTCCCTAAGGCACCAACTCTGCGTCAACTAAAATAATCTCCACTTTTATCTAAAAAAAACACTTAAAAACTAGAGAAAGTTTACGTTGAGACATTAATTTTTTTATTTTTTAAGTATTTTTTTCAAATTTAGATCTTACCTAAAAAAACAAATAAAATATTAGAGGATGACTGTTTACCCAAATATTATAATATTTAAGTTAATAAACTTTTATTAAAAGATATGATGAGGTAAGTATATATTTAATAAAAAAATAAACTATGTATAATCATACAAAATGTTTGTATATTCTTGTTTGAAATAATTATTCACACATGATATTTTTATCCCCTTCCCCACAAATAAAAAAAAGAATTTATAGATTTATGGTGTAGCCTTTATAACTCTAAGGTTTGAGTTGGCCCATTAGCTAGTAATCATTTTTTTTTAAGGACGGAGGACTTACACCTAAGCACAAAGACATAAAAATATTATCTAGGTTGTTAAGATAGTTGTTTGATAATGGCTCTTTCTACCCATCCATACTATGCTATTAGAGTCTTTGGCGGGCATGTACAAGGGGGTAATCATTTTATAAAATTTTATATCATTAATCTGGACTATCCACATTGATTTATTGGATTGCTCGATTTTAATTAGGTCTACTTCAAACATTTTAATGTCTCTGTTCCAATACTTCCTTTTTAGGTAATTTGCTAAACTCATCAATCTATTTACTAATGAAGTTGGATGGGAAAAAATATTGTCAAAATAGAATATAGTATTTCGAAATAAATTTAGATAGAATTAGATATAAAATTTATTATTTGATTAGTTTTAATTTAATTTTTCTTATTTCAAATGACTAACAAAATAGAAAATATTTTTTTAATTCTATTCAAACTTTATTTTATCTTATGAAAATAATTATTTTATTTTTATCTTATTTTATTTTAATAACTAAAATGCAAAAGGAAGGGGTCGATACCCATTTTTCCACCTTTTGCACTCCATGCAACTTAAATCAAATGGTTAGCACTAAAATTATGGAAAATACGGAATTTATAGAATGACCGGGCTTACCCAATACTTGTCATGGGTGAAAATTTTTTCCCCATTACATGTTACAATTAACCGAGATTCTAAAAATAAATAATTCAATATTTTTCATTTGTTTCAACAAGATCTCACGAGAATGGATCGTATAAAGCTAGCCCACTAGTTTGATTTCAAACTTGTTCGCCAACTCTAATGTTAGTTTTATGTTTTAATTAAACTTGATTCATAATACGAAAACATATTAACATTGATAAACTAAAATGACAAAATTTAAAAAATATCAAAATAATTAAACAAGCTTTCATTTAATCATAACTGGTAAATTAAAATGTTAAGGTCATACTCAACTTTGTCCTTCATGAGCCTTTCAATATTCTATAAAACAATAAGAATGAGCTATAAAGCCCAAAAAATACTCACATGTAAAAAAGTAAATAAACATATATATAATAACATAAATTAAATAAAACCATCACGTCTTTAGTTCGAATTTCCTTAGTATTTTTCTCATTATCTTGTCTTTTTTTTAAAACTCATAAAACTATTTAAAATTCTTATCATCTTTAGGGATCAGCGGGAGTGGACAAATCGAGGACGGATTGTGTGTAACCACTAACCTAAAGCCGTCTCCTTTGCTCCCCGGACGGGAGGTCTTTAACCTTACGGGGCAAATAGTTCTTATGCCACTAGAAAGTCTCCTCCGTTTACAATCCTCGAGTGTCACCCCAATATCCTTCATCCATCTTTTAACAGCAAGTTTAAGGGAGACTCGGTTCATGGTTCATACTTTTCATGGACGTACATCATAGTTTGGAAGTCGGAAGTCATAGAGTTCCACTTATCATCCGGATTAATATATTTTTCTTCTTCTTAAAGCCTTTGTTCTTAACTTATCGGTTGAAATCAAAACCTTTAATCATCTTAAAGTCAAAGATTCAAAAGTCGAGGCCTTATTCACAAAGCAGAAGCCTTTTCCTTGAATTCAAGTACTTTTCTTTTTTCCTCTGAGCACTTTTCTTCTCAAAATCCGAAGTACTTTTCTGGTTCGGAGTGCTTTTAGAGATCCGAGTGCTTATCTGTTCAAAATCCGGAGTGCTTTTAGGTTTACAAAATTGAGTAAATTTTTCAAAATCCGGAGTGCTTTTCTTAAAATCTGAACCTTTAAAAGCCAGAGTGCCTTTCTTTTAAAATCCGGATCTCTAAAACCGGAGGGACTTTTCTTTAATATCCGGAGTGCTAAAACCGGAGTGACTTTTCTTTAAAATCCGGAGTGCTAAAACCGGAGTGACTTTTCTTTAAAATCCGGAGTGCTAAAATCGGAATGACTTTTCTTTAAAATCCAGTAGGGTGACTTTTCTTTGATACCCGGAGTGCTAAAACCGAGTGACCTTTCTTTAATATACGGAGTGCTAAAACTAACATTTCTTAAAAATCCGGAGTTCTTTTTCTTTTAAAAGGCTAAGCTCTAAGAGCCGGAGTTCTGTTTCTTTTAAAATCCGACTCTCTAAAATTCGGAGTGATTTTTCTTTAACAAAAGACGGTGTGCTTTTTCATCAAAAGTCCGGAGCTCTTTTTCTTAAATGGACGGAGTGCTTTTTCTTCAAACGGACGGAGTGCTATTTAAAGACGTAAGGGCAGAAATTCCTCTTCTTTAAAACCGGAGTACTTTTCAAAAGAGGACGGACTACTTTGTTCATAGAAAGATCAGAGTTCTTTGGATAGAGTTCTTTTCTTTAATGATGCAATTATCACATGTATTTAAATCTTCCGAATTATTCTCCCTACTACAAAACCAAATATCATGAAATCTTTTCCTTAAACATGCAATTATCGAACAATAATCATACCTCATGCATCGCATCATATAAGTCATATAAAATCAGATATACTAGCGTAGAAATCATGTATAATCATGAACTTGAAAACAAATGGGCTTTTGAATTTCTTTATTCCGCCTTGAACTTTTGGTCTTCCCCTACTTGCAAGTCTTATCGAGTGCCTATTTTCCCCTTCTCTAGTTCTTATTTATAGGCCCTTGGGCAAGATAGCCGATCGTTAGGGTTTGGCAATATTCAGGTAATTCGTATTTTCTAATTATAAGGTTTCCTTATTATTTATTATTTCCTTATACTATTGTTTCCTTAATACAAAGTTTCCTTTACTGGTATTTCCTTATACTAAAATTATTATAAGGGTTTCCTTAATTATTATTTCATCATATTGATTAGTTATTTATAAATTTGTAAAAATTTCGGAAACTAACCGGTAGGCTTTCCTTTTTCCGCCCTTCCCCCATTTATGCTTTCTGGAACAAACATTTCACGTTTGAGAATTACTCCTCCCTTGAATTCCGTCAACCTCGAGACCGGATTACTTACCTTTAACATTTTCCTTTAATATTAGATCTAGCATTCATACTTTGGCTTCATCATCACTTCGCCCCTTCATCAACATCAACTTGCCTTTCTTCTTCTTCTTGAACTCATAATCTACTCCGGAACATACAAAGTTACCATGATTCACTCTGCACTTTCAAGGCCGGTTTCAACCTCATACCTTATCTTTGAAAATTCCTTATAAGCTGATTTGGACTTCATCAAGGAGCCGATTTTCTTCTCACAAGGCCGACTTGATTTTTATCAAGTAAAAGCCGGTTCGATTTTCATCAAGAAATTCGGACTGAATTTTCCACAAAGAAATTGCACTTCTTTTCATCAATAACTCTAATGCCTATTAAGTTAAGGACCTGACTTGATTTCAACTTAAAGCCAATTTAGGACATCTTATTACATTTTTAACTCAACGAATGACCACTCAGTCAACCCAAATTTTCTATATTCTAGAATGCTCATGGAGAAAATTGCCACTAATACAAATTCCGCTATAAATAGCGTCATTCTCATCATGTAAGTGGGAACATTAGCAAGAAAGTAGAAGAGAGCACCTTATTCACCTAGTGATTTGCTTGACAACTAAATTATTAGTCCTCGTAGCTCTCTGCTTGCACTTAGAGAGGTCTGGAGCTCTCTTTCTTTCTCTTTCCTCCCTCTCAAGACATTTATTAGAGGCTCAATACTTACTTGAATATTGGTGGATAACTTTGGGGTGAGTTTTGATTCCTCTAAAAATTTCATTTTGATTTATGGTGTATATGATTTGGTTTGAAATACTCGAGGATCCGACCCATAGATTGTTGTGTCAAATTTGGATTTCAAGTAAACATCACTGACACTTTATATATAAAAATAAATTGATTAAACTTGTTCCTCTAAAAAAAAAGAACACACTCACAAAATTTCACCGATCATTTGTCATAGTAAACACTATTACATGACTAGTCATTAGTAATTAGAATAAAGAAAAACTATCCTTCTAGTGCCTCATAAAATTAGGATTCGTCCTGCTAATTTTGAAATCCTTCCGAGGGGTTATTAATGCCCAGTTATTTTCCTAATTAAACTGCAAGACAAGCTCAACTAATTGGGCATCTAGCTACAATTGATGCTGCTAAAACAAGACATCTAAAGCCATAAGATACCAATGGTATTTGGGTGAAATCTCACTACAAGGACTCCATTACTTTGGAAAAATTTCCTCACAATGGGCTTGCGTAGCCCACTTTTTAGTGCACCTCATAAATAGATACAAAGCAATCTTGAGGGGATGAACCCCTCTCTTCAAGCAAGGGAATGATGAAAGGTATAATGATTTGAATGTTATATCTATCATAAATAGTGAAGATGTTCCCGAGTGTACTGAGGGGAAGTCAAGGGCTTGAAATTTCGCATGTCTGAAAGATTTTGAATGGAAAGCATAAGGTTTCACCTACAAATTCAAAATATGTCCCAAAGCCAAGCGCAGAATGGCATGTCCAGATTCAAAATAGAGTGGAAGCCAGCAAAGTAGGTGATGTGCCGATCGAGGGAGAAGTTTTCTTCCCAAGGGAAAGAGAAACATTTTATGAGTTGTCATCCAATCTGATACATTATCATTTTGATATTTGATTAAATTGATTTTTGATTCTCAATTATTCAAAATTTATTTATTTATCAATCGACCAAAACCCAAATATAAATATCATAATACAAACCTAAAAATGACAAATAAAAATAAACAATTAAAACAAAATAATAAGTCAAATCATAGTGTGATGGACCCAATTACAGGATACCCCTATCCTAATGTCCATCAAACTAAATACAAATCATAATATATTAATCCATTGAACAAACAACTATATATATATAGGATCCACAACATGCTACAACTTTGTGGCTCCAACAACGAATCAAAATATGTTACCATGTTGGACCTGATTCGAGAAGATGCCTGCAAATGTCATCAAAGTTGTGGAAGCATTTTATAAATCTAATATATACTAGGTTTCAACTAAAATATATATCTACTTCCTTAATTACAAAATAATACACACATTCGACCTTCAATCTAAAAAAATTACTACTATATGAAAAATACAAAAGATAATGTCTAAAACACATCATATGACATCCTCAAGTCTTAAACTAGGCACTGATCCTTCATTCTTGCTCATCGAGTTTAAATTTGTATTGATCATCTGAGGAGTTAGCAAAAATAATAAGAGAGTGAGTCAAATATTTAGTAAGGCGCGCACACACACACATATATATTAAGGAATATGCATATTATATATTTAAAATATAACAGTACATATCAGAAGAAATAGAGATGAATGAATAGTCATAAATTATGATTAGAAAAGAAATAATTTCATAATAAATTCCAATTTTTCTTCAATTCTTTTTCATTTTCTTACTCATCAAATCATGCTAAAAACTTACTTTTCTTTGGGGATTAGGGCCAATAAGCTTTACTAATTAAGGAAGCGGTTGATCAAAACTTGGAATGTGTTTGCTCCTACACAATCAAAAGCCTTCTCCTCCTATTCAAGACCTAAAAGCGGGTCATCTACATATAAGCCTATAGACGGGACATTAACCGCAAAGCGGTCCTTAACAGACAATGATCTTCCATTATAATATATTAAGGCATGCCGAAATATATTATTTGATGAACATTACTTGGTTCAATTTCTTAATTTCTTAGGAAATTCTGCTCTTAAATTTATACATCATTGGTTCTCACACTTTTGAAGAACAATTCATAAGTTTTAACTTAATTACAAAATATCCCTCTGTAATTCTTTTCCATAGAACTTGTACATTTCTTAGTCATGAGAGTTTATCAATAATATAAATAAAATAAAATGTCCAAATAGTAAAACAAAACGTATTATATAAAAAATATTAAATATTCAATATATTTTGAGCACGCAAAAATAACATGAAATAATTTAAAAATTATAAACTTGAAACACAACTATGTGAAAATAGGATGTTTAGCTTTTAAACATGGAGAGAAAATTTTTATAACATACATATTTAAGAAACAAGCAAATGAACGGTAGTTTTTGACAAATCTTACTATAAAAACATGGTGAAGTAACAAATATGTACATTTTTTATATTCTTACTTTAAAATCCCAATTAGGAATAGTATTATAACAATAATATTCAAAAGGAACGAGAATTAACAACAACAACCGAAAAAGAAAGTTCAGAATATACTTACCTTGACCCGATCTACTAGTTTTTTTACTCGGATCATCCGGATTTGAGTACTTAGAGCCCCCCTTCACCTTCTCCCTCTTCTCTTTCCTTCCCCCATGCTTCTTTCTCCTCTTTACACAAATTGTGCAAAAATGGTGAAAAAAGAGCAGGTGGTGCCTTTTAACAACTTCGGCGCTTGAGCGCGGGTGTTTTGGAAATTTCTCTCAAGCTTGTCTTAGGTGCTCATTGGGCGCGGCCGTTCTGGAATATCCGCTCGAGCACGGCTCAGGCGCTTATCGGGCATGGTGGTTCTGGAATTTGCGCCTATCCTGCGCCTTTGGCACGCCACAAGCATGCACCAGGCCGAGTTACCCGAGTCGATTTTCGGACCTTTTGACCCAATTTTCACATCCTCTATCCTTAAAATTAATTATATTAACTCAATAAATCATGATTTTATGGAATTCAAAAACTCAAACCTTACAATCCTCAGCTCCTTATAAAATTTCGTACTCAAAATTTGAAGAGAGTCACATACCTAATCAAGAGAATAAATGAGGATACTTGTTCTGAATCTCGTCCTTGAGCTCCCATGTGGCCTCCTCCTTGGTATGGTTCCTCCATAAGATTTTGACCAACGTTTTAGTCAAATTCTTTGATTCGTTCCTCGACAAATGACAAATCATCGAATCAATAAGAGCTCGTAATTCTTTATAGATATGATTGACACGTAGAAACATTATGCATCTCTCCCAAAATGGGTGGCAAGGCCAATCGAGGCCACCTCTCCACAGCCTCCTCCTTGGTATGGTTCCTCCAAATGACAAATCATCGCTAATCAATAAAATCATCGCTAATCAATAAGAGCTCGTAATTAATGACATGGGTAGGATTATAAATATACTTTCGGAGCATTGACACGTAGAAACATTATGCATTTCTCCCAAAATGAGTGGCAAGGCCAATCGATAGGCCACCTCTCCCACTTTCTCCAAAATATTGAATGGGTAGATAAACCTCAGTTTCTGCTTTCCTTTAATTCCAAATCTAGTTACGCCCTTTGACGGTGATATCTTCAAGAAGATAAAATTCCCGACTTTAAATTTCAACTCCGATCTTTTCTAATTGGTAAAACTCTTCTATGTGCTTTTGGTTACTTTTAACTTTTCATAGATCAATTTGATTTTATTGGACGTCTCCTTAACAACCTCCAGCCCCATAAGCCATCTATCACCCATCTCTTCCCAATGAATAGATGAACGACACTTTCTTCCATATAAAGCTTCAAAGGGAGTCATTCGAATACTCACTTGATAACTATTATTATATGCGAACTTCGCTAATGCTAAATGATCATCCCAATTGCCTTTAGTTCCATCACCGCAACTTTTAACATATCATTCAAAATCTGAGTGGTTCATTTAGACTACCCATCCGTCTGCGGGTGATAAACTGTATTGAACTTTAGATTTGCCGCTAATTCGTGGTGCAAACTCTCCCAAAAGTTTGAGACAAACCTTGTGTCTCGATTTGATATGATAGTTGCCGAGAATTCGTGCAATCTTATTATTTCATTAATGTACATCCTGGCTAATTGGTTCCTCGAATAAGTCACCTGAATAGCTAAAAATGTGCTAATTTTGTTGACTAGTCAACAATTACCCAAATGGTGTCATGATTCCTAGGTGTCTTCGACAATCCTAACACGAAATCCATAAATACATCTTCCTATTTCCAATTAGGAATAGTCAACGGTTGCAAAAGACCGGATAGCTTCTTACGTTTGGCCTTCAATTGCTGACAGATCAAATATTTTTTCACAAAGGTCAAAGTTTTCTTTCTCATATTCTTCCACCAAAACATTTTCTTCAGATCCTGATACATCTTATTAATCTCTGGGTGGATCGTATACCTAGGCCAATAAGCTTCCTTCATGATTTCTTTCCATAATTCTCCAAAATTAGGTACACAAATCCGATCTTGAAACCCCAAGACTCCACCAACTCGGACATTAAAATCAACTCTAGAGTGTTGGTCTAAATTTCTAGCAATGTCATTTAAGAATGGATCACTCATCTAATCTTCCTTAATCCGCCTCAATATCTTCGGCTGGATTTGAAAATACAACAAAATAATCCGATTTGTTTGGACATATCTTCAGATATCACATTGCTTTATGCATTCTAACATTTTCATCTTCTTAATCCTCAAACGAGCCATGTAATACGTTTGACGTCTCAGAGCGTCTGCTACTACATTACCCTTACTCGGCTGATACTGAATTTCATAATCAAAGTCCTTTGGATAGTTCATCCATCTCATCTACCTCTATTCAACTTTTTTTGAGAAAATAGATACTTGAGGTTCTTATTATCCGAATACACAAAAATTTATCACCGTACAAATAATGTCTCTAAATCTTTAAAGAAAAAATTACCGCTGCTAGTTCCAAATCGTGCGTTGGATAATTCTTCTCGTGAATTTTTAACTATCTCAATCCATAAGTTATCACTTTTCCATGCTACATCAGAATACTATCCAAACCCGTCTTGTTTGCATCACAACAAACATCAAATCCATCAAAACCTTTTGGAATCATTAGGATCGAAGCGGACGTCAATCGGTTCTTCAACTCCTGGAAACTTTACTCACATTCCTCAGTCAAAATAAATTTAATGTCCTTCCTTGTTAATCGAGTCAACGACATGAAAATTTTAGAGAAAGTTTTCACAAACCTCCGATAATAACCCACCATCCTAAGGAAACTTCGGACTTCGGTCACCGATGGCGGTCGTATCTAATTAATAACAATTTCAATCTTTTTCAGGTCAACAAAAATACCTTCCTTCGATATAATATGACCTAAAAATATAACTTCTTCAAACCAAAATTCATATTTCTTCAACTTGGTACACAACTTCTCCTCCCTAAGCGTCTGGAGTGCAATCCTCAAATTCATATCATGCTCATCATAACTTCTTGAATAAATCAATATATCATCAATGAACACAACAATACATTTATCCAAGTAGGGCTAAAACACCCGATTCATTAAGTCCATAAAAGTAGCGGGGGCATTTGACAACCAAAAAGGTATAACTAGAAATTCATAATGCATGTACCTTGTCCGAAAGGTCATCTTCACTACGTCCTCCTTCTTAATTCTCAACTGGTGATATCCCAAATGAAAGTTAGTCTTGAAAAATACCTGCACTCCCTATAGTTGATCAAACAGGTCATCAATCCTTGATAATGGGTACTTGTTCTTAATAGTAATCTTGTTCAGTTTTTCGTAATCGATGCAAAGCTGCAACGATCCATCCTTCTTATTGACAAATAGCACCGAGACATCCCAAGGAGAAACGCTCGGTCGGATGAATCCCTTATTCAGAAACTCCTGCAACTGCAGCTTCAATTTCAATACGGCAAGCGCTATCCTATATGATGCTTTTGAGATTGGTGCCGAACCAGGAACAATCTTAATCTCAAATTCAATATCCTGATTGGGTGGCAACCCAGTAATTTTTCAAAAAAGACATCTTCATACTCGCTAACCACCAGGATATTCTTAACTGGCATACTATGACTTCCAACCATGCAGGCATAAGCTAAGTAGGCTTGGCATCCAAATTCATTAAATGATGAGCATGTAAAATAGAAATGAAACAAGGTGGTTCCCTCCATACCACGCCTTAGAAACAGAATGGTTCACATCCTGGAATGGCGAAGTGAACTTGCTTATGAAAACAATTGACATTGGCGTGATAACTCGCCAACCAATCCATGCCTAAGGCCACATGAAAATTATACATGTCCAACAAAATTAGATCCACCACCAATTGCAAACCCGTTAATCCAGACTTCACATCTCGGATACATGATATCCATAACCATAGACGATCCCGAGGGCATAGAAACAACTAAAATATGATTCAAAATTCTCGAGGATAATTTACTTGCTAATCTTGGAGACACAAAGGAATGGATTGATCCCGAATCTAGAAGGACATGTGCAGGAGTTTGAAAGATAGTGATAGTACCTTCTACCATTGCCGGTGATGCCTCTGCATCCCAGGCCATGTCTGCAAAGGCCTTCCTTGGAACAATTGGCTTTTTCTCTACTGGCCTCTTAGGAATGAGACAATTTTTAATCATATGGTCGGATTTGCTGCAATTAAAGCAAGCTTCTAAACGCTTGTAGCATGGCTTCCCTCTATAGAACCTCTTGCAGTATTCACATGCATTAGTAGTTGCCGGCAGACTTGGTGCTACCGACTGCTCCACCTTCTTCTTCCCTTTATCTTCTGGTCTTATTTTTTTATGATGTCCTCCTAACCCCGAGCCTTAGCTAGTAGCTGAGTCTTCGTGATTTCCAGCTTTCCTCCCAAAATATTACTTTCTCTAGCTTCTTCTCGAATATAATAGTTTGGTAAAAAATCTCTTTATAATTACACAACTTGTGTGACACCCGTTGCTTTTTAATGTCATCCCCCAGCTTGGATTGGAACTTCCTGGCTTTTCTGACCGGGTCGTCAACTATGTGCGAGACTAACCAAGACAACTCCGTGAATTTGGCTTCATAATTGGCTATAATCCATTTTCCTTGCCATAGTTGTGAGAACTCATCATCTTTCTGCTCTCGCAAGCTGGTCGAAAAAAACTTCTCAAAGAACACTTCCTTAAATATCTCCCAAGTGATCTAGTCCTCAGTAACATCTATAGTTCTCTTATGTTTCGACCACCAATGGTCAGCTTTGCCCTCCAACTTGTACGCTGTAAAAGTCACCTTATCTTCTTCCAGGTTGTGAATAACGATGAAAATCTTCTCGATTCTCCTTATCCATGCCTCCACCTTAGATGGGTCTTGATCTCCCAAAAACTCCGGTGCCCTCTCATTGTTAAATCAATCATAAGCTATGAATCCCGGATTTTCTAGAGTTGGAGCGGGATAGGGATTGACTCAAGAAGGCAATGTCCATGAGCCATCAACTCCTTAATGTCACCATTCTTCCCATGATGATCAAATATTCTTCTTCCCTGTTTGGATGAGAGTCAGCCCCAGTTTCTCTCTCCGCTTGACATTCTAAATCCCTATCAACATAACATCAATAATTGAATTAGATTTTTGCACCAACCATAACGAAACTACCTAAATAAGGATTTTGACCTATGCTTCGAGTCTAATCAAGTTAACCTAAACCTCAAACCAAAGTCAATCAACCCAAATCATAAGGCATCTCCCGAATCATTCTTTGATACCACTTGTGACGAACCCGATTACAAGATATTGCCTATCTTAAAATTCGTCAAACTAAATACAAATTATAATATATTAATCCATCGAATAAACAACCATATATACACATGATCCACAACATGCCACAACCTTGTGGCTCCGAAAATGAATCGAAATATGTTACCGTGTTAGACCAAATTCGGAAAGATACCTACAAATGCCATTAAACCTGCAAAAGCATTTTATAAATCTAATATATATTAGGTTTCAACTAAAATATACGTCTATTTTCTTGATTACAAAATAATACATACATCTAACCTTCAGTTTAAAAGAATCACTACTATACCAAAAATATAAAAGATAATGTCTAAAATACATCATACGATATCCTCAAGTCCTAAACTAGGCACTGATCCTTCATTTCTGCTTGTCGGGTATAAACTCATGTTGATCATTAGAAGGGTTGCCAAATACTCAACAAGGCATATCTATATATATATCAAGGAATATAACAGTACATATCAGAAGGAATAGAGATGAATGAATAGTCATAAAATATGATTAGAAAAGAAATTCTTTCATAATACATTCCAATTTTCCTTCAATTCCTTTCCATTTTCTTAATTATCAAACAATGCTGAAAATTTATTTTTCTTTGGGAATCAGGGTCAGTATGTTTTACTAGCTAAAGGAACGGTCAATCGAAACTTGGATTATTTTTACTCCTACACAATTAAAAGTCTTCTCCTCCTATTCAAGACTCAGAGGCGAGCCATTTACATATAACCCTATAAACGGTGCCTTAACCACAAAACTATCTTTAACGGATAATGATCTTTCGCTATAATATACTAAGGAATATCGAAATATACCATTTGATGAACATTCCTTGGTCTAGTTTCTTAACTTATTAATTCCTTAGGGAATTCAACTCTTAAGTTCATACATCCTTGGTTCTCACTTGTTTGGAGACTAGTTATAAGTCCTTAACTTAGTTGTAGAACATCCTTCCATAATTCTTTTCTATAGAGTTTGCACATTTTTATTATGGCCATTTCTTAGTCATGAGAGTTCATTAATAATACAAATAAAATAAAATGTCCAAATAGTAAAACAAAATATGCTGCATAAAAAAATATTAAATATATAATGTATTTTGAGCATGCATAAACAACATGGAATAATTTAAAAATCATAAACTTGAACCCCAACTATATAGAAATAGGATGTTTAGCCTCTAAATATTGAGAGAAAATTTTCATAACATGGATATTTAAGATACAAGTAAATAAACAGTGGTTTTCAACAAATCTTACAGTAAAAACAAAGTGAAGTAATAAATATACATATTTTTCATGTTATTGCTCTAAAATCCCAACTAGAAGAGCAATAGAAAAATAATACTCAAAATAAACGGGAATAAAAAATAATAACCGAAAAAGGAAGCTTAGAGTGCACTAATCTTGGCCTGATCTACTAGTTTTCTTACTTAGATTATCCAAATTTTAGCTCTTGGAGCCCTCTTCACTTTATCTCCCATCTCTTCTCTTCCCCTTCACCTCTCCGTCTCTCTCATCTCTCCACAAATCGTGTAAAAATAGTGGAAAAGGAGCAAGTGGCACCTTTTAATAACTTCAGCGCTCGAGCGCCGCTTGGGTGCATTTGTTTTAGAAATCACACTCGAGCGCACCTCAAGTGCTCATCAGGCACGGTTGTTCTCGAATATTCACTCGAGCACAGATCAAGCAATGGTCGGGCGCGGTTGTTCTGGAGTTTGTGCCTACCCTGCGCCTTGGGCACGCCTCGAGCGCACCACAAGCATGCACCAAGTTGGGTTGCTCGAAGTTGATTTTCGGACCTTTCGACCTAATTCCCATATCTAATATTGTTAATATCAATTATATTAACTCAATAGATCATAATTTCACGGAATTGAAAAACTCAAACCTTACACAAACGATTTGAAATGTCATATCCGAAAATAATTCTGAATACCGACCATACAAGATTTTAAAATATACGTAAGTAGATACATTTGTACTAAAATAAGATTAAGTAAAATTATAACTTAGATATACTATTGGATAATGCTAAAATCAAACTAAATCACTAATAAAACAGTGCCATAAACTAATTATTACAATATAAATAAATTATAGTAAAATAAACACCCTAAATCTACTCAACTAAAACATAATAAATCATCTGAAACTCTAAATCATAATTCTAACCCTTGAACAGCTTTTCCGTTAAATTCATTCACCGGCAAGTATGTCTTAAACCATTTAAGCTAAAAGATTAGTGAAAAATCAAAATAAGAGTAACACAATTATTTAATAAGGAATATAAATTTTATGATTGAACATATACTTTATATCAAAATATGATAACAAAAATATGATCAAATTAGAAATAATGGTGTAATTGATAAGCAAATCATGCATAAATCTTTTAAGTTGGCGATCAATTTCCTTCCCTAAACTATGCATCAAATAAATATGATCAAATTATGTAGAACTTGTGGATCATTGATTAGTCGTGACATCACTAACAAATGAGTGACTGATTGAAACTCATATTATATGTATTTTCATACAACCAATGGCTACACGGTACTATTTAAGTCCAGAAGTGGGCGTCATATACATAATCTATACACAAGGTAGAATGCCACTTTTAACATGCGAATGATAGGTTCGAATTTCGATTATTATTATAATATACTATTGCATGTAATAATATATATCCATCAATTCTTTATAAAGGTTTATAAATAATTAAAATAAAAACTCTATTTAAATACGATTTTTTCTTTATATTTTTTCATACTAGAGAAAATAACATTATCCTTTGCTTATATAAAGTTTTTCTTAATTTTTTCTTCAAATATTTATCATCTCGTGAAACCAAATTCATGAACGGACTTTAACTTGCATTTTAAGAACATGAATGAACAGCAATATGTGATCTAATAACATGTATAAACTATTAGTGTAGAAAAATCAACATAGTTAAGGTAATTTTATCAATTCACTTCAACACAAACATGCAGAACATTTTTTGCATAAGAATTCAAGAATCAACATAATCTATATAATTTTCTCAAGTGTAAAAGCATCCATGCATAATTTTATGATGATTCAAACCTATAGAAAAAAATGAAGGATATGCAAGAATAACATTATAGAAATTTAACATTTAGACATAATTTATATAAGTTAAAGGTATGTATTTCATAAAAATTGCATGAAATAGAATTGAAAGTACATATATATATAAGGTATAAATATTTCATGTATGAAATTAGAGTAGATAATAATATTTAAAATAATAAATACTCATTGAGATTAGAAAAGAATAGTAATGAGAGAAAGATGGATTTGGGTACATTTACCTTACTCTTAAATCTACTAAAAGATATTTAATTTTCCTTTAGTTTCTCCTTCTCCTTCTTTATCTCTCTTATTTCATGTCTTCTCCTTATCCCTCTCTCTTTCCACTATCAAGAATAAGCTTAAAATAACTCAAAATTGGCCAAAAAGACATATTTATAGGAAACTAGTGCATCATGTGTGGGTCATGCATGAATCATACATGGATCATGTGCCGAGGCAAAATCTCAACCTTGCACGAATACTCTTTAGACATATATCAGGTGCCAACATTCTGTTTCGATTACACATGTGCGCTACTTGAGCTCATATTAAGCGCAGACATTCTGCCTTTAATATGCTTGTGCATCTCTTGGTTGTACATTAGGTATGAATATTCTTCTTAAAATGCGATCATGCATGGGTTAGGTGTCATCCAGGTATCACTTAGCCTGATATAATCCGATTAGAAAATTTACTTGACCAAAACTTCATCTGATCTCAATATTTTTATTAACCTTATTTAATTAATCATCATTAAAAATATAATTTGGGATCCAAATATTATATTTTTTTCTCCCACATAAAAATTTCTTTCTCAAAATTTAATATACCTTAATATGGAAAACAAATATGGATAGCGCTTTGAATCTTATCTTCTCTCTCCCATGTGGCTTTTTTGAAAGAATAGTTCCTCCATAAAATCTTCACCAATGGAATCACTTTCGTGCAGAGCACTTAATCTTTCTTTCCCAAAAAATTAATAAGCTCTTCAATGTATGATAACTTTTCACTAATCCTTACAATTCATAATCAATAATAAGTGATAAGTTGTGAACATACTTTTGGAGTATTGACATGTGAAAAATATTGTGGATATCTTGCAAATTTGGAGATGGGGCAACCCAAATGGTACCCCACCAATGTTTTCTAGAATCTTAAACGGTCCAATAAATTCTGAATTTAATTTTTCTTTAAGCCCAAATTAAGAGATTTCATTTGATGGAGATATCTTCAAAAATATATGATCCCTAACATTTAAACTCAACTCTGACCTTCTTCGATTAGCACAATTTTTCTATTCATTTCGAATGACCTTCAATTAATCGCGGATCAATCAAATCTTTTTAGACATCTATTGGATCACCTCTGATCCCACAAGTCTCTAATCACCAATCTCTTTCCAATAAATTGGGAAATGACATTTGATCTCATATAAAGCTCCAAATGGAGCCACGCCAATCTTGTTTGATGACTATCAATATATGCAAATTTGACCAAAGGAAAATAATCATCAAAATTACCTTTTATCTTTGAAATTAAAGCCCGTAATATATCCTCATAAATCTAAATCGTTTGGTCCGACTGTCAATTTGTTTGAAGATGATAAATTGTACTAAATTTTAAATTGGAACCCAAATTTTGATATAAACATTCTCAAAACTTTGAGATAAATCTTGAGTCTCGATCTGACACAATTGAAACTAATATCCCATGAAGTCTAATTATTTCATTAATATACATTCTTGCCAATCGGTTTATGAAAAATGTCATTCGAATAGTAATAAAATAGGCTAGCTTGATAAGCCGATCTATTAGCACCAAACTAATGTCATGATTCCTAGGTAATCTTAGCAAACCATCTCAAAGTCCATCGTTATGTGCTCCTACTTTCAGTTGGGAGTCGGCATAGATTGTAAAAGATCTGGTGACTTCTTGTGTCCAGCCTTTAATTTTTCACATATTAAATATCTTCTCACATAAGTTGTAATTTCTCTTTTCATATTGTACCTCCGAAATGTTTCCTTAAATATTGATACATTTTGTTAATTCTTGGATAGATTGTGTATCTTGGATAGATTGTGTATCTTGAACGAGCTTCTTTATAATTTCTTCCTTTAATTCCTTAATGTTTGACACACATATCCATTATCGAATTTTCAAAACTCTATCAGCTCACACACTAAAATTTATCCTTGACTCCCTATTCAAATCATCAGTAATATCCATTAGGAAAGGATCATCCATTTGAATTCTTTAATCCTCCCTAATATTGTCGATTGTATCTGAAAATAAGATATTGTTATTTGTGTATCCTGGGAATACCTCGTAATATCATATTCCTTTATATAATCAAACATTTTATTCTCTTTGATTTTCAAATGAACCATTAAATTTGTCATTATGTGGCTCAAGACATGTGCTAGTATGTTGGTCTTTCCCGATTAATAGTAAATTTTACAATCATATTCTTCTAAGAAATCCATCCACCTCCTTTGCCATAGATTCAGTTCCATGTAGGAGAATAAGTATTTCAAATTATTGTGCTCTGAATATGCCAAAAATCTCTCCTATAGAGATAATCCCTCTAGATTTTCAATGCAAAGGCCATCATTACCAATTTTAAGTCATCTGTTGGATAATTCTTTCCATGTGTCTTTAATTGCCTCAATTTATAAGCAATCACTTTTCCATGTTGCATTAGGACAAACCCCAATCCGATTTTCCATGCATCACAATAAATCAAAAATCAATTTCTCAATTTGGTGGCAAACTTGAAAGATCTTCCAAAAAGACATCCTTCAATTCACACACTACGAGGATTTCTTCCATTGGAACGTTATGGCTCCCAATGGTGGTTACATATGCCAAATATGTGTAACACTCACATTTCATCAAGTGACATGCATGCAATGTCGAAATCATTTAGGTGGACTACATTAAAATTATTCTTTAAAAATAAAAGGATTCACAACTTGGAATCAAAAAATACACCATCTTATAAAAATAATCCACACCAACATGATAACTTGTTGACTAATTTATACCTAAAATTATATTAAAATCATACATATCCAATAAGATTAAATCTATAATCAACTCTAACCCATTGATCTAAATGGTACACCTTAGATGCACAATATTAATCACCAAAGATGGCCCTGTAGGTTCTAACACTAGTAATAAAAAAATTTATGATCCTTGAGGTAGCAACAAATGTTGAATTTTAGGAGATATAAAAGAATGTGTTAACTTAGAATCTAACAAAATGTGTGTGAAAGTCTCTAAAATGATGAGTTTACTTTCAACTATCGATTGAGATGCATCCACGTCCCGAGCTGTCATCGCATAAGCTCTTCCCAAAGCACTTAGTTTCAACTATCGTCAAGGGACATGGGCAATCTTTGATCATATAGCCATATTGGCCGTAGTTAAAACATGCCCCTAAAGGCTTCTAGCACAACCTCCCTCCATGCGATTTTCCAAAATGACAGCATGCATGCTTTGATTGTTGAGGATCTGGTGTATCATGAAGTTTAGCTCCCTTCCTACCTTTATCCATTGATTTTGTTCAAATTATGGGATCATATTGTTTTTGAACTCCAGCCTCCATGGCTCACTATCTTATTCTTAAAAACATTTCTTTTTCCAACTTTTGCTCAAACAGGATAGCTCAATCCAACACCTCTTCAAACATCCTCACCCATAATGTCACAAGCTATTTGCAAATAGTATCATTTAACTCTTGTAAGAACTTTCTTATCTCCTTGCTTCATGTAGGACCACATGGGATAACTCCATGAACTTTGTATCATATTCCATCATGGTCTGGTTTTCTTATCGCAAATGGGCATATTCATCTTCATTTTGTTTCCTAAAAGTTGGTGGAAAGTATTTCTCCATAAAATTGTAAGGTGTGAATCCTGAATTATGATCTAAATCATAATTAATTAAATTAATATAGGAAAATTGTTGACATCAAATGAGAATTTCGATCAAAGTAAATGTTTTGATTTTATCACATCAATCCAAGAGATGCCTAACCGGCACCCAACAGGTGCACTTGCATATTTTTGACAAAAAAGGTATGCATGAAGGATGCCTCTATAGTGCTCATACATATCTTAGGCAAATTAATCATTCTCGATGTATAACCGAGGGATGCATATATGTATTCGAGACAAAATGTCAGTGACTGATGCACACCGACAAACATTTATGCGCTGTACAATTTTTATTTTAGCTCCTAATGTGTGTGATAAGCACATGTGTACCCATTTTTTATATAAGGCTATTTTGGCCAATTTTCAGTCATTTTTATCCAATGTTGGATAGAAGAGAGAGCAAAAAGAGAGGAAGAGAGAGAAGGAGAAAGAGAAGGCTTGAGAAGGAGAAATTAGGCAAATCTAAGAAAGGTTTTGGGAGTTTTAAGTATAACGTAAGTGTATCCAAGCCCATTTCTCTTGTTTCAATCTTTTTTAATCTTATTGGATTCATTGTCTTGAAAGCTTACGCATGCTATGATTTCATATCTAAGATATTTACATATGAGATGCATATACTTTTTGTTCCCATTTCATGCAACTTTTATGAAATTCATTCCATTATTTTATGTATAATGTGTTTTTAAACTAATTTTCTACAACAATACTAATGTATTTTATAAAATTATAATTAAATACTCTTACATGTTTTTAATTTCATACATAGATTCTCAGTTGTCTTAAATATTTGAATATATGTTTTACATGCCTTGATTTCATATTTAATTGCTCTTGCATGCTTCACAATTGGAAAAAAAATATTAAAATTGTACTAAAATACTTATTTTCTATAAATCCTGTTATGAATATTCTACATGCTTAAAAATTTCATAATATGGATTTTATATTTTTAAAATTGCATATTTAAATTCCTACAAGAATTATAATTTACTACATGCTAAGTATTTGAAGAATCAAAGAACAAAGTTTTAAATAAACTAAAAGTAAAGAATATTTTCTCCAATATAAGAAAATATAAAGGATGTGTTGAAATTTGGGTAGACCATTTCCTTCGTTTATGCATGAAATATTGTAAAAATTTGACGGGATGTATTATGATATATTTCAGTATATTATATTGATAATTGATATTTGAACTTATCATCCATATGTTCAAAATAATATTCAACCCTATCTATGGGGTTATATATATGACGGTCCACTTACGAATCTTGAATAATAGCATATAACCTTTGATTATGTTAATATATATATAACCCGAATTTCGATTAGTCACTCATCTATCGGTGAGATCCTACTGATCCTTAGTCCACAAAATTTGAATATATTTTTACGAATATACAATTTAATGAGAAGAAGTTTAAATTTCAGCTTAAAACTATGCATAAAAGATTATGGAAGTTATACAAATATTGCATCTAATTTTATATTATGTTTTATTCTAACATATTTTGATATAAAGTATATGTTCAATTATGAAAATTATATGTCTTATTGAATAATTTACTCACTCTTGTTTTAATGTCTTACTAACTTTTCAGAATAAATGGCTCGAAGCATAGTTGTAGGTGATAGGAGTCAATGAAAAGGCTATCCAAGTATTAAAACTAGAATTTGGAATTTTAGATGTTATATTTTATTTTATGACAATAGATTTAGGGTGTTCATTTTGTTATAATTTTTGGAATGTAATAATTAGTTTGTGAAAATATTTTGTCGGTATTTTAATCTGATTTCCATATTATCCAACGATATGTCCAAGTTACGATTTTTATGTACTCTGATTATAGTACGAACTAATCTACATATGTATATTTCGAGGTTATGTATGGTTGGTATTTGGAGTAAATTTTGGGTGTATACTTTGGGTCTTGTGATTTGATTAGTTATTTTATTTTTGATCATTTGTGGGTATTTGTCATTTTTCGGGTTCATGTCTTAATATTTTTAATTGGATTTTAGATGGTGGATAAATGAATAAATTCCCTAAAAATTATGAATTCAGATTAATTTAACTAGACCTAAGGATTAGAGACATGACAAAAACTATTCACGAACATGTCTTAAGAGATCTGCTCGATTTTGAGCTCTAAGATCATATTCTTCATGAACCACAGTAGTCCACCTCTCCTTCTAAGTTATAGGAGGCAAAAATGACTTTCTCCTCCTTAAGACATCGAATCACTTCAAAATCTTTTTCAATTCATCTAATTTAAATTTTTGTCTTTGTCGGGTCCAAATCACCTATAAATTCCATCACCCTTCTGTTCAGGGAAGCTGTCACAACTACCGTTAGGTTCTGATGCTTCTTTGGATCCGAACTTCGAACAGATTTGGGCTGTTCCGCTTATCCTAGTTTCGGCTCCGTTCACTGAATTTGGATCCTGCACACCACTAAAATGAACATAAGGTAAGTGTGTCAGTGGAAAGTTGTCCCACCGAAAATACACTGACGCTCAAGTCAGTAAACAGCCTTCAAAATATGAGAAGGTTACTGAAATTGAGAATTGAAAGAAAGAGAGAGAGCAAGAGTGTGTGGATCTCCAAATGAAAGAGAGGTAAAGCCGTCTTCTTGAATCTGGATGGTGGGGAGGCAGTAAACGACTGTCAAAAGCACGTTGTATACCTCGAGTTTTTTGAGTGTCAGCAGATAGTAAAGAATTGTAAGTCTGTCTCTATTGTTGTTGTGGGCGTTGTATGAGTAAGAGCTTGGGTGAGTAAAAGTTAGCGTGAGTAAAAGTTCGCGTGCCAGGAATGAGAATTCTAGGGCTTATTTATGGTTGACAGGGTGATCTCCCTCCTTTAGAAGGAGTGATCTCATGCGTGATTCTTGGTTGGCCTGCTCTTTTAGAGTGATGTCAGTTGCCAAATGAGCCAAGATAGTTTCCTTCCACGGCGGTCAACGGCTTCCCAAATTACTTACCTTCCTTCTGAGTTTTTTTACAGTTGGAGTACCCCAATTGGCAAGAGATTGAAAAAATCTGGCGCCTTCCTTACGAGAAGGGCGCCGATTTTGTCAATGTCCATTTTGGGAGCCAACTGAGATCGTGAAAAATGTTGGGAGAGCCGTTGCTGGCCGTCTGATGAATCGTGGGCTCAAATGGGCCAGGCCCATAAAAAGCCTTTTATTTTTTCCCTGTTGCTACAGTAATTTCGATCAACGCTAGAGTTGACCGTTTGCACACGAGTTAGCCGCTTGCTAGAGTCTAGACAGTCAACGCTGGCATTGACGGTCTTGGGCCTTTCAGGCTTTAGCCCCGGCGTCCTGTTGGGCCATTTTTATGTTGACCGTCTGGTATGCTGTTTTGGGCCTCAGTTGACCATGGGCCAGCCCATATTCCGGTGTACCCATCAGGTTTGTTGTTTCTAGCTCCAAAATTGGCTACCTTTGGGCCATTCAATCCGTCATATTTGCTATTCTGGCCATGATGATGAGGTACACCTCCCTATTAGGGTGAGAACTCAGTCCAAAACCATCTTGTCCAACTAATGACTTTCAATCCTATTATAAGATAATTATTTAAGTTAAAATTTTAAATTAAATAAGATACTCTCCTTATGACTTTTCGATTCTCCCTTTGTCATGTCCCCACCTCGAGATCCGATTAAATTAATTCTTAATTTATAATTATCCAAAATTTATTTATTTATCCATTGATAAAAATCCAAATAAAAACATTGGGACACGAACCTAAATAATGACAAATATTGACAAATGGTCCAAATAAAATAATTAATCAAATTACTAAATTTGAAATACTGTATTGAAAAGTGGCTCTGATTATCAAACATATAAGATCTTAAAACATACATAATGAGATAAATTTATACTAAAATTTGAATAAATAAAGTCATGACTTAGAGATATTGTTGAACAATACCAAAATAAGACTAAATCACCCACAAAATATCACCACAAACTAGTTATTACATAATAAATAAACTATAGCAAAATAACCATTCCGAATCTACTCTTTTGAAACATAATACATTATCTGAAATTCTAAATTCTAATTCTAATCTTTGAATAGGTTTTCCAATAAACTTAGTCACCTGTAAATATGTGTTGAACCATTTGATCTTAAAGGTAAGTAAAAAATTAAAGTAAGAGTGAGCCAATTATTTAGTAATATATAAAAATTTTATTATTACACATATACTTTACATCAAAATACGATGAGATGAAATATGATCAAATCAGAAACACTAATATAATTCATAAGCATCTTATGCATAGTTCTCTTACTTTGGTGGTCAATTTATTTTTAAAAGTGGTGCATCAAATAAATATGATCAAATCATACAAAACTTATAAATCAAGGATCACTGATGGTTTCACCGATAAAAGAGCGACAAATTAAAACTCAAGTTATATATTTTTCTATATAATTAAAGGTCATATGCTATTATTTATAACCTATATGTAACTGTCATATATATAATCTTATAGATAGAGTTAAACGTCACTTTTAATCTGTAAATGATAGGTTCAAGCCTTAATTATCATTATAATATATTAGGATACATCATAATATATATCCGTCAATTGTCTATAATTATCCTTATATAATTAAAATAAAAACTCTACTAAATGCAAATTTATCCTTTATATTTTCTTACATTGAAGAAAATATCTTTATCCTTCAAGTTCATGTTGAGACTATAACTTGTCTTTTAAGAACAAGTAGGAACAAGTAGTCAAATTCTTGGATGAATCCAAGGTTGTCAAAAGGTTGAGTTATCGTAATCTTCATAACTCAAATGTTAAAGGTTAATCTAGCAACTCATTAGGTATACAGTTTGGTCTTGGAAAGCTCGGATTAGATTTGTCACTCGATCAAAACCTCAAGCAATTATTTATTTTCAAGAGAACACACGAAGTTCCAAGGAAGAAGTGAGTAAATGAGGAATCTAACACATACGCAAGGGAAAAATAAGCTAATATTTTATTAAATTTTTTTCAAAAATTGGTACAAATTACATCAATTGAATCATCATTTAGGTCAGGAGGCATGAGAAAGAGAAAGATTGGTGGCACCGGATGAAACCTCATTAGCAACTATCACTAGATCACCATGCACAACCTCAACGACACCTCATATAGGAAGTGAAAGATAGGCAAAGACATCCAATCCTCCACAACGGAGGACATCAAGGACAAACTTGTAGGGCAAGCTAGGCTTCAAGGAGAATGTGACTTCCCATAATAGTGACTTTACCCCATTGAAGGACGAAGGGCGAAGGCTACTAGCCCAAAACAATCACGCATCTCCTTTAAAGCTAGCATACCAATCAAGTAGCCACTAGTGCTCTCCTCATTAATCTGCTATAACTAGAGAGTATATGCAGAAGGGCAAATGGAGAGCCTGCCAAACATTGCCGTGTTTAAGATGTTGATAACTAATCCATCGTAATGACTTTCACTCTGAGCATTACGAGAAGAACGTCAATAGACTGGATTAGTCAATCAACTCATTGAAACAATCTAGGGGTAATTTAATTTTACAAGTGTTTTATTATTTTTTATCAATCCATTTATTTTACTAACATATGTTTATATATCTTATATATGTACTTGTTGAGTGTTAGGTTTATGATTATGAAATGATTCTAACTCTTCAAGGTTAGTAGGTCATGGATACTTTACAAGATATTGAGGGAAGACTAATGATGAATTTATTTAATTTGTAGTTTGCAAATTTTAAAGCTTTTTATTCAAAATTTTATGTATTAGATTTATGTATATATTGAGTTTTGCAGCTTCTTAGTTAAGAACAGTGTGTTAAATGGATGTTTAGCATGATTTTATCCTGTGATATATTAAATATTTGGTCAGATACTTTTATTTATAGATATTTTAGGTTTTGAGTAGGTATTTATATGATTTGAAAGTTGAATAAGGTTAGTTTGTCTGATTTGTATGTTCGCTGTGAGTTTATAATTTATCATGTTACTTATTATTTAATTTATATTGTCCAACTAACTTTTGATGACTTGAAATTTAATCATTTATGGATAATTATTATTTTAAATATCGTTATTATTATTATTTATTCGTATTAGGATCTCGATAAAGTCAATTTAGCAAGCGGCAACATGGCAACACTCCACAGACAATCTATATTTCTTGCAACTGCAACTTTAAAGCCTACAGCCAACACTTTCAATATAGTGTAGCACATCCAATACTTGTATACGTCAGGGAAGAGGGCGGACCACTTTCCCGATTAAATAGGACAGTAAAAAATGAGGACGAAGAAGAACAATGAACACAAGATATTTTACGTGGAAAACCCTTCTCAATCAAGGGAAAAACCACGGGACAATCCGTCCACTGAAACGTATTTCACTATGAGATTTTGGAGACAACAGTAGAGAACAAAGAAAAAATCAAAGAGCACTCCTTCACCGTTTTTTTTTCTCTTACTCACTCTCTCCGTGTTACCTACTCTCCACATACCAAAAGATATATATGGGGCAATATTCAATACATAAAAGGACAGAAATATGAATATTCCCCTGTCCAAAAATACTACCTCTCGCAAACCATCTCGAGATTATGTATTTTCGTAAGATCTGAAGTTGGCATTGTCCTGTATTACCCGGCGGGCGCGCCATGGTGGGCCGTCTATTCTTCACAAAGCCGGCCAATATCTTCATTGACCGTTTTGCTCTTTTGAAATCTCTTAGAGAAACCGGTCAACTCCTCAGAACAACCCGCTGATTGCCGTCATCCGGTCAACTCCCCGTTGACCAGAACTTCATTCATTTATGAAACACCACCTTTGTGCTCCGCCCAAGTTATTCGATTTCAAGAGCTTCTTTACGGGAGTGACTCCCAACAAACTTCCCCTCACGACCGTGAAGAAATTGGATCAATTAGCCCAGCTATATTGCAGCATGCCTCGTTCTTCCCTCTTGTTAGAATTTTAGTCATCATGTTTGCTCCATTGTCTTCAGTACCAATCTTCTCCAGTGATAATAGACCAGCTTTCAGCACGTCTCTCACCCAATGGTACCGAACATCAATGTGCTTGGATCTTGAGTGAAATGAAGAATTCTTGCAGAGATGTATTGTACTCTGACTATCACAGAGTACACTGTACTTCTCTTGTTGAAGACCCAATTCTTGAACAAATTCCTTCATCCACAGCATCTCCTTGCACGTCTCTATAATTGCAATATATTTGGCTTCAGTTGTGGATAGAGCTACACATTTTTGTAGCTTGGATTGCCAAGAAACTACACCGCCCGTAAATTTTATCAAAAACCCGATGTAGATTGCGTGTGTCAATGTCTCCGGCCATGTCCGCATCTGAATATCCCACCAACTGCGGTATGTCACTTCCAAGACACGAGCACCTCTTGGAAGTTCCTCGAATGTATCGCATGATCAATTTCACCGCAGACCAGTGCTCCTTTCCTGGATTCGACAGAAAATGACTAACTGTCCCGACGGCATGTGCTATGTCCGGTCTGGTACATACCAGAGCATACATAAGACTTCCCACAGCAGAGGAATAGAGCACACCTTTCATATATCTTTTCTTATCATCCGAAGACGGACATTGACGAGTGCTCAGCTTGTAATGATTCGCCAAGGGTGTGCTCACGAGCTTCGACTTATCCATATTGAACCGTTGGAGCACTTTCTCAGGATAGTGTTCTTGAGACAGCCACAACTTTTTAGCCTTCCGATCGCGTATAATTCTGACTCCCAGAATTTGTTTCGCCGATCCAAGGTCCTTCATGGCAAATGACTGCCCAAGCTGCTCTTTCAACTTCTTTATCCGGTCAATATTCCGTCCAACTATAAACATGTCATCCACATAAAAGAGAAGGATGACAAAATCATTATCAGCAAACCTCTGCACAAATACACAGTGGTCACGAGTAGTCCGCCGGTATCCTTGGCCAGACATAACAGACTCGAACTTCTTGTACCACTGCTGCGGAGTTTGCTTGAAGCCATATAGACTCTTATTCAAGTGGCAGACAAGCTGTTCCTTTCCTTTAGCCTCAAAACCTTCGGGTTGTTCCATATAAATCTCCTCCTCAAGCTCTCCATGGAGGAATGCAGTTCGAACATCCATTTGCTCCACCTCAAGGTCCTGGGCGGCAGCCAGGCCTAGTACCACTCGTATGGAGGACATTTTCACTACCGGAGCAAATATCTCATCAAAGTCAATTCATTTCCGTTGTCTGAATCCTTTCACCACCAACCGTGCCTTGTACCTTGGCTCCTTGGTGTTCTCGTCCGTTTTCACCCGAAAAATCCATTTGTTTTTCAGTGCTTTCTTCCCCTTTGGAAGTGTAACGAGATCAAAAGTATGGTTTTCATGAAGGGAACTCATCTCATCCTTCATGGCCTCCAGCCATTTCTCCTTGCCTTCTTCGTTCATAGCCTCTTCATAGTCTTCATCACCTAAGATCCGTAAGCATTACATACTCACCGGGAGGATGCATAAATGCATAACTCGCCTAATTCAGGAGGATCGTCTAATAATGACTTCTGCAGCCTGTTGAGGCATGGCTTCAGTCTGGTCATCAACAGGCACCATGACCTCCTCACCAGTATCTTCAACTGCCTTAGGACCGCCAATCCGGTCCAACTCCTTGCCGACCGTGCCACTTTTCCGATCAGACGGACATCTTCGATACTTACCTTGTCCGTCTATTTATCATTAAAATTTTCCTTCCTGCCGATGTCTTCAATCGTCTCATTCTCGGTAAATGTTACATCTCTTGACCGGACTAGTTTCCTTGTGGCAGGATCATAGAATTTGTAACCCAGTTCATCCTCTCCATAGCCCAGAAAGACGCATTGCATCGTCTTTGGCTCCAATTTCGTCCTTTCATCTCTTGGAACGTGCACGAATGCTTTACATCCGAACACTCGCAAATGATCATAGGACGGTTCTACACCCGTCCATATCTTTTCTGCCACTTCACCCATCAGTGGCTTGCTCGGCGACCTGTTGATAATGTAAGCCGCCGTCCGGAGTGCTTCTGCCCAAAATGATGCATTAAGTTTTGCTTCAGAGAGCATACAACGTACTCTCTCTAAGAGTGCACGATTCATCCGTTCTGCCACTCCATTCAACTATGGAGTCTTTGGTGGCGTTTTCTGATGCCTAATACCATGCAACCGGCAGTAGGCATCAAAAGGCCCCAAGTATTCACCGCCGTTATCACTATGGACAGCCTTCACTTCTTCCCCTGTCTGACGCTCCACAAGAGCATGAAATCGCTCAAAAATACCAAGGACTCCGATCTTGGTCTTTAGTGGGTAGACCAGTATGAATAGTCACAATAAAGGAAACAAAATACTGAGCACCACCGATTGACTTTTCTTTGAATGGACCACACATGTCTGTGTGAACAAGCTCTAAGAGCTCTGCCTTTGGGCCGGATGAGTCTCCATGAAATGAGACTCTCCTTTGCTTGCCGGCCAGGCAATGAGAACACGTTTTTATCTCGTCCTCTTTCGTTCCTTTGATTAGGCCCTTCCTGACCAAGTAAGAAAAACCCTTTTCGCTCATGTGGCCCAACCTCCTGTACCACAAATCCTCTGTCTCCTTACAGATTGCAGCGTTTACATCTCCGGCCATGGCACGGACCTCCATTACATACGCATCAAGTACTTTTTCCTCTAGCCACAAAAGATCCTCCTGTCAACTTCCATTCACCTTCACAAGGTGTTACAAGAGCCCTCATCATCCATCCGGTTTGGCCGAGATGACATTCAAACGAATGTCGAACGTGATGCACATCCTTCAAAGAACAGCTTGTGCCATTATTTGTGACTGCAGTAATATCTCCTCCGCCTACAATATGAGATGTTCCTTTGTTTCCCATCCTAATTACTCCAAAATCTCCTCGGAGTGTAAGATGTATACAAGCATGTGGATAGCGCCTAATCAATTACCCATCCAGATTCCAGATCTGTCAAGTTTGTCACCTCTCCTTGACATGTCAACAGGAGATCCCCACTTGTGACTACTGAGACGGAGGACGTTTCCTCGCCGCGTCCTTTGTCACTTTTCTCTTTCTCTGCATTTTCTCGCTTCCATTTGAAACAATGCTTCTTAATATGACCCTTTTTGCCACAATGATGGCACTCCAGATTTTGGTATCTAGATCGTGACTTGCTGCGAGCTTTATCCCCTGGTTTCTGACTGTGACCTCTACTTCTTCCCCTGGATTCAGTCACCAGCACCTCAGAATGAAAAGATGATGAGGTTCCTTGCGACCTCCTGGACTCATTCATGAGCAGAGAGGCAATGACCTCATCCAACCTCAAAGTATCCTTACCGAACAGCAAGGTTGTGACGATATGGTCAAAGGTGGCCGGCAGAGAAGCCAACAGACCAACGCCTTGTCCTCCTCCTTGATTTCCTCATCAAGAGCAGACATCTGCGTCAATATCCGGTTAAACTCGTCCAAGTGTCTCTCAAAACTCCCTCCCTCCGACAATCGTAGGCCATAAAATTGCTTTTTAATATGAAGCCTGGTCGTCAAGGATTTAGACTTGTAACGGCTTTCTAACTTCTCCCAGACCTCCGCCGGATCAGTTAGACCAAGAACTTCTTGGAGAGTGTTGTCCGCCAGGCACAGCTTAATTGTACAGTTTGGAAAGTCTCTCTTATCTTGCCATTCATCGTCAGTCAGATTTTCAGGCTTTTCGTCCTTCTTCTTCAGCGCCTTCACTGTCCCTTCCCTCGTCAGAATGTTCTTCACCCTCTCTTGCCAGAGGATGAAGTTGCCTTGCCCGTTAAACTGCTCAATATTGAACGGCAGATTCTTTGACGACGAGGATGCCATTAAAACAGAGTTTGGAATCTGTCTCTGATACCACTTGTCAGAGAAGAGGGCAGACTACTTTCCCGATTAGACAGGACAGTAAGAAATGAGGACGAAGAAGAACAATGAACACAAGATATTTTACGTGGAAAACCCTTCTCAATCAAGGGAAAAACCACGGGACAATCCGTCCACTGAAACGTATTTCACTATGAGATTTTGGAGACAACAGTAGAGAACAAAAAAAAATCGAAGAGCACTCCTTCACCGTTTTTTTTCTCTTACTCACTCTCTCCGTGTTACCTAATCTCCACATACCAAAAGATATATATGGGGCAATATTTAATACATAAAAGGACAGAAACAATTCATTCCAACAATATGAATATTCCCCTGTTCAAAAAATACGGCTCCTGCAAAACCGTCTGAGATTATGTATTTTCAGAAGATCTGCTGAGCTGGCATTGTCTTATATTGCCTGGCGGGCGGCGCACAGTGGGCCGTCCGCGTTCTTCACAAAGCCGGTCAATATCTCCATTGACCGTCTGAAATTTGCTCTTTTGAAATCTCTTGGAGAAACCGCCAACTCTCTCTCCAAACCGGTCAACAACCCGTTGACCATCATCCCACAACTCCCGTTGACTTTAACTTCATTCATTTATGAAACGCCACCTTTGTGCTCCGCCCAAGTTATTCGATTTCAAGAGCTTCTTTACGGGAGTGACTCCCAACAGTATAAAGAGGCATACTTAGTGTGATGCTCGATACAATTGTTTGGCCGTGATAGCCTGATATGACATTTGTGCATCATAATATTTGGTCGCGGCACCTAATGCGCGCCTAATGAGTGTATGTATGTTAGTCTATTATATAAGTTATATTTGACTGATTTTTAATTATTTTCTGTCAAATTTTGAGAAAAAAAAGTTAGAGAATGTCAATTGAAGTGAATTAAAGCAAGATTTTAATAGATTTGAAATTAAAGCAACTACATTTCAAATCTTATTTCTTTTATTGTTAAATGTTTTTCACTTCTTAGATATTTGTTATTCCAAATACTTATACTTATCATATTTTCGTAATTAGATTATTTATAATTCACATGTATGAATTTCTATTTCCATTCTTTATAATTTTTATAAAGTTCATACTTTTAGTTAATGTATATTGATTTGTCAAGTTATTTATCTACAAATATATTTATACATGTATTGAAAATCTAATTTAATACTCTAATATGTTATGAATTTCATATGTAATATTTTTGCATGCTTAAAAATACTAAATATATGTATTGTATGTTCTAAAATTTTAAAAATTTGTCCCTACATGCATGTCATTTGAACTGAAATATTAAAATCTCACATTGTTAAATTTTTCTGCAACTTTGTTTGAAAGTCTAATATTATGATATTACATATATTAAATTAAATATGTTTAAATTTTGCAGAAAATTAAAGCATTTCATGATGAATAATTAGAATAATTTGAAGGAAGGCTTTATAATTGATTAAAAAATTAAGAATATTTTCTCCAAAATAAAAAATATGAGGATTACACAAAATTACGTGGAGTTTTCATTTATTTACGCATAAAACTATTATAAAAAATTTAACAATGATATATTATCACATTCCTTAGTATATTATAATAGTGATCAAAATTCAAACTTATCATCTGTGAATAAAATCGATATTTAACTCTGTCTATAGAGTAAGATGTATGACGAATCATTTATGGGTCTTAAATAGTAATATAAGGCATTTGGTTGTACAAAAGTAAATATAACTTAAACTTTAATTATCTGTCCATTGGTCAGTAAGACTCTACTAGCCTATAAAGATTAGCATATTTGATCATGATTTGCATGGCATTTTGATTAAGAACCAAAAATAAAAATTTAAAAGTTGTATATATTTGCTTTAATTCGATTATTACCAAGATTTACTATGAAACAATCTCGAAATCAAATTTCTTCATTTTATCTATTCTATTCTCTCTTCACTTTTTTTTTTCTTCTATCAAAATCTTAACATAAATGCCCCCAAAAAATAGGAGAATTCTTTATATAACTAGACCGGTGCATAAGGACCAGTCGTGAATTTTTCAAATGTGATGATAAACACATGCAACAACGAGCTCCATTCAGCCCACCCATGAACGTTGGCCATTCTATTAACCTAAGAATGAGCAAGCCTCCATCATGTAGGAGCACCACTCATCCTGCAAGGGAATGCACAAACGCGTCTCTATCATGTATGAGTACCACTAATTCTATTAGCCCATGACAAGCATTGTACCTACCAGCCAATTTTCTTAAATACTTAATTTTTACCCAACATATAATTATTTTTAACAATTTATTACATTTACTTAGTTAGTGATGTCATAAAGTATAAATTAGGGGTTAGGTGTTACAATTCTCTCCTTCTTGTATCAAATGGGATCAACATTTCCTTCCATGAAGCACATAAAAGGATGCTACACCAATATTACGTTAGTAACTATTATTGTAGGCAAACTTGACTAATGACAAATAGTCTTCTAACTTTCATTTATCATCATAATAGATACTTTTAACGTGTCTTTAAAAATTTAAATCATCATTTTCGATTGTCTGTTTATTTGTGGATGATATGACATGCTAAATTTTAACTTGGTGCCTAAGTTTTAGAGCAAACTCTTCTAAAAATTAGATGAAACCTTAGGTATTGGTAAAAAATAGCTAAAATTGGAATAGTATATAGTCTAACCACTTCTTTAATACATAAATTTGCTAAATTTCCCATTGAGAATGTCATTCTTATGGCAATAAAATGGGCTAATTTTATTAAATGATCTACAGTTTTTCGCATAGTGTCATGCTTCTTCAGCATCCTCAACGAACTCACTACATAATCCATCATTATCTTAATACATTTTATTGAACCATAGATGGACCGTACACTTGGATCGTTGGGTTTCATTTAAGACTCTTCCTTAAAAGTTAGGCACATAAATACAATCTAAAAATCTCAAAACTCCATCAATTCAAATGTTAAAATCAACTCTTTATTTTCCGCCCAAATCCTCAACTACATCAGTCATAAAATAGATCATTCATTTGTCTTTTCTTACTCATTTTGATGATTTTTAGTTGAAAATATGAAAAATATCATGCACAAATCTTGAGAGTGCAGTCTAATGTATACTTCTTTATGTCATCCAATATTTTCATTTCATTGATCATCAAATGAGGTATCAAACTTCTCAACTTATGGCTTAACACATCTACTACTATACTCGCTTTCCCTAATTAATATTGGATTTGCAATTGTAATATTTTTGTATGTCCATCTATTGTCTTTATCTTATGTTTAATTCCTTTTAAGAGAACAAATATTTTAAATTTTTATTATTTAAATATATCATGAATTTCTCCCACATACAAATAATATCTCTAATCTTTAAAACAAAGACAGTAGTTGTTAGTTCGAAATCATGGGAGGAATAATTCTTCTCATAAACCTTGAGTTGTCTTGATTCATAAAAAAATGATCCTATCAAGCTGCATCACCTTTCTTAGAAGTATCACCTTGGGTATCTTGCAATTGATTGAAAAGGTCATTGATTTATAATAAATGGTACTTGTTCTTAATTGTTATCTTGTCCATCTTTTGTAGTTTGTGCACAAACTTATAGATCTATCTTTCTTCATCACAAATAAAATTTGTACACCATATGGTGATACACTCAACCTAACAAAACCCTAGTTTAGATATTATTGCAATTACTTCTTCAACTCTTTTAACTCCAAATGAGCCATCCAATATTGAGTCCTAGAAATCAACATAGATTTTGGCACCAATTCAATCTCAAATTCAATCTTTTTATTTAGCAATAATGTAGGAAGATCCTCTGGAAACATGTCCTCAAAATCCCTATCCACTGGAATCTCATAAACTTACACATTATGACTTGAACTTTGGCCACTTAAGCTCACATTTTTCTTCTTAAAAAATTTAGCTCTCTCTAACACTTGCTTAAAGAACAATGCTTGATTAAGAACGTTTCCTTATGTTTTTAGCCACAACAACACAAATTGCCTTTGAATTGTGTCCTCAAAGCATTGAAGGAACTTCTCTACCCTTCTGGTCTCGCCCATAACCACATGTGGCACAAAACGAGCCAATTTAGTAAATATGGCAACATATTCTGCCATCATTTAATTCTATTGTTGCAATTGAGCAAACTCACCCTCCTTCTAGTCATGAAAGTTCACCGCAAAAAACTTATCTAAAAATGCCTCTAAAAATATGTCCCATGAAATCTCCTCAAACCCCATGCTCAAAATACTTATCTCAACATTTGTTAGATTCGGATCAACCAATAATTTAAGGACTTACTCATTAGTAAACTTATTATAAGCAGTCAAAACATTTCTTGGGTTTACAATTGCATCTGAATTAGATCGTCTCTACACCATATGGTTCATAATCTTCACCATTCTTGTCACGATATCTGGATAGTCCACTTCCTCCAGCACCACTTGATATCTTAGTACCCATCACATTATGATTTACCAATTTTAGTTCTTTTAACTCATCAAAGACATTTTTATAATTTGATCTAATACCAAGCCTATCATATCTTTAATTTCAAGATATAAAATAATGATGTAAATAAAATTTAACCCCAAATACCGACACTTGACCATGTAACAAATACTGCTAAATAAATCCAATATAAATAGACCAAGTCTTAAGAACAAATGATAACAATCATAAAGTAGCCCTACATCAATTCACCAATTTAACAACAATTTAGTAATTAAGCAAAAACATCAACTATTTAACCCACCCTAATAATATCACTACTTAGAAATTTGAATGCCGATGATCACATTACACAGAACTGAAAACCAATCAATTGTTCAAAATATAACTAAATTGAGTACAAATCTAATAACAATAAAAATAACCTGGAAAAAATACCCCTTCTAAAAAGAACCAGCCGTCATCTATAATCTTTAAAGAGATCAGAGCCCACTAATTTTAAAGGTTAAAAAACAAGACAATAGGGAATAAAATTTTCCACAAATATTGTATAATTTATATATGTAATTATACATAAATAAACATAAGGAAAGGAAATAATAAACAAATGCCAAAATGTTAAAAATGATGATATATTGATAACAAAATATGAAAAAAATATAATAATTAAGTATATGTGATAACCTCGTCAACAATAGTTAAATATCAAAGATAGAGTTGTAAATAGTTTTCTATAAATTAGGGCCATACACCACTATTTAAAACTCATGGGTGGACTATCTATAATTTATTTCTTATAAACATGGTCAAATATCACTTTTTAAACTTATAGATATTAGATAAAATCTTTAATTGTAAATAATATATTTAAACATATCTCAATATATTCTGTTAATTTTTTATAATAGTTCTTATTTTATAAAAATAAAAGACTTTATAACAAATAAATATACAAGTATTTTTATATTGTATATTACAATATATTTTTACAATAATATATTTTTATATTACAACTGTATTGTATATTACAATAAATATACAAGTATTTTTATTATGAAAAACAAATAATCTTTATAATCATAAAGTAGGGTATTTCATAAAATACTTATATAAAAGAGACATGCAAGATCAAAGATTAAACAATTTTAAAATTTGTAAATACTTTTTACTATATATGCACGAGCTTTCAAATCTTAAATTTTTTTAAAATTATGGACATACATGTAGAATAAAGTTAAGATAGAAAAATAATGATCACATACATATATATTTAAACAACTATCAAAAGAAATGAACCAAGGATTTTATAACAATTATGAAATAGGTTTAGTTGCATTTATCATAACTCAAATATTTCAATGATTTACCACCAAATAACCTCGAAATTAACTTTGTTCACTTTCACTATCTATTCTCTTTCTTTTCTTTTTATATTTCTATCTCTTCTCTTAATTCCTCAATAGTAATGCATTTAAAATATAGGAGAGTTTATTATATTACTACACTGCCGCACAAGCACCAATTGCACGTTCATTAGGCACAAAAATAAGATATATGCACACATGATGCTACTTATCCCATGCATAAGGGTTACCTATTTTGTTAACCTATGTATGACCACAACTACACCATGTATCAGTGCTATCTATACTGTTGGTCTATGCCCAAGTTTGCCTCTACCACAAATTAGTACCGCACTTGCACAAGTTAAGCATTGCCCAACTTCCTCAAATATTTAATTTTTGTCCAAACACATAATTATTCATAATAATTTATCCAATGGACTTAATTATTGACATCATAAAATATAAGCTATGGGTTGGGTGTTACAAAGATCTTGGGACGAAAATTAAAAATTGCCTAAAAGTTTATGGGATCGTTATTCAAATTGGACTGGAAAACATAGAACAGTAAGTGGGTTTAGTTATTTTCACTAAAGTGGTAATGTTTATTACGATGTAACAATATATAACCTGTAGAAGGTAATCAAATATGGTTTTATTTATTTCTTTCCAAAGGAAATATAAAAGAACTGCACCTAACCTCAAAATAACCATATAATGTTGATGCGTTCTGAATCCGAGTCTTGGATGGATTCGGGTTTAACTATTCATTGGGCTCGTGCTGAAGTCGAGTCTAGTCTTTGTCCTGCACGGTTTGAATTCTATATACTACAACAAAATACGAGAAGCCATAGGAAAATGGCGGGACTCACTTTCCAGTTCATCCTCCGACACTCAAGTCAGTAATTTTCCTTCTCAGATAAAATAGGTAAAAACAAAGTAAGCAAGAGTTGAAGTTAGAAAGGGGATTTGTGAGTCAAGTTCGAAAATGTACTCAGTATGGAGTGGCTTTGGGTTGTAGTGCACTTGGGGAGAGCGGCTTTTTAGACCACTAGGTTCACTGAGAACTAGCAGTTGAAAGAGAATAGCGATTGGTTGTTTCGAAGGATGGATTGTTTGTGCTAGTTTCAATACTGGAGAGGGCACGTCTTTGGAGTGTATCTCCAGGGCATTTTATAGCTGTCGGACCTCGCTACCTTCCTTAGGCGGCACGGAGAGTTGTCAGCCGTTTGAGGGGATTATTTCCTTCGAACAAGAGGATGCAAGCACTATTCATGGCTACAATGTTTGGGAGGGAGGATTTCTTCCTCCACGAAGATGTCACGTGCCATAAATGCAAAAGTTTCCATTATAGGTCGTGTGCCAATTTGAGGGCTTCCCTTCTGGGATGTGCACTGATTTGAGAGTTTCCGTTTCAGAGGAGGTTGCTATTTAGGAATATTCTCAGCATTGCGGCCAATTAGGGTAGATGACCGTTGTGTGCGAGAAAGGTCTTGTGGGCCGTTTCTAGCTTGGGTCGTATCTGGTTTGGGCAGCACTCGGTTGAATGGGGACCTTCCTGGTCAATTGGGGTGTTGACCATCTATGTGTCAGTGGGCTGCGATTCTTCTAGACTAATCACCTACTTAGGTTAGCCATTCCAACCATCCCCATCACCCCCATGCCGGTGGTTCGAGTCTTCAGCCTCCGATATGTTTATAATGGGACATGACAAGCCATGTTGTTTTCTCAGGTCTAAACCATATTCCCTTTTTCATTATTCTCGACTTGACCCTGATTTGCAGATTCCCTTTTTTACTGTTCACAAGCGATCAATGTTCTGCTTGTTTTCCCGTGTGCTATAAACTGGGAGCTTGTAGGATTTCTTTGCATCATCCTCATTGATCTGTGAAATGGTGTGGGAGCTAGACATTACTGCGAGGCTCGCAGCTCTGGTCGCCAGTTCTGAGCTTAGGTCATTTGCATTCTCTGTTATCTCGAGTTGTGGTGCTTGGTCTACTTTTGTCGTTCATTTTCTTCTAGGTGGCTGCTTTGGTCACCCCTTTTCGTACAGATGGCCACTTTGGTCACCTTGCCGACAAGATTAAATCCCCGTGTTTGAATCCTAACAACTTCGCTCAAATGGGGAATGGCCTTTAGGCCAGGCCACTCTCTTATGTATTTCTCCATTCTCCCTTTTCCGTTCCTTGCTACTTTGTTGTACTTTTGTCTCTAAAGGCTGTGTAACTTGTAAGGCAAAGGTTAATGAGAAAATTTATAGTTGTTTATGCGAATAATTCCTTCGTTGCCTCTCTGTCTTTCATCGTTGTGCACACCTTATTATTACTGTTATTATAATTATCATTATTTTATTATTATTATTATTTTATTTTTTTTATTTTTTGTGTTCTAGAATGCTGAGGAGTTGTGGATCTCGGTCGAGCGGATTAATAGACGGAATGACCGAAATCTTAGAGTAGAAATGGTCTGGTCAAAAGAAGCAGAGAATAGTTGAACGGTTTTGTAGATCAAATCATTGGAATCTGGAAAACGGAGCGGAGTTGAAATGTCAATTGACCGACTTCGTTGACTAACCACTGGAATCTGGAGAATGGGGCATAGCCGGATTGGTTGTTGACCGGTTTTGTTGACCAAATAGCTGAAATCCGGAGAGTAGTGCAGAGTCGGATAGGTTGTTGACCGGCTCTGTTGACCAACCTTGCTAGGAAGTCGAGCATTGTGGCGTAGGAGTTGATGTGTTTCTGTCATTAGATGCCACCTTTTGCCACGTGTTGCTTGCCAGGAGCGGCAGTATCTTTGTAATAAATGAGATGGACGATACGACTTGACCCCGTGATCTCTGGTGTTGACACGTGGCATGCCATGATTGCCGTGACTTTTCGAGGCGCTACTTTGTTTCAACGGCGGCCCTGTTTATAAAAACCGGTAGTCACCTTCGAATTTTACTTCTGTTTTCTCTTCTGTGTTCCTTTGACTTCTCCTATTTTCTTTTCTTATTCACTTCCATGGCTCCCTCTATCAGCGCGATACCTTCCATTCTCAACTCTAGCGATGTCAAAGCTTTGCACATTTAGTACAACGTCCCACCGTTGATCTTGTTCATCATTCCGGGGAAGCAAGACAGGGCTTTCTCCCCACCGGAGAGATGCATCACCATTTACGGGACTCACCTGCGAAGTGGTCTTCACATTCTCATTCCTAAGGAACTGCTTGACATCCTCTAGGCCCTCAAAGTCCCTGTCACAAGGCTCCATGCCAATGCCGTGTGCTACCTTTGCTCCTTGTGAGCATTCTTCTATCACCACTCGAGGATGTTGTCTACAGCAGCAATGAGGATGATTTTTAGATTCGCACAGATCAGGGATTGGATCTCGCTCTCTCCTAGGGAGTTGCACATCGGTCATGTTATCTATGAGTTCATGAAAAATTGGAAGAATTGATTCTTTTTTATTAGGGTTTCTGATTATTGGCCCTTGTTTAGGGATTAAGATAACATGCCTAAGCTCCTCACTAAGAGGCCTTCACAGGAGGGGATGGAGGCCATAAGTCACTGGTCAAATCAATTTGGGTGCACCCAAATGAGTTCAGGAGGAACCACCTTATGTCCCCTGCTGAGATCAAGCGAGCTCGTTGGGGCCCATGCTCACCGGTCTAGGAGGCAAGGGCTTCATCCCTTGCGCCATCCATGCCTAAGAGAAGAGCTGGGGCTCTAGTTATTCGAGATCCTTCTGGTAGCCCTTCTCGGAGGCTGGTTGCACCGGCTCTGGCGTCTTCCTCATCCTCCACTACCACCGATGTTCGCTTGGCTGGGCGCTTAGAGGGTGTTGGCGAGCAGTCTTCGGTTAAGACTCTCATTTGAGCATCACGGGAGTCCCCGCCGAAGGGTCTATTGTCGAGCTGCCGTTGTTCGGTGTATTTGCAACACCGGCTGTGCTGGGAGAGGGACAGTTGACTGCGCCAATAGCCAGAGAGCTAGTGGAGCCGATCATTGAACAACTAGCAGTACTGGTTGTTGGGGAGCAGCTGGAGTTAGTGGTAGCGCCGCCATTGGGGACATTGGATGTCGGCGGGATCAGTTTTTCTATTGCCTTGCTTCCTGCGGTGACTAGTGTGACAGAACGGCCCTTATCCATTCAAGACCTCCGTCAATAACATACTTAACCAAATATGATTAATATGCCCTTAGTTTAAAATATTAATTTTTGGAGAAAATCGGGTAGAGTTTTCTCTAAAATGGACAAAAATTATATATGCAACCTATATAAATAAACATGTACAAAACATATACACAATAGACTCCAACATTTCAACCACATCATATGCACAGGATCCCAACCATATGCCATTTTATCCAAGGCTCCAACACAGTATCCCAACTACTATGTTTGATCAAAAGAAAGATACCATCTAAGAACTTATACAAAACTTAATATTAAAACTATGAAAGCATGCTTTATCTATAAATAAGCTACGGATGTATAACAATCATTCATAACAATTAAACAATAAGCCATATCAAAATTTACTTCATAACATTAAACTTAATCAACTATTTATAAAGCATTATATCTTATACATTCTAGATACTAAGTCTTCAATGACCAACAATCTTCTTAGCAAATCCCTCTCCTTACTGTATCTAATCGGATGTCGACTCGTAGATCTCACTAGAAGGAAGAAAAAGTAAGGGTGAGCTAACAGCTTAGTAAGGCACACACACACACACATATATATATATAAATCAAAAGACAGACATAATTTCGTGTTTAAAACACAATAACGCATATATAAAGGGTAGAGGTGCATGTGAGATTATAGTTCATGATTCAGAAAGGAATTCTTTTGTTGTTCGATCCAAATTTCTTTAATTCATTTCCTTTGTCTTAGTGACCAACATATACTGAAAATCATACAGATGTGGGCCGTTTACAAATTTCTTTTGTTGTTCGGTAGTAGTTTGGATTGTGTTTACTCCTAGACAATCAAAAACCATCCCCTTCTATTCATAACCCAGATGTGGGCTGTTTACATACAGTTCCGATAGACGGGGCCAATCAGCCGTAACACGGACCAAAACAGATAACGACCGTCCCCTATAATATACTAAGGTATGCCAAAGAATATCACTCGCTAAAAGACACGGCCAGAACATATGGACAAAGTAATCTTTGAGTTTTCACTGTAATATTTTTACATACTAAAGTTTATTATCCATAATACTCCGTTCAAGTTCTTAGTTCATTATTTTAATAGGGAATTTTGTTCTTAAGTACAAAATTCTTCATTCCGACTCTGTTGGAGAACGTTTCATAAGCCAATCAGAATATTGTTCCGAAGAATTGTTCATAAGTCTATCACTTAATAAGAGAATTTTCTCTATCATCAGATTTATTTTCATAAGTATATTTTGATACAGATTTTCATATTCCTCGTGAGTTTAAGTCATCACGTGTTCTTGATTCCATACATAATTTCCATTGGAGGGTAAAGAATTTACGGATTCCTTTTTACAATAAGCCAAATGAAATCTTAAGATTTCAATTGATAATTCTTGACAACTAGATCATAACATGATTTTCCAAACATCTCGGTATAATATATTTATGATACGTACATAATTTATCATAAAGCTTGGAATAAGGAACTCTTACTACCGTAAGTCGAATGTAATTTTAGAGCTTTCAGGCATCAAATGCCTTCCCAAGAGCATGCTATATAATTTCTAAAGCTAAGATCATGCACAAATTATGATTAATTCGAATAAAACCCAAATAAAGCTCGAGTTTGAGTTCTTATGAGCATGAAACCCTATGAAATTACAAATTCAGACAAAGAATTGATAAATTAATATATTCATAGTGCGGGTAATAATATATTGAAACCAATTTATGTATAAATCCCAATTAATCGGTAAACTCCTTCGGGTCGTGGGTTTAGGGTTTCATATCCGAAAATGAGTCAAAATAGCTAAATCGGGCATAAAATTCACATATTTGCTTGCCCAAGTCATGGGTAACAATTATTCAGGGCCAAATCACACATAAAATCCAAAATAAATTGTGAAACGGCTCTGGGAGTGGGTTAGGATTCCAATTTGAGAAAATCTACCTAAATCTTACAAATCAGATACGAAATCGAAATATTTTCATGCTAGATCATGGGCATTCCAAAATACAAACTTATTCGGATATCGGGACGAGGATATCTGAAGAAAAAGGAACAAAAGTGTAAGAAAATGAAAGGGGAGAGTATGAGTACACTTACCTCGACCTGATCTATCGCTTCATTAACTGGCTCGAGCTCAGAACAGACTCGGGAACCTCGGATTCCCCTTTCTCTTTCTTCTCCCTCCCTCTCTCTCTCTTCTGCTGTGTGGAGGCTGGAAAAATGGGCTGAAAGAAACCCTCGCTGCCCCTGCAATCAACGTCCAGGAGGGGGCTACTCAGCACCGCTTCCAAAACATATTATTTCACGTACCATAAGCCTAATTTTGATTATATTAATTTAATTACTCCTAATTACTATATTGTGAAAACTAGTACCTTACAACGAGCCTCTTAGATGTCGCCTCTGTAGAGGTCCTTGTGGAGGGAACTTGTGTTGCTAAGGAAACAACAGCCGTGGCAGAGTTAGTCTTAGAGGCTACTATGCTTAGCCTTCTAGCTAGCTCGTCAGAGGACCTCCCACACTAGAGCCCAGAGGCACCTAATCCGGTCGGGAAGAAGAAGCGCAAGTTCACAACGGTACTTCTTTATAAGGGACTTCCACTTTCCTTTCTATTCCACCGACGTGGTTTGATCTATCTTCTCTTTCTGTTTTTGGAATCGCAGGACCAAAAGATTGCAAGTGCCGTAATAAAGGATGTAGGCCAAAATGATTGATGAGTGGGAGGAGAAGATTCTCCTATTGGAGGGGCTCCTAAGCCAATCGATTGCTGCTATGCTCAGGCCCAACAAGATCGCAAGGAGGCTATAGTCCTCAGGGTGGAGTTGGCTGAGTTGAAATAGAGGTTGAGGGGGTTGGAGACTCGGGCCATCAACATCGAGAAGTAGGAGAACAAACTCCAAGTAATGAATGCCAGGCTTGAAGGCAAGTTGACTACCCATCTGCATCTAGAGGGGGTGAGCCAAGCGCTGAATGCTAGGCATTGGGAGGGCATTCACCTCTATAGATAGATTGTCGCCACGATGGTCCCTAATTTTTCGATTGGCTTCTTCGACCCTATGAATTGCATGGCTCTGGAGCACAACCATTTGACTGACTTCTCCCAAGGAGTAGGGGAGCCCTCATCACGTCCTCCTAGAGGCCCCCTACTCTAGTCGGGATATTTTTATATTTTTAAATTTTCTTTCTCCTCCCTTGTATCAGCCATTTATATAGAAATATTCATTAATGAAAAGAAAATCATTTCATAAAGATAAATTTTCTTCTTATGTGTTTTCTTTTTTTCTCCGTGCTGGCCCATCAGCCGGCCCTACTTACTTTTGTATCCGAGGCCATGCTTTGTTTGGGTTGTTGCTTGGCGAGGCTGGTCATGAATTTGTCTTTGATCATCGTTGGTTGATGGCACGCTGCCCAATGACATGATGTGACATCTGTCATTATGGCACTACATGTAGATTCAATTGGTTGAGCGCAGGCATTGCTTTGCACAAAAGCAACACAACCCTTCAATTTCTATAGTTGCGTCATTTTCAACATAAGTCTGCCTATTTAAGAGTGGCATCTTCTGCAATTTCATTCACCACTTGCTCTCATAGCCCTTCTGCTTTCACCATGGCTGACGGGAGGACACAGATTGAGGACGATGATGAGTACTCCACCGCTGGGGCACCGTTGAGGAGTGGCAGCACCCATGCCTCCCACAACTTGAACCCTAGGGCGTCTTGAGGGCAGCTCCATGCCCTAAGTCTGTTGGTTCTTCTTGCCAGGTATATTTGTCTAGTTTCGTAACCACACAGATGTCTGTTGGTCGCCCTCCTTTGCTGACTCTTTTTTCTCCTGCCGTCCTGTGATGATACCTTACGGGTTGGACGATTTTCTGTCTTCCCAAAGTGACAAGCTTGCTTGTACGACACAGGCTTAGACTGAGCGTGTGGCAAAGGAGATGAAGCGTCATGCTAATGTTGTAGTGGGAGATGCCCTGTAGAGTCGAGCCCGGGTTAACTACCTCAGTCAAGCCCTGCTAGAGTCTAACGTCAAGCTACAGGAAAGTTTTGGAGCTCATGCCTAGGCCATGGAGAGGATTACACTATTTGAAGGTGAACTGATGACAAGGCTTCATCCTGAAGAGGTGGCTTCCGCCCTGGAGGAGAGGTTCCAGGCGGGGAACCATTTTAGCAGGAGGATAGATTCCTTGGAGGACCCCCATTTCCCTGTCAGTTTTTTGGATTCGAGGAATGCCACGACCATTTCCCTGTTCGGGCATGACCAGAGGCCTGCGCCACGTCCTCCAAGGGATCCTCCATCTTAGGGCAGTCACCTAGACAAATCGTAGGTATAGATAACTTCATATATCAACGGGGCCTTGGAATGCCTCCAAAAGCACATCTATGTTGTCTGATGCCACCTTGTGCATTGTATATTTTCGTGAATATAAACCGGCAGCATATACATTATCTTTCCTGGTTTGATAATGCTTTTGTTCCAAATGGCGGCGCCTAGATTGTAATTTCAAACGTCCTACTCATTGTTGGAGTGTGTGGTGTTCTTCCACACTTAGGTCCAATTTATTGACCATCGTAGACTGACGGTGCTGTCTCTTGTGAGAGAAGGTCATCGCACGCATGCTGTAAAAGCCTCCTAAGGTTTCCTGTTCGATCGCGAATGAGCTGTTTGGTATGGGACCAAAGTTTAATTTGACTATTTATGGGTCGCTTGGTATGGGATTGAGGTTTAGTCCAACCGCTTATGTCACGAACCCGAACCAAGCAGGTCAATTTAAATAATTAATTATAATTTCTAAAATCTAAAATTCCAATTAATTTGAAAACCAATAATACCAAGTCCCAAAATTCGGGTGTGACAAACCAAAATATACACTCAACAAATTTAAAATCCTCACAGGACCTCATCGAACAATAGTTCGAGCAAAATAAATACGACCTGCTCTACAATCATCATAAGGGAGATAATAATCCAACCCAAAAATCATAATCAAACATAACAAATATTCAACTATTTCCAACATATAACAATAAGCCTATATCCGGCCAATTCCATCATCCAAATCCATCAAATATCAATGCAAACTATAATAAACAGAAACTCACCAACTCGGACGAATATCTGACCGATCATGTTAATCCGAACCTTTACCAACAAAACATTTAATGCCTAGCAAGTATCATATTTAGTCAAAAGAAGTCCAATAAATCTAGGGAATGTCAAATGGGTGAAAAATCCAATCAAATTCCAAGATAAATCCAAATCGCCGATAAAACGAATCCAACCAAAATCCAAGATCCAAATTTCAAAATTCAATGGTACCTCGTACTCAAATCAAATGTCCAAGTCCAGACAAATGTCCAAATTTCTAAAATAGTCCTCGTCGGGACGTATATATATATATAAATATATATATAATCAAAACTGAGGTGATCCGAACCAATTCCAAAATCGGTGTCGATCCAAGTCCAAATCCGAGTTCGAGTCCAAGTCCAAATCCAAATCCAATGCCCGATCAGCTTGTGATCTGAGGCAGAATCCGATAGTCGGATGCTGAGTCCAAATCCAATTCCGAGTCCAAGTCCAAGTCAATGCCCGATCAACTCGTGATGCAATCCGATAGCCGGATGATCGATAGCGCGTCAGATACCGGGCAAAGACATTCCAAAGGTTCGGATCAAAACATATATTCAAAATCGTTGTACGAGACATACCAGCCCAATTATAGGCAAAATCGAATCTTAAATCCAAGTCCAAAATCCATATCCAAATCAAAAATCCAATACCAATTAATGCAAAAATACAAATTATGCACCAAAGTTGGGTTCTCATTATTTAAAAACTAGCTTGAGGAAGGGTTACACATAATCCCGGTAACCTTAGGCCAAAATCCATGTATTGTATACCCATAGATAAGGTTGCTCACTATGTTTTGCCACCCGCGGCTTTGGGTGCATTCCTCAAGTTTGTCGATATATATTAGACGTCCGAATATATTCTAAGGTCAAGTCAAATTATCCAAATGGGAAGGGTCACTACTCAAAGCCTTTCTCATTTGAAAAGGGATTTCCAAATAACAAATAATCTCCCTGTAGTTGGCCGTAATCAAATAATCCAAATCCAAATGTAGTGACCACAACCCGGCACGTGCATGTAAAAATGCAGGTCAATGCAAATTTCGTGTATATTTTCGATTCTGAATCTGTTATAAATATACATCGAGTCCAATAAATTATTCGGGCTTTCAGAAAAATATCAAATTCTCTAAAATCATAAAACTCAGTCCAACAATCTCCAAAACATCCAATGAATTACACACACATGTCCAGAATAAATAATTCAGGCATATAAAAAATACATGCATGTTAGTAAAAATCCAAACAAGTATCAAAATATATGAAATGAAATTAGACCAAAGAGGGGTTTACAAATACTTGCCTGACCTCATATTTTGCGGTCAAGAAAGGATGTCCCGAAGTGCTCCAATCGAGCCTTTCTCTCAATTGCCGTGCGTCCTCTCTCTCTCCTCCGTTCTCCTCCGAGCCCTCGCCCGCCGATGTCGGCAGCTATTGAGCTGCCTGGTCAGCCACCACCACCGGCCTCTCGGCATCACCAGCCCGACCGCTGTCGATTTGTGGCCGCTCTCCTCTCTCTCTCGCGCAGCCGCTCTCTCTCTCAGCTTCGGCCACCACGCACCGCTCACCCACGGCTGTCATGATCCACCGCGAGCCAACACCAGCCGCCGTCAACCACCGCAACATCACCTCCGTCGCCGTGCAAATGCCGTCGCCGTCTTCCTCTTCTCCCTTCTCCTCCTCCGGCATCTGTCTCTCTCGCAGCTTCGCCGCAAGCCACCACCACCACGACCGTCGCCGACCACCACCGGCACCGTGCTATCCTCGCCGCACGCCGCCGCCGCCGGCCGCCTCCCTCCTCCTCTCTTCTTCCTCCTCCGCTGCGAACCAGAAATCCCAACCCCTCTGACTCCTCTTTCTCCCTCTCTCCCCGATCTTATCTCTGATTTTCTCTTTTTATTTTCTTTTTCTTTCATTCTTATCCAAATTTTTGTTTTCTTTTCCAATTATATATATATATAATAATAATAATATTATTATTATATATATATATATATATATATATATATATATATTATATATATATTCCATTTTAAATTTTCTTTTATTCCAAAATTGGATCGATATTCGGACGACAACACGGGCATACCCAGGCGCCAGCCCAACCGATACAAATATCCTCCAAAGATTTTTCAATATTTAATAAATTTTATCACGTCCAATTTGCCCAAAATTATAATTAATATTAAATTAATCCGAACAAAATCCGGGATATTACATTCTTCCCTTCTTACAAAAATTTCGGCCTCAAAATTTACGAATCTCAGTCTTAACCTCAAATATCATATAATGAGGATATTCTTCCAATGTCATCTTCGCTCTTCTCAAACCACTTCCTCGATCGAGTGATTCATCCAAAATCTGATCCTCAATAGTGGATCATTTCCATTCCAAAATTCGAATTGAAACTTTAGCACAATACAAATTCTCGTCGATCGATGACGATTCCAATCCAAACACATTCGAATGATCATTCACATATTTTCATACAAATCACATATGACAAATCATATCCAAAGATCAAATTCAGAGATAAGGTCAATATGCAGACCACCTCTCTAATCTACCGAACACTTGGAAGATTTCGATGAATCTTATCTTCAAATAATCCGACGACCTCCAAATCAAAATTCTTCTCTTCAATGCGCTTACATAAACATCTGACCATCCACATCGAACTTCAAAATTTGTAGACTATACTCTGTCGAATGAATGCCGTGGCATTCTGTTCTGTTAGTTAGGCCAACAGGGCAGCCACAACCCACTTCGTGAAGTGTTCGATGCCCACCACGATGAACTTCCTTTGTTCAGAAGTAATGAGAAGCAGGTCGAGAATGTCGAGCCCCCACTGTGCGAACGGTTAGGGTGCTTGGAGGGCTCTCAACTCCATGGGCAGTTAATAGTGAAGATTGCCATGGACTTGGCAATTCTCGCATTTCTTCACAAACTCCACAATATCCCTTTTCATGGTCAGCCAATAGTACCCTTGTCTCATCACCTTGAAGGCAAAGTTCTTGCCACTAATGTGTGACCCACAAATTTCGAGGTGGACCTCGCTCAATGCGTAATCAGCTTCCTCCGACATAAGACACTGAAGGGAAGGGGTCAAATACCCTCGGTAGTATAACTTTCCTTACAATATGGTATACCAACCAATCGTCTTCTTTATGCGCTTGGCCTCATCCGGCTTTTTGGGCATGGATCTATTCATGAGAAACCTCCAGTAGGGCAACATCCAGTTTTTACTGTCAGATACCTGTATCTCTTTTTAGCCATCTATGCTGGGAATGCTCAAGACCTCTCGCATGTCCTTTGAGTACTATTCTGGATTCTCTGCCACTACCGTCTTAGCAAACTGGTCAGCCTTCCAGTTTTCAACCCTTGGGATGTGAACCATGTCAAGCTTGTCAAATTTTTTCATTACACTCTTTGCCTTAGCCAGGTACCTTGCCAGCTGAAAGTTGGAGGCTTCAAAACTTTCTTAAATCTTGTTGACGATCAGTTTTGAATCACTGTAAACGGTCAAGTGCCTAACCAAGTATTCCTTAGCAAGCCACAAACCTATAAGTAGGGCTTCATATTCAACCACATTATTGGTGGCCAAAACCCAAGTTTCTAGGAGTATTTCACTTCAAATCCATTAGGGGTCCTCAGGATCACTCTGACACCACTGCCTAAGTTTGTTAATGAGCCATCTACGTATAGAATCCAATCTGGTTCTTCAATTCAGTGGTTGGCGCTGTCGATGTAGTCCATATCGGGGATTGGAGTCATGGTCTCGACAATGAAGTCGGCAAGCGCTTGCCCCTTGATGGCTGGCCTTGGCTTGAATTTAATGTCGAACTCTTCCAATTCGATGACCCACTTAACCAACCGTTCTAAAATATTAAATTTTTGTAGGATAACCTTTAACGACTAGTCGGTTAGGATAATTATTTGGTGCGCCTAGAAGTAGGGCCATAATTTTCTGGTAGAGAAGACAAGTGCCCATGCAATCTTCTCGACATGGGGATAATGAGTCTCGGTGTCAATTAATGTTTTACTGACAAAGTAAACTGGCTGCTGTGCGTCAGACTCTTGATGTATCAAGATGGATCTCAGTGCCACCTCTAAAATAGCTAAGTACAGGTACAACTCCTTACCCTCTTTTGGTGACGTTAGGAGGGGGTGGGTGGCTAAGTCTTGCTTCAATTTATTGAAAGCGGCCTGACATTCTACCATCCGTTGGAACCCGTTCGTCATCATCCCCTTCAAGGCCTTGAAGAAGGGAAACTATTTGTCTCTAGACTTGGCAAGGAAACGAGAAAGTGCTACTAGTCTCCTGGTTAGCCTTTGAATATCTTTCACAATTCGAGGTGGGGTCATGTCCATGAAAACATTTATCTTCTTTGGGTTTGCCTTGATTTACCATTAAGAGACGATGAAACCCAAAAAACTTTCCGGAGGATACCTCGAAGACACACTTAGAGGGGTTTAATTTCATTTGGTGCGCTCAGAGCACCTCAAAGGTTTCGACAAGATTGTGAATATGGTCATCGGTGGTTTTACTTTTGACGAGCATATTATCTACATATACCTCAATATTTTAGCCAATCTACTTGTCGAACATTTCATTCACAAGCCTTTGGTAAGTGGCGCTTGCATTCTTCAAACTAAAGGGTAAGACCTCGTAGCAATAAATTCCATGATCGGTCATGAAGGAAGTGTACTCTTCATCTTTTGGGTTCATTCAGATCTGGTTATAACCCGAGTAGGCATCCACAAAATTTAGTAGTTTGTACCCAGAAGTGGATTCCACTAGCAGGTCAATTCTCGGCAATGAAAAGCTATCCTTTTGGAAGGTTTTATTGACATCGGTGAAGTAGATGCACATCCGTCACTTTCCGTTATTCTTTTTTATGAGAACTACATTGGAGAGACAATTCAGGTACTAGACTTTTCTTATAAATCTAGTATCTAGTAGTTTCTTTACTTCCTCCCGGATGGCTATTAGCTTCTCAATGGACTAGTTCATCTACTTCTGTCGGATCGGCTTATGGCCAGGATCGAGACCCAACTTGTGGACCATTACTTCAGCCAGGATCTCAGGCATATTAGCATGTGTCAATGAAAAGACATCTGTGTTATGCCTCAGGAAGCTAATTAGTTGGTTATGTAGTGGTCTAGCAAGCAAGCCCCCTATCTATACGCATTTATCCGAGTTATCCGGATCCATTGGTATGAGGTTGGTGGCCTTGCCGGATTACATCTGTTATAGAGTTGTTTCATCTCAATCATTTTGGTCATCTGCTATCCGGTCGACGCTATTCGGGGTAACTTGGGACAGGTAACATGTTTGGCCATTACTTAGTCGCCTAGTACTTCGCTGATATCACATGCTGTTGAAAATTTTATTTTTAGGTGGGGTATTAACATTACAGTCCCGAATACCGCTAGGCTTGGACGGCCAAGTATGGCATTGTAAACAGAAGGCAAGTTGACAACAAGGAAGGTGAGCTTGCGGCTCGCCATCCTGGGGTACGTGCCCACGGTGACTTCCAATCGGATGGTTCCTTAGACGGCCATTGGTTCATTATCTAATCCATACAGCAGCCCTTTGGCCGATTTCAGTTGACTTTTTTTAATCCCAATTTGAAATATGTATTAAGGTAAAGTAAATTAAAGGAATTTTTATTGTCGATAAAGACTCATTTCAATTGGTAGTTTACAGTACCAATTGTAATGAGTGCAAATACAATCAGGGGGTCAACGTTGGGGGAGATTATATGTGTCATATCGTCATTACTAATACTAATGACATCATCTCCTACCCTCTACTTCTTGTATCCATATAGCTTTTCCTGACGATCCACATTGTGAGTCTTGAGCGGCCTGATAGTCACCATGTTGACCACCCCAACCGTGGCCTAGTTCCTTAGCTACTGTTGCTCAGGCCTATCCTTGCCCAAGGGACTTGGATTCTAATTTGGGTTTCTCAGAAACTTTATGTGGTGGCCCCGACGGATCAGCTCCTCGATCTCTCTCTATAGAGTCGGGCAGTCTTCTATGCTATGACCTAGAGATCGATGAAAGTTACAGTACTTCGTTGGATCTCTTTCCTTAGGGTTCTTCATCGGCTTTGGCCATTTCATGAACTTCTTCTCTTAGATCTATATGAGGATGTTCGCCCAAGAATCATTCGACAAAGTAAGGTTTATGGGTATGAACTCCCTCCATACAGGCGGCTCAGTTATGGGTTGCATCTTTCGTGGGTTGTCATGGCCCCATTCTTCCTTTTTTCGTCCGCCGGCAAGGAGCAAGGTTGATCGGTCCATTTAGGTGCTTCACCCCATTGGCTTCCTCCGCCACTGTGTAGGCTCGAGTGATGGACTTAGCCTCCCAAAAGATTTGTTGGTCCTTCTAAGCCAAATATTTTAAAAAATCACCCGAACCCAGAGTAAAAATGAAGCTATTGAACTTCACCTTATCGATGAGTCTGGGTTTCTTCCGGGCTTCAGTGGTAAATCACCCCAAGAACTTCCTCAGGCTCTCGCCCGACTTATGTTTGACGAGGGCGAGGTGCCATGGCACTTCTCCTTGCATTGGCTAGAGGCGTACTGAGCCAAGAAGCTATCAAAGAGGTCCCAAAAACTCTGGATTGAATTTACCGGGAGCCAATAGAACCATATTCGAGCATCTCTCTTTAGAGTGAGGGGGAAGCACTGGCACATAGAAGCCTCCTCTAGGCCCTGGAAGTTGAGCAGAGTGCGAAAGTGATCAAAATGATCCATGGGATCGGTGCTTCCATTGTAGGGTTGCAAGGCCAGCATTTTAAACTTTGGTGAAAGCGGCTAGGCCGGAATCTCCATAGTGAAAGGAGATCTCCTCAGATCGGCCGCATGCTCACCGGCTTCTCCTTTGAACATGTGGTTCCATATCTTTTAAACCTTCTTCTTTACCCGTGAGGAGATTGCAGACCTCTTCACGTTGAGGTAACCTTTTTGTGTTGAGGTAAGTCCTCAACTCTGAGTGTCCGGCCAAGCAGTGTGGCGTCGGCTGGCTGCTTTCGCTTGCTGATCGAGTGATGCAAGAGGCTCCTTCTTGAACCAGTGGCCTCTGCTCATCCTGGGAGTATTAAGGGTTCCTCCATTTTGGGCTCTCCTTTGGACTTCTAGCCTAGAACGGCTCCTAATGTTTGAGGCCACTGGGGCACTAGAACTACTCGGTCATGTAACCCTTTTTGCCGGCTTCTTCTTTCTTTGGCCTCCTCGCCTGGAGGCCTCGGTGTGGGCTAAAGATGAGGGAGCCCCCTACCTCTGTTTGCTCTGGCAGCGTACATAGCGCCGAATCATCTAGGACATCTTGTTCATTTGCTCCGTCATCATTAGGATGATCGGAGCTGGTCGTTCTCCTACCTAGGTACTAGTGGAGTGGTTGTCACCAGGGGAGGTGACCTCCTTTTCTAGAAGTCGGGTCCGGTCTTCGTCCACGCTACTTGAATCCTGCACACCACAATAGAAGACGAGAATTTAAAGAAAGACAGTGAGACTTGCTCCCTAATTTATCCTCTAACTTTCAAGTTAGTAATCTTCATTCCAAGATAAAGTAGGTAAAAACAGAGTAAGCCAGAGTTGAAGTTTGAAAGAGGATTTGTGAGTCTAGTTCGGAGGTGCACTCGGCATGGAGTGGTTTTGGGTTATAGTGTACTCATGGATAACGGCTTTTCAGACCATTGGGTTCACCGAAAACAAGTAGTGTGAAGAGATGGATTGCTTGCACTAGTTTCAATACTGGAGAGAGTATGTCTTTGGAATGTGTCCCGAGGGCTTTTTATAGGTGTTGAACCTCACCACCATCCTTAGGTGGTACGGCGGGCCGTCAACCTTCTAAGGGGATCCTTTCCTTCCAACGAGAGGATACAGGCGCTATTCAGAGTTACAATGGTCAAGAGGGAAGATTTCTTTCTCCGTGGAAATGTCACATGCTATGAATACTAGAACTTCTATTATGGGTCATATGCCGATTTGAAGGCTTCCCTTCCAAGATGTGCACTGATTTGGGGGATTTTGTTTCAGAGGAAGTTACCATTTGGGGAGATTCTCAATATCGCGGCTAATTAGGACAGACGACCGCTACGTGCAGGAAAGGGCTCATGAGCCGTTCTTGACTTAGACCACATCTGGTTTGGGCCGCACCCAGCTACATGGAGACCTTCTCTGGTCAACTGGGGGGTTGACCGTCTATAGGTCAATGGGTTACGATTCTTTTAGGTTAATCACCTACTTAGGCCAACCCAATCCAGCCATCCCTATCAGATGTAATCCCATTAACAAGAAAAATATGAAGATAGTGTTGGGTTTGGTCATTTTATTGTGATTTCTGCACTTATTGCACATATGGCTTTTCACTTCCATATTTGTCATAGATTTTAGCATGAGGAATGTATGATATTCCATTTAAATGAAAATTTGAAAGGAGATTTTCTCATGAGGTTCACACATTTTACGGTTGAAAGAAAGCTGCACTTGAAACATATTTATGCCACGCATGAGTGTAAAATACAGTGACTTCTAAATATGATGAGTATCTAAAGGATACACATGAATAATTAACCTGCCTAATGTGCACCCAAAGAGTGCACATATTCCAACACTGATATAAAATCCATGTTTATATTTTGGGGCACTTATTAAAAGATTTATTTATCATTTTCGGCCACCAACTTGGAAGAGAGAGAAAGAAGAATAATGAGAAAATTTTATCAACCATTTGGGCTCAAATTCTTCTTTTAATTTTCACTATTATTAGATATATTTTTTTATTTGTTATTTTAAACATTTAGCCAGTGATTTCTTATATTGTTCTTCATCTACTGTTGCATTTACCTCATTTTACCAACGTTATATTGAAACCGAAAAGCATTGTTAGGGTTTGTATAATCATTGTTATAATCTTTGTGGATTTTATATGGACTCAAAATCCCTTAGTTTTATTACTTTTATTTACTAGGGGTTTCCATGCAAAAATTACATATATTACTTTTACTCGTTACTGGGTTTTCAATTTGTATAGGGATTTATTCTTATCTTTGTTGTGAAGTTTGGTACCCCTGGCATGACAAAAGGAGATACCAAGTGTGACATTTTACTTATGCCACTTTGATTGGACTCCATAATGAATAATTGGAATCATTAAGTTGTTATCATTATTGTTAAAATGCTTTTTGAAAAAAATCACAATGCAATATTCCATAAACAATCCTCTATAAAAATTTTTGAGGTCTTTCTATTTATTATTCTAAATTCTTTAAGTAAGTTTTAATTAAAAATTTTTAAAAATTAATCTCAGAAGTTTTTGGGAAAAAACTAGTTATATTTTTTAAAAGTTTTTTTTTCCCAAATAAAAAATATTATATTACAAATTATATTTGGCATCTGAAATTTAAAGGCACTTCAAAGTAGTGCAGTCCCTGTTTTACATTTTTGTGCACTGCTGCCGATAAAGTGCAGGCCCAGCACTTTTTAAATTTGATGCTGAAATAATTTGTTTTTTGTTAGCCTTCAATCTCACTACTCGAGTCAGCATCATCAAATAAATACCTAGATAATGATTTGACCTAGATGTCTATCAACATACGTCAGGCCAAGATTAGCATCTTTAATTCAAAATTCTGCCTGCCAAAATATAAACAATATCCGAAGAGATCAAAAAATGTTTCCTTCTTAAATTTTTTTAATATTTAAATCAGTATATATAACAGTTAAATTAAAAGATAAATATGACAATAAAATAAACAAATATGTAAGAAAGAAAAACTATATAGCGTTTGAGATTAGAAGAATTGATGTCAATGTCGTAAATATGTCACAGTTCCCTTGAAAAAGGATATAAAAGGAGACCGACAAAAGACTAGCTTTGTGCCTGGGTTGGTTAGAGACCGGTTGACTATGCAGACTATGAAGAGCCAAAGTCATTGATTGCCAATAACTAATGGAGGCTATGAAGAGCTTTTTCTGAAGTGATGACAATATCGACGCAAGGATAATATTAGATATTTTATCGTAAAATAAAATGTGTCTTATGTCGCTATTTTATATGTATCATGTTGTCTAAAACTATAACTAAAATATTTGTTTAAAGACTTTGCTTTCCATACTCTGAATAACATTTTTATAATAAGTGTAGCAGGTAGGTAAGTAAAAAATCTAATGAAGAGAATTTTTCCTCAAAGATAGCTAATAGCCTAACAAAAGTAACTTTTTTTTTTTTAATCTCGGCAAGATTCCAACAATTATGATAATCTAAAAGTCCAACCAGGTTAATCTAGTCCGACAATGATTTGGGAACACTGGGCTACTGAGGAGGTCTTTGGGATCAATCAAGCCTCCTTGAAGCACAATCTCATGTACCCAATTTATTAGGGCAGCTGAAGTCAAGCCATCTAGCAAGTCCAACGTCAAAAGAGCTACAAAACTTCCAAGAAGGCTGATATGGCAAAAAGAAAATTAAATTTTTAAAATGGTATGTCTGACATAACAATAACCAAAGATTGAGGATGTACAAAATATAATATAATCTTAAGAAAAGTATGATTTGTAAGCTTGTGTATTAGGTGAAACAAGCCACACGGGGCACGACTGGCAAACCATTTGCGCCTTGCCGGCCACTGGGCACAGCTGGTTGCCTCCTAGGTCCGGAATCGAACAGTTGGCTCATGATGGATATGAAGCGAGGTCCCCAGCCAACAGTACAGGGAGAATGAACACTGGACTCAACTTCTCTTTGATTCTCAAGCAACACTTGTATTTGAGGCACCATTTAATACATGTCCAATATTTATTCTCCTCAAGTGGAATACACCTTCAAAGGCTCATGAAGCTTGGCTTTTTTAACTCATAAAGGAGCTTTGCTGCCTCAGCATCCTTGTAAGCCCATTCCAATTGACTTTTCAAGAATCCCAGCCCATTGTCGCCTTATTAGTAATTCAACCCATCAGAACTCGCTTGAGGATCAAGGCAGTCTGTGGAGTTGTTCTTCCAATGTCAAAAACTTGGTTGTGACACACCGGACGCCATCTCCTTAGCACACATGTTGCATTCGTCCAATAGAAAGTCCACTCGGCCATTGTTTTTCAGGGCTGTTAATTCCTAACCATTTACATTATTGTCATTTCCTGAACAAATTTGTTCATCTGAGGAGATAACTTGAGGAGAATTCCCAGAATGCTCTGATAACGCTTGTGTAATCAATCGTATTTCAAATATAAATTCACCACCCAGATGAATTAAAAGTATGTATAAATTTAGTCAATTAAGTTGAAAATCCCAAGTTTATTGGCTTAAAAATTATGAAATAACCCAGTAATAAACTAAAGATACGTATCCCAAAAAAAAAACACAAAACAAAATAAAAAAAAGACACTAAAATCATTACAAGATCCTGTCTGCAAGGCAATATCTCATGAGAAACTATAATTTCTTCTAACATTTAGCCTCCTTGATGAACTATCAGGCAGGGACACCACCGCCTGAGGCAACAACCCCTTAATGGATAGCCATGTATGTGAGCGGCCCAAACCCGACATCCATCCATTTGTAGCCCAGATAGGAGTGTTCAAGATGTTCTGGACAATGAACGCGTGTTTGGACGAGCAATTGTTGGGGGCTCACGCACCGTTACTCAAGCATCGGTCTCAAAGTAGAAGCACCGAAGAAAGAGGCAGCTTGCCAAGAAGACCTCGTAACCCGATAGTGTTGGGGTCCAAGCGGCCCCGAGTAGCCTAACACAGGCACAGTTGAAATGCTGCTTAAGTCGCGGGACATGTGGGGACAACCCAAAGCGGCAAAACCCACACTACCCCTGTGACAACAAGAGGCCCTCAACCTGAGAAGAAGCTTCTTGTAGTACGCGACTGCCACAGAGCTGAACCTCATCCCTCTCCAAACCATTCGGAGCTGAAGACCACCCTCAATGCCAAGAGGATTGCATCCTCCCCTCGAATGGTAGAGAAAATCGGGAAGATATGGCAACACGAGTTTGGAACAAATGCTAGTAGACACTCTACGGATCTGAGGAGATTGTCTTCCCCAATGGAAATCCAGGCGCAGCCGCTTCCTCGCAAACTCAAAATGCCTACCCTGGAACCCTATGTTAGGAGTCTCGACTCAATAGATTACCTACACCATTTTCACACGCTCCGGAGCTTCCAAGCCTAGGCGAAGCTGCCACATGCACATGTTTCCCTCTGACCCTCGAAGGCGACGCCCGCATCTAATTTTATAGTCTTCAGCCGAACTCAATCAAGTCATTTGAGGGCCTAACACAATTCGCCTCCAGTTGGAAGGAATAGTAGCAGCCTTAGCATCTTGTCTGTCTTCGCCAAAAGCAGGGCTGAAAGCTTAAAGCATTTCCTAATCCAATTCACTGTCGAGATCCGGAGGATATCCAAGCTCATCGAAGAGATGAAACTGAGTGCCTTTGTTGTGACTTTGGAGCTATTCGACTTCTTTAAGCACATGGCTTATCAAAATCCTCAGACCTACAAGGAGGTCGAAACTATTTCTCATGCCTACATAGAGGATGAGGAAGCCAATGAAGTGAAGCGATTGGAGCGCACAAACCAACCCCCTAAAAACGGAATGAGGGGGAATGGAAATGATAATTGCCCCCGGGATCCTCAGAAGTAGCTGTAGATCGAGGCTGAAGTCTAGAGGGAGTTCAGGCCCCCGAACCTAACCCCTCTTAATGTAGATTCGAGATGAGAAGTTCTTGAAGTGATCCAAGACGTTAAAGAACCCAGAGGAAGGAAATCAGTTGAAATACTGTCACTATCGATCTCCGGGTCACAATATTGAAAAGTGCTAGACACTATAGAAGAAGATTGAGGACCTGATCCATAAGGGGCACATTACCAAGTTCCTGGGAAGTCCAGGGCAGGCCCTTGGCGGGATGATTTAAAAAACACGGCCGGAAGGTGCTGGGGGGTTCCTGGGCAAACAAGCTACTCCTCGCACTGGGGCCATACCGACAAACCCGGAGGAGCCAACCCACAAAACTTCCCTTAACCTATGCTAGGGGTCACCCTAGTAAAGATCAGGCTACCGGCCCTAGGGTCGAGAATTCCAACTCTCTCAGTGACTCCTAACACCCGAGAGGACATGAAATAGCACCATCTGAAGAAGTACTACTGGTAAATCTTCGCCAAACCTAGGTAAGGTCAGCATATGTTATCTAGAATACCTGTTAAATGTACTATAATTTCATTAATAAAGTTTTTTTCCATTTACACTTGACTGCGCGTATGATCACTTGCTTAGCGTTTCGTCAAATTAGACAACCTAAACTCCCCTTAAATCCAATGAGCATTCGTTCACCCTTAAGACAGCTCTGAGATGATCGAATCTTAAACCTCAGTCACACACAAAATGGCCTTGAGATTGTCGAATCTTAAACCTCGGTCATGCACTGAGCGGTTCGGAGACGGTTGAATCTTAAAACTCGATCACACACCAAGCAGGCCGAAGATGGTCAAATCTTAAACCTCAGTCACACACCGAGCAACTAAGCGACGGTCGAATTTCAAAACTCGATCAAGCATCGAATGGCCCAAAAACAGTTGAATCTTAAAACTCGATCACGCACCGAGCGAACTAGAGACGGTCAAATCTTAATCCCTTAGTCAAACACCGAGTGGCCCGAGGACAGTCGAATCTTAAAACTCTGTCGCGCACTAAACAGCCTAGAGACGATCAAATCTTAAAACTCTGTCGTGCACTAATCGGTCCGGAGATGGTCGAATCTCAAACCTTGGTAACACACTGAGTAGCCCGGAGATGGTCGAATCTTAAACCTCAGTCATGCACCTAGTAGTCGGGAGATAGTTGAATCTTAAACCTTAGTCACACACCAAGTGGCCCAGAGATGGTCATATCAAGAATCCTATAACGCACCGATCAGCAGTGCCCCCCCGCTCTTTGTCTCAAACGTCGCTCAGCCTTCCAAAGTTAGTCCTTGAGCAAGATGATCCGATTTAGAGCCTAAGCATTCATTTCCAAAGCCCTTGAATCTCTCATCAAACTCGGACAGTATGTCCTCAAGAAGGGTGATATGATCCAAGGCTCAAGCGTTCACTACCAAAGCTCTCGAATCTTGCCTCAACCTTGAAGAACTCATGGATGATGCCGGCAGCCCGTTCGCCTCAACATTAGTAGTGCCCCCTGGCTCTTCATCTCTAACGCTGCTCGGCCTTCTAAAGTTCATCCTTAAGCAAGACAATCTAATCCAGGGCCTGAGCATTCGCTCCTAGAGCCCTTAGATATCGCCTCAGCCTCGGACAATACGTCTTAAAGCAAGGCAATGTCATCCAAGGTCCAAGCGTTCACTCCCAGAGCTCTCAAATCTTGCCTCAGTCTTGGACAGCTCATGGATGATGTCAGTGACCTGTCTACCAAAACATCAGCAGCACCCCCAGTTCTTCATCTCTAATGCAACTTGGCCTTCCGAAGTTCATTCTCAAGCAAGATGATCTAATCTAGAGCTCGAGCATTCGCTCCTAGAGCTCTCAGATCTTGCCTCACCCTCAGACAATACATCCTCAAGCAAAGTGATCTGATCCAAGGCTCGAACATTTGCTCCCAGAGCTCTCGAATCTCACCTCAACGTCGGACAGCTCATGGTTGATGCCAACAACCCGTTCATGACCTTTCGACCTCGCGGCGATGCCCCGTCAAATGGCTCACCAACAGCCAGTTGCCTTGTCACTCCTATCAGCAAATGGACAAAGCAGTGCAACCGATGATTGCCCAATGCCCCACTACCCGAGATCAGCCCCCTAATGGCAAATAGGTCTGTCGGACTCAAGGCCGATTTCCCTGATCCGAGCACTTGGGATGACTGGTCCTAGGATGAATCACCGAGGACTGAGTCACCAACGCTATCCACAGAAAATCAGGGCATCAAATCGCCGACCCCCCACACTAAAGACCATGTGATGCCCTAAAAAGGGATACGCAAACTAGCCCTTGCAGAAGGCATCCCATCATCGTACATACCGGGAGCTGGCAAAACCTAGCGACCCGACATGGGGGGCTAGTGATGGATCCGATAATCCTGTAGACCGATCTAGCGACAAGCCCATTCGTCGTTAGGGAAGACTGAAGTCTAGAAGGCCTTGCGATAGGCCCAATCACAGCCAGCATATACTACGTTGGTGGAGACAGAGGCTGGCTAAGCCACCAAGCAGCCCCTTGCGGCACAACCAATCATGGCATAGAGAGCTCTCTAACTTAGTGACGATAGCCTGGCTAGTGCAGAAGGTACCGACACGGTAGATGCTAGCCATTGGTAGCCATGGTCAATGCTTAAAGAGGACAGCCTCACTCGCCTACTTGTAGCAGAAAGGACTCTATTACTGCTAAGCCGCTATAACCACCAGGTGGCTTGACGAATCACCCGTTGAAATTGCCTAGCAAGTGTCTGCAAGGACCACTCATGGTCACACCATCACCGCAATGTGACAACTGACATGTCGGCCACAACCATTGCAGGGGCAAGTCGACGAATCCTGATAAAACACCTGTCATGAGCTTTGGTGCCAACGCTATCTCTACGAAACATTACAAATACCCTTCACCATTACAAGAGAATGGGGGATCCCAATTGACATACAAAAGTTTAGAAAGAACTAAGCTCTCTCTATATCTCATAGGTCTTTCTCTCTTTCCAGCTCTCAAAGCCGTTTTGTGCCAAGTGCATTCTAGGAGCCCAGTCCTCCACTAAACTCACATTCCCCAGTTCGTGTATCATTATATATTGCACTCTCTACCTTTCCACTCTATGAGAAAGGTTACTTATTTGGGCGTTAAATAATAAAATACGGTGTGAGTCCCACCAATTCTCTGACTTCTTATTTGTTATTTGAGGTGTGCAGGACCCGGTTAGTAGACACAGAGATTGGATCCGATCGAGTTTGACCAGACGCGAAAGACCCAACGGCTCATTTATAAGTACAATAATTCAGATATAAGGATACATCAAATTTAATAAAATTTCTTACATATACAAATTATGAATAAAATTTTAATGATCTCAAGGAAGCCATAATTAGGACATACATCTTATATCTTAAATGATTATTGCATCAAAAAATGAAACATGAATAATCCATCGAAATCATGAATCATTTTCACATCATTTTTAAAAGGAACTAGAAATATAATGCCAACAAGCAAATCATGAAATCGATAATTATAATAACTTGACTGGAAATACCTAATAATTGAACCATCATTATGAAACCACGTATCATAATTTTTTAATGTGATAATAACTTTAATTTTTTAAATATTGGTTATCATGTTTGATTACCAATACAATACGTGTAAAAACAAATTTATATATCTAAATTCATAAAAGTTAAACTTTTACTTTACCAGTAATAAACTACAAAATTAAAATCAAATTGAAATCATTCTTATCTCGAATAAATGGGGGATGATTTCTCTCTTCCATCTCTTTAGGACTTGTATAGATTTTTTATAATTCTTATACATCTTAAAATAACGGCCATAGATGATTTTTTATAAAATAAGACATGATCATTTATAAATTATTAGAATATTCAGCCTTTTCATTAAAGAGTGTGATTTAAATAGGCGTGTTTGTTAGTGTGCGTTTGTTCCAATATCGTGGTACCTGATGGACAATTATATGTAGACTGAAATTAGCCTTTAGATCTAATTCAAACTTGATTGGTATACTCATATCAGTTTACTATATAATATATTTCTTATCTCTTAGCCTATTTTTTTGACTTTCTAGAGAACAGGAGAAGAGAGGGGAAGAAAATGATGACATTTTGGAGCTTAAATCTCAATGATTGTTTAGGTTTAAGTTGAAGTAGGTGAATTTCAACCTTATTTTTTTATTCTTTGTTTGAAAATTTTGAAGTTCTTTTTCATGTTTTATTTAAAATTTAAGATTTTATACTTCTAATTTATATGTAAGTACTTATTCATTTTTCATTTAATATTTAGTGTTCATATATGTCCTTCTTTTATAAGTTTTTTCAAACATTAAAATATGTTATCCATATTTATGAAAATGTTAAAATTTATTAATGAATATTAAAATTTTTAAATTTTAAAGATAAATGTATTTTTGCATGTTATTTTTAGCAAAGATTTTAAAGAATCCTCTTGCATGTCTAATATTATTATAAATCCTGCTAATATCTATGTCTTATGAAAAGTCATTTTACTTTCATTTGAAAAAAAGATATTCTTTTTTAGAGATTTTTTAACATTTATTTGAATAAAGTTTCATAAGAATTTGATAAAAAGTAAGTGTACTACGATGTATTACAATACATTAAGACACGGTTATATGAAGTCTACTCATGGTGCTAAAGAATATTGAGCATGGCCTGGTCTATAAAGCGTTTTATAAATAACCCATCTACTAGTTTAAATGGTACAGTATGGCTCTACCTTACAAGGTTAGTTGGCAGGATATCTCGACCTTTGGTTCATTAATATAATTATTTGACATTTGCCCATTTATTCATGATTTCTCTTACTCATATTTATCATGCATATATTTACTGTAGTATCATTTATTTGTTAAATATTTGGCTCATTTTGTAGCATTTTATCTTTTAAATTAGTAGGTTTGTTCTTTAGGGGAGTTTGAATTGATAGTTTTTGCATAGAGATCCATGAATTTTCGTATTTATTTATATATTTTATATTTGATGATTTTAAGGGAAACACTTTGATGATTTGCTTACAATCGTGGGTATGTATAATTATTATAGTATGGCTGTAGGCTAATACATCCTTTCAAATTTCTGCTTTGTAGTATTTATAGCATGTCATGAGTTATATATATTTAATGACTAGGCATAATCTTTGAGGTTAGATTGGAGCAAATTTAATTGATTTCCTGGATAAAGTATATTATAATACGTGAGAGATTCATTAATGCAACTTTGTACAGTGTGTGCTCTTGGTTATCAATTTGTATTGCAATTATTTGATATGTGAACGGGACTGTGACATTTTAGCCATAGATTGTGTGACCATGAGCCGTTTGATAAGTTGTCTGGAAAATTGAAAGAGTCAAAGTGAAGCTACTAAAACAGTGGATCGACAAATGTTGATTTTGAAGTATAAGTTAAGGAGAGTTAAACTGTCAAATTGAATAATCAACTATTCACATTTAGCCAAAATTTTATAATCTTTTGGTCATAATTCATCATTTTTTATTTAGATGTTACATAATTTAAATATAAAAGATATTTTCTTTAATTTTTATCTTACTTTTAAAATTTAAGAGTTAAATAGCTTGCAGTGAAAATGTTGAAAATAAGCACTGACCTTTTAGATAGAAGGTTGCACGTCAAAAGAAAATACATATTTATTTCTTACGTTTAAAAAAAAGAAAAAAGATATATGGTAGCGATTTTAAAATGAAAAAATAAAGATATTGTTTTAATTTTTTAAAAATATAAAAATTCATTAAATTCTTAACCTTAAAAAGATAAAAATACCGTTTAAAGTATTTTTTTTAATTTTAAATTTTAATTGTTAAAATTATTTAATCTAACATATATTTGAGAGATGTCTAAGCTGTGGGTATGCTTACCCTGCAGTAAAAAGAAGACGAAATATTTTTGGGGCATAGGGATGAGAAATTTGAGGGTTCCCTTCTTACCATTTAGGGAGCTTAACTCAAACATATATGCTAGTTTAACACTTGGGGTATAAATTTTGGTTAATTATGTTTATCTATAGACAAATTTATATTATATTTTGAGGATAAATTATAGATCCAAATACAATATTAAATATTTAGACTGTTTGAGTTAAATTGTTTTGGCAATAAGTTCTCGTGGGCGAGGCACGAGCCATGTACTCACGCTGCAAACACAACTTTGAAGAAGTCGGACCGCAGATCATTCGCAAGCTAGACGCTTATGTTGCATATATTTTTTTGCCTTGGAAGAGGCAAATTGTTGGTGGGGTGCAAGCAAGCCGCTTGATTTAGTCGTTCAGCTCATTTTTTTCGATGAAATCGGAGAAAAAAAGATTTCATCAAAAAAAAGAGAAGGGGATGGAAGGTAGAAGGCAAGATTGAAGAATTCTTAGACGAATCTCAGTGATTTACTTAAGATAAGTATGTTTCGTGCGTTCCTACTCTAGAATTTCTTATAAATTAAGAGAATAACTTCATATTTGGTTCAAGTTCAAGATTTATGTTCTAAGTCCCATGCATGTAATATTTTGATGCTTTTCTTGAATTTATCTGCATGCAAGATTTTTATGGTTATAAATTTTGAAATTATAAAGGCTTGAGCCTAAATTCATGAAATTTATTAAGTGATCCTGAATTTGTAATGTTTATTGAAGAATAGTATCTTACATGTTCACTTTATGTAAAAAAAATTTTAGAAAAATAAATTATACAGTAAAGTTTAAGTCAAATTATTTGCTTTTAAATTATAAAAAATATGTTTTATTTTATAGAGTTTATTTTGCTTTTTAGAAGAACCACGTAACGAATTGATAGAAGAAATTGAAGCACGTTCCGATACATTATTTTGTAAGTGAGGTACCAAACATCCATGAATAAAAAAAATAGTATTCAGATTCATTTATACGATTTAATTTATGAGGTAAAAAAACACTTATGAGTTTTACACAATGGCTTGTGGCCTCATCTATGAGGTAAAGTGCGTTAACCAGTTGTCAAAATTTTAACCCTCTTAGTGAGATTTATTACTGACTATTAGTTTTAAATTTTATATGCTACACTTGATTTGCCATTAATTATTTTTCTATATTTGTGGTGAATTTTTGTCTCTTTTTATAATTCTTCTATATGTCATGTTAAATTTTTAGCTCACTTTTATGATTCACCATATTTTAAATTAGCAAGTTTGGGTCATTTAATGTAATTAAATTGTGTTGAGTTTCGGATTAATCCTTTGTGAGTCCTAAACCTAATATTTATGCTACTGTTCAATTTTGGCATAATCAGGAAAGTTTGACCGAAACTTATACAAAGATTTGCTCAAACAAATGTCATTTTTTATTGGCATGATTGAACTATGATTGATATACGCTCGAAGGAGCATGTCCATGAGAGCAAAATGCTCATATTTCGCGCATATATAATGGGCATATGTACTTAAATTAGATAAAATAAGCATGTCTATTGTATGCATAATGGGCACATATGCAGAAGTAGTTTAACATAGTTACTATGATGGGTGTTTAATAAACACTTATGTCAAGATAGTTTTTGAGAATGTATTTCATTTGACATTCAAACATTAATTTCACTCAAATATGTTTTCAATTAGTTTTACTCATACTTTGAAACAATTTAGAGTTTTAGGTTACTAAAAGAAAGTGGGAAAAGAGAGAAAAAAATTACATGTCGAATTAAGAGAAAAAATGGGAAGAGAATAAGAAGGTTTAGCCAATTTTTGAATATTTAATTATATTTCTATCTTTTTCGTATTGAATATATCATTCTAGTTGATGTTAGAATATTTTTATCGATAATTTCATTCATTTTGCACTTTTTTTATTTATTACTTAATTTGCCTAAATTTATACTAAATTGAAAAATGATTTTGAAGAGTTTATTATAATTGATTCACGCTGTAGTGAATTTTTTTTTTATGTATTTTTTTATTAGTCGAAAAAGTTTATCATATAAAATTCTTACAATTATTTTTATTGTATGATTCTTTTTACTATGAATATATGTTATCATCTAATATTTTCACATATTCAAAAAAAAAAAAGTTTGATAATCAATCCTGTTAAAACTTTGTTCTTGATTTTATGTGATAAAGTTTGAATGGACCGGTCCCAACAAATTCGGTAAGTGTTCTAAGTAAAATTTTGTAAAGTATAAATGTTTTATGATTATTTTGCTAATATTGATGTATAATTGGTTAAACTATAATTGTGAGCTATAAGAGTAAACTTGTGGATTATAGTTATTGGAGAAATTTCTACGATAATTTATATATATTTTTGAATATTTGAATCTTTATGTAGCAATTGATGAATGCTGAGCAGGCAAAACAAGTAAACTTGACCATATCATGCAATAAATACATTTAATTATGTGTTTAAAATCACTAATGATTATAACTTAGGGATCTTAATCATGATTATAATTAAACGTAAAGATCCAACTCTCATTAATTTAGCTTACACTTAAATAGACAAAGCGTACACGATTTCTCACGTTCAACACGTCCCCATGAATTCCATCCCCAATTTATTATTCTTGTGAACCACGGCAAACTTGCAAGTTTGAAGCAAATTTTTCTTGTGAGTCAGCAATCATCAATATAACACCTGTGCTACGAATTCTACCACATACGGCAATCCCAACTAATAAATTTGAAAATAGTAAGCATAAAAAAGAGGGGCAAACAAATTATATCACCAAGTTGCCGCATAAATTAAACAGTTTTGGTAATCATTTATTTATGACAATCGAAAGCAACCTTTTTAAAGTAGTGGCAATGTTGAAATAAGTTAGCTTAATGGTAAAGTCATCTTTCTTTTCTATTTTTTTAATTTTTTTATTTTTTGCGATGATAAATTCAAGTTGCCCGTTTGTGGGATTGGTCTAATCTCCGGGATAAATTTTTTCATATTCCTTTTACACTGTGAATTCTATAAGAATATGGAAAAATGGGTTTTATTTTTTATTGTGTTGTTATCAAGCGAATTTAGGGTCCTATTAAAGTAAATTCGGTGTTTATGACTATATGAAGATTGTAATAGAGAAATTGGGTTGGCTCTGATTGAATGAAAAAAGGGAGACCTAAAAATATTGAATCGAGGCTCGGCATTGTGAGCAAAATGTGTTAAATCTATAAAGATTGGAATCATTCCATTTTCAATACGATCTTTTCATTTGATGGAAAGAAGGCTTTGTCACGTATGGAACTTTCTTAGTTAGTCATTTTTGTGTTTTCCATGGTGATTTGGTTCATTGGGTTACTATTACAATGGTGCCTGACAAAATGACGAAAATGGAGATAATATCAATGTTGTAGTTCTTTCTCACTTCCCCTCGTAGAAATCGGATCAAGTAGTACATTTAGAAATGTTTAAAAAAATTGTTAATCCAATAGGTCAAATTAAAACCGGTAAAACTAGATCAAAAACTAAGATTCAATTTGGTTATGGGTTAGGAAGAAATTATTTTTTGGATTTTGCTTCGATTTTAGATTACAATTTTAAAATTACTAATTGTTCAAACCGACCATATTGTATAAAAAAGAAAAAGTAACAAGTTTTAAATTAATATAATTTTTTTATTATATTATATGTAGAAATAGTTTGACTTAAAAAAATGTAATGTTATTGATATTGATAGTTTTGAGTGAATTAGAATTTATAAGATATCTGAATAGAATAAAACTGGTATTTATAATTATATAAAACTTATATTGATGATAGTTAATTACTAAATTATTATATCAAGCTGCTTTATTGCATTTTGATAGTTCTTACTTATTTAAAAGTGAAAGGTCGTTTCATCCCAAAATTTACAACAAAGTTTCAACCTCGTGAAAGATTCATAGAAGTAGTACAAAATTAAATAAATATTCAATATACGTAAAGAATATTTATATCTAAATGTCAAAAATAATAATATACATAAAACATATACAACAATAAGTAATAGTCAAAATAGACAAATTTTGATGACGAAGGAAAAACTCGATACCCACATTAATTGAGAAAAACCCTTCAAGTTTCAACTGCCAGAGAAGATATCTACTATAAAAATTAATTTACAGATCGAGTAATACAAACGCGCTAACCTAACCAACTTACTCCCGTCTTATGATACCTACCAAGGAACTCCTTGGATTTGCCCGCAGCAACGAAATCGAACGTCTTTCGGTGTTCACGTCAATCTTTTCTCTCAAACCGTTTGAAGTAACAAATATCACCGGATCCCCTTCTTCACAATACCCTTGTTGCCACGAAGATAAAAGGGTAAGAGTATTGAATCAGTAAAAAGAAGGTGGTGAGAAAACCTGTTAGTGCATGAAACACAATGATGTAATTTTGATTTTCTTAATTGAAGTAAGATTAATGGAATAAAAGTTAGATTTCTCTCAAAGGGGGTGCTCCAATATGTTTCAGCAAAAAGTTAGGGCAATTGAAAAAATGAGAAAATTTATAGAGAGCTCAAAAAACGCATTTAAAAAAATGGTCATTGCCTCAACGCTTGAGCGCTACTCGAGTGCATGGCGAGCGCACCTAGGGTTTCAAGAGGAAACCCTATCGGGGCTCGAGTAAGAAGGCGGTGAGCTTTGAGTGGATGGTTACTGGATTTCGAGCTCGAGCGCTCGGTGAGCCATGGAAGGTACGTGGTGTTGGGTCCTCAACCCAACAAATTGGTTTTCATCGTTTTTCGTAGCAAATGACGGAGTTCATTTGGCGTACACTAAGTCTGGAGAACAGTGGACGGTCAATGAAAATTGACTGATGAATGGCCAACTCTGGATTCCGATCAATTGGAGGTTGACCGAATGCAGAGTCCAAATTGTAAAGTCTCGTGCGAAGTGCGTCAATCTTCTGTATCTCATCGTGGAAGAGTTTGCCATTTAGTGTGAATTAGATGGAACGGTAAAAGTAACAAACACCACCGAATCCCCCTCTTCGGAACTGTGCAAAGGGTGGAGTTCCCAAAAGTGGAGCCAACAGGGGCGCGGAGGGCCAAGGCGGGGCTGGCCAAGGGCGGCCAAGGGGGTAAAAGGTCAAGGTAAGAATGTCAAATCAATAAAAAGAATGTTCGACCACGGAAGAAAACTAGGAGTACTTCAAGTTCGGTAGGGGCGGAAGAATGTACATGAAACATTTCTAGTTGAGGGGAAGTCAGATATAAAAGTTTTAATTTTGTTGGGTTTGGTTACTCTAACCCAACAAACTAGTTTGTCATCGGAGGATTTTCTGAGCAAGATTCATTTGGCGTACACTAAGTCGAGTAAATCAATGTTAACCTAAAAATGACCAACCTTTTCCTCTCAAGAGGTTGACCGGTTGAGAGTGCTCCAAAAAGAAAGTACTTGACCGGATGGAAAAGTTATGGCAACGGAGGTTGAGAGGATGAATGCTGAAGACGGTGAATGTGATGTTGATAGGTTGGGAGAGGAATCCGATCAATGAAAAGTTGATCGGCTGAGTAATGGGCCTGAAAAGCCAAAGGGAAGGCCGGCATTTACTAGTTTTGACACCGGTATGGATCGCCCGCGAACATGGCTGAGTGCATAGTAGCGTCCGGAGATATGGGTTGTGCACGGATGGCGAGGATATGGAATATTCGCACCTAGGGTTTCAAGACCAAAGAACGCCGGAGGACTCTTGTGATGGTTAAAGAGCACAGATAGTGCTGGGACTTGATCACAGAAGAACGACTAAGGACGTCGTGGGCTCGAGCTCTACAGAAGGTGGCGAGCTTTGTGTACGCCGTCTGCGGATTGTAGAGTTAGTGGTTAAAGTTGTTGGTAGGTTACAAAGTAGGTGGCAGGCGTTTGTCCACACGCAACCTGTCTATTGGTTGAAGGTCTCCGGACAGATTATTATATATATATGTGTGCTAGACATGCTGTGCTTTGTTTGCGCAATGCGCCATGGGAGTGACCATGGTTGATAGAGAAATCACCACAAGCGAGCATTCGTTCGGATTTATGTAGCCAAGGGCTTGTATAGCCGGCCACATGTGTGCGGGGTAAAACGACAGTCGTCGTTTCACCAATACTTGTAAAATGAGAGAGTAAAGAGTACCACAATGAGGAGAGAAAGAGTTAAAGAAAGAGATAGCAGTGAGTGAAACACAAAGAGTGAAGCTTTGTATTCTCGTACTCTATTCTTCGTTTTTGCCTTTAGGGCTTGTGTAGTAAGGGTGGTTACTGTACTCTGTCTCTGGGTTTGTGTAACCATTTTACATAGTAAATTTATTGATGAATTTTGTGTCCCGTGATTTTTCCTTAGTTGAGAAGAGGTTTCCACGTAAAAAATGATGTGTGTCTCTTATATTCTTGTTCATATTAAATGGTGGCTAATGATAACGGTGGGGTTCGAGTATTCCGATAAATACAACCCGGGTATCGACCCCAACACGAATTGGGGTTCTAAATATAGGGCTCCTAGAATTGGAGTTCGAGTGGTTAGTAGGCGAACAGCAGGCGTGATACTCCTGAAACCCGAGAACGAACAACTATAAAAATAAGTTGATGCGGCACTTTGATGAATACAACCCAATATCGACACATTACTAAATATGATTACGAAATACGCTAATCATAAAAATGACCATAACAAAAAGTATTATTAATTTTAAGATTTGAATCCGTTATTATTTCATGAAAGTGACTCTTAGAGGGTTTTGCAAAACATATTGTTCTCATGGATTGAGTGGGATTCCATCTCTGAAATAGATGAAAAGTTTTATTCTCTATAGCTTGAACATTAATATTTAAATAGATCTTTATTATCTAATTATTTTAAAATAATAATTTTATTTAATTCTTTTTAATTTTTATAAAAAATACTTAAATCAATTTTAGAAATGGATGTCTATGTATTTTATACTTGAGTATATCATATTAGTATTTTAAAATTATGTAATTTATACAGTATTTTTATAATATTAGTTGAAATGTTATAATGTGTAAACTAATTAACTGGTGTAATCAAATTATTTAACAAGTTGATCACTCAACTGATTAAACGGTCAAGTCGATTCTAATACGATTTCACATTTTATCGAATTAGTTCAATCGGGTCGGGTTATTCTCTCTAAATAAATTGAGGATTTCTAGTCCTAACTGAAATGACAAAAATAGGCAGATCATGCGGCGTAGACATTGGCCCAAAATTAACAAAGCGAAAAGGCAGAAGTAGAAAAAAGCCGTTCGGACGCGGAGCAGAAATTCAGCACCAAGTGGAGACCGTTTTAAACGTAACGGCTAGTATTGGCCTCTTATGTCCTTTTCTCTCTCACTTTCATTTTTCCTCTTTGAAACACCTATTTAATTATTTTTTTTCACAAAAAGGGATTAATCATACTTGTAATCACATATGCGGCGACCATATATGAATCCAAGTTGGGGTGGCTCTATCTCTTTAAGATTAAATTTTAAAATAAATTGTTATAATTTAATAATTAATTTTAATTATTTTTATATATTTTAAAAAATAATTAAATTATAACCATTCATTTAAATATCAACCATTTATATTAGAAAAAAATAGATGCCATTTTTTTAAGAGATTAATCCTCCCTAATCCCATTTGGATCTATATTTGTTTTTAATAAAGGGGGGTTATTATTGTTATTATTAGATATGGATAAGTTAGGAGGATTTTGTTTTTCAAAATAAAGGTGGTATGATGAATAAACATATGAATTCATTTGCTTCATCTTTTTGGATAATAAGATTGGTGTATTTTTTTGATATAATCATAAGGAAAGATCATTTTTTTATTTTACTTTCTAATGGTAATTTAAATATATCATGTTCTTTGGCAAACTTGTCATCAACCTATTGTTATGCCATCGGCTTAAAAGTAGGTGATAATTAATAGCGAATAAAACTAAATAAAATATTTCTTTATCTTTTATCCAAAGTTAGATTGGACCTGATTGAAACTAAAACCAAATAATATAATAATCATGATATTCAATAGTAGAAACAAGACCAATCCAAATTATTATGTTCAATCTCTAAAATAATTATAATAATTCTACTTAGCTTAAATAACCCACAATAAAAATAACAACTCAAAATCTATCAATCACCATATTAAACCTGTACAAATCTACATAATACAATAATTTTAATATAAACTGAGAAAAATAATCAAATATACAATAAATCCTCTAATAGAAAATTGAAATGCATTCCAAATACACATAAGATAAACAACATCTTCCAATATTTTTCATCTGAGTCCCTACAAGTAATCTATTAATCTCTAATCTAAAAGGGTCTGAAAAAGGATAAATCATGAGCCTATAATTTAATAAATTAATATACTTAATAACAAATATATGCCTAATAAAACAAAACAAATTGATAAAGATAATAAAATATGTGTGAAATTCAATGTACCCAAATATCAAATGTCCAAATTTTTAAAGTTTGAATACAATTTTGAATAAAAAAAATTTATAATCCATATATAAATATTAAATAATTTTAACTATAAAATTATCTAAATGCTCAAAAGTTTAAAATCTAAAATCAAATACATTCGGAGACTTTGTCAAATTTTATAAATTTTAAATAGTCAAATCATATCAAATATAAAGTATTATATAGGAAAAACCTAAAAAAAATTCAAAATATTTTAAAATGGAGCACCAATGATTTAAAGACTAATTTTAAAAAAAGAGTTACACGTATTCTTGATAACTTTTAAACAAAACATTACTATTTATACACGTAAGTTGGCTATTTACATATTGCTCCCTATAAATACAGTCAAATATTACTTATTTTGCTACCCATGGGGGTATATATAATCCTCAAATCTATTTGATATATATTATAACGTTTGAAAATATTATTTTGTTCAACTTTTTACAATGATTCTCAGAAAATAAAGGACTCTAAAATAAAAAGCTCAAAAATATTCATCTCTATAAGAAAAGTATAAAATTTTCTTTCTATGATAAAGTATAAATATCAAATCAAAGAATAAAATACAGTTTGATCCAAAACACATATATAAACCATCATATACAAGGCTCAAAAACATAATTTTGTAACTTTTATTCCACAAATATTTGTATATATGAATATAATATTTTAAATATTCACTTATTTTGTACAAATTAAATAAAATCCTTAAATGTTTGATAAAACTCAAATAAAATCTTAAAAATTTTTGCAAAAAATAAATGCATGCAATTCAAAGTAGGGAAGTTAAAAGGCCACATACATATGTCACATCCCAAAATTTTATCCCGATATTAATTAATAGAATTAATCTATCTTATACTAATCACTCATATTTTAGGTAAAAACTCTAAAATAATGATAGACGTGAGTTTTACGTTGATATCATAACTGACCAAATAAAAATAAATATAATAAATAATCTAATCATAGGATCTGAATACCATGTCACCATGTCATTGAAAATAAACAGCATCAAGACATTAGTATAAGTGTAAAGAGTTATGTTTGAACCATAATCAAAGTTAACTACATCCATAGTATTATATTATTTTTTTATACAAATACCATTATCCAAAATAATACAAAATATCATAAGCTATTATTCAAAAATTAAATACAATATCAAATTCTTATAAAATTCTAAATTAATTTCTTCTTAAATCAACTCCTCCTTCATGATTCTCACCTACAAGTGCTTGAACCCATTAATTTGGAAGGGTTTAGCAAAAACGAAAGTAAGAATGAGATAAAAACTAAGTAAGGCATATAATTAAACATAATTTAATATATAATTTGTAATGAAACATATTGGAAGGACACTATATCAAATTCAAATACCATGAGGTGGATTTTCCATTACAATTATGCACAATTTCTAAATATTCCTTTTTAGTTCTAAATTGATCGTACTATGCGAAATATTTATGTGCAAATATGCTATTCTTTTGGACCAAAGGCCAATAAAGCCTTATAAACTAATGAGTGGATAATTGAAATCCAAATTATATTTATTTTCATACAACCAAAGATCTTATATTACTATTTAAGATATGTAAGTGGACTATCATACATATCACCTTATAAACGAGACTAAAATTGCTTTATCCATGGATGATAGGCTCAAATCTCAATCACTACTATAATATACTAAAACATGCCATAATATATCATCGCTGAACTTATTACAATAGACCGATACATAAATAAATAAAAACTCTATATAATTATAATAATTTTTATATTTTTTCAATTCAGAGAAAATATTTTTAATTTTTTAATAAATTATAGAGCTTTTTTATTTAAATTTTATCAATTTTTTAGCATGTATTATATAGAATTTATGTAGAAATAATTTCTTTTTAAATATGCAAAGTTGTTCTAAGAAAATAGTACAGAAAAATAAATAAAATTTCTCAATTTAATATTTTATTTCAAATATCATACATGTAGGTACAAATAGAAAAAATATAGTACATATAGAACATACACTTACTAAATTTAAACATGCAAAAGTATCATGTATGAATTTAAATTATACAAAAGTCAATTTATCATGATTTTAGTACATGTATGAAAAAAATTGTAGAAATTCGCTGAATAATACAATATACATGAGTTTAGATATAAATTTTATACAATATTACAAAACATAAAATGAGTAATACATGCATATGATGAATAATAATTTAAAGTATAAAAATACAGCATGCATGCACTTTTGGAATGATAATACTCAACAAGTGGAAAGAAATCAACAATAAAAGAAAGAAAGGATTGGGATGCATATATTTTAATTTCAAATTTATTAAAATTTTACTTGGATTACTTCAAAAGCCTTTCTCTAGCTTCTTCTCTATCTTTCTCTCTTCTTGTTTTCTTTCCTCTCTCAAAATCTTACAAATTTGATTAAAAATTAGTTGAACATAACTTATATAGTAGGCTGGTATACATGCATGCGTTGAGCGTGCATCAGACACCATGGACAAACACAAGGGCACACAAGCATCGCCTTGGGCACGCATTAGGTATTGACATTTTGCTTCAACGCACTAGAGCGTCCCTCAAGCATTCATTAAACATGATTATATTATAAAGCGCACTTGAATTCCAATAAAATATCCATTATGCGCAATCTCTCTACCCAGGCACATATGTGCACACTTCAAGTGCTAGTCAAGCATCCATCAATTCGATATAACCTAATTTGACTTTAACTTTAACCCACATAATTATTCTTCTTTTATCTCAATTCTTTATCTTAATTTAATTAATTATGGTGAATTTTAAAATTCAAAATTTATACATTGTAACATATATATCGAAATGTAGATAAAAACAAAAGATTAACAAATAAATCAAAGAATTGGCGTAAAATATTTGTCTTAATTTTTTGATTTAACAAATCTGATAAGATAAATTCATACCCACATAATATTTCTCTCTCTTCATTCTCTTTCTCTCCCTTCTCTTTCTCTCTCCTCTCTCTTTCTTTCCAACAAAAATACTATGAACAGTATGCGTAGGCCTTTTATAACTAAATCGATGTATAAATGCCTAGCAGACGTGTATCGGGCACCACTCATAACTTTCAAACATGCACGAGCATTATATTAAACATGGCTCAAATGCCAACACTCTATACAAATGGTGCATGAGTATTGTATAGGCACATATCACACACCACTTAATCAATCTTAAACATCCATAAGCATCTCAGATATGCATATCAGGAATGTGATCTCTATCTTAGATATACATGAGTATAAGTCATGTGTCTTTTTTGTGCTGACTTAATTTCATTAAAATCAAATTTCTCCCCAATATATGTTATGTATTTTTTTAAAAAAATGTTAATATAAAATTATTCTAATAATGTTATATTTCAACAAATAAAAATTGGGCATTACATCTCTTATGTTTTGAGTTCTCTTTATCATCTTAATAATTAGGATTGTATGATATAAAATTAAAAATAAATATTAAAATATAATATAAAAATAAAAATTGAATCAAAACTCTACATTGTATGTTATATTATATCATGTGATTTCAATCATTGAAAAACAAAGACGTTCAAAATTAGACAACTATAACGTTTCTCCTTCTTTGGAGTTGGAGGCTTATTAATAGCTTGAAAGTTAAGCTTATAACTACCCCCATCCTTATAATCTTGGAATTTTGTAGTTCAGTAAATCGATATCTTAAAGGGGGAAAAAAGCAGCAAGAACATGTACGTATACAAAATTTCAGTGGTTTCGTAAATCCATCGAAAACGTTCTGAAGGAATTATTTGATGCTAAAAGAAATAAAAGAAAAATGGCAGAAAATCAATTGTACTTTTGCATAGCTTTCACAAGCGTTAAAAACCTTTAAAAACCTAAATAAAATGTGACCTCATGAACCGGGTTTCTTATATGCACCCTTAAGGAGAAAAGGTAAGATTGGGTCAAACCTTTAAACTTTTAAATTTAAATATTGTACATCATAATAGTTAATAAAATATCAAATAATACGGGACTCAACTCCAATATACATTCTGACGTTCAAATAAGAAATTTTTTTATGAGAACTGATGAGTAGTAATACCCAAAACCTAGATAAAAGGCCCGAGGACTTAGGTCTATGGCCCAAGAAGCCTAGAAAATTGAACTAGTTCGAGAAGCTGATTTAGCTTGGGAAATTTGAGGACTCTGTAAGAGACCAAAGTCTCCAATAAAACCTCTAGGACATGGCATTGTGGATATAGCCCTCAGTTCAAGCTTGAGAACATTTGTCATCGAATGTTTGCAGACGTGATAAAGGTCAAAACCTTTATCAAGGACGCGAACTCTGACAAATCTCCAATGGCACGAGCGCAGAAAAGAAGTTTAGGACGACCAAGAACGCCAACTCAGATTGTTGACTTTCACAAAGGTACGCGCAATCTTTATAACACACAATCTTCACAGTGAATAATGGTCTATAGAGCAGGTGTGATCTCTATAGAAGTGATGTCTCACAGAGTTAATCCCCATACATGCAATCTTTCTAACACGATAAGATAGATTTGTAAAGTTGGTGATAGGATCCACTGCATACGCCGTCTCCATGTGGCTGCTCCACCAGGAGGACTTAACCACTATATAAGCATTTACTATGTACCTAACAAAGGATCCGAATTTCCACCTTAGCATTTTCGCTCTTAGAGAGAGAGAAAGAAGGCATTCATGTTGTACCACCGAGAGAGCACTTGTGAGTGTAAGAGTGGCTCTTAAGAGTCACCATACACTTTGCTCTTTATTCTTTGTACTCGCATTCAAAGATAGTGGAACTGTTCTCGGATCCAATGTCCCGTGATTTTTTTCTCATTTTAGAAGATATTTTTTTATGTAAAAACTCAACGTGTCACCATCTCTCTCTCTTTCTTTTACTAAAAAGATATATTTTTGTTGTTATGTATTCGGATCTTATCCGTATAGAGCCCAAGATCCGAGGATGCAATATTGGCGCCGTCTGTGGAAACTGACTAAAAGTCAAGTTAACATGTATTCTACAGCAAAGAAGATGGTGAACACCCAAGCCCAAGCCAATGCCTCGGTCAGAGAAGCTGCTTCATGTGCCAATGTCCCTACTGCATGAGTATCAGGATAGAGGACCATTCTAATCCGTATGTCCGAGTATTAGCAATGAGAATGGATAACATTACCAAAGTTGTCCAGGCCCTTTATTCAAGAATGGACGAGTGGCAAAAGGGGGCGCCCTTCAAAGCCACTCAAACCGCCATGTCCTAGAAAAAGGGAAGGGAAAGAACACCCCACGAAGCCAACCAGCTAGTATGAGGACCCGAGGACACAAGTTACTTTGAGCAACAGAGTTCCACAGCAACTTGAAGGTCGCTTGGGTCCTCGATTCAAGTGAAAAACCCCAGAGAGGCAAAATTCTTGAAGTTTGCGTCACAACCAAGAGCACGCCTTTGGGAGGCGTCCCTTCATGACGAGATCCCTCCAAGGGCTAGGAGCCTTCCTGAGTCTCAGGTTGTTCAAAACTCCTACTAGTTGAGGAATTACCTCAACGTGAAGAAGACGACGGCTCCACCCCATGTGAAGGAGAAGTTTGAGAAGGTCTGGCAGCGAGTTTTTAGTAGAGACAATGTAGGAGGAGCAGCTGACTTGCATTAAATCTCCGTTTACAATGGAGATCAGAACGAGGCAACTCCCAAAGTTTAAGATGCCAAACCTCGATACCTACTATGAAAGTGCTAATCCGATTAACCATCTGTATCATTTTCGTGAGCATCTGAGCCTCTAAGACTTGGATGAGTTGACTATGTGCCGTGCTTTCCTTTAATGCTCAAGGGTGACATGAGGATTTGGTTCTACAGACTACCTGAAAACTCTATTCACTTATTCAGCGAGCTGGTAGGCAGTTTTCTCTTGTAGTGTGCCTCCAGCAGGAGGATTGAGAAGCAACCTTGACACCTTACTCACGTGAAGCAAGGAGTCAGGGAGAGTTTGAGAAGATTTTTGGCCCGATTTATTGCGGAAGTCCAACAAATTCCAAAGCTAACGGACGAGGTGAAATTGAATACCTTTTTATCTGCACTAGAAGGAGGAGCTTTCTTTAAGCACCTCATCCACAAAGGATCCCAAACATTCGCAAAGGTTGAGGTTGTGGCGCGAGCCAACATAGCGGCCAAAGAAGCCAATGATGCGAAGAGGCCCATTCAGTAGGAGAGCCACTTCCCAAGGACGGTGGAGGGAAAAGGAAGAATGAAGATCAACAAGACTCCCGAGTGCCAAAGAAGTAGCAAAAGCCCGAGAAGACCGTTTGTAGGGAGTACAGGCCCTTGAACCTGACTCCCTTGAATGACTCGCGTACTAATATTGTGATACAAATTCATGATAAAAAACTTCTGAAATGGCCCAAAGCATCAAGGAACCCAGATGGAGGTAATCCGTTAGAGTACTGCCACTACTATCGCCGCAAAGATCATAGTATTAAAAGCTATTGGGCGTTGCAAATGGAGATTTAAAAACTAATCAGGAGAGGATACCTTAACTATTTCTTGCAAAGACCTGGGACAGGTTTCTAGAACAATAGAAGATGATGAGGCGGACCAGCCGAGGAATAGAATAGTCGCGAGGGTCGTAAGCGTGGTATCCACATGACCAACCCGAATGATAGCATGCAAAGGCTTTGTGAAAGCCTATATAAGGTATTTTTGCTACTTTATTTTATTTTTTTTTAGTTTTTAGAGTAAAGGAGAAGAGAAAAAAAGAAGAGATAAAAAATTTTAGAGTATAAAAATCAATGATTGTTTGGATTTAAGTCAAGATAAGTGAGTATCAAGTCTATTTCTTCATTCTTTATTGAAAATAGATTACTGAGTATCGCGTCTATTTTTTTATTTTTCACTAAAAAATTTAAAAATTTTTATGTTTTGTTTAAAATATAAGATTTTATACTTTTTAATTACATACATATATCTATTTATGTTCTCTTTGATGTTTTGTTTGTATGCATATTCTTTTTTCATAAGCTTTCTCAAATTTTAAAGTTTATTATTCATATTCAAAAAAAATGCTAAAATTTATTAATAAATCTTAAAATTTTTAATTTTTAAGAATGAATATCATCTTACATATTATTATTATTGGCAAGAACTTGAAAGAATATTCTTGCATATCTAAAATTCTTATGAATTATATTAATCTCTACACCCAAATTTATAAAAAGTCATTTTACTATTATTTTAAAAAAATATATATTATTTTGTTGTAAAGATTTTTATAAGTTTTATTCAAAATAAACTATTATAAAGAATTGAAAAAAAATAAGTATATTAAAATATATTATAATATATTAAAATAATATTGCATAGAGCCTACAAAATGGTAGTAAATAATCCTAGACAAGACTCAATCTATAAAATATTTTATAAATGATCTATCCATTAGTATAAACAGTGGAGTATGGTTATAGTTTATAGGTTTAGAGTGTAAACTGACATCAAATGATTATACTTTGTCAAAAGAGGTGTAATGACCCGAGTTTCAGGATACGATAATTAGGGTGTAATTGAATTAATAATGATTAATGATTAGGTTTAGAATGTGAGAAATTGAGTTCGGAAGTAAAAAGAAAGTTGACCCTATAAGGTATTGGTTTCCAATATATGGTTAATATAGGTATGAGCTTTCAAATTTTTAAAATTTGATAGTTTGGAGGTAATTAAATTGAAATAGGTAAATTGTGGTCAAAAAGTTCAGGGGGAATCGAATTGAAAAGCTCAAAAATCCAGAATTGGTAAAATCGGGAATCGAAGTGTAAATCATTGAATGTTAACCCGTAAATAAAATTTTGAGTTTTAAATCATGATAATCATGGCTCATTAAAGTTATACAATTAAAATTAAGGCCCTAAGATGTGAAAAATTAGATTCAAAGGGTCAAAACGGGTCTTAGACAGCTAAATTGCGAAGCTGGCACTTTGCCGATCGGCATCGGGCCTAACCCACGCCCGACGTGTGCTCGAACACCGATTCAAGCATATGGGCACCCGAGGCACGCTCGCCGTGTGCTCAAGCGTCATTTCTAGAACCAAGCGTGCCCGATGCAATTTCGCCGGGCACTCGAGCATTGGCTCACCGAATAAAAGCACCCTGCGCATGTTTTCTCAGGCAATTGTCATTTCCAAAAGAGAAATATAGAGAGGGAGAGGGAAGAGGAAGAGAGAGAAGGGGAGATGGAGGCCCATGAGTTTGATTCCGTCCGAGAGCCAGTTGGAAAGGTAATAGATTAGGTCGAGCCAAGTATACTTATACTCTTCTCTTTCATTTTCGTGCACTTTTATCTTATTTTTTTGGGGTATCCTTATTTCGATACTCAATTAGGTTTATATTTTATAATTCTCAAGACCTAAACATGCATATATGTTAATTTTGAATCCAAATTTGTAGTATAAGTAAGTTTTCGGACAACGTAAACCCTAGCCCCACGCTCGATTATGAAACCCACAAATTTTTGGGGCTTTAGCTTAATTTGGGACTAAACTATGGTTACCCATGATTTGGGTATGTAATTTTATTGATTGGAAATTTTAATTTGTGGTTCGAGGTGAAAATTCGTTCACGAGAGCCCTTGACCACGTCCGGACACCGTTTAAACTTTGATTTGGGGTTTAATGTATAAAGTGGCTTGGGATTATAGTTACCTATGCCTTGGGTTCAATAATTTACCCTTTAAATGATTAAAATTTTGAGAATTGACCGATAAAATAATCCGAACACTGTTCACGTGTGCACTATTCACCGATGATTCTGAACGATATTTTGTATAATTTTTCTTATTTAATTGCTAATCAAATTATATGTATATTTGTATAAGTCCAATTGAACAATCTGGAAGCTTTATTATATGTATTTGTAAAAGAAATCCATGTTCAAAAGCTTTCAAAGTTAATATGCTCTTCGACAAAGAAGAATTCTGATATTCTCTATGATTACAATATTCGATTATAAACAAAGTTGTAAAAACTCTGTAAGTCAATATGCTCTTCAATAATAAGAATTATAAATCTTCTCTGTGCATGTGATGTCCATATGTAAGTTAAGTCATGAAAAGATTAAAGTTTGCTTGTAAGACAATAAATACATGAATAATTGGAGAGGAATTTCACATTGAAAATTTGATATGTCAGATAGAGATATTTGTAAAACGAATATGATAGAATTCCCTTCAAAAGAATCGATAATTGTGAAACTAGAATCTGTATTTATGTTTCTAACGGGTAACGCCCTCAGGCATGTCACTAGCGTGACAGTGGAAGCTTAAGGGAATTATCATGGCCGCTTGTTATTGTGGGCGATGTTAGGGACATACTTTACGACATTACGATGGTAATTAGTGATAACTCCATTCATAGAGTGATATGTGGTTCGCCCTTCCTCGGGGCGTTAATACTGGAGGTTACTGTACTGAGTCTAACTTACCTTCAGAGGGTATTACTGTAAATTATCCCGCCATGAGGGATACTACTGTACGGTTTCTAGCCTCTTGTTGTCTAGGAATATAATCTATCCTCAATTATTCACTCCCTTTAGGCTAGTAAAGTCCACTAGCTTAAATCCGTAAATATGAATAATTATACTTATGTTACGTCTTAAAGAAAATAAGAATGAAAAAAAGAAATAAATTGCACCCAAGCATGTCTAATCAAATTCTATATATGCATTCCTTTTCTGTTTATGTGTATCTTTTATGTTAAATTCTGTTATCATTATTAATTGTCTTGATTTGATATACTTATTAAGTTATTAGCTCAATCTTGCCTTTCTTCCTTCTAGATGAGAGTTATGAGCTGACGTCTGATTAGTTAGAGTAAGGCGGGAGATAAGTTAAAAAGATAGGTTGGACTCTGAGGACTTGTAGTTTTGTATATATTTAATGTAATAGAATTAAAATAGTTAAGCTAGATTTATATTGTATAATAGAATGTGGCATGATATGTTATGTATTGTTGTAGATTTTGTTATACTTTTACAGGTGGTTGATATATCTAGTTTTGCTTCCACTATTACTTGATTATATATTCATTTAGACATAGATGACATCTCTATTTAGATCCAATGTGGTAGTTGTGATTACTGTATTTGAGTCATGGATGATATAATATTTGTTGATCCTATATATGTATTATATTGAACATTAAAGTTTGAGAATTTATTTGCTTGTACAGATTTTAATTAAACAAGTTGCATAAATAGTTTTTAGTCTAATTACAAAGGATAATCTACCCGATTTTCTACAAAAATTTTATATTATTTAATTACGGTATCAATTTTATGTGATTATTGATGGATGTTATTATAGAAAAATAATCCGTTCCGTTACAAAGAGTGTCTCAATCTTTGGTTTATTTATTTAATTGCTCATCACTTACTTTTAACTTCATTATCTCATATTTATTATATTTATATTTATTGCATCATTATTTATTTATTTTGTTATCATTTGCCTCAAACTACACAATCATATATTTCAAATTAACAGATTTGGTTTTTGCGGGAATTTGAATGGATAGTTTTTTACAGAAGATTGTGTGTTTTCATATTTAGATATTTATTTTTATTTGTTGATTGTTGCAGGGAAAACAAGTTAAGATTTTGGTTAATATTGTGGCATGTATAAATACTATAGCAAGACTAAGGCTTGATATATCACTTTAATTTCTGTATCATAGTTAATGATAATATATTATAAATTATATATATTTGTTAAACAGATACAACCTTAAATGTCAAGTTACAGTAAATTGATCAATTTTTTGAGACAAATTATATTCTTATATATGAAGAATTCACTTATAAAGTTATATTCATCGTTCCTACCTCAGTTATAAGTTTGTATGTCCCAATTATGTAGTGTTTTAATTGAGGTCATGACACTACTACTTTTAAAAAGAAAATAAGTTAATAAATAATATAACATATTTTAATTTTTTTATATAAGAAGAAACAAATTATAAAATATTCTTGATATAAAAATTAATAATATGACATACACATTTCATATAAAATAATACACTATTCAAATATAAAGGAAATTATTTAAATATAATAATAGCAATATTATTATTTAAAATATTATAAAAAATAATAGAAAAAATATATTCATTTAAAATAATATAATTACTTTAAATTTTATAAGAGTAGTGTATGGATACTTAAAAATTTAAAACCAACAATATATTTCTGTAATTCTAAATTTTTGGAAATCTAATGCTTAGTAACACAAAAATAAGATATATTATTACGTAATAATTATACATCATTAATTAAAATAATATAAAATTTTATTTATATTAATTCTAAAACTAAAAATTATTTGAATTATAAAAAAGAATGATAGTATTACCTTTAATAGCATATATGAATATTTTTATATATTTGAATTTTAAACACATTATATGTAAATTTCAAACTTATAATTTTTTACCATAAAATAAGGGGTTCACTGAAAAAATAATATATTCTGCTAGTAATAATAATTGCTAAAAAACTCCTAATTATATACTACTTAAAAATATTAGTTCAATTTGTCTCTTATATTTTTATTTTGAAATTTATTAGCATGTAAAATTTATTATTTTAAAAATCAAGTAGAATGTTTGATTGATCTGAAAGAATACGGGTCTGGCTTTTGCAACTACAAACCCTGATTTATGTACTACGACAATTTAACAAAAAATAAAAAATATATCATCTAATATTTAAATTAGTAATCTTTATAAAAAAAAATAAAAAGATATGAAAGATATGAATGATAGGAATGAGTATGAGGTGGAGGGCTTAGTCTAATATTTTGTTTAAACTTATTGGGTATAATTGCTTGAATATGATTATCAAATGTGCCCTGATTATTTGATATCTTTCAAGACCAACCCCTCTTATGGATTGAGTCAATCTTAAAATCAAGAATGGTAGAACTGTTGTTTGAAGCATTGTATTGCTTTAATTTCTAATAGTTGCTTTGATTATATAACTATTACTCATACGGCTAGAACTATTTGATAGTTAAAGCTATGACTCCAATTAGGCGGCCAACTCTCGTTTTACAGTTTGATTAACTCGAGCGTTGACCGACCTTGATTATTGTAGCATAAAAATTTGTCAAACCTTAAGCCGTTTCAAATATTATTCGAACACGTGCATTAAAAGTAATCCTTTTATGATCACATTAGTGATGGGCATCCCATCATGAACATCTAAAACAGGTCGAATTAGTTTTAACACCGACATAGAAAATATATAAATAGTGAACCATTTTCATACCTCCGTGAGAATACAATTGACACATACGGTTCTGTTAAATGCCTAAGAAAATCAAAATGGCCCAACAAATTAACTAATAAAAGGCGACTAGGAAAAGCAAAGGGAAACGAAGACCCAAATCACGAAAGGCCCGAGGAAAGCATGAGGTGAAAACGGCCAGATCTCAATTCCCAACCAATAGAAGTTAAGATAGCCCACAAGATTTAACTCGAAAGCATTTAATTCGTTGTACCAAATTACAACTATATATGCCCAAAAAGGCTTCAAACTGCTCTGACCCAGACAGCCCAAATTGGCGCGAACACGCTCATTTATTCGCAATCCTTTTATGATCACACACGCCTTTCCAAAAAGCTTATCTTCTCCAAAAAGGCGAGATGAACTCGATTATATCCAACAAAATGGTCACAAAAGCATGAGACGATTCGGAAGATTCTCAATCCTGCTCTATACTTCTAAAAGGATCCATCAAATCACGGTATCCTGGTAGTCCACTAACTCTGAGATTTGATTTCGTCATTCGATTAAGAAGAACATCGCCACCTTACCCGGAAAGGTGGCTCTCCTTGTTTTGTCCATAAAACTTAAAGTCTTCGATTCAAAAAGACACATGCTCATACAAGCTCACATATGCACATGTATTCTCGACCGCTACTCATCACGCATACACACAAGCTCATTTTTTGGCACACAAAAAGCTTACTGGCGCATAAAATCAAATATACTCGCTTGTTCACTCTCTAACTTATCTTCCTCAAAATACAGAGAACCAGTTTTCCGATTCCATAAAGATTTATTACAATCTGTACTCATGCCTTGGTTAAGCTAGTATAGAGCCTTATCATCAATATCATAGGCTTATCTTCCCTTTCTCTTTACATAAGCGTTTGTCCTCCGATCCCACCAAAAGCCTCCGAATTTCAGGAGACCTTTTCGTCTTTCTGAGAATCGTTCCCTAAAACTTTTACGCTTTCAGGATGTCGTTTTCTCGCGCTCTCTGTGAGTAGAAAGCGAGAACTTACATTCTCAACGAGCCAACACTCCCAACCATCCCACCCTCTCTCTCTCTTGCTTTCCAATTTACCTTCATTCCTTAAAAGGCTTTTACTGATTTGAGTGTTTATGGGTTGAGTATTTTTCTGGTGCAACAACATCCCACATGGCAAACTGCGTGACTCTTTGTTCACTTTAGTGGTGTGCGGGATTCGGTTTGCGTTTTAGAGTCGAATGAGTATTCGTTATAATCTAAATCTGTGACTATTCATCGAATCCTCATCGGAATTCTTCTTGATCAATACTTATTGTTGGTAATTAATTACTTGAATACATGATTATCAAATTATGAGATTATCTGATTATTTGATATCTTTCACTCTTGATTGAAGGTCTGTGTTTATAGTTTGAGTGCTAATCTACTTGTCAATCAAGAATTGGTAGAACTGTTGTTTTGCTTTAATTTCTAATAGTTGTTCGATTATATAACTATTACTCATACTGGCTAGCAACTATCTGATTGTTAAAACTTTGCATCTGTTTAACTTTTACAGTTTGATTAAATACGTCTGACCGCCCTTCGATTTTATATGACAATTCATCAGAATTAAACGTTTCATTTATTATCCGATCAAGTTATTAATTACCTTGGTCTTCTGTATTTTCAATTACCCGATAACTTGGTACTCGACTGAACCTTCGGCAAGGCTGTCTCCCAAATTAGTTATAACTTTATTTGGACCACACCCGAAAATATATAAATAGTGAGACCATTTTCTTACCTTCGTGAGATACAATTAGTATACGAGTTCTGTTAATATGCCTAAAGAAAATCTAAAAATGAAAAACAAATTAAGCAATAACTACAGGCATGCTAGGAAAAGCAAAAGGGAAACGGAAAGCCTTGAAAGAATAAACTTGAGGAAAGCATGAGGTGAAAAGGTATCGGCCATATCGAGGTTCCCAACCAATAGAAGTTAAGATAGCCCACAAGAATTTAACTCCCTAATTTAATTCGTTCTACCAAATTACAACTATATATGCGAAACAGCTCAGTGCCAAAAATGCACTCACTCGCTCACCAAGACACGCCATTTGCACTTCCCCCAGAAGCTTATTCCTATATAAATGGCAGCCATTCGGCACAGAAATGACCATTCTCTCTCTCTTTCTCAATCTCTCTCTCTTCAAGGCACCTCTCTAGAGGCTAGCTGTAGCCCCTTCCACTGGTGCTCTGAGCGAGAGAGAGAGATATAGATATATATATATATAGAGGGAGAGAGAGAGAGAGAGAGCACCACAGGGTAGACCATACGGATGAAATCAATGGCTTCTCCCATTGTTTCTAATCCTCATCACCTCTCTGTTATCTTCGGTATCTCTGGTATATCGTCTTCATCAATCTTCTGATCATTTGATTTCGTCTTCCATCGTTTATTTATTTTTATATCCTCCCATATTTTTTTTTCTCATTTTTTGTGCAGGCATTGTTTTGTCATTCATGGTGTATTTGGCCCCTTTGTAAGAATTCTTTCCTCCTTTTTTCTCCATTTTTCCATTAGCATGCCGCTATATCTTTCGAGCCCACCTGTTAATGAAGTTCACCTGTGAAGTTTAGGGGTAGCGACCGCTAAGCTATCGATCCTTGGCATGCGAGTAGATATTAGCGTCATTATTTTTTGGCATTAATTAAAATTTATTGGCGCATATACATATCAACACATATACGGTGGCAGGCCAACATTTTGGAGGATATACCGGAAAAAATCAACAGAAGGGTTTCAATCGATTCCATACTCGGTGGCACTGTTCAGTGCCATGTTGTATTTGTACTATGCCTTGGTTAAGGGTAGTAATGGCGCTATGCTTATCGCCATCAATATCATTGGATGTGCCATTGAAACCACTTATCTCATAATCTACATGATTTATGCTCCTAGTCAGGCAAAGGTGACCCATTACTCTCTTCTTCTTCTTCTTCCTCTCTCTCTCTCTCTGTCTCTTGCAAGAATCTTATAGTTTTAACTTGTCTATATATATATATATATATATATATGTATTTTGAGAGAGAGAGAGAGAGAGAGAATATTGAATACCACAAGTTATTAACACATGCAAATAATGTGACTATTGCATATTCCTATGTCATGTGAAATGTAGATGTACACTGCAAGGCTGCTAATTCTGTTCAATTTGGGAGTTTATGGGTTGATCATTCTTTCCACGATGCTGTTCTCACATGGCAAACTGCGTGCTCAAGTTGTTGGGTGGATTTGTGGTGTTTTCTCAGTTTGCGTTTTTGCATCTCCTCTGAGCGTTATGGTATGCCTAACCTACCTTAACTATACAGCATATCAATTCTTCTAATTAAGACTTGTATTCTCCATAGTTTAACTTTCATATGGCATGACATATACGAAAGATTATCCAAAAATATCTAAAGTTGATATAGCAGAGTGCAAAACTGCCCATCGAAATATTTCATGTCAAAATTTCAAACTTTCGTATGGCATGAAATATTATACTGGTTTAAATGAAGACTAGCCTTTTTTCCCTCTTTCTTACTCCGTAAATCTTCTACTAATTTGAATCGGGCAGAGGCTGGTGATAAGGACAAAGAGCGCAGAGTTTTTGCCAATCTGGCTTTCATTTTTCCTCACTATTTGCGCTGTTATGTGGTTCTTCTATGGCTTCCTCATCGGCGATTTCTTCATTGCCGTAAGTCTTATCTCCCATTGACTTAGTTCGTTCTTCTGCCATATATTTAATTACTAAACCTATGAATTTCTAAGAAATAAACAAATGAGCAGCTTCCAAATGTGCTGGGATTCCTGCTTGGAGTAGCACAGATGATATTGTACGCAATTTACAAGGACGCCAGGAACAAGGAAGTGACTCCGGAAGGGAAGCTAGAAGAACTAGCAATAGAGATCAAGCTTGGCGGCGTCATTGACATAGTTCATGAAGATCACCAGGCTAATAAAGAAGCAGCACAGAAGATTATCGCTGAGCAAGATGGTCGCAATGAATCATCCGATGTTTGACGGTGCATTTACGTCCGTTGCACCAACATGATCATCGATCATAATAACGCAAACTAAAGGCAAGCAGAGGTCTGCCCCCATGATATATATTGTTCTTTTATATCTCAAGTATTGGGATCTGCAGATGCATGGAAGTAAATTAGAAATTTAAAAGGAAATCAAACGCCCGCGATGAGAAAGCGAGAGAGGGATGTCCGATGGAGAAATTTTCAAATGGGCTTTATAATATACTCTAATACCACCATGCTCATCTTTTATTCATACTTCGTTGTCTGTCTGTGACATTTTTGTTTCGTATTAAGAAAACGAAAAACTGATCCTTAAGTAAAATTTTTAAACAAAGATGGTTAATTAACAGGCGATCTGTTGTTTTATGCTTAAACGAAACAGAAATCCTGAAGAAAGATTGCTTCTGTAAGGTACAAATATTTACCTTAATTGGCTTTCGTACTTTACGCCTAACGATATCCCCACGCAACACCTCTGTGACACCCAAAAACAATGAAATTATTGGAGTGATATATGAAAAGTTGATCTTTTTCCCCGTAACATAAGCATGGCTTTATGCACTGACAGCTAATTACAAGTACACAACAGGGTACACTCAAGCATCCTTTCAGTTTCTTCAATTAATATTTTATCGTTTTGGTGTTACAAAAAGAAAAAAAAACGAGTTGATTTTACAAAATTATAAATTATATATATCTTTCTTTAGAAGTACTGTTGAACATCCAAAAAATTAATCTTCACTTCTTTTAGTATTTTTACATGGCATATGACAACAAATTAATTAGACTATGGCCTCTAAACACAATAACATATACCAGTTTGTGGGCGAGTTAGGCAGTTTTTCTGTCCCTGTGCCAACCTATAAGGTACACGAAGAGACTTGTACATAATTTTTTTTTAAATATACATTAATACTTAATCATTAAAAAAAAAAAAAAAACATGTGGTGCTTTTTCTTTTTTTATAAAATAAATGGCAAGGAAGGCTTATCAGATTTTAATGGAATCAACTAAGGCACATTGCATTCATCCCTCTCAGTATTATCATATGGTAACATGCTTAGCTCATATCGAGACGCAGACTTACGAATTTGTTGAATGGAAATTACACTATTTTCTATATAAATCCATCATCACCACTGCTACGTCATATCTCAACACTTAACCAGCAATTCACTTCATTTCGTTGATTACCTACAATCCCATTAACATCAAATAATTCTACCCTGATATAGTATACTAGGTTCATATATCATGGTATTTTTTTAATAAAATTGAATGTGGGTCTAACATATGTTACCATTCCATTATAAAATGAATTTATAGTTACAGTCAAAACTCAATCTCTCTTCATGCATTAGAAAGACATTTTATCGTGTAATTTTGCAAGGCTCACTCTGGACAGCGGGTTCCTCGTGGACTTCCACTCATAATTTCTACAAACACGTATCGCCAAGTATATTGGACCTTCTTGTCACTCGAATGTTACAATGGAAACGGGCTTCCCAAGATGTGAAGGGCGACTATTCATAAAACTAAATTTATACAATAAGTGAAGCTCTGTCTTTGAGTAAGGCTTATGGAATAATCACTGTATGGATGGAGTTTTCTATGTCGTTTATCTTTAAATTGTGGAGATATTTGACCTCGGCCAGTTTTTGTTTCAAAAAAGAAAATAATTTATCTAAGAATAAATTTTAAGTCAAATTCATGATAGTTTTATCTCATATCGTTTCAAAGCCATTAAGTAAATGTTTCTTTATCAAAGAATGAACTTAATGTAATATGATCGAATGAACTTCTTGGCTCCATTACTACGCCGAAAATATTTAGTATCAAAAAATGGATTATCACAATAATTAATCAACGATCATGGATATTTATAATTATTAACGGTGCTTAAATTTTTGAATGCTAGTGATACTTTACGGTCTTATGGATATTTGTATTTATCATTGATTAACTTTTAATGTAATGATTTTTCACTTGATAGCAAGGTTAGGGATGCTAGTTTAGTGGAAAATGATATGGTTGGGACCAATTGACGACTAAAGACTTGCTCGATGGTTGTCTGGGCATTGCCAACTACCGTGACAAGGCATGCCGTCCAAAGACCAATGGGGGGTGGTCTGATGCATTATCAGCTAGTGACCAATGATAAGAATGCTAATGATCGATGACTAATGACTAATAATAACTATGTCAGCTAATAAATAATAGTAATTACTAAAAGTACTAGTGAGACTTGACTGAAAGTCATAGCTTGAATCGTCGTTAACTAGCTGATAATCATGGGTGGTCAATATGCTGTCCATGCACAGATAGTAACGACTTAAGATATTATCATCGAGGTCAACATGAATCAGTTATTTATTTTATATTTAGGTAAACATTTTAATTGATAGGTGTTAGTGGATAATTGTGAAGAGCATACAAGCTCTGAATAATGATTTTTAGCTTAAAAATGATAAGTAAGTTTAAGTTTTTCACTGACTAAAAATGTATTTTCATTGACTCTTTTTTTTTTAAATGCCAAAAATTAAAAAATGTAAAAAATATTTTTTTATATTTATTGAACACCCAAAAACAAGAAAAATATATTTTCAATGAGTTATTTTTAAAAAATAAACAGAGCCTAAGTTTTAAAAAACTGAGGAATAGCCCTTATTACTATTATTATTATTATTATTATTATTATTATTATTATTATTATTATTTATTACATGGCAACGTAACATATAAAAATGTTTTTGCTTCCTCCTGAGTTCAATCATCAAGAACACTAGAATTAGGAGGCATATTGGAGCATGAAACCTCACTTTTAGAGCCTCCAGTTAACAACCTATTTTGCTGTGTGAAGGTTTATTTATTTATTTATTTTTGGTATATTTCAACATTTTCCTAATGTCAATGATATTTTATTATTGAAGTATGAAGCAGGCACAGACCCGCTTTATGTTTTATACTAAGAAAAAAATTATAACAAAATTTAGGTTTTAAAAAACGAAGTCATAACTGCTTAAAGAATAATGCATTATTTGTTTGGCGGTAACAATTATTAATTTTTAGCCTATTTTTAGATGAATCAATAGCATCATATTTGTGTATATTTTTCTCTGTAATATAATGTGATACGATTTTATTGAAAAACACTAAACCCACGTAAATCCTTAGGTTTATTAATTCCATCTCATTTGTATGGGAAAATTAAGTATATGCTTATTCAATCCCTTATCATATTTGTTTATTCAATCCCAAAACATTAATTCGTAGGATCTTCTTTCAAGTATGAATCGGCGAGTATGGTGTTTTTGGCCTACTGATCAACGGGACCTTGGCACCAATTGGGCATCTCATAATGGAAGGGAACTAATGCCAAAAATATTGCCTAGTGGGTATACTTGTCAACCACATTTTCCTTTATTTGATCAAGATTATGAGTAACATATGGGGAATTCTTATCAATAAGTTAGCTACATTTTTCTTCGGGTACAAAGTTTAAATGTTGTGACAAAAAAATTTGACAAACTTAAAATCTTAACTTGTTATTGACAAGTCCAAATAACAATTTTATACCCAATATTTAATTTTATCAAAGTATATAAATAGTCATCTGAATTCATAATTAGAATCCTAAATATACATTTTTACATTCCCTTAAGAGCTTGAACATTCATAATGCTCCCACCTCTTAATATAATAATATAGTCGATTTAATATTTTGTTTCTCAAGACGTGGTGCGTCTTCTGTGATAATTCAGGTCAAACTGTTAACTTTTTTTTTTCAAATTAAAATTTACCAAAATAATTTGTGTTATTACTTAGAAAAGAATTAGATACTCATGATTATATGAAGGCTAGAATATGGCAATTGATTTGGTACATGATGATTAAATGGAAGGAAAAGTATGAGAACAATCAGTAGACTAAAGTTGTACTTAAGGTTATTATTTATTTTATCCAAAAAGGTTAGAATAAGCGTTTCTTTGAAAAGGATAACATGGCCAGAGGTGACACAATTATTCATTTGTTTGAAAATTTCTTGATGATAAAATACTCTCTATTTATAAATAAGCTCTACATGGACCCCATGGTCTTTCTTCCCCCCCGCCCCCCATATTGTCTTGCTATTGGTTTTGTTAGTTTTTTTTTTTTTTTTAATGTCTTGACAAGTTTTTGAGGCAATTTATCTTTTATTTTTAATATTTTTAATTTTTTTCTTTAATTAATGGGTTTTTTTTATTGGATAGAGGGTGATAATTTTCATCCAAATATATATATTTTTTATCCAAACTCTTGTGTGTATAATTTTATTTCATAAGTAAGGATTTCCTTTGTTACTGAAAAATCTATATAAATACAGAGACATGATATGCAGTCGAGCAAGGTCAGAATGGTGTAATGGCATTTAACTAAATGAAGAAAATTGAAATGGAGTGAAGGTAATGCCAAGTGACATAACATGACCGAGTCATGCACGTAGGCTTGCCTTCTCAGGGAAGCAGGTAATCATAAATTCATGTCACGTTGCTCTTCCAAGTCTTAAACTAGAAATGAAGGAACACCACGATGACGACGATGATGCCAATTCCCTCAGCAGCATATTCACGCAAGAATAGATTAATAAATGCATAACTGAAAGTGTAGACACAGGCGACAGAGGCTAGCTCACCCTATCTGCCTTCTACGCCCCACGCTTTCATATTGCAAATTGAAAGGATGAAGGGGGTATTTTCAAAATTAAATTTTTATGTTTTAAAAAGTTTAGTTTTTATAATTTATTATTTTTCTAGTATCAACCTTATACCAAATAAAAATTTCCAATTCATATTCCCGGTCTTATTATATGCCAAATTTGAATGTTTTTCAATATCAACTTTATAAAAATTCCCAAATTATATTTTGCAGTCACATTTTATATCCAAACTTAATTTAAAAAATTTAAAATTTAGTCTATTTCTTTTAAGGTTCCTTTTTTTTTTAATTAAATAATATCAATGGGTATAATTTTGGATCATTAATTTCATCTTCATTTATCAAAACAACTAAAAGTATTTCTAATGCGGGTTAGTCTTTGAACTTGATCACCAATATCATGACATGGTTTTTTTTTAACGATTTTCAACAAGAGGAGATACGCAACGTGAAAAAAAAAAAAATAATATCAAATAGTTCTAATTGACTACAGTTTTAGATTCTATAACAATACGAAAATACAAATTACACAAATATTAAATACGCATGAAAAATATTTATCTTTAAATATTATGAATACAAAAAGATAATCCCGTTCATGCATCATCATCAAAATTAACAATAAACTATTTTGAAAAATAAATCAATACAAGTGAAAACTGGTATTTTTATTCTATTTATATAGTTATTTATTTTTTTATTGGTATCTCAATCACCTCTCAACCTTTCATGGAAGGAGCGAATCAATTTTCTTTTACAAGTACAAATTAGGTTTGTCATCAGTATCCTGCTAATCTAAAACTATTTGAGTGAGGAATTAAACTGAATACTAATACCATAATCCTAACAACAACACATCATAAGCCCAATTCCAAACACACTATAAGCTCCAACAATAGAGTCCACACATGAAGGAGAAAGTTCCCCCTTCTCACAAATCTCCAATACTATTAATCAATGCATAAAAGCTCAAGAGATCAACATTTTAGATCATAAGCCCCATGAATTTTGAAACTAAGTTGAGAAATAATGACACTAAACAAGAATTAAACCCAAAAAAAAAAGAAAAACTCCAGGTGCCTAGAATGTGAATCCATGAAAAAGGGAAAAGGATTAAGGAGTAATTGATTTGAATCTCCACAAGAAATGAGGAAAGCATATAAAAATGCAAGGAGTAGTTGTGCAGGAGGGAAGGGCACGAATCGAGAGTTTTGAGTGAGATGAATGAAAGGCGTGCAAAATAAGAAGATAAATAGAATGGCATTGGGTACCCAGCATTTGTGCATGATGCAAACTTGCATCAAGCATTGGATTAATAAGAAACAAGTTCATGAGTGTCCGTTGAAAACAGCTAAAACATGCCAGTACTACTATTGGTGCTCATGTGTGTTGTCGTGCGTATCTCAGGTATGATCACTTCTACTAAATGAACTCAAGTGACAAATTGTGCAAGGTTCATGAGTGACATATACTAGAGATCAAGCATGAGCAAAAGTCGTGTGGGTCAAGTTTGGGAGTAAAAGCAGAACCTATATGCACGAACTGAGTATGGTGATAAAAATATATGCAGATGCATTTACTAGTAGACTTTTTGTTTCATTTTGTTTTTATTTATAAGAAACAATAAGGAATTTAAGATGATAAAGAAATCCAATTAAGAACTTTGGATGGTAGTCACAACCTGGCCTAATATCTAAAATACAACTCAAGACATCAGAATCACAGAGTAGAAGAACTATAAATCCCACATTACAAAAGCCAAAAATGGGGAAAACATTTATTATCATTTTATTAATATAATAAAAGTGTCTACAATAATGTAGGCTACAAATCTCCATATCCAAAAAATATAAACACATCACAACTATTATCTTACAATTGTAATACAACATATACAAATTTAAGTAAGTTAACTCCAGACTTGTTTTGGAATCACCTTGAACAATTATGTCCTACACATAAATCTCTAGAATACTTGCAACTACTATAATTGAATTCAAATAAAACGAGTGTGTTGAATTCCTATAAGTTATGGATTTCAAATTTTAATATTTATCATGGTTAATTAAGATAATATTAGAAGATTTTTGAGGTCAAATAAAGATTTGAATTCAGGTCAATATTCTGATCAGGTTATATTAGATTAAGTGATGCTTGATCGATATCTGACACACGCACATATAAATTTTGGGTAGAAAGGACACGTTTGAAAGATGTTTGATTAGCACTTATGTGCATTTTATGTTGTGAAGCTCCTATTTTCATAACGTTATAATTAGAAATAATTAAGTTAATATAATTAAAACTAGATTCAAAGTACGCAAAAAATTAACTATCGGAAGCATATATGGATGTGGGATGCCTGACGCCCAAGGCACGCCCGGGGCGTGTGTTTGACAAAATGGTCACACACGAGGCATGCTCGGGGCACATTTTCCAGAATGGTCGCACTTGGGACACATTTTTTAGAATGGTCGCACCCGAGACACACCTGAGGCAGGCTTGGGGCTCATTTTCTAGAATGCACACGCCCAAGCGGCGCTGGATGTGCACTCAAGTGCGAATTCCAGAATACTTATGCCCGAGCGACGCTCAACCGGTGCTTGAGTGTTGGCATGGTTATAAGGCACACTGCTCCTTTTTTTTACTATTTTTAGGCAAATTGGAGCAGAAGGAGAAAGAGATAGGTGAAAGGGAAGAGAAGAGAAGAGAGAGACGGCGAAAGAGAGGTCCCCAAATCTTGAATTAGGACGATCCGAGTAAGAAAACTAGTAGATTGGGTCAAGACAAGTACATTCTAAATTTTTTCTTCTGTTGTCGCTTATTTTCATTCATTTTTAGTATTATTATTCTAATACTCATCCTAATTAGGATTTTGAAGTAAGAACATGAAAACTGTACATATTAATTGCTTCTCCATGTTTTCATAACAAGATTTGTCGAAAATCACCGTTTATTTGCTCGTATCTTGAATATGCATGTTATGGAATTTTTCTCTTTATATTTAGAGACTTGAAATCTTTTATTCCTACTTGCTTGTACTTCAAGTTGATGATTTTCAAATTATTGCATGCTGTTTGTGTGTGCTCAAAATATATTGCATATTTAATTTTTATATTGCATATTTTGCTTTATTATTTGGGCACTATATTTTACCTGTATTATCAATGAACTCTCATGACTAAGAGATGGCTATGGTAAAAATATGCAAGTTCTAAGAAAAAGGATTATAGAGGGATATTTTACAATTAAGTTAGGGACTTATAAACCGTTTTTTAAAATAGTGAGAATGAATGATGTATAGAATTAAGAGTAAAATTTTCTAAGAAAATAAGAAGCTAAGAAATTGGATTAAAAATATTTATTATATAGTATATTTTGACATACATTAATATATTATAGTGAAAGATCATTATCTACTATGGGCCGCCTATTGCTAAGGCCCGATCTATAGAAATTGTATGTAGATGGCTCGCCTTTGGGTCTTGAATAGGAGGAGAAGATTTTTGATTGTGTATGAGTAAACACAATTCAAACTTTAATCGACCATATATTAAGTCAGTAAAGCCTATTGACCATGATCTCTAACGAAAATAAGTTTTCAATATAATTTGATGATTAAAAAAAGAAAAAAAATGAATTGAAGAAATTCGGAATGTATTATGAAAGCATTTTTTTCTGATCATGTTTTATAATTATTCATTCATCTCTATTCCTTTCGATATGTACTATTGTGATCCAAATATAAAATTTGTATATTCCTTGATGTATATATATGCTTTATCGAGTATTTGGCTTACTCATTACTGTTTTTATTAACCCCTCAAATGATCAGTATGAGTTTATACTCGATGAATAAGAATGAAAAATCGAGTGCATAGATTTAGAGCTTGGGGTATTGTTTGATGTAATTTAGGCATTGTCTTTTATATTTTTGATACAGCAATGATTCTTTTGGACAGGATAATATGATATTTCATATGATCTTAGAAGATCTAAATCCTAAAATTTATAAAATGACTTTAAAATTAAGTAAATGGATAAAGGATTTAAGATAGAAATTAAGTATTGGACCATATGCTTGAGTGGCTCATAATATGCACCTGATTCATATATAAGTTTGTTTTAAACGGAATTGTTATTCCTAAAGTACACATGATAAGTGTTGGTGCATGGTTAGTCCATAATAGTGATACTTAAGGTACACATGTTGGGCACTTATACATTGGCTTAAAGAACCCTTTACGCTAGAATCTACGTCTAATTGATGCATGTGCAAATGCATGAGTTTGTTTTAAGTAGGCCATCTAGCCTATTTCAATACATTTATTGCATATTTTTTAGAGAAGAGAGAGAAAAAGAAGATAAAAATAAATGGAGGAAGAGGAAGGAAAGAGGAAGTAAAATCTAAGTGAATCCAATATAGTCTTTGATAATTTCAAATGAATGTAAGTGCATTAGCCCATTTTTTTCTTTAATATCGATTTTTTTGAAATCCATAAGTATTTATATTTAAATACTCATATATATTATATTTTTTTACTTCTCTTGATAATATATTACATGCATGCTAGTTTGATTTGATTTTATTAAATTTTAAAATCTTTTGTCTTATATTTGTTCTTATCGTATTGAAATCCTAAAATATTTGTACACATGCTCTTACATGTCTTGTATCAGCTAACAAATTGATAAAAATTCTACTTTAGTTTTGATAAAGATGAATTATTTTTTAGATTGAGAAAAGATTTATATATTTATATTTTGTTGTAAAGATTTTAATTTTGACAAAATAAAAACTATTATAAAAAATTGATAAAATATATTTAGACATATCTTAATATATTATTTACAAATCGAATGTTAAATATAATATTCACAAATTAAAAAAGCAATCTTTAATCTTGACTATAGATAATAATAATAATAATAATATGTTGTGAGTAGTTGCTTAATGTCTTTAGTTATATGAAAATAATTATAATCCAAACTTTGATATTCAATCTTTATTTATGAGTTTATCATCAATCTTTAATTCTTATACGTTTAAACATTATCATACTTTTTATGTTTGTATTTATTTGCATGATTTTGGCATGTTTTATATTCATGTACTTGTATGCGATTTCTTGCATATTTTATCATATTTTCATTATTATTAGTATTTAGATTTTCGATCAGAAATATTATCCTTTATATATTTGTTTACTATATATATATATATTATATAAGTTTTCCTTAACGTTAAACTCATTCTAACTATATTTTTGCTAATCTTTTGTAGATATGCAGGATTGAATGTATTTGTAGAGATTTTAGAAATTAGAGAAGCCATTTGGAGGAAATAGATTTTGGGATATTTTAGTTATATTAATTATTCAATTGAGTCATTATTAATTTGCTTTTTGAATTGTTTGTATTATGGTTAGGAGCCAAAAATTATAATTCAATTAAAATATGAGATATTTTGTTAGTTACTCTGATTTTAAATTCGAGATATTTTTATTTATTTATGGTCTTAGTTAGTCAAGAAATAAATTATTAGAGCCAATTTTGAATGTAGCCTTTGGATCCTGTATTATGATATTTATTTATTATCGAACTATTGAATAATATTTATTATAAGATTGTATTCTAACATTTGGATTGAGCCTTAAGTTAATGATTAAACATTTATTAATGGATCTTAAAATAGAAAATGATTATGATATACTTTAAATTTGGGTCTTAGGATAGGAATGTGACAAATCTTCTCCACTTTAATCATATTAAAGAGTCAAAGGAGGTACTTCCAATACCAAAACTAAAGGATCAACGAATAATGATTCGAATCTGAGAATTTAAGATGGCTCTAATACTTGGATGACAATATGTTAAACTAGCGTTCAAGCGTTGGCTAACAAGCGAAAGACAAATATCTCATGTGAAGGTAGATTGCATGCCATTTAAATGTCACAAATCGGAAACTATAACTTAAATTTTTAAATGAGAAAAAGTCCAATTAAATCAATCATTTTATGCTACAGATCAAGACTTAGACAATATCTAGAAAATCATATACACAAGAGTTGATGATAATTATCTATTAAGAATAATAGATTTTACAAAAATTTAAGGAATTTTAAAAATTGGGTAAAATTATCCCAGTAGACAAACGGCATTCGAATACTATATCAAATACAAGATAGAAACTAACTTCGAATACGAATGATTCTTGAGGATGATTGATATATAAGATAATTATAAGAATTATCTATCCAAACACTTAAAATTATAACCAAACATAAATGTGAATTTAAGCATTAACATTTTAATTACAAGGCTACTTTCATTTTTATGCCATTTTCTCTAACCATTCTTATTTTACAATATTTATGTTAAGTCCCACTTACCCATTAACATATATTTTGAATTAGGCATATCTTGAAAATAATATGCACAACATGCTTCAAATTGACAAGAAAGACTTAGAAAGTAAGGCGCTTTATGAATAATTAGAAAGAAGAAGAATCATAACAAAGGGGATTTATGATTTATGAAAAGAATCCATAACTCTGCAAATTCAAGATCGTATGCATATCATTTTTGAATTTATAAAAGAAATGTTGAATAAAAACACTTTATTTCATCTCATACATTAAAATCTTTGAGGAAAAAAATAAGAAATTGTGATCTTACAATATCAAGATGACTTGTTTAATGATTCTTGATCTTTGATCTAAAATTTTGAATTCCTTTCATCTTTAGTATTCGAATCTTTTGGATGTATCTCCTTCTTCACTTTTCTTAATTTTTTCTTTTTCTCTATGCTTTCTTTTCTTTACTTTTATAATGTTGTGTAACATTGAAGAAACAAATTACCTAACTTTTTTAAATGTTCCAACCAAAGATGTCTTGATTATGATAATCCAAAATAATTGATTAACTAACTATAATTGATTAACTAATTAAATTTTTTGTCTCATTCTTAACAGGAACAATCATAAACTGAGCTGCCTTAAAATTTGTACTAAAAACTTATCTAATTTCACAACAATCATCTAATGTTTGAGGAGTCATTCAAAAGCTAGTTCGAACGCTACTAATTCTTTAACTCATCATAGAAAGAGATTCTAATAAAATTGTAAAGCACAAATATCCTTAAGTATGAAAATTATTTAAAACCATGATATTTATTTAATATCATAAATTATGCAACTTAAAAATATCTAAGATATTACAATCGATATTATCCTCTTAAAAAAATTTTGTCCTCAAACTTCTTATCTTAGGTCTCAATTAATAAAAGATATTCCCCCTTGATCTTATCTTCCGTGACCCATGTGACATCCCCTTCATCTTGATAACTCATTAGCACTAAGCAAAATGATCTTGTTTCAAAGAACCTAATATTTTCGATCAAAAATATGAATTAGCATCTCCATATATATCTAGTCATCGGCAATTTGCAAAGGTTTATGACTAATAATATGTGAAGACTTGTGAACATACTTATGCAACATTGAAATGTGAAATACAATGTGAACTCTAAATTATGGTAGTAGTGGGGCTAACCTGTCAGTAACTTCTTTGATTTGATCTAAAATCTTGAATGATTTAATAAATTTGGCGCTTAGCTCTCATTTATTCCCATTTTCATGACACACTTCATGGAAGAAGTCTTCAAGAATACTGAAGCTTCGTTATCAAATTGTGACTCTTGATATCTCTGGTTAGCATAATTCTTTTGGTGGCACTGGGCAACTCTCATCTAAATGCAAATCAATAGACTTTCTCCATTACTTTTGAAACAATCTTTGGTCCCATGGCTTTTCAATCTTTGAACTATTCCCAATTAATGGGTGATCTACATTTACATTGCATATAGCCTCGTACTGAGCCATACAAATTGTAGGCCAAAAGCTATTACTATAAGTAAACTCGGCTAAGGCCAAGTAGGACTTCCAATGGCCTCCCAATTATAATACCGATATACACAACATATCTTTGAGCATTTGAATTGTCGTTTGTAATTGCCATCAGTTTGATGACTAAAGGCAGTGCTTAATTTTAACTCTATCCTTAATTCTTTATGTAAACTCTTTTAAATCTTGAAACAAATTTCGAATCTCAATCCAATACAATTGATACTAGAATACTATAAAGTCAAACTCTATCTGAAAAAAGGACTTTTTGTCTTAAATTGTACAATCAAGTTTCGACCCCGGTAAAGATAGTGGAAGTAGTAATAATTAAATATTCAATACACGTAAAGAATATTTATTTCTAGATGCTAAAGATAATGACGAGCATGTAACATATAACCGAGCAGAAATAATAATAAAAAAATACGATTTTTGTTGACGAAGAAAAACTCGATACCCACGGTAATCGAGAAAAATCCTCCGAGCTTCAATGACCAGGGAAGCAATGGATTATGAAAATCAACTTACAGACCGAGTGGTAACGACGTGCTAATCTAGTCGACTTACTCCTATCTCCTAATCCCTACCAAGGAACTCCTTAGATTTGCCCGCGGCAACAGAACTGGACACCTTCCGGTCTTCACATAAATCTTCCCACTTCAGCCATTTGAATTGCCGAACACGATCGAGTCTCCTTCTTCAACGTACCAACGTCTCCAACGAAGGTAGAAGGATAGAAGTGTTTGAAAGGTAAAGAGAAAATGTATAGAAAACTAGTTAGAATATAAAGTTCAAGGTTGCAACTTTTAGTTTTCTCAAAAAAAGCAAGATTAATGGAGTTTTTGGCACAATTCTTCTCAAGTGGGGCACAAATTGATCTTGCCTAGAGTCCTAGGGTTTCAAAATTATAAGATAAGTATTTATAGGGGCGCAAAAATTGCATTTAAAAAGTTGGCCGTTGTCCGCTCAAGCGCGCAACGGGCGCGCGGAGGGTTTCCAGAGAAATCTTACGTGTGCCCGAGCGTGGGGCGGGCGAGTAGCGAGCAAACCTTTTCTGGATTTTGCGCTGGAGCGCCTAGAGAGCGCATGGCGAGCGCAATGCTTCTAGTTTTTGGGGTCGAGCGGGTAGAGAGCGCACAGAGAGCGCGGAGCTTCTGGATTTTGGGCTTAAGCGGTTGGAGAGCACATGGCAGGCGCGGTATCCCTGGAAGTCGGAACGGATAGCAATGGATGAATGTTGATGCAACACTTCGGTAATGTATAACCCGACTCGATGTAACATATATATTGTCACGGAATATACCAATCATAAAAATGACCCTAACACTATCATTAATGTACAATCTGACAAGATAATCAATCAAGTAATTCATCTTTATAACTAAGAAATGAGCCGATTTCATTAGCCTATCGACAATCACCAACATAATATCAACTCCTTTGAATCCTGACACAAAAGCTACCATCATGTTCTCTGACTTCCAATCTTGAATAAGCATTAGCTGAAGTTTCCTTGTCGTTCATTGGTATTCGGCTTTTACTTGTTAACAAATCAAACACTTAGATGCAATTTCAGCAATGTCTTTCTATTATCCGATCCACCCAAAAGTCTTCTTCAAGCCTTGATATATCTTGTTAACCCTTGAATGAATATTGTATCTGGAGTAATTAACCTCCTCATGAATCTCCCTCCTCATCTCATGATTATTTAGAACACATAGGCAGTATTGAAATCTCAATATCGCATTTGTCCTACTATGGAAATCAACTTGAGACTTCAGGTATAAATCTCCCATAATATGCTGCAAGACTGAGTCTTCTATATGCTCTTCTCAAATTGTTCCTAAAACAAAGGTGGTTCACGGAAATAAGATTCGGTTGCCTATCTCATCTCTGGATACATCTTCATCTAACAGTCTTGGACATTCTGAAGCATTTTCCATTCTCGCATCACCAAGTGTGCAGTAATACCTGCCAGCTTTCAACTTTCATGCATCATCAACCACATTAGCTTTCCTAAGCTTATATCTAATCTCAAATTATAATCTTTTAGAAGATCTATTCAATTCCATTCATACATATTCAAATCTCTTTAAAAAAATAAATACTTAAGAGTCTTATAGTCTGAGAATATAACATATTACTCTTTAAAACGGTAAGGATGTCATATTTTCTAGGCGAAAATAATTCTTGCCAACTCTAAATTGTGGCTTGGGTGCTTGAGCTCATAAGGTCTTTAACTGCCCTGGCCCATATGCTATTAATTTACCTTATTGTATTGACACACATCTTAAGCATTTAAGCAATGCATTATTGTATATGACAAAGCCTCTGGTCCCTTCCAAAATAGATAAGATAGATGCAAAAATTAGTTTCCAATTTAGTTTTTGAAAACTTTCCTCACATTAATCTTAGTGTTCTAACCTTATCTCTTTTTGAGTTAACTTAGTCAGAGAAATGACGATTTGAAAAAATCCTTCTACGGAACTTTGATAACAGCTAGCAACTCTAAGAAAAACTCTTGATTTTTGTTAGAGTTGTGAATCTAGTCAAATTGGTAATAACTTCAATCTTAGAAGATAAAAATACCAATTCCAAAAATTATGTGGCCAAAGCGTATCACATTCTTTAACTAGAATTCACACTTATTAAATTAGGCGCAAAGCTGCTCTTTCCTTAAGTCTCTATAACTCAATGCGAAGATGCTCCTCGTGTTTTATTGTACTCATAGAGTAAACAAGGACGTCATCAAGGAACACCACCATTAACTAATCCAAACATGGTTTGAAAATCTAATGCATCATATTCATAAATATTTCAAGCATATTGTTAAGTCCAAATGGTTTTGCTATAAATTTGAAATGTCCATACATTATCTAAAAACTATCAATTATACACGGTTGATGGTATCCCGATTGCAAATCAATTTCTAAAATGGTTTACGCCCCTTAAAATTGATAAAAAAAAATCACCAGTCTTTGCAACGAATATTAATCTTGATAGTGATTTTGTTCAATTCTCGATAATCGAAGCCAATATGCATTGAGCCATCCATCTTCCTTACAAACAATACTAAGGCTCATCAGGGTGATACACTGTGTTAGATAAATCCATTGTCTAATAACTCATGTAATTGATCCTTTATTTCTTTATGTTTGGTTGGCACCATCCAACACAGGGCTTTGGACATTAGTGCAGTTTCAGGTACCAACAAAATTGTAGAATCAATCTCCTTAAATGGAAGTATGCCTAAGAAATTGTTATGAAAAACATTTGTACCATCTTAAGCCATAGGAATATTCTCAATCTTCAAACCGCCATGCGTCAATGCCGATACAAATGCCAAAAAGCCTTGACATCCATCATAAAGAAAATGTCTCACCTAAATTGCAGATATAATAGCGAAGATGCCACGACTGCGTACCCCTTTAAACTCAAATGATGTAACCATAGGAATGGTAAAATTTACCATATTCTGGAATGATTCAATGCTTGCATGATGAGTGGTTTGCCAAGAATGGAATCAAACTTTGACATATCAAATGCAATCAAATCAATCGGCAACTCCTGAGTATCAATATTCACAATGCTATTTGGGGTATACTAGATCTAGCAATACATTTTCTCCCACTAGTGTGAGCATAGCAAAAGTAAAGTCTACAGGTCGAGAGTCTGACTCTAAATATATATAGAAACCAAATGCAATAATTAATGAGAATAAGCAGAATTATACAATACAAGCGTTGAATGAGAAAAGATACGATCAATACGTTCTACCACTAATGGCAAAGCTTGTGCCTCCTACTCGGTTAATGTATAGAACTTTTTGGATATCTAAGGCTTTTGTTGATTATTCTACAATGCCGTTTCTTTTTTGGGAGCTCGACAACATAATCTTGGCCTTGACTATCCCTCCGTAGGAGGTGCCTGATGAGCTTAGTAATCTTTGGAAATATGACTTGCCTAACCCCATGTGTAGCAAGTCATCTAACTCTCGACCCGAGTCTGTGTCTGCTCTCCATTCTGACCTCCTCCTCTATTAAACTTTATCTTTCTGTTCCTTTTGAGTGGCTGCCTTGATGTGCCACAATGTCATGCAGCTACAATTGATGGATGCTTGATTCGACTATCTTGTTCAATAAACGACACTCACTTCACCACATTGTAGCATTCCTCCATGTCAAAAGGAACTAGCTGCCTCCATATGTCTTCATTCAAGCCTTGTTCGAAGCTTCAGGCTTTGCGGCCTTCTTCTGCCACTAGGTAAAGAGAATGATGCGATAATTTGGAGAATTTAGCTTCATATTGTTCCGTTGAGAGATCCCCTTGTGTTAGATAAAGGAAATCATTTTCCATTACAATTCAAGTATTGGTAGGAATGTACTTGTGATTGAAGATTCGCAAGAAGTCCTCCCATGTCAAAAGTTCAACAGCCACAACTCCCAACTCTATACTCGGAAGGAATTTTTACCATTCACACTGTCTTGGCTCAACATGATCATGTACAAGACAAAAAAGCTTAAAAGATGAATAAATTCTAAGTCCCAAGTGCAGCATTAACCCTAGACTTAAGATTTCCTCTGAAGTATAATCCCAAACACTTAGCAAATCTCATAATATTCTTGAAATATCTTTTTTTTGGTAAGTAATTAATTGTATTAAATTAAAATAAAATTGTACAAAGAACTATGATTGTTACCAAGTGTTTTTCTGACTTGGAAAACGAAACATAGAAATAAGGGGGACCCCTAAACCCATTACAAAAGTTATTAAGAAATAAGATTACAATAATAATCGATTACTGTAAAGGAAAAAACCCATCCGGACCTTGCAGCCAATCCACTCCATCCTAAGAGCCAAGAAAGCACTCCGGCTAAAAGACAACTGCACTCCGGGAGTACGAAGAGAAGCACTCCGTCCAAATAGAGGAATAACACTCCGGTTAAGCCACTCCGTCTAAGAAGACAAGAAAGCACTCCGGATAAAGGGGACACATGCACTGTGGAAGCACGAGACAAAACACTCCGTCCAAAGTGATAAGTCACTCCGTCCAGAGTGAGAAAAAACACTCCGTCCAAAGAGAGCATTCCGGGAAGGGACAAAATCACTCCGGAAGCACTAACAAAAGGCTCCGTCCAAAAAAAGATAAAGCAGACCAGCCACGTCATTATTTTTTTTTTTTTTTGGAGAAAAAAAATGCCAGAATTTGCTGCCAAGTTACTCCGTCCTAGGAGACAAGAAAGCACTCCAGATAAATACGCTCCGGAAGCATAAAACCAAGGCACTCCGTCCAAATAGAGGAAAATCACTCCGGCTAAGCCACTCCGTCCACGAAGACTAGAAAGCACTTCTGATAAAGGAAACAAATATTCTTGGAATATCATCAATTCCTAAGTATCCAAGTGTCCACATAGAATTTTATTTCTCTTATAGCATTATTGTCACGATTCGGCTCAATATTTGAAATACAACTCAAGCCATACCAATTGAGATGTGAGAAAACCATAAATCCTATAACTCAAAAATCTCAAAAAGAAAAAATATCAATTATCATTTTATTTATATAATTAAAAAGTCTACAGCAACATATTTACAAATCTATATCTCTTAAAAATATAAATACATCATAGCTACTATTTTACAATTGCATTACAACTTATATATATCTAAATAAGTTTACTGCAGACTTCTCACGGAATCTCTTAAAAATATGCTGCCCTACACATAAGTCTCCAAAATACATACATCTATTATTGTAAATTTAAATAAAATAATGAGAGAGCTAAATACGCAGCAAGCCATATAATAATAATATATGATCAACCTACGAAAACATGGACAACTCAATCTATACAAGATATGATGACCAAGTCCAAGATAACAAAGACTTGAGATTTTCACCTAAGATAAAAGAAGATTGAATTTGTCAATCCTAACACAAGGTCATAAAATACTAAGAAAATATAAACAAACTCGGATTGATTTTGCATACAATCCAAATTATGATTTGGTACACAGAATTTATCACACATATATAATTATCAAATCATACAAATCATATAAAATCACTAAAATTCTAAGTCATATAATGTATTTGTCAAACTCAGAAGACTAAAATCATGCATATTTGATAATTATATCAAAATATATAAAACTCAGTAAGCCAAAACATCTCAAAATATAAAATATGATACATGTCAAATCTTAAAAACCATATCGTGTAAATTGAAGAACCAAAATCAGCAACTTATATACCGACTAATCAAGATGTTAATTTTGAGGATGAGTTATATAAATTTTTGATAACCTTAAATTGAAATACTACAGTTTAAAACCTATAAGCGGATCATCTACATATTCCCTATAGATGGAATTAAACGTAATTTCTTTTGCCACCCCTGGATAATGGATACATTCTACAATTACAACTAATATACTAAAATATATTTGAAAATATAAACCATCAATTCCTTACAATGGTTGCCGAAAAATAAACAAATGACTCTATAATAAATATACAAATCTTTTTTATTATGTGAAAAAAGTGTAAATATGAAACTTTTTTATACTATGAAAAAAGTGTAAACTCATATTAGAAAATAAAATAAAGTCATTACCAAAATGCTTGTATAAATTTCACATGAAATGTCAAATATAAAATGCTTCATGACTTTATTTACACATATTTCCATGTACAAACTTAATCATTTAAATATCACTTATGTGACGGATCGAAAATTTTATCAAAAATTCAGTAAAGTTTCATCTATAAAATGGCATCTATCAAATATAAACTCGTACAAAATCTTATATAGAAACCACAAATACATGTTACATATACACATGATCCCATTTGCCATAACAATCACACAGGTAGCACTGACGTCGTAACTTTAATATGACGCGGCTTAAAAAGAATACCAACTAGGAAGCCCAATATAACCACAAATAGACTGCGAAAGCTACTATAACAATAAATATACAGCAAAAACTAACTATATATCCATCATCTATCATGACATACATATATATAACCATGAGTATCAAAATAATTAATACAATATTCATTCCTCATACAAAATAATAAAACTAAATCTTCATGAGCTCTCCAATCCGTATCAGCTATCTATCATGTACTTATACAGCCTATTCGGACTCATCAGGTATAATAACTTGCTCATCTAGAAAAAAGAGAAACAATAGCGAGGTAACAGCTCAATAAGTATATCATATTCAAAAATAGTAGGCAATATAAGTGAAGTTAAGTAGAAGAATGACATATAATCATGAGAGAGATATATAAACAGAAATATGGTCCAGTGTGCTTTGAAATGCAATTTACTTCTTCTTGGAGTATAATTTATGCATAATTATTTATCTTTGCGGATCAGAGTCAGTAAGCTTTACTAACTAAAAGTACGGGAGGATGAGGAAATGATCATGATACCTCACATAATCTAAGGTCACAAGCTCTTATTATTGACCTAAAGGCGGGCTATTCACATATCATGTCTGTAGACGGGCCGATCACACACAGCCCCCACATACTGCCCCGAGGCCTAAAGGCAATCATTGTACTTCTACAATAATATCTAAAGGCTTGTCAAGAGTATTACTCGCTAAAATACACGGTCAGGATGATCTTTGAATCTTTACTGTAATACTACTCGCAGGCCAAGGGGTATTACCTCCGTAACGCAGTTTCGTGGTCATTGTTTCATAGTTTCTTATTCATTTGAGGAAAGGTTCGCCACAATTCAATTCATAATATCTCCATTCGAGAGAATAATTTGATCACGTAACACATGTGGACTTTCCTCCGAACGTATATACGATTATTATTTTTTATTCGGACTTAAACATTTTCACAAGTTAATTAGATGCATGGACACCATAATTCATAGCATAGATTAGGATTTCTTACCACAATTAGTCAATTATTATTTTGGGAGCCCCAGAACACATTTTCTTTACAACGAAACACAAACACATTTTTTGGGGCTTATAATTGAACATATACAATTAGACATAACTTACATAACAATTAACTACAATGGAAGCATGCAAAATTTTCATTTGGCCTTGGGTGAACAGTGATTGAGCTATTTTAGAGCGTCCGGACGTCGCGAACAAGTCGATACTTATAAAATTGGCTGCCCGGCCAAGGCATATACATAATTAGGACACACTAATTCATAATTTGGGGTCAATTAAACATATAATCGAAGAAAAAAGGAGAATCCCGAGTTTGGGCGTGGGTTAGGGTTTGGCAAAACCAAAACGGGCAAATCGAAGGGGGAAATCAACAATAAACTACAAATAATTCGAGCAATATTTATGAGTTTTCTATTTTTCATGATTTGGGTAAGTATCGAAATGAAGATATCTCAGAGAAAACGAGTAAAAATCAAAAGAGAGGAAAAAGACGGTATGAGTAAACTTACCTCGACCCAATCTATAACTTTTCCAACTAGCTCCAAGCTGAAATTGGACCCAAGTGCCTTCATTTGCTCCGTTTCTCTCTCTTCTCCGCGCCTTCTATCTCTCTCCCTCTCTCTACCCGAATGTTTTACACCCAAAAAATTGCGCAACCAACGGTTATAAAACCCTGACACGGCTTTTACATGGATTGGCGCTCGAGCGCAATCCACGATGCGCAGCAGGCGAGCCAAGCCTACTTGTAGTCAACTATTTTAGTCTGGTCAACTTTCTTAATTAGGCAACTGCATTCCAAAATTTTTAAGGAAACCAATATTCTAAATCGGTAAATCCTTTCCATTCCATACCGCCTTCTTCTCCCAAACCGATCATCCATTCTAGGAATTTCATACTGTCCATTCCTACCAAAATGTCATTTCAAAAAGGTAAAAGATACTGGTAAATTCAAAGCAGTCAAAACCGCATCTATGTTTAATTGCCAATCCAAACCGGCAAAATCATAACAGTCATTTGTATACTGACAATTTGTTCCATACCGGCAATTTGCTCCATCCCGGCAAATTGCTTCATTCCGGCAAAATACTCCAAACCGAAAAAATACATCATCCCTGCATTTTGAACCATTCTCGCCCAATGAACCATTCCGCCCAAAATACCCATTCTCGCCTAAAATACCGATTCCAAGTATTTTGGCCATCCCTCGCAAAATGGGCATCCTGCCATTTTGCCAACCCTCCATTTGGCCATCCTAGCCATTTTGGCAAATCGGCCAAGTTGTCCATTCCGGCTATTATTTTGCATACCGGTCATTTTGTGTTAGTCGGCCACTTTGCCATACTATGCAAAATGGCACAATTAGCAAATCAACGTGTTGACCGGATATTTTGGCAAGAGGCAAAATACATATCAGCCAGTTAACGTATATTGATCGGATTCTTTCTCACAGCCTACCAGTCAACATTTTTGGCAGGTCAACATTATAATCTAGCCGGTCAACTTTCTTGTCCTTAACAAATAACTTCATTGGCCATTATGATAACTTCTTTATAACTTAATATTTTTTATTATATGAAGATATTCAAAAATTAATACATTACATCTTATTCGGTGGAAAAAAAATGAAATCTTCAAAGATTTAATAAAACTCGACAAAACCCCGAAACATTCGATGAAGTACACATTTATACAATAATATTCAAAAAATGGATATAAAGGGATGATATAAATGTACAATAAAATAAGAATTGTAAGTAAAATTAAAAGATTCCCAAAATAAATCAATGAATAGGTTTAAATATACTTCTATTTTAATACTAGATTTAACAATTTTGACTCAAAAAAGTTTTAAAGTATCTTTCTTTCTCCTTCATCTTTCTTCATCCTTTTCTCTCTCTTCTATATATTTTTTTCACAAAAATGACTGTAAATCAAGCAAAGAGCCCTTTTATAAAAAATGGCACATAAGCGCAAGATAAGTATATATTATATGCTACACACACATGCATAAGTGCACAAACACCGCATCAAGCACATCTTAAAAGCCAACATTTAGTATCAATCGTGTATGAGCACTACAGTAAGTGCATATTGGGTACCACTTATTTTGCTTGAATCACATATAAATACATTGTTAATGTCAATTAGGAACACAACAATTGCCTAAAACATGTAAAAGTATGGAGACAGGTACCAATAAGGCACTGGGCGTGATTCCCTCTAATTCGATTTTTTCTTAAATTCGTCATTATAGGATTGTTTAGAATATTAACCCAATACATATGACAGCAATATCATAAATCATGAGTGAAAATTTGGATATTTCATGGAATCATTTAAATTTCTCTTAGGTTTAATTTTTTTTTATTTAGATCAAGCTAATCCAAGGTTAATTTAATTTGGTTAATTTAAACACTTAAATTTGCAAGCTCAAAACTCACATGTAGTAAAAAAAACTTCTTCATGAAAAAATTGTGTGAAATATATTGAAATAAAAATCTACTATATTAATGCCAATTTACAACTCAAGTGGTATAAGTACACTAAATAATATGAGATGTACTCCTAAAATATAATCTTTACTAAAGATCTCTTTGGATCTACATATAATAATAGTCTAAGCTCTGTTCAAACTTCTTCTACTGAAGATGTCTTTGGATCTGCATGAAAGAATGGATCTGAACTCTCTTCAAAGTTCTTCATTAATATAATTCCAACGCTATTAAAACTCTAATATTCATGCCACCAATAAAACTATAAAAGTATACAAGTTAGAAGAAGTATTTTGAAGGTTTGAGTATTTTAAAATCATAAAACTAAGCTGTACTAATCACACACACAATGGTTGTTTTCTTTGGTATGAATCCTCTCCAAATCAATTTTACTCTTTTTTTGCTCAATATCTCTCTTAGGAGGCATTAAGAAATACACAATTTGATTATATTTGTCCTTCATTCCCTATAGCAACCAGGGATAAAAAAGCACCAAATTTGATACTATTGAATAAAACTCAACCACAATAGAATGGTTGGAACAAAGTCCTTTTCATAGCTTTGGACTCTAACCTATAAGTAATGAATAGTGGCCTTTTATCGTAGCTGATGCACGGACTGTTCTAATAGAGAATGTCTGTGTGCCTCATGCAACAAGTCTAGGTTCAATAGACAATGCTTTCAACTAACATCCGTAAATAAGTTGGTTAAGCTCAGGTACTCATTGAGGCCAACTTATATTTCAACGCTTTAGAAAAAAGACAAATTTTTTTTTAATAAAAGTAAGGTATTCTTTATGGATGAATCCATGAAGTATCCCAAGGAGTCATGGATTAACATAGAATTAGAAATAAAGAATTGAACTTGAATGAAGCTTGGGTTGATAGAATCTATATCAAGGTAAGGATATTACCAGTGAGTATTTTGCTAGACTGAAATTTCATTTCATTCTTTCTTTTTCAGCTCTTGGTTCGATCCTTTTCTAGCCAATATTTTACTAACAGATTGTCAAAAATCTATTTATATGATTGTGTATCTTTATAGACAGTTATCTTAACATCAAATGGTCTTGGGACCTTAAGACACAATCTGCTCCTCCCCAAGTTGGTTTCATCCCGCTTTTTCTATCCATCCTATTCCAGTCCAGCTTAGTAAGAGCGTAAGAGCTCACTTCTCTTTCGCTCATGATGCTCAAACAATAGGTTCTGCGTCTATGTCATTTGAATGCCAGGTTACATAATACTCGCATATTATGCTATTTTTACGACGCTTAAACTCTAGTCAAACATTGCTTGCTCGTCATTTTCAACATAAGCACCATTTGACTATGAAGCCATTCAACTCTCAAGCATCACATTCTAGTTTCTAGTTGCTCCGGTGCCATCGGACGAAGTTCCATTTTTGCTCTCCCATATGCTTGAGTACAAATTTGCACAATAGTCTATTTTGTTTTGTTTGAGCTTGCTTTGCTATCTTGTTTGAGTAATAAGCAATCACATTAAACAGTTCAAATACAACTTAAATAGGTTAGCTGCTTCGTCCTAGAATTTAACTAATGTAATAGATCTAACAAATAGAGTGAGCCAATCCAAACTCAAATGTGCACCAATTCTAAAATCTGCAACCTAGCTTGTTTGCCGTCTTCTTCTGTTCCAGAAATGCCATTATCCTTCAACACTATTTTAGTTGTTTGGTTAGTTTTCTTTTAACCAAAAAAAATTAAATTATTTATGAACTAATCCCCAAAAGAAAGGATATCTTGGCAACTCCCCGCGATCATTGTAGGAGATGAAGTGTCTGGGCACTTTGCTCCAAACCAACAACTTGAGCAACATGGGTTTTCACAAACTATTCAAACCAGCTACTTGGATAATGATTTGGATAATTATTGAGAATGTTTTAGAAAATATGTACAATGTAAAACATACTTACAAATATATGAAAATACCATAAGATCATGGTAAACTTTCAGTTTCCTTATTGGAAAAGCAAACTCTTGATCCAACGTGTGTTAAGATTCTTCAGGAATAAAAACACGCAAATAACTGGTATAGTAGAAATTATTCCTCGAATCCATTGTCAATTGTTAACCAATAAATACCATAAGAATATAAGGAACAAATCATGTAATTAAGCATACAAGTTATATAATAATTGAAAAAGCACGTTTCGGTGCTTACGTGTTTCGACCCCGTTACAAGTATAGCGGAAGCAATAAAATAAATTAATTAAATTAAATATCCGATACACGTAAGGGATATTTAACTCTAGATGATGACGAGATTAACACTCATGCACAATATAATAATGACAAGCAATAGAGATCAAGCCAAGCGTAAACAATAGTAAAAAGATCCAATTTTTGGTGACGAAGTGAAAACTCGATACCCACGGTATTGAGAAAAAACACTCCGGGCTTCAACGGCCAGGGAAGCAATGCACTATGAAAATCAACTTACAGCCCGGGTGGTAACGACGCGCTAACCTAGCCGACTTACTCCCGACACGTGATCCCTACCAAGGAACTCCTTGGATTTGCCCGCAGCAACGGAATTGGACACCTTCCGGTCTTCAAGCCACTCTTCCCTCTCGTGCCACTTGAATTGCCAATCACGAACGGATCTCCTAATTCACGAACAAACGTTTCCAACGCAGGTAGAAGGATGGAAGTTTGAATAGAAAAAAAAAAGAAGAAGAAAAATGGTGAGAAAACTCTTTAGAGCATGGAGTACAAAGATATATTTTCGGGTTTTCTCAAGAGAAGCTAAATCAATTGAAGCATGAAGGCTTTCTTCTCAAGTTTAATGGCTGCACCAGATTTTTAGAGAGGCTGTGGCGTGCTTAGGGTTTCAAGAAAATAAGGTATGAATTTATAGTGGAGCCAAAAACGCGTTCAAATTTTCTGCCCGTTGGGCCGCCGCTCGAGCGGGGCTCGAGCGCTCGAGCCGGGATCGAGCGCGCAGTGAGCGGGCCCCATTCTGGGATTTCGGCTCGAGCGGCCTTCGAGCATGAAGCGAGCGGGGGAGGTTCTGGTTTTTAGGCTCGAGCCGCTAACGGGTACCAGGCGAGCGGGCGGCCTTTGGGCGGGCTCGAGCGTGTGGAGGACGGACCGAACGAACTTTAACCCGACAACCCACAACCCGACATTAATACAATAATACATATGGTTACGGAATATATCAATAAGACAAATGTCTCTAACAATAATATTTAATATAAAAAAATTCTTTCCAATTAAAGACAAAACCATCAAATAAATATTGAATAAATCTACTATAAAAGTGATCAATTACAAATATAATTTTATTTTAGATTTCTTTACTACAACCCAATTGAATAATTGTTAAACCAACTACTAATACACCTTACAACCCACTAGAAAAAATATATCGATAAAATCAAGCAATCAAACGGTAATATGTCCTAAGAATAAGACCATAACAACACACTCATCCTTAGTGAAAAATGGATTGGAGTCCTACTTTAGTTAAATGCTAAACCTCTTCTCTCTTATCTCTCTTCTATCTTTTCAAGCAACGGTCATTGTATGGAAAAATTATGCCTTGAAATCATACAAGGCCTTCTATTAAAAAAATTGGCATACATGCATTTATCAGGCATACACAAATAAAATATGCCACATACATGCACCCTTAGGTATGCACTTATGGCACCTATTTTGTTATCCCGTGCTCATGCACTTCCTAGTAACACACAAGTGGTGCCCATTTTGTCCAATGGTGTGATTCTACTCAAATGGACATCACGCGAATGGCTAATAAAATTCATTGCTTGAATGACTTTTATACGAACATCATGCAACCTTGGCTTGATTGCTCTACTAAAGCATTCTGACTCAAATATTATGTGCCCTCTAAATGACCCATTTATTGGGTATGGGATTCACAATAGATGACTCAAAACCCAAAAACTTTCCTTTATGACCCGGTGAGAAACTCATTGCCTTTTTGGCAATCGTGATCTCTAACCATCTGGCAACTTTTTTTTCACAGTGTTGGAGTTTAACAATTGGATACACCCGATTTGACACAATAGAATAAACCTGAACACCTTGTCAACTATCATCCACTAAATTTGTGAGCACAAGAAATAAATAATACACAATAATTTTTAACATGAAAAATTCTTTTCAACCAAGGAAAAAATCACGAGATAAACTTAAAATAAATTTACTATAAATAGTGCCAATTACAAGAACTCCTTTTGAAATCCCTTCACTCTAAATTTGGATAAATAATGGTTGAATACAACCTCCTCTCAATACACCCAACAACTCACAAGAAAAATACAATAAGAAAAAGAGCAATTAAACGAAAATACATTTCCAGAAATCACCTCCACAATGACATATCCGATCTTGACGAAAAATGGAATTCAAATTGGACCTTGATCGGACTTCGAATATCTTCTTCTTCTCTCTTCTTCTCTCTCTCTCACTATCCAGTGCCCCTTGTTGAGAAATTTTTCGGAGTTCTTAACCCAAAAACTACATTTGTCTGATTTTATAAACTACGAGCACGCTCGAGTGTCCGTCGAGCACCAAACCTCTGAAATCGGCACTCAAGCGCCGATTGGGCGCTAATTAGGCACGCATGTATTGGAATTTGCGCTTGAGGTGTTCCTTTGGCATTACTCAGTCCCCCACCCTCTGGAATTTTCGTCTCTTCACCGCTTAAGCCAGCCTTGAACGTTTGACTTGACCCCTGTCTCTTGGTCGCTTACTACGCGTGCGAACACTTTAATCATCGCATGAACCCTGCGTGATCTTTTGATAACATTCTATTTGTTGGAATACCCACGAAAAAGTGACCAAAAACTCAACACAAAGGAATCTCGGTGTTGGTCTCTACAAGTTTAAACGATATACTATTCTGTGTTAGATCAAACTCGAAATATAGCCACTTCTCTTCAACTTTTGCTGCACGGTAGAGTCACTTTTCCTTACACTTTTCCTTAGTCTCTTCCCACACCTTGACCAATCCGCTCGTTGGAAATCTTAGTATTATCCTTAACAATCAAAACATTCATCAAATACTAATTTGATCACTTGCTTCCCCTTTCCACAACAAAAGCGGCTTTAGTATGATTCCAATGGCCTTTGCCATTGATATAGTAGAAACGATCTCTCGATTCCCTTATCAATTGTCAGCCACTAAATACCATAATAATGTAAGGAATAAATCATGCAATTAAGTATACAAATTATACTGTAATATTTAACGTAAAAAACCTTCTCAATCAAAGGAAGACTTATGAGATAAGGTTTGAATAAATTTATTGTAGAAGTGACTGGTTATAAAATATAATCTCCCCTAAGATTCTTTCATTATAACCCAAGTGAATAATAATTGAATCCAACCCTCAACAAATCTTTCAACCCACTAGAGATGTTACGCTAAAAAAAAAGTAACCAAATAATAATATATTCTATTAATAAAATTAGAGCAACATACTCAACATTTGTAAAGAATGAAGTTAGAATTAGATTTCAACGAAATATCAAACCTATTATTCTTATATCTTTTTCTTCTTCTTTCTCTTTATATGGCACTTGTTCTATTAAAGAAATGATATTGGATTCATGCCTTAAAATTATGCAGGGTCTTTTATAATAGATTCAATGCATGTGCAACCCCCATTCTATTATCTTGCGCTCATGTACCTACTAATCATGCACATGCGACACCCATTTTGTCTAATTGTGTGGCTTTCTTTTGAATGGATCTCACACAAACCTCTAATAAATTTTATTACTTAAGTAACCCTTACATGAATATCACGTGAATTTTATCTGATAGCTCTACTAGAGTGTTCCTCACATAAATATCACGTGTCCTTCCGATGACCCATTCATTATATATGAGATTCGCAAGAGAGTGACTAGAAACCCAACAATATATAATTATTAATAAAACCCATTTTCTTTTCACAATTAAACTTCACAAATTTGAAAAATGTGTTCTCCAATATACATGTTCCCCTGTTTGTCGATCCTCCAAATGATAAACCACTTTTTACTTGATGATGGGAGGATAACTACGCAATATACGAATAGAGAACCCCTTAAACTACCATATGATATTATTTAAAGGTGGGAGGAATTTGTAACTTCATCGGCTACTGAAATGATGTAACTTTAGTGGATGCAAATACATGTTTCTTAATGATACTAAACAATTTATATTAAAAAAAAGGGAAAATCAGCGTACTCGATGTGATGTGTGAAGAACTTGTTATGCCATAAGACAATGTCTTGCAAGATCATAAGAATGTCATCGTATATTATGAAGTACCATTTCAAAAGCCATATATTTCTCCTATTGTATTTTCTTTGACAAATTGTGCTTCCCTCGACATCCAAAAGGAAGAATTTCCTTTCTTTTATATATTTTTTTCTTATGATTTTTCTTTCCTTCAAATTTTCATAAAACTAAAAAAATATAAAAATACTAGATTTTTAAAAAGACATATTTCACCATTAAAAATTTGAGTATAAAAATATGACATATGAAAGAAAACCAAAGTATCCAACAATGGATTTACTCCTTTTGAAATGTTGAAAATTTGCTACATTTATCAATTGGTTGATTCTTACAATCATTTCTTTTTTTATTTTTAAAGTATAACATATGGAAGAAAAGCATAGTATCCAACAAGGGCCTTACACCTTCTGAAAATGTCGTATATATTTATCGGTTGGTTGATTCTTGAAATCACTGTTTTTTAAAAAATAAAAAAAAAAAAAAGCCCTTGAACTTTCCATTAAATGGGAAAAAGATGGGTAGAGCTTTGTTTCACGGGGCCGCTTTGAAAAGGAGAGAATCTGAGCAGCCAGTAATAGACACATCTTTTTCATACAATTTTATTTTGTTAAAGCATCACCATCACCATGTTGCTCTATCTACTATCAAATCAGTCTTGTTGCTGAACTTGAATCAAGGAATGAGACATCTATTTTATAGTGCCGTCAACACATCCTTTCATTCTAAGACACAGAATTTAGAATGAATTATACATGTATAAATACAATTTGAAATATGAGCAATATTTTCTAGTTGAAGTTTATTCTATTTGAGAAATTCCCGATAATAGGGTCAATAATAAGATATTACATTTTAGGAAGTAATTAAACTGTATTAAAATAAAATAAGATATCATATATCTCACCCAGTTTTAGATTATCATTATCATCTTCTCCACCGACCTTCAGGGACTTGAGTCAAACATGTAGCTGCTTGTTTCGCACCAAATAAATTAAACCGTAATGCTTCCTGGATTCGGGTTACTAACGGATTAGGATGCCACTTGATTTTCGAGTCAAACTAAAACAGGTCCAATCTCCATCCTCTGTGGCCTATATACTACACACGACAACAAATAAACAATAGGTTAAAGGATAGACTGGACTTGCTTTCTAATTTATTCTCTAATATTTAAATTAATAATTTTTCTCAAAAGATGGAAAGATGCAGGGATGAAGGATATATGCGATGATACAAGAACGTGGAATTTGAGTCTGACTTAGAATTGTGCTCTCGGCGTAAAGCAACTTTGATATCAAGGGAGCAAGAGTTGTAAAGGAATTCTTGGAAGTTCTTTGGATAGGGAAAAGTCACTTGAGAGCTCGAGTATAAGTATTTGTGCGTGCATCTAAGCGTGCGGTGTGTATGCTAAGTGTGCATGAGTGTCAGCTTGAGTGTAAGCATGCCCTTTGGATTCTGCCTCAAAGGTTTTTATAGCCTTTGAGCTAGCTCAACCTTACTTGAGCACGAAGACTAGCCACAAGCTAGCTGTACAGTTTTGGCAGGTTGGCACAGGGATCGTGGGTGCCAATCAAAGCAACCGTGATCCATTAAGATGATCCCTTTCTTCCTTAAGAAGATGCTGGACGAGATAAATATTGAAGTTGTCATTATAAGAGATCTGTTGAGTAGGAATTACTATTCCTTGAGAGATCAAGATTGGAGGCAATATTCAGGGTGCTAGACTACTAAGGCAAGCAATTTCCAACGCACGGTAAGAGCACTGTGGGCTGCCCGGTTTGGGCTGAGATTGACTTGGGCTGCTCAACCAACTATGGCACTATTTGGGTCAACAGAAACTTTGACCGTTCCCTGGACCTATGGACCAGATGCCTTCTGGGTTCGCTGCTAAGTATGTGGATTTTCGTGTTGCGCCAGTCTATTCATGTGTTCCCATCACTAGCTCTCCAAGTCGATGGGTTTGAATTTTCAATCCCCTGCATGTTCATGGATGAGATTTGACATGCCTTGTCATTTTTTCCCTTTTGCTCCTTCCCCAGGCCATCTTCAGATTCCCTACCTTACTGGTTCTAGTCTAATTCTTCTACACCCGTGATTTTTTATAGATTTGTTGGCATGAGGAATCTCTAGTGTTTAAATTGCCTGTTGATCCTTTGACGTGCCATAAATTGAGGGGTTTGTTGTGCTTCTTGTATCATACCCTACTTTTTTCAATCAAGTAGCTTGGGAACCCAAAATCTCCATGAAGCTTAAGTTGTTGGCCGTCAGGATTGGCAAGAACTCATCTCTGATGTTCAAGGGCGTTATCTTGGGACGCACTACAGGTCTACTTTGGTCATTGTTTTTCACATGGGGAACCACTCTGTTCACTCTTTTCATGTTTATTTCGGAGCCATGCTTACTACTGTTTTTGAGTGGGGCAAAGATTTCCTTTCAATGTGCCTTCACCTTGGATGATGGCTTACCTTCAGAACAGGCTATTGCTCAGTAACCTCAACAATTGTTGTCTCTGCGAACCACGATGTGTGGTTCTAGATTTTAAATATAATAATTAAGAGATAATTAAGTTAATATAATCGAATTAGACTTAATTCATATGAAAAAATCAGGTACCAGGCTTATAGAATAAATCAGCAAGGGGCGCTCGCGCGACACCGCGAGCGGCTGAGGCAGCTCCGCCTGCAATTGATGGGCACTCGAGTGTCTGAGCAGGCACTAGGACCCATGCAAGGCAAGCCTGCTGCACACCGACCACGATATAAATACCCTGTGAGGGTTTCAAACGATCATTTTTCTACCATTTTCATTAAAAAGAGAGAGAGCTCGAAAGAGTAGAGAGAAAAGGAAGAATCTACACTTCCCGAGTCCGATTTCAAGCTCGAGCTCATTATAAAAGTTATAGATTGTATCGAGGTAAGTGTACTCATTCCTTTTTTCTCATTTTCTTGCACATTCATTTCATTTTTTTTGGGTTTCCTCGTTCTGATACCCGATTATGTTGTTATTTCGCATTACCCATGATCTTAACATATAAATACCTTGATTCCATATCTGATTTGTAGGATTTGCACAGCTTTCGCACCTAATAAACCCTAACTGCACCCCTCTATGAAATTTCCCAATTTCCTTGTAATTTTTACATAATTTAGCTTTAGAAATTGAAAACCCTAACTTTGTGGACGTGGGTATCTTAATTTTTCAGTATTTGCCCACATATATTATTGTTTGTTAATTTTAAGTAAATTAAAAATCTTATCAGATATGAATCGAGATATTTATATGCATGTATATTAACCATATTATCTTGTATATACTCCAAAAATTTCTTTATATGCAATTATGAAGAAAAATTATTATCCGGTAATTCTAAAGTTGTGTTGGATTCTCGGTGGTAAGAATTTTAATTTTTCTTATACTTTATATTGATTATGCATATAGTCTAAGTTATGAGAAATTTAAACTCCTTAGAATTATGCACAGTATGAGAAATATAAGTAAAAATTTTCATAATATGATATGTTTGATGAACCGTTCTCTCGGAGCGAAAATAATGTTTTATGAACGAATATAAATTTTTCTAAGAATAAAAAATTATAAAACCTGGACCATAAATTTATATTTTAGAGGGTAGTATTTTCTAATATACCATTGATATTATAGTGAAAACTTAAGGATTATTCTAGCTGTATATTATAACGGGTGATATTTCTTGACATGTCTTAAAATATTATAGTGGTAGATCAAAGAATGCTCCTGGACCATGGGAGATATTCTGGTGATGTATCTGTTTTCTGACCCTAGGTATCGGGCATCGTCCGTCACAGAATATTAAAGTTGAGAATCATGGGTAGCACTTTAGAATATGTAGGTACAAACATATTCCATTTCTCAATCGGCTACTCCGTTAGCTAGTAAGGCCTACTGGTTCTAGTCTGTGAAGTAAAAGAAGCTCATGCATATTTTAGACCTTAAAGAAAGAATAAGAATTAAAAGATAATTATATACCACAAGTACATTTGATCACATTTCATGATTTATGCATTTATATTATACTCTTATACCCTATCCCTACTTTATATTATATATATTGTTTCTTGCCTTTAATTTTATATAATTGTTGGACAATTAGCTCACCCTTGCTATTTTTCTTCCTCCATATGAGCACGCCCTTATACTTGATGAGGTAGAATGAGAGCTTAGGAGTTGACTAGGCTACAGATCTTGATGGAAGAACCTAGAGGATATAATTTTGTGATTTTGCTTATTTGTGAAGTATTTGTTATTATTTTAAGATGGATATGAATAATAATGTATGTGTATGATGATGGCGTATACGTAGTATAGTTTTTACTGTTTGTGTTGGATGCAATTGATCCCGCAGGTACTTATGGTTTGTTTGGGGACCTAATGGCATCTTATTTGAGTTAGCGTCATACCTGAAGTTATAATATTAGCGTCACCTGTAATTTGGTGGCTTTTTGGATCCTATGTTGGAATGTGTATTGTTATATTGTTCTGTACAGGGATTATTTGTACAGGTTGTTTCAATTGGACGGTCATTTTACTGCTGAAACTCTGCCAAATTTCAGTCAGAAAAGTCAATCCATTACGGTTGGTATAAAAAATGAGATGCCTTAGGCTTGATCTGAATCTTATACGGAAACCTAGGATAGTATATGCTAGATGGAATAAGTAGATGTTGGCATAGAATGGTTAAGTTAGTTAGGTAGTGTTTGTTATCCTCATTGCTTTACTTAGACCGCTAGTTATATTTAATTGCGTAGAATTATTATATTCTAGTTAATGCCTGATTTGTAATTTGACCCGTACCATTCTTGTTTCAAAGTAGTCATCAATATCCGAGTATACCACCAAGAAGGAGGTTTGTGCGAGGAGGTGGTCAGCCTTGCAATCGAGAAGCAGAATATTTAAATTTATTAGGCAGAATGGCCGACGTTATTGAGATTTTAGGGCGGAGGAATCTCGCTCCAGTGCCTATTCGTACTCCGCCCCAGACCGATTCATCCAAGAGAGAGTTCCTGAGTTTCTAGAGGAGTCCGATCTGATTAAAATGAATACATGGTTTCAAAGGCTGAAGAAAGTTTTTTCCATCATCCGCTGCCCCGAGGAGGATTGGGTGTTATTTACCTCTTACCGATTGTAAGGAGAAGCCCATCATTGGTAGGAAATGCAGAAACGGGCCAGGGGGTGCCGGATCATGAAATCACTTGGCCCATATTGAAGGATGCGTTCATGGAAAAGTATTTCACGTCTGCCCTCTGAGTGCAGAAAGAGGAAGAGTTTATCCGGTTGAGGCAAGGCAATAGGTTGGTGGCTGAGTACAATGCAAGGTTTACGAAGTTGGCTTGATACACTCCGTACATAGTCGAAGTTCCTGCAAGTTCCTGCAAGACTTGCGGGTATGATATCCGCAAGCAGTTGGCAACCCTCAAGCTATCAACCTATAGAGAGGTATTGGATCCAATCTTGATCCATGAGAAATAGCTTAAGAAAGAATATTTCAGGAAGAGGACATCTAGCAGAAGTGGCGCTGGCTCTAGTTCTAGTCCAGGTTTGGCCAGGCTGCCAAAGAAGTTAAAGCAAGTGGACCAAGGGAAGAAGGCTAGCCCAGTTACACAGGCCAAGCAAGCTCCCGCCGATTCGTGTCAGCATTGCGGGAGGCCTCATGGTGATAGGCCTTATTACAAGGCATTGGGTGCATGTTTCAACTATGGGCAACCCGAGCTCAAGAGCAAGGATTGTCCTTACAAGAAGAATGCCCTTGCCCTGAAGCCAGCTGTTTTAGGAAATGTGTTTGTAGTCTCTGTCAGTGAAGCCAAGGCATCTAATGTGATTATGGAATGTATTCTTCCTATTTGTAGTGCTTCTACTTGTGTACTTTTCAATTTTGGATCCACGCATTCTTTCATATCACCTCAGTTTGCTTATCATTTGATATCATCTCCCGTTATTCTTGATTATTCGTTGGTTGTGTCGACGTCCACGAGATCTTCTGTTGTGACTGATGTTTCATACCCTGGGTGTCTGGTAGAGGTGAATGGGTTGCGATTAGTTGTTGATTTGATTCTTTTGGAGATGCATGATTTTGATGTTATTTTGAATATTGATTGGTTGTCGAGAAATCGTGCAACCATTAATTGTTTTCGTAAGAAAGTTGACTTTGCAATTTCGGGATGTGAACCCTTTCACATTCAAGGAATTTGACAGGTGGAGTCGCCTAGCTTCATTTCTGCTCTGCAAGCCCATCATTTGTTGCGGAGTAGATGTGAAACTTATTTGGCTTATGTTAGTGTGGAGGAGAACTGTGAGCTATCGGCTAGGGGATTCCAGTTGTGCGCGAGTTTAAGAATATGTTTCCTGATAAGTTGTCTACCTTGTCGCCACATCGGGAGATTGAGTTTAGGATTGATCTTGTGCCGAGAACGGCACCTATTTCAAGGACTCTTTATCATATGGCTCCTGCCAAGTTAAAAAAATTAAAGTAGCAACTGCAGAACCTTCTGGATTTTGGTTTCATTAGACCCAATGTTTTACCGTAGGGTGCTCCAATCCTATTCATGAAGAAGAAGGATAGGATATTGAGATTGTGTATAGATTATCGTAGTTAAATAAAATCACGATCAAGAACAAGTACCCATTGTCATGGATTGATAATCATTTCGATCAGTTATAAGGGACTCGCGTGTTCTTCAAGATCGATCTTCAATCAGGGTATCATCAACTTCGCATCAAGAAGGAGAATGTGGCGAAGATGGCTTTCCGAACGAGGTATGGCCATTATAAGTTTCTTGTGATGCCATTTGGATTGACTAGTATACTAGCCATGTTTATGGATTTGATGAACCGTGGGGTGCTCCGTCCTATTCAAAAAGAAGAAGGATAGGACTTTGAGGCTGTGTATAGATTATCATAAGCTAAATAAGATCACGATCAAGAACAAGTACCCATTGTCGTGGATTGATGATCTTTTTGATCAGTTGCAAGGGATCCGCGTGTTCTCTAAGATCGATATTCATCCCGGTATCATCAACTTCACATCAAGGAGGATGCAGCGAAGATGGCTTTTCGGACGAGGTATGGCCAATATAAGTTTCTTGTGATACCGTTAGGATTGACTAGTGTATCGGCCTTGTTTATGGATTTGATGAACCGGGTCTTCCAACCATACCTGGATAAATTTATCATGGTTTTCATTGATTTATTCCAAGAGTTGTGTCGAGCATGATGTGCACTTGAGGATCATGCTTCAAACACTTCGGGAGCATCAGTGGTTCGCGAAGCTAAAGAAGTGCGAGATTTGGCTCAGTGAGGTAGTGTTATTGGGCTATGTCATCTCTGATAGTGGAGTCTCGATAAACCCGAAGAAAGTTGAAGCAGTGAACAGTTGGAGTTGATTGACGTCGTGACGGAGGTCCGTAACTTTTTGGGTATGGCGGGTTATTACTTCCGCTTTGTATGGAACTTTTCTCGGATTACTTTGCCACTCACTTGATTGACAAAGAAGGAGGTGAGTTTTGTCTGGATGGAAGAGTGTGACCGAAGTTTCCAAGAGTTGAAGATTCGTTTGACTTCGGCACTGATTTTGACGATCCCCGACTGTTTCGGTAGTTTTGAGGTTTATTGTGATACTTCTAAGGTTGGCCTCGGGTGTGCCTTGATGCAAAATGAGAAGGTGGTAGCTTATGGATCTCGACAATTGGAGATTCATGAGAAGAACTATCCGACCCATGATTTAGAGTTAGCCTCCATGGTGTTCGAGTTAAAGATATGGAGGCATTATTTGTACAGCGATAAGTTTCTTGTATTTTCCGATCACAAGAGTCTTAAGTACCTGTTATTGCAGAAAGAGCTGAATATGAGGTAGCGGAGGTAGATCGAGTTCCTTAAAGATTATGATTGTGAAATCCACTATCAACCGGGGAAGGAGAATGTGGTAGCGGATGCCCTGAGCCGTTTGACCGGTTTTGTAGCAAGACTATAAATCAAGCAAATGGAGATGCTGGATTGCTTGAAATTTTATAATATACAGCGTTATGTCAAAGGCAACAGGATAATGTTGTCTTTCCTGTAGGTGCAGCCCGAGATCCTTCAAATGATTAAGGAAGGGCAGGTGGGTGATCCATTTTTTATGGGTATTGTTGGAGACCTAGACTGAGACTCCCGGAGAGATTTTTGTGTCAGTGCTGACGAAGTCTTGTGCTTCTGAGATTGTTTGTGTGTACCTGACAATAAGGATTTGAATGAAGAGATCATGAAGGAGACTCACAGAACCAGGTATATGATGCATCCTAGGATAAATAAGATGTACCAGGATTTAAAAAAATATTTTGATAGAGAAATATGTAAAGGGAGATTATTGCCTTTATTGGCTGATGTCTGATTTGTTAGCAGCTAAAAGTTGAGAGGAGAAAGCCTTTGAAATTGTTGCAATCTTTGCCCATTCCAAGTTGGAAATGGGAGGACATTTTCATGGATTTTGTTTTAGACTTGCCTAGGACCCCAAGGAATCACGATACTATTTGGGTCATTGTGGATTGGCTAACGAAATCGACACATTTCTTAGCCATTCGGACAACGTATTCTCATGATCGTCTGACACAGTTATACATCAATGAGATTGTTAGACTGCACGGTATACCAACGTCTATTGTGTCTAATCATGATCCACATTTTGTCTCTAAGTTCTGGGAGAGTTTGCACCGGGAGTTAAGAAAGAATTTGAAATTTAGTACAGTATATCACCCTCAGACAGATGGCTGATCTGAGCAGACGATTCAGATATTAAAGGATATGTTTAGAGTCTCGGTGATAGAGATGAGAGGGAATTTGGATAACAACCTGTCGTTGGCCGAGTTTGCATATAATAATAGTTTTCAGGCAAGATCGGCATGGCCTCTTTTGAGACTTTGTATGGTAAAAAATACCAATCTCCGATCAATTTGGAGGAGATGAGAGATAGGCATCTGTTGGGTCCTGATGTAATTCGGGAGATGTCGAAAAGGATTACGGTAATTTTTGAAAAGCTAAGGACAGCGTAGAGTCGGCAGAAGACTTATGTTGACTAGAGGAGATCCGAACTCAAATTTGAGGTTGGAGACTTTGTTTTCCTCAAGGTGTCACCGTGGAAGGGAGTTTTCAGATTTGGTGTCAAAGGGAACCTGAAGCCGCGATTTATTGGACCCTTTGAGATCCTTGAGAGGGTTAGTGAAGTGGCGTACCATTTGGGGTTGCCGTCGAGGTTGGCCGAGGTGCACAATGTCTTCCATGTCTCGATGTTGAGGAAGTACGTCCACGATCCAATGCACGTCATTAATTACGACCCCTTGGCTATCTAGGAAGATTTATCGTATTCGTAGGAGCCGGTTCAGATTTTAAATCGAAAGGATCAAATCCTGTGTTCGAAGACCACCTCTCTAGTGAAAATTTTATGGAGGAATCACTCCGCGAGAAGGCGACGTGGGAGAGGGAGGAGGAGATTCGGGACAAGTATCCTCATTTATTTCAAAGTATGTCTTCCTGTTTAAGTGTTAAGATTTGTTAATTTTGAGAATGAAGTTTTCTAAGTGGGGGAGAGTTGTGAGGTTTTGGATTTCAAATATATTAATTAGGAGATAATTAAGTTAATATAATCGAATTAGGCTTAATTCAAATGAAAAAATTAGGTACCGGGCTTCTAGGATAAATCGGGAGCTCATTGGGTACCTCAGGCAATGCCACGAGCGCCCGAGACAGAATAGCCCGTGCCTGCTACGCGCCGACCGACATTCAAGCATCAACCCGTGATATAAATACCCTGCAAGGGTTTCAAACAGTTATTTTCCACCCATTTTCATTAAAGCGAGAGAGAGCTCAAAGGAGTAGAGAGAGAAGGAAGAGTCCAAGCTTCCCGAGTCTAATTTCGAGCTTGAGCTAGTTAAAAAAGTTATAGATCAAGTCTAGACAAGTATACTCATACCCTTTTCCCTCGTTTTCTTGTACGTTCATTTCATTTTCTTCGAATATCCTCATTCCGATATCCGATTAAATTGTTATTTCGTATTACCCATTATCTTAGCATGTAAATACCTCGATTCCATGTCCAATTTGTAAGATTTGTACAGTTTTTGCACTCGGTAAAACCTAACCGCTCCCCTCTTCAAAATTTTCCCATTTCCTTGTAATTTTTACATAATTTGGCTTTACAAATCGGGAACCCTAACTCTATGGACATGGGTATCTTGATTTTTCGGTATTTATTCACATATACTATTATGTGTTAGTTTTAAATAAATCAAAAATATTATCAGACATAAATTAAGATATTTATATGCATGTATATTAGCCATGTTATCTTGTATATATTCTAAAATTTTCGTTATATACAATTATGAAGAAAAATTATTATCCAAAAGCTCTAAAGTTGTGTTGGGCTCTTGACAGTAAGAATTTTGATTTTTCTCTATACTTTATATCGATTATGAATGTGGTCTAAGTCATGAGAAAATATAAACTTCTTAGAATTATGCAAAGTATGAGAAATATAAGTAGTAAATTTTATAATGTGATATGTTTGATGAACTGTTCTGCTAGAGCGAGAACAATATTTTATGAACGAATATAAAATTTTTCTAAGAATAAGAAATTACGAAACCTAGACCACAAATTTATATTTCAAATGGTAGTATCCCTTAATATACCATTGATATTACAGTGAAAATTCAAAGATTATCCTAGTCGTATATTGTAACGGGTGATATTCCTTAACATGCCTTAAGATATCATACTGGTAAATCAAAGAATGCTCCTGGACCACAAGACATATTCTGGTGACGTATTTATTTTTTTGGCCCTAGGTATCGGGTACCGTCCATCACGAAACGTTAAAGTTGAGAATCGTGGGTAGCACTTTAGAATGTGTGGGTACAAATATACTCCATTCCTCAATCAGTTACTCCGTTAGCTAATAAGGCCTACTAACTCTGGTCTATAAAGTAAAGAAAGTTCATGTATATTTTAGACATTAAAGAAAGAATAAGTAAGAATTAAAAGATAATTGTATTCCACAAGTGCATTTGATCACAATTCATGATTTATGCATTTATATTTTGCTCTTGTACCCTCTCCCTATTTTATATTATGTATATCATTTTACTGCCTTTGATTTTATGCACTTGCTAAGTAATTAGCTCACCCTTACTACTTTCCTTCCTCCAGATGAACACGCTCTTATGCTTAATGAGGTAGAGTGAGAGCTTAGGAGCTGACTAGGCTGTAGATCTTGATGGAAGAACCTTGAGGACATAATATTGTAATTTTGCCTATTTGTGAAGTATTTGTTATTATTTTGAGATGGATATGTATAATAATGTATGTGCATGATGATAGCATATACGTAGCATAGTTTATGCTATTTGTGTTGGATGTAATTTCTCCCATAGGTGCTTATGGTTTATCTGGGGACCTAGTGGCATCTTGTCTGAGCCAACATCATACTCGGAGTTATGACGTTAGTGTCACATGTAGTTTGGTGGCTTTTTGGATCTTGTGTTGGAATATATGTTGTTCTGTACATGGATTATTTGTACAGGTTGTATCAATTGAAAGACCGTTTTACTGCCAAAACTCTATCGATTTCAGTCAGGAAAAGCAATCCATTACAGTCATACTGCTGTTGGTAAGGCAGGTAGAGAATCCCAGGTCCAAGGCCATTTCCTACTTATTGTGGGGCGAGGCTTTCCTTTAACTTTGGCCACTCTTGAATGGCAACCTCTCTTCATGAGGAGCCTCTGTTCTAACTTCTCACAAATTGCTGTTGTCGAAGGTAGCATTTTACTGTTTGTCAGAGTCTCAGTAGTCTCTTGCTCGAATTTGTTGCAATTGAGTTGAGTTTGTTGTATATTCACCTCTGCAAGCTTTGAATTTTAGTAAAGGAAAATTAATAAATGGAGCTGGCAACTATTTTTGTTCATGTTGTTTCCATCTTCGGTTTTTAGGATGCCTTTTTTTTGTGTTGATGCCGGACTGAGTTGAGCACATGTCAGTCCAGTCTACAACCGAGCTACTGCTAGTTAGTCATGAGGCTAGACTAGATCGTTGACCAATCAAACCAAATAGATGCATGATTTGGTCACTGTATGGTACTAGTTTCCAAAATATAATAATTAGAAATAATTAAGTTAATATAATAAAAATTAAACTTAAAGTACGCAAGAAGTTAAGTTTCGGAAGCAAGATTGGATAAGGGAGGCCCGATGCCTCATTACCGCCCGAGGCACACTTAGGGCGCGTTTAGCAGGATGTTATGCCGGTGGCACACCGGATGAGCATCCAAGGCACGCTTTCCAAGGCTTGGCACCCGAGCAGCGCCCAATTAGCACTTGAGCGCCAGTCTAGGTATAAATACTAGTGCAATCAACTTTTCTATCATTTTTTGGAAGAAAGAGAGAGAGCAGAGAGAGAGAATGTGGACAAGAAGAGAGAGAAGCAGGAGATCGAGGCTCTCGAGTTTGTTTTCGACATGGAGTTAGTTGAGAAACTTGTAGATTGGGTCGAAGCAAGTAGACCCTTATACTTTTCTTTCTCTTTTTGCTTGTTTCTTACCGTTCCTTCCAGGTATTCTTGTTCAAATACCCATCCAAACTTAGATTTTAAAGTATTCATCTATTAAATGTACATATATGTCAATTTACTTTCCGATTTTGAAGTATATGTACAAAAAATGTGTATACATGTTGATTTCATGGCCGATTTTGAGGTTTTTGTGAAATATTGTATTTAATTGGAAACCCTAACCTCACGCATGCCATGATTTTGAGTATATAATGTTTTACCACTTGTATTTCGTATATGATGTTTTGTATGTCCGAGTGATTATATTAAATTCTTTAAATGTGCAAATTTCCTTCCCAAAACGTCCCGTATGTTAAGTGTATGAACCGATATTGCAAAAATTGCCCATTTTGTATATTTTTATGAAAATTCTTGATATTATTTGAAACCTCGGACCCTAAATCCAAAATTAGTTATGAATATTGAAGGATTGAATGTATATCATACATATGAAGCAAAAAGTACATGGGATTTAATGCTTATGGTTCGAAAATGATAATGTTTCTATTTTGCACAAGGTAAAAGTTTTCTAAGTTTCGTGTCAATTTATGCATGCATTTGAAGTTATGTGAACATCATATAACAAGAAGCAAGTATATACGCATTGAAAGGAATTATGGGATAATTCTGTAATTATGTTAAGTAATTATGAACTCTTCTCCAAAATGGTGAGAACTAAGAATGTATGAACTTAAGTGTAGAATTTCCTAAAAATTAAGAAGTTAAGAATTTTGACCAAAGAATGTTCATCAAATAGTATATTTCGGTATGACTTAATATATTATGGTGGAAGATCGTTGTCTGCTAAGGACCGTTTGACTAAAGTCCCATCTATATGATTATATGTAGACGACTCATTTTTGGGTCTTGAATAGGAGGAGAAGGTTTTTGATTGTGTAAAAGCAAACACAATTCAGTCTTTGATTAACCGTTTTTTCAATTAGTAAGGCTTACTGGCCCTGATCTCCAAAGAAAAGTAAGTCTTCAGTATGATTTGATGAGTAAAATAATGAAAGAATAAGACAAAGAATTTTAAAGGTATTATGAAAGCATTTTCTGATCATGTTTTATAACTATCAATTTATCCCTATTCCTTCTAATATGTACTGTTATCTTTCGAGTATAAAGCATGCATATTCCTTTGCATAACGTGCCTTGTTGAGCATTTGGCTCACTTCCTTATTATTTTTACTAACCTCTAGATGAGTAGGAGCTGCAAGAATTCCTACCTGGAGAGCAAGACTGGAGATTTGGAAGAGTTTAAATTTATTGGTTCAGTTGTTTATATTTTTGTATTTTTGGGTAAGTCTAGGCTATATTATTTATTGTATGTTAGTATGGTTCTGGACATGGTTGTTATTGTATTATGAATTTTTTAGTGATGTTGTTAACTCATGTGCTATTTTTGTGTTGTTCGGAGCTACTAGTTTCGTGTTTGATCATGGATAGGAATGTTATTTATTATGCTGGATTACTTTGTGAAAGAAAAACAGATTGCTTTACATTGTGCAGGTTATGGAGGAAATCTGTTATAGATGATTTATATTGTTTAGCATTTTTTCGGGCATTATTTATTGTATCTAGACATTATAATTTAGTTAAATTTCAGTTCCGGATAACAGATGTAAAATATACAAGTCTTAACCGATATTTAGAAGGTTGAGTTGTTGTATTATGAAGTCTTGTATTGGTTATTATATTGTGATGGTCTTAGATAGATTTTTATGAATGAGATTGTCGTTATGGTGCAAGAAACTGTTTTTGTTTCCACAATATTATTGGATATATATATATGTATATGTATATGTTGGATTGATATTTTTGCAGGCATTTTTCCCTACTAAAGGTCTGATGTCATATTTTGGATCGATGTCGGAGTCATCGATATTATGGCCTGTTTTTAGATCCTGTGTATATTCTTTATGTATTTGATTTGAGGTCAGTTAAAGTATGTCACGTTCATTAAATTTTCTTTCAAATATAAAGCTAATTGTTTGTGATGTGAGATAATTGATAGGATTTGGACGTGTTTCGTCACAGTCGCTGATCCATCAAGCAAGCTAAACACCGGGCTGGATTGTTGACCAGTTAAACCTGCTTGACGACAGATTGTGTCACGAATCAATCAGACATGCCGAACACTGGACTCAATTGTTAACTAGTCAAATCGGCCGAATTTCAGAGTGGATCATCTCAGCCCGCTAGTCCGATTATGAGTTCATTATATCTGCTCATCATCGATTTGTTGTCCTCGAGGAGTGAAGTGTAGTGGCTTGGGAGGTCGCGCCATCTAGACATCTAACTCGTCTCATCCTAGCAAGTGTCCATTGTTCATACGGCAACAGGCATCATTCATAGCATCAGATGATTGACATGCCTGGATGTCCCTTGGCATTGGCACGTGGTAGGTCTTATTTGTGTGCATTTTCAAAGCGTTGCTTCATATTTCGAATGAAGCCCTTAATAAAGTGATGCCCCTTTGCCATTATCTCCCACTTTTCTTCTTTTCATGAGTTGTTTTCCCTTTGCTACCATGGCTCTCCGTGTTGGTGTGATTCATTTCTTTCTTACTGTTGCCGACATTAAGGCTTTGTATTTATAGTATAATATTCCGACTGCAATTTTATTTGCGGTACCCAGTGAGTATAATAGGGCTTGTTCTCTTCCGAATAGGTCCATCACCGTTTACAAAGCACACCTGCGGAGCGGTCTTTGCTTCCCCCTCCTAGGGGAGTTGCATGGAATCTTGGTGGCCTTGCGAGTTCCGATTGCGAGGTTCCATACCAATGCTATTAGGTTGTGTGCTCCCTTTGCATATTCCTTCGTCACCACAGAAGGACGATGAATGCAGTGGCCGTAAAGGCAATCTTTCGATTCTACTAGAACGGAGACTAAATCTCACTGTCCCCTAGGAACCTGCACAAGCGTGGTGATCCCCAATTCTATGAAGAACTGAAAAGATCGGTTCTTTATTGTCTATGATAAAATAGATAGAGAAGTAACAAATCGGGTTGTGTCAATTCTTCGTCTTCATCTTCTTTATCTTCGTCTTCGTCCTCGTCTTCTTCATCTTTGTATTCGCCCTCATCTTCTTCATATTCATCTTCATCTTCATCATCTTTTTTGCCTTCACTTTCACGTTTGTCTTCGGCTTTGTTAGTGTTGTCATCGTCATTGTCGTCGCTGCCTAAAAGAGAGAGCGCGCCCTGAGCACTCATTGCTGCATTTTATTAGGTTGTCGTTTCTCTTCTGTATGCATGTGTGTGGGCTTTGAGGCTTGAGTGAAATAAAAAAAAGGAAAAAAATAGAAGAAAATAAAAAAGCAAAAGAAAAAAATGCAAGGAAAAACGAAAGAGTGAAAAAAAAACATGGCAGTAGGCGAACGGCTCTCATTATACCTGGCCACCTCACACAAATGGTTTCATTATTTTGATATTTAAGTGTGTTTATTTCATTTTATTCTGCCTAATATATTTTTATTTTTCTTTAATAATATTTAATTTTATTTTTGTATGTAATATTTTTCTTATAAAAAATAAAAAATATATATCATTAGTCTCACAACATATGAACATATAACTATAAGCGAATCTACTGTATTTGCTATTATCATTCTTGTAACCTTTTCAAATTTTTTCGTACTGATTCTTAATGAGGCTCATCAAGTCCTCCAAGGCTTTCAAAATATCTTTTCCAAGGACCTTCTCAATCACTTACTACCTTTATGCGATATTCAACATGCTATTAATTTTATTCCGAATGCATTTCTTCCAAACTTACCTCATTATACGATGAATCCCACTGAGCATACTAAGTTTCAGAGACAAATTAAAAACTCCTTCGAAAAGGATTTGTTTAAGAAAGCCTAAGTCCCTGTGTGGTGTTAGCTATATTAGTTATGCATGGTTACAAACCCCGAAAACTATTACACCTTATCTCAATATCCCCCCATGTTGGTGTACCCACGACAGTTGAAACTTTACACAACACATTTATGACCTACACATTAAGATCAATAAAAAGTTGGAAACAAGTAACATCTTATAAATTTCAAGATAATATACATAAAAAAAATATGTTAAATTTAATATTAAAAATTATATTATAGTTCAAATCAGGTCAAAGTAGTGCCTACATAGACCCATTTCTAAATTATAGGCTTATAATATTAATCCATTTAAAATTTTATAGCAAACAAAATCAAATACATATGTTATTAATATTCCATCCCATTTCAATTTTCATAATCCTTTTAATATTGGAGATTTAGTCATTTATAAAATTAGTTTTAACCAACCGGTTAATTCATTTGACATATCTCAAGGTGCGTCACATATTGCACATCCACCCACTTCTACACAACTCTTCACCCTACCAACACAGATAAAATTGATACTATTCTAGTTGAGCAAATTATATTTACCAGAGAGATTGAGCAGTTCAATTCTTTCTTATCTGTTGAATTGACTGACCAAAATTTGAGAATGCTTAGATTTCTAGAAAAATGTTCCAACAGTTCGATCAAGATCTTGTAGAATTTTATTGAAGTTGGCAGAATTGCTCATTTTCAGGCTTAAATCCAGTACCTTTCGAAGACATTAGTGTCTCAATCAAATTTCCACCCCCACTCACACGTTAGCAGAGGATCATAGGGCCACTCAACTTGTGGTTGAAATTTTGACTATAAAAGTTTCACTCGGCATGATCGAGTCTCGCTACTAGGAAAGAATTGATGTGGATATCAAAAATATTTCAAATTAAAAGAAATTTAATTTTATTTGATTAAAAAAAATTTATTTTATTTGATTTTATTTTCTTTAAAAAAATTTATTTTTATTTTAATAAGTTATATTATATTTAGTTAAATAAATATATTTATTTTTAAATTATCATAAAAATAAAATTTTCTATACAAGAACCCTAATTTTATGGTTTAAATTATTAATGAGTTAAATAAAATTTGAATGATTATTATCCCTCCTTTCAAATGATCTCTGCTTCTCTTCTCTCTTATCCTCCTCCTGTTTCTTCTTCTTCCCCTTAATTTCTTCTCCTTCCCTTCACCTATTTTCGCCCTTCTCTACATCAAGCACCCACTTAACTCTATTAGTAATAACCTCATAAATGATCTTGCAGACAAGATTGCAACAAGATACGGGCCTGGCATCTACAACTTTGGTGGGAGAGGCGGCCTTGGGGATAAGGCAAATCAACGTGCCATTGACTTGTTTGAGCAGCCTCCCGTGGGAGAACAAGCACTGGGCAGCTCTACAAATAAGATGCCACTGTATCCCAATCCTCCTTGAAGAAACCCCATTCGGCCCAAGACTTATGGAGCCATCGATACTGCTAAGACATCCAAAAATTTCCATCCAAAGCCAATGAACCTTTGCTTTTTGTTGGTAGAAGCCTTCCTCAAGTGCCCAGATGAAATCAGTTCCCCTGAGTCTTTCATCCTCAATTAAACAACAATCCCTAGGATTACCTTGGAACTTCGGCTAGGTTAACCGCAACTCTGGCAATGGGCACAGCAGCAGACACGTCCCCAATCTCACAATTAATTGCCTTAAGCTCATTCTTGACAAGATTAAACTTCTGACATAGCCAGAACATTGGCACTCCTACAGCAAAGTACCAAACTCGCTTCAGAGAGGCGATAAATCTAGGGCAAGGAGATCGAATTCAAACATACCATTCCAGATATCCATAACCCTAGTTTTGATTAGAATGCATTGAGAGTGATCCAAGATCCCTGATGTTGGAAAAGAAGCACTGAAGTCCTGATCCACAAACCGTTTACAATCTCCCAGTCAAGCCTTTTTCAAAGCACGCGAATCCTCCTCTCCTATTACTCCACGTAAACTTACAGCCCTCAGAGCACAAGTCCATGAAGTTCTCATACAAAGTCAAAGGCTGCCAACAGAACCCGCCAAACAAAAACAATCCAAAATAACCTTGCGATTGGGCAGGAGTACAAACCAAATACCTGCACTTCAGTTCTCATCAGCAGAGACAAGAAACATGGAAAGCAAATTCAACCTCAGGCTACAGATAACTTAAAAAACTGAGGAAGAAAAAGATCTACAAAAGCATTATGACTGAGCGTGGCTCTCATGCTCAAAGGAACTGGTTTGTATTTCCTCACCTCTTTTTTCTTCTTCACACTTGTTTAGTTTGAATTTTAAAGCAACGTCAATTCAAAGAAAAAAGAAAGAAAAAGAATCACAAGCAGAGATACATCACAAATGTAGTGGCCACCACTAGCATGCCTAATAGTAACAGAAGTCTGGCCAACATCCTCATCGCAAACAAGCAAAGTTGGTAATACATAGCTCTCCAAATGGAAATGAACCATGAGAAGCTTTAAGACTCAGCTGTTAAATGGCTGAATACAATCAGCCGCAAATCTATGTATTACTAGTTTGCTCAGTATTTTTGTCCACTGAATGAGCAATGTCCTCAAATGCTTCCATGTCACTGGTTTTATCGTCAACTTCAGCTTCCTCTAACTCTGTCATTATCTCATCCTTGTCTCCAGTTGAATGTTCCCCACCATTTTCTACAGAGTTAGAATATGGCTTGGCAGCTTCGTCTCCTTCCTCAAATACATTAAGTGGTATCACTTTTGAATATGGGTCGGTACACTTGGTCAAAGTACTTGTCACCAACAGGTTCTGTTCATCAGATATACAACCAAACTTTTAATATGAAATTAAGGCACAAGGGTAGTGTAGTAAGTGCTTGATCCCTGAGGATCTGTGCTCGATATGGGTTCAAGTCTCATCCTCTTCCACTTAGTTATTTATTAGCCTTGTAAACCATTTATAAGTATTAAGTGCTAAATTCATTGCCATTTATCAAAATGTCGCTAATAAATGTCAGCATGGGAAGTCATAATTTTGCTATTTTCCGAAACGGAGAAATTATTACAATAGATCACCATATTGGCAATATAGTACGGTATATCAGCATAAATTGAAAATATCAGTCAATATTGCCCGTATATATTAGCCTTTTATTGCTTTTTAAAAGCCAATATCTACATGTTATGTGGCCTCTTGGGATGTTTGCTATAATCAATGAGGATAACACAAAGTTTAATTTTAATAAAATTGACAAAAACTATTTGAATATGTAAAGATCATTTAATTTTAATATGCAACTGTATTTTTATGTGGTCACAAAAAAATATTTACATCCATTGTGTCAAATGCCAATATGTTTCACTCGAAATGGCCAATACTAATATGATTGTAACCGATACTAATACAGATACTGATGATTTAACCCATCCTCACTACTAAGGAGGATAGAAATTCATAAGGGATCTAAAGCATATACAAAATTGACGCATTTTTAACATAGAAATGATAGTTCGACAAATTCAAAGCTGCACATCACATGAATTCATTGACAACAATGCTGCCAATTAGAAATCCCTATATAACTGCTCAGGGTCCCCCCCCCTCTCCCCAATCATTTGTGACATGTTTGGCGTATTTGGTGCCATATGAGGTCAAATGCTTGGTTTTGATGATAAGCCAAATGATGCAAAATGAATTTATGGACTAATTCATGGGAATTGACTTCAGCATTACTAGATATTGCTATCAAGTAGATTCAATCAATGGACCAACAAGAAAGCCAAAAAGGACAAATAAAGGATTGCAAGTAATCAAGTGATAACAAAGGATCGCAAGAAAATTATTGAGACAACGATGAGGATCCCAAATTCAAGCTCAAGCTGAAGCTTTTCTGACAAGAATAAGTTTTTGGAGTCCAGGCTTTCAGTGATGAAGATGATATCTATATTAGGAATTGAATTATACATTTGAGAGCCTCCTATCAATATAAATTAATTTAAATAAATTAAAAATCCTTTTCCAGCTAGTTAATAGCCCAAATGAACTTAAAATGAGCACAGTTGTCCCTAGACACTTGGGTCGGATCTCTTGCATCATTCGGTAATATCCAATTCTTGAAGTGAAGAAAACAATCAGCTGTCTCCTCTGACAGTTGTCCAAGATAAAGTAATCAAGACATTTATGATCTTCCAGATGTCTTAAAAAGGATAACCCAGTGTACAAGGCTTTTCACATTGCAAGCTTTAAGAAGGATGGATCTTACATAGCCTTCCCACTCCATTGCAGAAGGGCCGTCTACAAGGCTTCAACCTATCACCTTCAAGTAACAATAAATTAACCTTACCATTAAGTCAAGATCACCCTCTAGATGTGATCAACACAGCAGATTGAATTATACAGCATAGATATCTGCCTATAAGATAACAATCATGGATCAAACTAGTCACAAGAGACTAGAACACTCAGAGAGATGATCATATAGCCTCGGAGTAACTCAAACATCTTCATCAGCATGTTATGTTAGGCAAGAATTTCAGCTTACAGAGCCATTCAAAATGTAGATGATTATGGAGCATAGATTTAAATGCAGCAGCGATGTGTCACACAACCATTATGATAAAGCCATGACACCATTACAATCTATGTGTTTGCTGCTGATACTTCCATAACACTGCGATTTAAAACTATTCCATGCAGCACGCCTGTATAGATTTCAGACGTCTCTGTACTTGAACCTAATCCATGCAGAACCTGACATCAATGTCACAACAGATACATCTGTGTTTGCATTTTCAAAAATAGAGTGCTCACTGGGATTCTCACACAGAGCTGATAATGTTCTTTAAAGATAAACTGGTCAATTTGACAAAACTCAGACCCCAAGCTGGAGCCAGATATCTACTTAATTAATTGGTCTTGCGCCTAGTTCTTCAAAGCTAGAAGATGGCAGCACCTCAGATGCCAATCTTCAATATTGACAGCCAAGTCCGTATTTAAAAGTAAAATTTAACACCTACAGACGGAATTGAGAACCAACCCAGACTGGGTTTAAAAAAGGACAGATAAATTTCCTTCCTTTCTACGGCTAATTTTCTGCCACTTCATACAGACGACTACGTTCTAGCACAGCCTAAAGTAGTACTTAATTTGCATAACCATCCCATGGAACAAATAGCAACCAGTAAGTGGAGAACAAAATAGGGAACTAATAAGGTATGTGAACAATTCACAACTTTGGTATTGAAACACATCTAAATTGGCCTATACACACTGGTGTCTAAATGAATTTGAACTGTATCGGCTGATTCATGACAATATGGAAAAGTGGCAAAATTTTTGAAACTTGAAAATTAAAATGTGCCACAGTTTATGAAATTATTAATAAATGGTCTGCCAAGTCAAGGATGAAGTGGCTGAAAAATGGAAACTTGCCGATCAATAGGTGGTTTCTTGTTTGCCAGAGAGCCTGTGGGCTTCTATTTTTCCTGTTGCTCTCTCTCTCTCTCTCTCTCTCTCTAGGTCTTGCCATTTTTTGTTTCGAGTAAGCTTTGGCTCCTGTAGTCTGTTTCTCTCACTCCCCCTCAGTAGACCTTGAAAATCTCAAATCTCACTGTTATATTTGTTCAGAATAACCTCCTCAGCGGACCTTGAAAATCTCAAATCTCACTGTTATATTTGTTGAGAATAAGATTCTCATTTGTGGTAAATTTTTAATCCTAAAACAAATCAATAGGGCTGACTGTCCTTGGAAATGGTAAGAAAACTAACAGTGTAACATGTTTAAAAGAAAAGGTCCTAAAATTGTCGTTATAAATGGTAAAAAAATTAAAATAAATGTAATTTGAATGGAGCACTTATAAGCGTCCACTAACTTGGGAAAAAAAGAAAAGAGAGAGAGCAAATCATAAACACCCATCAGCTTTGGAGTCTAGATATTGGTTAACATGAAAGAAAGATTGGTTAATCAAAATACTGAGAAAGTGAAATTCCACCCAAAATTTAAGTAATTGAGCCAAATTTCTAAAATTGTCTAAGCATGGATCTGGGCATGAGTAGTTTCAATATCCAAAATCTTGCAATCCATATGGCTGTCCTTTGTGTCAAAAGCAGGCCCCAACTCATAGGTTCAGTTCATAACACCCCACAAACTTAGGTAAACCAGGACCTCACAAGGCCAACTTCAAATTCTCCTATTAAAAAGAGACTCACGTAATAAAAGTTACCAATTAAAAATTACAAGTCATCACAGCAATTTAGTTTCAAGTGCATAGTCTTAATTATGTGTCATCCTTTGACTTAAATTAGGTTATACAGTGATTCGAAATTGGCAAATTGATTTCTTGGAGCTTTTTGAAGGTTTTGGAATGGGGTTTTATGTAATTATAAGAGAAGTTATCACACTAAATCAGAATTGGTTTAAAACTTCATTTCTAGTTGTTCCAAATTATAAGAGGCTTGACAAGGCTAGGGTAGGACCTAAGCTCATATGGGTCATTGTCCTGCTCATGGTCTATCTAAGTATGGGGAAACATTTCAGCCACCAAAATATCCTGATAATAGTGCTTATGATAATCCATTCAACCAAATAACATTTTATATAATTCTACATGATAGTTGGGGGATGGCCAAACACCAAGCATATTTATGATTTTGGTTCCTCTTTCTTCGGTATTAATCCTTATTTTACAAAGTGAGAAAACAACTTCCTGACAAATATAAAATCTCTAAGACTGAAACGTCCAAGCCAATTCTTTTTGGTGGTGAAAAAATGAGAGGTATTAATGAAAATCAGCCTTGTAAGTATTTTTATATTAGCAATACTCATTCTTCACTATTAGGACTATTACTATGGTTCATTTTATTCTTAAAGTCACTTATTTTATACTTGATTAATTATAAAATTAGTAAAAGTTTTGTTTCAGATATCCACTTACTATGTTAGTTATTTACTGGTATGATACATGAATTTTTGTTTAGAGTTTCTGCAAAAGCCCTTCATCTTTATCCTTTCCGTTCCCATCATCACTCCAGGCCATTATATACCTGGTCATTGCTCATTCTTTTCCTAGTGCTTACTGAAAAGCTATTTCTATACTTCTTTATGCTCATTCTTTCTGCAAATCTTTGTGTCGCCTAGAGATTTGGAAATAAACTCCATAATCAGAACCACAGTCATTGCAACTGATCAACATTTATTCTGGGAGAATTACTAGGATTGAGTCAAATGTGTGCACAAGCCATTATTCCTCAGTTCTCTCAACTATTTATTCAAAAGACATGTAGAATTCACGGGAAAGTGCAAATATTTCAAGAATCCACAACTCTTTCACCCTATCTCTCTCCTCTAAAAGCATCAATGGGAAATAGAAGACAAATGCTACATAGGAGTTATTAACATTGACTTATTAAAATAAAAATATTTGACCAAACAAGAATATAACATCACTAAGATACATCATAAGTCTTGTCTTTAAAATTGTTTATATATAATGTTATCACAAGGTAGCACACACTTCTTAAGGATCAGGTGGACTGGAATTATAATAGAGACTTCTTGTCAAGTATTAGACACTAAAATTTCTTATAGTAGGTTCTTGATGAAAGGTCAATTTGCAAATATGAAAAATGAGTTTTTAATTAAAAAAAGAAAAGGAAGTGGCAGGTTTAACTGTACTTGAAAATGACACACCATAAGGAATTGAAGAATCTCCATTAAGACAAATTAGACATGCTATGTCAAAATGCACAGTAGATTAGCATCCCACCTATGACATTCAACATTTAACATACCTTCTCTAATGCTAGAGAAAGCTTTGACAGATTTGGATAAATACCACGTGCATCTAGTAGAATCTGGTTCACAAAAGTAAGGTTGTAAGTATTCAAGAGACAGACAATGAAGTTGAAAAGTAGACATCAAAAGTATTCAATAGATAATTAACCCCAAAACAAGAAAAAGTATTAAATCTGTGGAGAGTCAGCAACACAAAAAATAGTACAAATCAAGCAGGCACAAATTGCAAGAGATACTTTCAAATAACAAGATTAGAAATGCAAGTCCATGTCTTATATCAAACAGTACTTTATTATGATGTGCTCATTACAACGTGCAGCATTTATATATCGTCTAACAAATCTAAGCACAAAATTATTTAAGAAAACGTACAACATGACTTCAGCAATATCCATCCAATGAAATCTCTTTTATTGCCCCTTGTAAGAAGCAGAACCCAAGCTTTAACTCAATCATCATTCAGTCTGGTTGTTGTAATGACTACTAGTTTTGCTCATTGCCTTTTCAGAAAAATGCATTCGAAGTCCTAAAATTTTGATTGCCAAGAAATGTTGGTGAGGCACTTGCTCCAAAGCTGCTAGTGGATTGAGATACTCACTGACTGAAACTGTGAACTTAAATTGAATTCAAAGAGCCTGAGAAGATGAATTTATGAAAATTTCTACTGGTAAAATAAAGTTACTTAGAAACTAAATATACTATAATACCTGATCCCAATATTTGCTTAGAAGCGTAATGGCAGTGACCTGAGCCAATTTCTTTTAACAGAAAAAAATACACAAAAACCATACAGATTATTTAAACTTAAATATACAACATCGTGCTTTTAATTTTAAAACACCTTTTAAGTACTTCTTGGTAAGACCTCTTATCCTTAAGAATCTTGGGCCAATCTCTCCTCAGCCTCTAAAATCACAAAATAATAATACTTAAGCACAAGTACCCACCTCCTCCTCCCCTTCACTGATAGTTTTTAGCACATATAGACACTTCATAAATTCAAGTACCTCATGAACTCTTAAACATCAGATAAGACCATACAAAAGGTACAAACAAGTAAACAGCTAGGCTTAGCTAAATCCACCTAGACCAAGCTAAACAAGCAAGGTTGTTAATGGCATGCCTAAGGCATAGGCTCAAGGAGCAGGGGTTTGAGCCCAATATGCTTTGGGTGAGGCTCTTTTTTCCTCATGTGTGGCCACACAACAAGCACTTTTTTTCTTTCTTTTTTTATTTAATTATTTTCATGGTTCATATTTTTCAGATTATTTATTCCAAATTTCTGTTTTTCTTAATTCTTTTTGTTCTTCATTTTATTGATCACTTGTTTCTTTTTCTTTTTCATTTTTTCCAGGTTCCTTTCAGACTTCTTTTTCACTTTTTTCATTATTTTGTAATTGCTTTTCAACATGATTCTTTTTGGTTATTTCATTTTTATAGTTTAATGTCCCTTTTTTTTTTTTTTTTTTATTTCAGCTTCATTTGCATTTTATGTTATAATATTGGTTCCAACTTTCTACTATAGGTGGAAAAAATGGAATCTCAAAGTAGCAGGCCGAATAGAAAAGATATTATATTGAAGAACGCATATTTTGTGCAGACAATTAATATATATATCTTTGTTTGTAGCTTTTGTGAAAAATAACTAAGCAGAAGTTTAAAGAGTAAAGCAACATATTGTTGGTGTTTTTAGAAATGCAATAAAATGTTCCAAATGTCTAGAGCATGTCCATGAGGAGATTAGAAAATATGAATAAAAAAGCATAGGAGCAAGCAAGAAATGAATTATTGCCCAAATTTGATGAGATTGATGATTATGGTTAAGGCGAAAGAAATGGAGTTGGTGAAATTGATTTTGGTACTAAAAGAGACTTAAGCAGTGAAAATAGTAGTAAAACTACTCAATCTACAGCCTCACAAAAGAAGCAAAAGCAGAATGGTCCACTAGATGTATACTTTACATATCATGCAGAAAAAAACTATCCAAAGGAAGAGGGAAGTTGAAGCAAATAACTACCTACGAAGCATGTTATAAAGATTAAAGGCAAAAGGCTTGTAAGGTTATAGTTAGGTGGGTGAATGATATCAGGATACCACTTAATGAGGTCAATTATGATAGTTTTGCAATGGCTATTGACTCAATAGGATAATATGGCCTTGGAATGAAACCACCCAGTTATCATGGGGTGAGAGTTTCTTTACACACAGTTCAGTATTTCATATCCAAGCCTTCTAGTTTAAATAGTTAGATGCTAATTTCAATTTGCAAGACATTCAATTGCTTTTAGCATTTTTTTTTTCTGAAAAAAAAAAAAAAACTACACAAAGAAATAAACCCAAACATTATTTGATTTGTTTGTGGTTAGCATCTCAAACAGATCCATATGATAAGCCATTTCCCCTTGTTTGCTTCATTATTGAGCATTTGGAGAATATGTTCTAAAGATAGACCTTCTATCTAATTGAACACTTTGTTGCTTAATGTTGCATATGTTCTATGATGAGTTCAAAGTTTTCATGTTTAGATTTTCTGTCTCATTTACCATTTGTTTTCCTTTATCAAATGTGAGAATTAGGTTTAATAAAAAAGAAAGATAAAAGGATACAATTTTACCAGCAAACAGAATTAGAAAAGCTGCCAACCAAATTAAAATCTACGAGCCAACAATTTTAACCCAACTAGGACTGTTGCTAATCATCCCCCGATTAATTTTACTAAAACTCACTATGTTCAGCCCAACTCCTTCAGGTTCTATAATACCAGGCTATCTCATTCTTTCCACTAGTCGAAAAAGAACTCAAGCAGATCAATCAATGTTTAGGGTATCTATTTGACTAATTAAATTTCTAATAAAATAAACAAAAGACAAATAATGAAACAACGTTATAGGTTTACCTTGAAAAACGTGTTTAGCAGCATACGGTGCATTAGATTTGAATGTAAAAAACTAGAAAGAGAAATATTTGGGTGAATCTTTTATGCAACCTTAGATACCCTGAGTAATGTGCCGCCCATCCATTCATCTCTTTTTGTAGATAGATAGATGGGACGTCAAGTCATCTGACCGAGTCCTACTAACACCATTCAACTAAAAGTTCTACCTCTTTTTAATACATTATGCAAAGGCTCCAATTGTTGGAGACTTGCAGCAACCCCAAAGGATATACAAGGAGTGAGCAACAACAAATTCTAGGACCAAAGGCCCTGACTGAGTTTGCATGTTGACATGAAGACAACTATGGATATTTCCTAGTGTCTTCTTTTACGTTTCAAAACTGCTGCATTGATTTGGCTGGACTCCAATTAGCTTTTGCAATAAGAGGTAATTTGGAAATTTTCCGGTATTCAGGCAGTGCATCGTTATTAGCTTTTTTGCAATCATTTCAGAACCTAGTTATTTAACAGGTTTATATATTAATCTAGAAAAGGTTTTATATATGAATTTTTTTGTCATGTTTAGGTGCCTTATTAGTCTACATCTAATACTTCTATTTTTAAGAATACTTTAGATTTCATAAAATCAGAAAAACAGATGTTCATATACAGCATTGAGATCTCTCACAATTATGTTTTTTTTCTAGACTAATTTTCTCATAATTTTGCAATGTTTGAGAATAGAGTGATGCAATTCTACAACACTCTGCGAGACATACATGAATCCCCAGTTAACTTCTGAAACTTTATCATCTCCTCCCTGTGTTTAGAGCAACTTTAACTTTCACTTTGTTTCCTCATGAAAGCAGCATACCTAACAAACCAACCCACAGTTTCCTTAGCCAAGGCTATCCAGCTCAACCACGTATCTAATCCCAGTCAAAACCCGTGAACTCATTCATAAACACAACAATACATACACCAAATGGATTAAGCAGCTTCAAAAAAACCAGACATTGATAAAATAAGATTTACATTTCCAGGTGTAAGAGAACTGATTAAAATGATTCACCTGCTCTTCTCTACATATGAGTATCCTCTCTCCATGTTTGGCAAATTCAAGTCCAAGGCCTTTGAGATAGCGACACATATAGCATGTTATATGAATAGCAGTTTTTTCTACATTTTCTCTTCCTTGTTTTCCTTTTACTTTTGTTTTATTATTTTTTGGTGTTGTGGGAGAGGAAGGGGCAATGGAGGATACAAATCAAAGTAGGTCAATGACAAGATTCTCAAAGGTCTAGTTCAAATACCTCACAGATCCTTTGCAATGTAAATGGAGGACCTTCCAAAAAGCTCAGGAAAGCTGCAAACAAAGCAAAACAAGATGGATCACTCAGTAAAATATCCGATAAAAGTGCTTCATCTATTTTGGAGCAAGGTAATTCCTAATTAAAGGTGAACACAACTCTCTACATAGTCACAAAAGGCTCAGTGCATAAAGCTCCCATATCATTGAGGAGAGTCAAATTTACATGGCCTTATCTCTGCATTGCAGAGAGGCTATTCCATGAAATCCAAGTCATAAATGAGCAACCTTAATGTTGTCATAAGACAATTACTATTTATATGAATGCTTCATCTTAAATATTTGTCACCAATTGCAAATAAGACAATATTCAATAAGATGAATCACAACATCTAGACCTTACACAGAAAACCCATAGACTATCACTGGTTAAAGACTTCTAGGGAAATCAAGAGGAAAGTATACTACATAGATGAGCAATACAAGATGTCTAGAAACTCACACAAGCTTGCGAATGTGTCACTTGTCACATAGTAAGAGCAGTTCCAACATTATTATTGCACAATGAGGTGTAAAATCATAAAATAATTCATTTGACAATGCTAGTTCTTATACAAGACTTGTTGAGAGAGGAAGCTAATCATGATTTACATAAAAAATTTGCTCTTCTCATTTATTACAAAATCCAAAACCTCATGCTGATTTAAAGTCATTCAAAATTGACAATCAAACTCTCTTAATAACCAAAAAAATTAAGAATGCCTTCAATCTCAATGCCCTCATCATTCCTCTACCGTGTAAATGAGCTGGAACAATGATAACTGTCAACAGACGGACTACCCATATAATATCCAAATACTAATGTTGGAATAATGATGTTTAGATTAAAATAATTAAGCCAAATATTAAGGATAACAGCGTGTTCGGGTAAAGGCCCAAGTGTTGGACCATTGGGGTTGGTGCCTAAAGGGCTCATGAGGCAGTGCATGTGCTTAGTTTGTGAACCCATGCCTGATGTAAGCTTGAAGGGCAAATGTGTTTATTTTAAATAGAATCTATGCGTTTGATAAGCACATGAATGGCGCAAATGTGGCGATTCCTAATTCGGGGTGCCTAAGGATGCACATGAAGGGTGCTCATGCGCCCTTTACAAATTTGGTCATGTCTTTGCACGAGCAATGTACATGCACTAGCCAAAATTGGCCTTGGTGCCTGATTTATGCATGTACACCAATCTGTGTATATAATAAGTTTTTGTCACTTTTCAACTCATTTTTCCTGAAATTTTAAGAGAAGAGAGAGAAATAGGAGAGAAGAAGAGAGAGATGGAGAACAACAAGGGGATCTTGAAGCAAAAACCTTGAAGGATTTTGTAATTTTAGTTAGGGCAAGTGAATTTTGAGCCTAGTCTTTCACTCTTTTGCTAAAATTGTTTAATTTATTCTTCATATTGGCTCGTAATTGGAGTATCATGTTCCCATGGCCCATGTAAGCGTTCATTTATGCTTTGTTTTTTTAAATCTTTGGCTTGCATGCACGTTCCTTATTTCTAAATTTTTTTATGTTCATGATAAATATTAGAAAAATCCTAAAATTTCTAAAATTTGATGAAGAATGTTGCATGTGTCTTCTTTTGCAAGAACTTGAAATATCTCTAGAGCAATGTTAGGCATTTGATGTTCACATTCTAAAAAAATGTACGTATTTGGGAAAGTTTTCTTTTATCTTGAAATGAACCATCGTAAGAAAATGACAAAATATATTATTGACGTGATGGCCCTCTCATGAGTTGTGATAATAGGTAAGGCTCCGTTATAGGAAACAATATACAGAAAGCCCTCTCCAAGAGTATTGAATAGCGGAGTAAGATCCAAGAGTATTGAATTTATTCTTCATATTGGCTCACAATCTGATAATCACATTCCCATGGTCTGTGTAAGTGTTCATTGTTTCTTTTAATCTTTGGCTTGCATGCATGCCCCTTATTCCTAGTTTTATTTTATGTTCACGATAAATATTGGAAAAAATTTGAGAATTTTTAAAGTTTGATGAAGAATGTCTTCTTGTATATCCTTTCTTTTGCAAGAACTTGAAATATCTCTACAACAAAATTAAGCCTTTGATGTCCAAATTATAAAAATGTACATGCTTTGTAGTGCTTTCTTCTATTTTGAAATAAACCATTATAAGGAATTGATAGAATATATTGTTAACATGTCACTATATATCAAGAAAAAGGAAAAGATTGTACGATGGCGCCCCATAAGTTATAATAGTGGGTAAGGCCCCATCCATAGAAAACAATATATAGATAGCCCCCTCCACGAGTATTGAATAATGGAGTAAAGCCCATGTTTACAAGAAAATACGTAAACTAGCGTTCATATATTCAACCCTAATTGGTGAGATTTATTTCGGCATTATGTTCATTATTCTTCTTTTGCATGCTCATATATTCAACCCTAACAGTAACTCATATTTGCTGTTATTGCCTCATTATTTCTTATTGAATTTTTAGCTCACCTTTCATTGTCATCACCTTTCAAATTAGTAGCCTTGGATCACTTAGGAGTCTTGGCCCGTGTGGGTGTTTGTTTATGAAGGATCATGTGAAGAGGATGATTTATGTATTTTTGAAATGTTGTTGGGCAAACAATTTAAATGTTTTGAGTAATCTAATTTGACACAGTGTTGTTGAGAGGTTGAATATCATTTCAGTTTTCCTGCATAATGATACACGCTACAGCTAGATAAGAAAGGATCTGACAGAATTGAAGGGAGAAAACAGAAAAGGGAGTTCAGACGAGGGCGCCAGAGAGAGACAGAGAAAAGAGAGGAGAGGAAGGAAGTCAAGAAGAAAGTTGCAAATAATGCTTTTCCTTCTCATTGAACAGTATTTTCCTTATATAGTAAGGGACCGAGGGCCTTATTGAACAGTAATGGACCGAGGTCCATATTGAACAGTAATGAACCGAGGGCCATATTGCACGAAAACTGAAGCAACATAACAGAAGGAATAAGCCTAACAGAAAGTATAAGCATTATCATGTGCAGCAAGTAAACAGCAGCATAAGCAGAAAAAACAGAAGCATGTGAGACACTTCCAGCTCAGTAACTAAATGTAGTCTCGGAATTTCAATGGGACCCGAGTGGTTCGAGTACTGTGCCGGTTGATCCGTGTAGCAGCAGTTGGAGGAGAAAGTGTTGTTTTTGGAGGTGGGTTGATGATGCCTGTAACACATAATCATTTTGATGGTTTAGGTTGTAATATTGCTGTTATTATATAATGGTTGAGCGGGTACAAGAAGTCGATAGTCAAATAAAGTAAATTTAATCGTATCCTAAGATACTAAATTTGTGATGTTCTTTAATAGTCACTAATGGATTTTGTGCAGCATAGTGATCTGGATTTTTGGGACTTAATCTTGTCGTGATAAGCTAAGCATGATTTACATAAAAAATTTCCGCCTCATGTATCACAAAATCCAAAACCTCATGCTGACTCAAAGTCATTCAAAATCACAATCTAACCCTCTTACCAACCAAAAAAATTAAGAATGCCTTCAATCTTAAAGCCCTCATCATTCCTTTACAATGCAAATGAACTGAATCAATGATATCTGCCAAAAGATAGACTATCCATATAATACTCGAATACTAATACTGGAATAATGATATTTAGCTTAAAATAATTGAGCAAATTATTAAGAATAATAATGGGTTTAGGTGAAGCCCCAAGTATTGGAACATTGGTGTTGGCACTTGAAGGGAACATGAGGCACACATGTGCTTAGTTAGTTTGTGAACCCACATCTGATGCAAGCTTAAGGGCCGTATGTGCTTATTTTAGATAGAATTTACGTGCTTGATGAGCCCAAGAATGCTCATGCGTGCTTTACAAATTTGGTCATGCCTTACGCGCACATGAGGGGTGCACATGTGCCAGCCAAAATTGGCCTTGGCGCCTAATGGGCACATGTACACCAATTTATATATATAATAGGTTTTTGCCGCTTTTTAACTCATTATCACGAAATCTAGAGAGGAGTGAAAGAGAAGAAAAGAAGAGAGGGAAGGAGAACAATGAAGCGATATTAACTGTTTCCTAAGATGCTAAATTTATGATGTTGTTTAACATTCACTAATAGATATTGTGCGGCGTAATGGTCCAGATTTTTGGGACTTAATCTTGATAATAATTATGAGAATAATCTCAGTCTTGGCAATCCAGGGCCCATATCCATTAACACATTGTCCCTTCTTTTGAAAAACAATCACATTGCTTCCATATTTATCTGACCACATTCACTTTCCAAATCCACAGAAATGTGTAAAAATCTACTTGTCGCCATTCAAATTACATAAAATATTAAGTTGCAGGTAGAAAGTGCCATGTATTCCTTTGCGTTAAACAATCTTATCCTGATTCATAAAATGGACAATCATATTTTCTTGATTTACTTATCCTTTCACTCTGTCCTTTTATGCACATTGGGTGATGGCCCATTGGCATCCAACTCTTACTGATCAAAAAGTGCCATCCTATGCTGCTCCATACTGCCTAGAAATATGAAGAAATAAAACTGCAGTACCAGCACATCTAATTCAAATGGATCAGGAGTACAACTATCCTTACAGCTTCGAAAACTAGTCTTTGCAGATGTACTAGTACGTTTTCCTTTTGCTGATCAGTATATTTACATGTAATTTTTCTCATCAACAGACATTAAAAAAACAAAAGGAACTTAGAGAGTGCAGTACCCAGATATATTATAGAAATAGTGTAATTGTGATATCTTTTTTCCAAGTTTAAACTTAATTTTGATTTTTCGGGGACGGCTTAAAAGGCTTTTATTATTAATATGAATTATGTTATTACTTGAAATTATGCATGATTAACAGATTTAATTCGCATAAGCTAATGCATTTTCTTAAGTATGGGCCAATTGATTTAGACTATGGCATAATCAACTTCTAGACTTGGGTTTCGCTTCCAATGCCATAGAGAATTTTGCCAATTATCATCCAATACCCTCTAGGTGGCCGGATCAGAGGAATGAGCCTTGGGAGCCCATTCAAGACTTATGAGTTAACAAAACACTATGGGAAAGTTTTATGCCTTCACAGGATTTGTTGTGTCAAGCAACTAGAGATTGAAGAGTTAATGGAGCACTAACAAAATCTAGAGGCTTCTTGAACCATGGGGTGGCCAGCCAAGGAATGAGAAGGAAGAGTTAGCGGAGATGGAACATGCATGGTTGTTCTTGGTACATGATTCCAATTCTCAAAGTATTCCATGAGGTGAGAAGTGAAGGATGCATCCAAGAGTTCTATAAATATGCTTCATTTGAAGCCTCTAAACTCACAAAAACATCACCTATGCTGAGAAGGGTGGAGGAGAGAAAGAATAGAAAGTTTGAGTGAGTTTTTAAGGAAAAGCAATAGTGAAGAAATCAAGTAAGTAATTCACAATCTTCCTTTGTTTTCAAATTTTATATGTTCATAATGAAAAAATAAAGAAGTTCTAATGGAACTTTCAAAGATAATTTAGTAAGTTGAAGTAAGGAAAATCGTGTTTGAGTCATAAGAAGTACATGTGAAAAATTATGGTGCAACTTATGGAAAATTTGATGAAAATTATTAGTGATTTTTATACCAAAAATAATGGGGTAGTCGAATGGGTGTTTTAAGGAAAAACAAAGTAATCCATGAGGTTATTGCTTAATAAATTGAGGTATTGTAGAAAACATGTGTGTAAAACACATGTTTTCGGAAGTTAAATTGCTTAAAGAAATCATGGAGCAAGATGGATTTAGAAATATTTTAGGTAATGGTCAAAGAAGATATAACATAGATTTTTGAAAAAATCTTTTATGATAAAGCATTGCAAGTTGCATTAAAAACACATTTAAAGTAGATTTGACGTGGTCAAATGGTTTTGAGATTAATTAGAAATTTTTGCATAAGGGCCGAGTTGCACGTAACAAAGTCAAGGATAATATCACGATTTATTGTTACAAAGATGATAGTTTAATTGTTGATTAAATTAAAGTCAAGCTGTAAAAGCAATGATTAATTGATATTTTAAAGCTTATGGTAAAGTATATGGTAATACTAATTTTATTTGGAAAACATATGTCCAAAATAACCATCTTGAATTTTATGATTAAAAAGTATAGAGGAAATGGGGATATAACTCATGGCCATATGAAGAAACCTTAATTTAGGGTAAATTGATGACTTAATTATTTACGTTGATAAAATGGTAAAAAACACAAAATTAAGAATTAATTACGACCATAAAATTGTTAAGTGGTGCAAGCTTGAAATAAATATCACAAACTTTGGCTAAGTATTGAAACTTTTTCACTCCAATAGTTGTGGGATAAAATTACAAGAAAATTGATATAGGGGCCGCATGGATAAAAATATCTTTATTGATATTATTATTGGTAATGGCCATATTAATACCGAACATATCAAAGAATGTATATCAACATTAGATATATTAGAAGTAAAAAATTTCTAAAAGTTATAAATTAACAGAGAAATGTTGATCATACCGGCCAATATATCGGAATATATTACCGATACAAAAATATAATGCAATATTATGGTGACTGATATTTTCATCTACTGGTCATAGGAATTAACCTTGATCCAAATCAAGCTTCATACATTAATTCAGCGCATACAAAGTCCAAAATTGAAGTTCAGAATTTTTGAGACGTAAATATTGGAAACTATAACTTAGTGGACAAAATTCCGTTCTTGAAATCATTATGACTTCAAAAATTTTCCTTGGCTTCAGTTTCCTCTAATAATTATCATGCCATTCTTCATGGATAAGCTAAGAACAATATCAGGGGAAGATACTGAAAAATCCACAAATACTATAGACTACTTTGGATGATATCTAATTCATTCTGGTTGATATTGTTCATATGGTTGATATGTTATGTTTCCATGCTTACTTATATTACTATCATAAACAATTGAATGGACTTGACTGATGGTTATCAGCTTGATAAAGGCGGGCTGAGATATGTCCAAATGTGAATATGTGTGATGGTTTGTACTGTTTAGTACTTGCCAATGGGAAGTTGATGTACTTTGACCGATGTTATGGAATATAATGTGAGATTCTCACTCCATTATGTCATGTGGGAATCTCATGTGCAATAATATCATATTGTTATATCTATTTTTAGATCATGATTTTACCTGTTAGGCATTCGACTAACTCTTCTCGTTTCTTCTGCCAATATTGAGACATTAACACCAGTAAAAAGATTCAAAGTCGCTGTAATATCTAAATTGAAAGCCCTCTACTGATCAAATACCAAGACTACAAGCAGATGGGATGACAGAAAAAAGTGTGCAAATATGTTAAAGAAATACCTTCTTCCAACCTCTTTGACAATTCTGCGTAAGTCTCTCCTAAGGAAGAGTTTTGTTGTTCATCACTCATCTTTGCTTCCGGATACTCATCAAGAACCTTGATGGTCAGATTTTCATGGTAAAATTAAGCCATGATATAAGAAGAAAAAAGCTTCTAATAACAGTTAGAATCCAAACAGAAATCAAAATTGAATACAATCATTCCCAATAACGTCATAGGCATACCTCACCATACCTGCTTCAGCTGAAAGGATAGCATACTCTTCAGTTCATCCCAATCTTGCCTACAGATAAAAAATAGTGAGACTTACCTAGTAATAATTCAGGTCCCAATTTTCTCTGTGGCAATTCAGGTAATAATTTTTAACTTTTCAAAGATATCACTTCTATCATTATCCTACATAAAAAGGTTATCCAATCAATCATAGCAGAAAAAAAAAAATGAACATGCAAGATACACAGTAGCATGTATTAGTATTTTGATTCAATGCCAACATGTTGATGAACTGCCAAAAGGCTTTCGGTCAAAGTAAATACCATTAATTACGATCCTAAACTTCTCAAGTAAAAAGATGTTCAGGATACGAAAAGGCATCAAAATATGGGCCTCCGGGGTCCATCTTCTGAAAACAGCTTCTGGGAGAAGGAACAAGTCCTAGCTTGATCTTCCATAGTAAAGCAGCTCTTTGAAAAGCTTGGCCTACCAGGCACATAATCATGTATAATACAATCTTTACTTCCTCCAAAAGAGGAATGAAAACATAGTCAACCAACGAAATCAGATATGGAAGTTAAAGAACAGATGGATCTTCAAGGAATTTTTTTTTTTTTTTAAAAAAAACTGCTTCATTTCAAGTCAGATTACAAATATCTATCTGATCTTGGATAAACAAAAAGTTTTTCATTAATTTTTTGCTTTATTATTCAGTAGGACAGAAATAATGGCCACCCCAGATAAAAGTCAATCAGACGTATGTTACATGTCAACCATGTTAGCATAAACATTTATACATTTATATCAATATTCTCATCGATGTACACACACCATTCCTGATATAAGTTCTACATCCTGAAATATAAGCAAATACAGTTATAGCCGTACCGAAAATTTCCAGTCAAGGCAATAACTCCCAATTCAGCTCTGACTTCTTCAATGGAAAATTTATGCTGAGATTCCTTGCCCCTGTTATATGAAGAAACAGCATGAATCAGTAGTAAAATAGTTCAAGAATTCCAAACTACAATCCTCAATATCAAGATAGTAAAAAGTTTCAAACAAAATATAACACATCCAACAGCAAGATTATAAAATCAAATTTGCAAAACTAATATTGCCCTTAGCCCATAAATTGACAAAAATTTGAATGAATTTGCATATCTGAATTGTATATATTGTACACTAGAATCATAAAATTTTCTATGATCTTAAACCTGATATGGAAATTTCAGCCGATGACCTATATAATGGCACATCGCAATCTTGCCACGGTAATGGAAAATATTGGTATAAAGGGTCTAATATCGATATTTCATTCCATGGTGTCCATAATTTATTTCAAATGCTTCTTCAAAACATGAAGTAAACCAAGTGCAGTCTGAAGAAAAATAATGCACACTATCTGCTCACTGCCAGTTTTCAAGTAACAAGATCATCTCTTAAAGCACAGGTTCACAAGGCAAAACCCTTGCATATATCTTTTTGTGTTCTAACAAATTCTCTCATTATCTACTTGGGTTAATTCAACAAACATGGGCCACTACAAACAAAACTCCCTTCTCTCAAGCAATCAACAACTAAATCCCTTTGTTTAGAATTAGAAAACAGGTAGTGCAGGTCCTGCCAAGCTACACACAATGACAGAAGGAGGTAGCAGTATTGGATATTCAACAAGCTTAAGCAACTCTTCCATTCTTTTTTCATTTTCAGAAGCACATGCCATAAAAACCTCCAGGATGTAACAATCCCCCCATACTTTCCGAACACAAGCTTCAAGTTTCATCCACCAGTCTCCCTCGTTCACCAGCATTTTGCTGAATGGCCTAGATTAAAAAAACACCTTGGACCTCCTCTTGAAATGTTCCCTATTGGATACCTACAATGCTATGCAAAATTTAAAATTAACTAATTTAATGTAATAGCAAAGGTCAAATTTATAACTGATTAACTACCATAGGCTAAGTTTCAACAGAATCTTATGCCATCAATAAATGGAACCAAACTGTAATACATTATGATAGTTTTCATAGTTTTGATAATTATTCGGATAGTTTAGATGAATCTTCTTCAACTTTTATTATTGACAATAAGACAAATGATACTTTTCTTAATCTCAACAAATCTTTTACAACTCAAATGTTAGAATTCCGTTACAAAGCCTTGGCAAAACCATGTATAAGAATATCATGAAACAACAGCTACACAATTCAATTTGCAGATGACAACCAAGTCTTAGATGAAGACTCTCAATTAAATATTGGGAAAAAATTAAATTAATTAAAACTGCCAAAGGAGATTTTCACCACAAGATAACTTAGAATTTCAAAAACAAATTGAAGAGTTATTACAACTAATTTATCAGACATAGTAGTAGTAGAAATCGTAGCACTGGCTTTAAGGTCAGGAATCATGCAGAAATAAAAAGAGGAAAAGCTAGAATGGTAATTAATCATTAGAGACTAAATGATAATACATATGAGGATCGCTACAAAATTCCAAATAAAGAACAATTAATAAATAGAATATAAGATTGTAAATAGTTTAGTAAATTTCAGCTTAAGAGTGGATTTTATCAGATAAAAATGGCAGAAGAATCCATACCATGGACAACATTTACATTTCTAAAAGGACATTTTAAATGGATTGTTATGCTATTTGGTTTAAAAAATGCACCGTCAATCTTTCAAAGAAATATGGATTTGATATTACAAAAACTATAGTCAATTTTGTAGAGTTTATATGGATGATATCTTGATTTTTAGTAAAGATATTAAATCATATTTAAACCTTTCACTGATTATACTTAAAGAATTTATCAATAATGGCTTAATCATAATTAAAAAGAAGATGGAATTAAAGAAAGAATATATAGACTTCTTTAGGGATGAAGATCGGAAATGGCAAAATAAAACTCCAAGACTATAAAGTAAAAGAGATCTTAGAATTCCCAGGTAAAATAGAAGAAACAAAGCAGTTGCAATCCTTTTTATGTAACAGGAGGACAAAAATCCTTTAATTCAACTGATAATGAACTAGTTAGAACTATTAAAAAGAAATGTAAATATTTACCAGAAGTAACGTTACCCTTAGAAACTGATTATTTAATCGTAGCAACAGATGTGTCAGAATTAGGATGGGGAGTTATGATCAAAACCAAATAAATATAGTTCAAAAAATGAAGAAAAAATCTGCAGATATAATAGTGGAAATTATAAAGAGCAAGGTTTGCCATCATTGGATTTTGAAATACTGGGGGTCATTAATGCACTAAATTCATTTCAATTATTCTTAAATAAATCTTTTACAGTTCGAACTAACAGTGAAGCCAGAGTAAAAGTTTACAATAAACAAAATGAGAAAAAACTCCATTCAAAGAGATGGATAAATTTTGTTAACACTATAATAGGAAATAGATATAAGGTAGAATTTGAATGCATACAGCGAAAAATAATGTTATTACTATTTCTTTATCTCGTGAAATTTATATGACTGATTCATTAATTACCTTGAAGAAACTAATGATTACTTTGATGGTATAGAGCACCAAACAAGAAATGAACTTTGGAGGATATATTGGGATCAATCTTCCCATTTGTCAAAAAGGAACAAATTTATCTTTTAAACATTTTGTACCAAATAACTGATATCCAAATGCACCTTGTAGACAACATCTGGAACGCTTAAGGAAATCAACAAAATTGATTTTTGCTTTAAATGCTTTAACAACATATTTTTCAAAAATATAACCAAAATCTTTAGGAATGAATTTTAGTTATTATGTTATCTTTAAAGGATTTCAAGCTAGAATTCTTAAATCATGGAATAAAGTTGAACCTCATATTACAGGGTTCAACAAACCTTGGTATAGAAGGTACTATGATTTTCAAACTGCGAATACTGATGCTAGACGTAATCACGGATCTCATGTATTTATTAGCAGGCTTGCTCAATTATCTTCTTCTGAGCAAGAATATTCAACTTTGCATAATCAAACAGATGATCCACACTCGGCAGTTAGCTCAGATTGTGGTGTTAGATTTACTAATTAAAAAATAGTTGTTTTTTTGTGACCATTGCAACATAACGGCCAAAAATTTTTAACTTTTAATGACAGTGTCACAATCTTCATTAAGACAAATATATAGATATATGGACTAATTTGCAGCCACAAGTCTTTAATTAATTACCTCTACATACTGTATAGGCTAAAAACAGAAAGTGGGAACTAATTTAACCTGCACAACAGATTAACAACTGATTTCTGTTGTCCTGAACTTTAGGTGCACCTGGTGTATCTATCTGATGCTAATGCTACTGATCTGAACATACTGATGTAGCATAGTGATCTTACTGCTGCTGATTGTAGCTGATCTGCCAAGGCAATCTAACGCTGATCTGTTAAAGGCTAACTGATGCAATGATAACATAGTTGATGCAATGGCAATGTAACAGTAACAGCAACAGTGATCTGTCAAAGGCAGCCGTTTGCTTATTGTTAAATTTGGAGCATTTCTATATTTAAATTGTTTCCCATCTTGGACAATAAATTGTTTCCATATAAAGGGGGAGAATATATCTTCTTTTATGACCTGTGAGAGCTAGTGATTATGTCACCGACTTCTTCATCGTGCTCTCATCTCACAGGTAATTTCTCTGTTTCTACCTTCCCAATATCTTCTTTTATGACCTGTGAAAAGTTATCACCACATCATTTTAGTTTTTCTGCTTCTATTCTTACATAAAGATATTGAAGAAACAGAATTATGAGAAAGAGATCAGAATCAGGAAACAGAAGGATTACTGTTTTATTGAATCAGGAAACAGATTTTGAGTTTTTCTTTAAACAGAATCTGAAACTGTAATAAACAATTACTGAATTCAATAAAACTCTAATCCTTCTTGTACCAGATTCTCATCTCTTTCTCAAACTTTTGTTTCTTCAACTTCTTTTCAACCAGAGCCTAACTGTTTAAAAAGAATATGCCCAAGTCATAGCGGGTGGGGGGGATGTTCTAACAGCAGCTCATTTGATAAGCACTTCCCACTAGAACTCTAGGAAACAAATCCCCATCAACTGCTTTTTCTGAATTCACACAACTTCAAGGATTTACGCAAATACCTCCCAAAATCTCCGGTTGTGTTGTCTTTGTTCATATTCACACTCAGACCAAACTCAATCCTAGAGCTCAAAAGTGTCTTTGTGGGTACTCTTCAACCAAAAAGGGACATAAGATCTTTTACCCAACATCAAAAAAATACTCTACATACATGGATGGCACATTTATGAAAAACCAATTGTTTCTTGGCCTTGTCTCCTTAGGAAGGATCATCATCAAAACAAAGATCCACAACACAGTTACAACTCCAAATGTACACAACATCACCTCCCTTTATCATCCACATTATCTCTCAAATCACCGAATACTCCAAATAGTCACAGTGCCATATCCTGAAGTTGGAAGAACACCCACTGTATCACTAGAAGGTCTACTCCAAAAGGGGGAAGCCAATGCCGGATTCACCGCATGATTAAAAATCTGAGGCAGTAACAGTTACTAAAACTGCACTCAAATCACCTTCACCAATTGGTAATTCATTAGTATACCTATTGGCTCTTAGGCACACAAAAATGTACACAACATCCTATCTCTAACTGTGTCACATCACACAAATCATTCATTACCCAATAAAACAAAATATTCAAGATGCACTTGAAATGATAATTGGAGGTAAGCCATGGATGAGGAAATGAGAGCCCTTGAGAAAAAGAAAACATGGGAAACAATTAAACATCCAAAAGCATTAAAAATATTAGTTTACAAGTGGATATTCACAATCAAATGTAAAGCATATGGAACCTTAAATAAACAGAAACATCGGTAGCTAATTGCCTCACTAGCAAACATAAACACTAATAGTGTGTTATTGTCTTTAGCTGCTAACCTTGATTGGACATTGTAGCAATTTAATGCCAAAGTCCCATCTTACATGAAAAGGAAGTCTACCTAGAAGTTCCACCTAAATTCAGTATCACATATGAAAAAAAAAAATTAAGCATGTAGACTAAGGAAAGCCCTAGATGGACTCCAACAATCACTGCAATCATTGTTCGAAAGATTCACAAATTCCATGGCTAATAGGGGATTTCAACATAGCAAAGGTGATCGTACTCTATCTATCAACCTAATGCAAGTAAGGGGGAACAGGGAAGAGAAAAAGAAAAGAGAGGGAAAGGGGAGAAGCTAAGAAGAGAACAAAGAGAAAAGAGAAATATAAATTGCCAAGGGGAAAGAAAGAAAATACAATCTCACACAATAAAAATTAAATTTGTTAATGACTAATCAAACGGTAATTTATACAGAGGCAATCAACTCTTATATTAATTAGGAAATAAATATAATTTTCAAATTAACAACAACCTAAAATAAGAAAACAACGAAAATCAGATGCAATCTTCTATGTGTATTCAAAAAATTATCAAAATTATAAAATTTCATAAATGTCAATTATATGATAAAATAAGGACACAAATCAAATCAAACAAATTATTAAATCAAATCTCAATAAATAAATCTCTGAGATGCTAGCATATCAACCACTCGTAAATAAACCTCTGAGATGCCCGCATAACCACTCAATCTAGTAATATAACTACTCTAATAGCTTTGTAGATGATATTATTGTAATAAGAAATGATACCCAAAAAAAAAAAATTTGAAAGTACACCTAACCAAGAAATTTGAGATTAAAGACTTGAAAAGGCTAAAACATAATCTCAAAATTGAGGTGACTCTCAAATGGAAGAATTTTATTTTTATGGAAAAAATGCATTCTTGATATTTTCAGGGAAACAAGGATGCATGGTTTTAAACCTGCGAAAACACCAATCCAACAAAACAAGTTAGGGAGGCAAAAGAAGATACTAGACTTAAATATGGAAGATATCAATATCTTGCTTGAAAGATAATCTACTTGTCCTATAAAGGACTAAATATAGAGTGTTGTGAATCATCTGATCCATTATCTAAGTGCACATAGTGGCAGTTTACATGATATGACAACAATTCGAGTCTACACCAGGAAAGGTGATGGGTTAAACTCAATAGTCTACTCTGATGCCAATTAGGAGGGTCGAAAGTAGAGCAAAGATCCACATCAAGATATTACACCTTCCTATGAGAAACGTTGGCGATTTTAAGGAGCAAGAAGCATCCATAATGTCAACTTTTCACTATTAGTAAGAATTCCCTTTGTTTTGACCTAATAAGCTTTCTTTACGTTGAGTTAACTCGGCACGTTCGCCTTGATGCCTAGTAGAGAATGAGCTGGTGGGAAAAGGCTGGAGATCCTAAAAAACATTTCCACACAAAGAGGCATGTGGCTGGGAAGCTTTGCTTCTACAATGTTGACTACACGGGAACACGTATAGGTTGAGTCTGATTCTTGTTGTCGGGTCATTTTTGAGATGTTACTAAAAAGAAAGAGCTCGCAAGAAAACTTGTTAGTAGAATTATAAAACATCTCAATATCAAGTGCAGAGGTAGAAGTAAAAGGCATATCACAAGGGATATGTGAGCTATTATGGCTAAAGATTGTTATAGAAGACCTAAGAATCAACTAGATGGTATCAGGAAATTGTATCGTGACAATAAATCAGAGACCAAGATTGCATATAATCCATTACAACATAACTAAACCATACACATAAAGATTGATTGACATTTTATTAAACAAAAGTTGAAGAATGGTGTAATTTTCATCAGTTTGTTTCCGTAAAAAAAATCAGTAAGTCATTTGTTTTGAAGAATTATTAGGAAGATCGGAATGGATAATACCTATTCTCCAACTTAAAGGGGGTTGTTGGCAGAAAATCAAAAAGGCTCGAACTTAGCCTCAATAAGGCTGACACAACTATAAATGATTGTCTGCAAGTGTAGAATAACGGTTACAGCTGTGGACAACATAATCCTTAGAAATAATTTGTATATTAATGTCTGTTATTTTTTTCCTTTCTTAGAATATTTTGTTACCCTACAAATAGGGTGGTATACCATCCACAAAAATACACAAGAACACTTCACTCACAGATTACATCAAATTAACGTTCTCAGCATCAAGAAATCTGACGACACCCACTATCCAAAACTACCAAAACACCACCTAAAAGCTTTCGTTGTTTTGTTCCATAAACCCCATTCCCATTGGTATCTCAGATCCCTACTTTTCGCTTTTGAAACAATATACACTTATAATTTGTACAACAGAACGTAAAGAAACCATGAGTTTAACTACCGCAGCAATAGGTTATATGATCGGGCTTCGAGTAGCCATTTTATAATTGGAGTACGAACTATAATACCAGAGTCGAAATAGCAAGAAGTACCCGTTAGTATCTGAAAGTTGAGGGACAAGATCTTCGTGATCATGGGGAACCCCTTCATTGCCGGTACTGTCCGGAAGCTGTGAATTCTCGTTTGATGGAATCTCCATTTGCCACGTCTCTCGACCTTCATCATCAAAACACATGACCTTGTTAGAATTATAACAAACGCTCTTCCAGTGAATATTTTTTTTATAAGGGAGGGGGGGTGTTAAGTAACCATCAATATTGAAGGTTTAACACAGAAGTCCCGGCTAGGGTTTTATAGAGAAGTTATCTGATACCCTTTTGGACTTCTTAACGAATCCCTGAAGTTCAATTTGAAGATTGAATAACTGAGTACGCTGAGTGAGACAGTACTTCGGTTTGCGACGGAGGACTATGGGATGAAGGGAGCAGAACCCGCCGGCTGAAGCCCAAAGGAACACAGCTTCTGCCGGCCGACGGGTTTTATACTTGAGGCAATTACCAAAAGGAAAATATCTACCCATCAAAGTGACTAATTGAAAACCAATTTCCAAAAAACAAAAATATTTCAATATATAATATATAATTATAATTATTTTTTGTTAAAACCTATATTTAGAAGATAGGAAATTGTTAAAGTCATCCCATTTTACTCAAGTTTTAATATTATCCTATATTTAGAAGATAGGAAATTGTTAAAGTCATGGTAGAGGGAAAATAAAAGCATAAAAATAGGGAAAATAAAAGCATAACAATACTCCAACTATGTGTGTGTGAAGGTTTTTGAATTTTTCCTCACCACAACATTTTTGCCAACAAAGATGAAATGGTCATTTTAAGAATTTTTGTCATATTATTTTAGTAGTATTGCAAGCATAGTTTGTTGATTCATGTGTGCTATTTGGAATTACTAAAATTATTTTATTATAATTTTGACAAAAATTTTAAATTAAAAAAATTGCCTCTTTATATTATTATTTTAGGACTATATACATTTAACTTATATCTAAAGCTTATAATATAAGGAGTCTCATGCTTTGTATTACCCTTTTATATTTATTAGTTTTTACCATATTTAGATTTAATGATTAATAGATGTCCTAATATAATCTTTCTAGAAAAGTAAATTGTTAGAGAAATTAACTTTATACTTCTTTTTTTAATAAAATTTTCATTATGATTTTATATTTTTAAAAATAAAAAGGCAAATAAGATAGTAACTAATTGTCGATAATTGAATTAAAGTAGTGAGAATAGGGTTGATGAACCTTAGGACAAAGCTAAAATTAATGCTTTGTCAAGTAATAAAAAATAAAATAAGGAGTCTGTAATGAATGATATCAAAGTGTTCAGATACATCTAACAGAAAAAATCCATCTATTTTCCTTGTCTTTTTGGGTGTTAAAAGATTTAGCTTCACGGGAAGCATTGTAAACGAAATTCTAAATAGTGAATTTTTTTTTCTCCCCATCAAGCTTCATTTATAATGGTGAAATTTAGATAGTTTACCATAAAAGTGAGTAACAAAATACAAGATTTTATTTCAAGATGTGTAAAAATAGTCCTTCAAATCATAACAAATGTAATTAAAAAGTTGTATAAAAAACATTAAAAGGCTTCTAAGAGATGTAAGTATTGTCTTAGGAATTAGACAGTCTATGTTGGACCATCATGCATCATCCGTGGACTTGGATAATTACCTCAACACCAATGTATGGACTATATGGTGTCTACCTAGTGACTCCCATGGGCGTTGTCGAGCAGGTCTTACAATATACTAAAAAGTTTATCTATACAAGTTTTACCAACATTGTCTAGCTTCACTTATAATTTGTTGAGGATGAAGTAGTTCATCATTTATATGTGTTTTAATCAATTGGTATAATATACACGTGTAAACTAGTTAGATTCTAACCCTTCATTGTCTTATGTGAGTTGCTTTCCTTAATATTGGGTCCAATGTCATTGAGTTTTAGGATGTCAAATCTGCAAACAATGCTCTACCACACAAACTTCATTGCATTGTGGTCCATTATCTTTTTGCAAGGTGCATTGCCCTTCACGAACTTTGTAAAGTAGATGCCACCAATTATAATAAATTTGGGTTGCCTAGATTCCATAGGAAAAGGTATGAGGATGCTTGCATCCATTGCATGAAGGACCACGGATAATACATGTAATGTATGAATCTAGAAATGTTATTTTATTAATCCAAAATTTAATTTGATTGATGAAATTTCAAGGTTGATTTTGAATTTAGGTTAAAAATTAAATATTAAATTAAAATAAGTTATGTCAAGTGGTGCCCCGATATACACCTGACCTATACATGAACGTGTTTTCAATAAAATGGCCACACTTTAGATGCATTTGAGTGGCGTTTATACATGTTTAGATCATAATATTAGTATCTAATGTATATCTGATAGGCGCTCGTATGTGATTGAATCAAAATATTGACACCTAAAGGGCATTTTTGTAGTATGAATTTAGCATCTACATCTAAACTATATCTAATCAATACACATGTGCTAATTTTCTATAAACAGGTCATTTGGCCGATTCAACTCATTTCCACTAAGGTTTTGAGAGAGGATAGAGAAAAATAAAAGAAAAGGATAGAGAAAGAAAGAGAATGGTTACTAGGGAAGGCCATAGGGTTGGATATAAATTTAAAAGAAATCATGTAATTTTTTGATAATTTTAAATGAAAGCATGTACATCTAAACTTTTTATTATTGCTCAAGTTAAATTTTTTTAAATATTTTTTATTTTAAATACTCATATATGTATTAGATTTCATATTCAAAGTGATTATAGTTTGCATATATAATTTTATTCCCATTTTATAAAATATTATAAAATTCATGTCTTAAATTTATAAAATCATGTTTAAGTGTTGAAATTTATGTATCAAGGGTCTTGTATGTTTTTAATTACTACATATATATTCATGCAGGTTTTTGATTTGCAACAAAATTAATAAAATTATATAAATTATATTAAATTTCTAAAATCTCAATTTTATGCATATCATTACTTTATATAGTTAAGTTCCTGCATGTTTATAATTGTTACTTCATTATTTCTACATGTCACATATTTTTTAAAAAAATTGATTAAAACTCTACTTAGAAAATGATGAAAAAAATTAGTTTCTCTAATATGAGAAAATATATGCATATTTATATTTTTTATAAAGTTTTTAATTGTAACTAAATAAGAACCATTATAAATAATTGATGAAATATATTTAAATATGCCCTACATATTATTTATAAATTGAATATCAAACCTAATATTCACAAATCATAAAAGTGACATTTGACCCTGATTATAGGAAAAAATGTGTATTCAGTCTACCTATGTGTTGTAAATATTGGTATATCGTATTTGATTTGTGGAAATAATTGTAACCATAACTTCAACATTTGCCCCCATGTTAATAACGTTATCACTGATCATTGTTTTTATATGTTAATACAATTTTTATTTATTTCATATTTTCAAACATATCAATCAATTTTTACATATCATATGATTTTAAAAATTTATATAATTTTGACACAATTGTACACTAGTATAGTTCTTAGCATAATTGATTATTAATATATGATTTTTGGCATAATTTCTATAATTGTGTAGGTTTTGGCATGTTCGTTTATCACTATATGGCTTTTGCATGTTTTATTACTATGTTAATATTATCAACATTTTATATTTTTACTATGACATTGTCTCTATATGTTTTATTCAATATATATCTATATATAAAAATTATATATACTTTGTTAAATGTTATACTTATCATTGCCCTTATTTGCTAACTTTTCAGATTAGTTGGGTTAGATTTACCTGTAGAAAGTCAAATTGAGGAAGGTTTTATTAAAAATAGTTTTTTTAGATATTTAGATTTTGTGATGTAATTTAATGATTTAGAGTTATTTTGGATTTCAAATATTGTTATCTATGGCCATTGACTAATGATATGTTTAAAGTTTTAATAAATTGTGAAAGTTTATAATTTGATACTCTAATTTTGATTAAAACACTTTTGTTTATTTATGGTTTGAAACTAATTAGTTGTTGATTTTTATAGTTACTCTTGGGTGTGATTTTTAAATTATGTGATTTGATATTATATCATTTTGGATTATTTAATGATTTTTATATAGGTTCACGCCTCAACTTATTGGATTGGCTTGTGTCAATTGATTAAACAATGAATTTTTGAGTTTTAAATTAAGAATTTAATTTAAGTTAATCATAAATTAAAAAATAAAATAAATTTGGATCTATTGGGCCAAGAGCATGATGGTTAAAAATGATATTAGAGAAAATTATAAAAAAAAAAATCTTATTTGATTTGAGAAATTGAATTGAATTAATTGTCTTATGATAGAATCAAGAATGTTGGCTGGATAAGGTTGAATAAGACCAAACACTAATAGGGAGGAGTATCTCACAATTATGGCAAAGATGGTAGAAGTGGTAAGTTGAATGGTCTAGAGGCAGTCAAACTCACATCCCCCTATAGTAAATCTAGGAGTTACATTGACATAGTACGATTGCTTCATAAATGGAAGAGTGCCGAAGTTCTTAAGTGATTCTGATTTGACCAAAATGGAGATTTGGATTTGACATATCGAGAATGTTTTCAAAGTAACTAATTTTCTGAAAGAAGACAAAGTAAAGTTTTCCTCTTACAAGTTAGATAGGGAAGCCTACTATTGGTAGGCTATGAAAAAGAGTATTGTGGGATTAAAGAATGAATAAATTATATGGAATGTGTTTTTGAAGGCATTGTTAGACAAATATTTCCCAACAAGTTTAAGAGAACTAAAAGAGGATGAGTTTACTTGTTTGCTACAGAGAAATAGAATCGTAGCTAAATATAATGCTAAATTTATCGAATTGGCTCATTATACTCCCTATGTGGACATGAACTAGATAATGAGAGCAAGAAAATTTTTATAATGGCTGAATGATACATCTGTAAGCAGTTGATAACCTTAAGATTGAGGATGTATGGAGAAGTCATTGATTGAGCTTTATTGTGCGAGCAAGAGTTGAAAAAGGAAAAATTTCTCAAAGAGAATGGCATGAACCATGGAGGTAAGAGTTTAGGGTCGGATAAACTTATAAAAGATCAAAGTCACATGATAAGAGAATGAAGATGAGAGCTGAATTTTAAGGTAAATCGAGCTAGTAGCAATTGAAACCCGAATGTCCACGTTATGAGAAGCTATATGGAGAAAAGCTATGTTACTTGCATATAAGAGCATACTTCAATTGTGATCAAATCCAGCCATATGATTAAATATTTCTCCTACCTTTTGAAGCAAATGACAAGAATACTAAGTGCTTGGGAAGAGCTTTTTTTTGATAATGGCCAAGGAAGTGGATGTGTATTATTTAATAATAGAATGTAAACTTTCAAATTTTGATACTTTTGTATATATGTTGTTGAAGCAGGGGCCTACACATTCATTTGAGTCCCATAAGTTTGTTTTGTCATTGGCAATTGCAGCCTAAGATCATAGAGTATTCACTAGCGGTGTCTATATCTATGGGTATGCTGTTAGTAACCAATATTATACACCCTAGGTCATTCTTTGGGTGAATGAAGTGAGTTGATGGTAGATTTAATTTTTATAGACATGAAGAAAGTTTATGTAAATTTAAACATAGATTAGTTGTCATACCATCATGCTAGTGTGTATTATTTTCACAAGGTAGTGTATATTATACTTTTGGAATATGAACCCTTCTACTTTCAATAAATAAAATAAAAGAGTCAACATACATGATTTTGGCTATATATGCATGTTATTTGATGAAAAATGAGTGCCGAGTATATATAATTTATGTTATCACCACCAAAAGCCATAGTGAGTCATCTAAATAACTGCTATAGTAAGAGAATTTGATGTTGTATTTTTGAAGGATCTGCCTAGATTGACACTAAATATAGAGATCGAGTTTAAAATAGAGATAATACTGAGATTGGCACTACTGTCTATGACTCTGCATAGAATGGTGCCTTTAGAATTGAAGAAGCAATTAAAAAAGTTATTGGAGAAATGCTTTCATTTGACCAAGTGTGTTATCTTAGGGTACAAGAGCCTCAAATATTTTCAAATATTGATCTTTGATTGGATTATGATCAGTTGAGGATTGAAAGTAGGATATAGCATAGATAGGTTTTTTTGAATGATGTGTGTCTATTATGAGTTTTAGTGATATCTTTTAGGTTAACTAATACATTTTATAGTATTTATGAATTTGATAAATCGTGTGTTTTAACCTTATCTCAATAAATTTGTTGTGATTTTTATTAATAATATATTGATCTATTCAATGAGCTATGAAAAGTATGAGGTTCAATTGAAGATTGCCTTACAAACACTAAGGGAGAGAAAATTATATGCAAAGTCAAAAAGGAGGAATTTTGGATGATCCTTAAAAGATTGAAGTTGTGACAAATCGAAATCAATCGATATTGGTGATGAAAGTGTGAAGTTTTCTTGCGTTGGTCAATTATTTTTGAGGATTTGTGACTAAGTTTTTAAGGATTATGATTGAGTTTTCCAGAACTAAGAGATCATTTGATACCACCCCAATTATAGCCATTCCAAAAGGATCCAAGAGATACTTCGTCTGCTGTGATATGTCCAAGAATTGGATGGGTGTGTTTTAATACAGAATGAAAAGGTAGTTATTTATGAATCAAGTCAGCTGAAAATTTATGAAAAGAATTGCCCGACCATGATTTAAAGTTGGCGATAGTTATCTTTGCACTATAAATTTGGAGACACTCTTTATATGAAGAGATATTCTTAATATATTCAAATTATAAGAGTTTAAAATACTTATTATATCAAAAGGAGACAAACATGAGGTAAATGAAATGGATGAATTTATTAAAGGATTATGATTATGAAATTCAATATCAATTAGGGAATGCCAATGTAGTAGTGAATTTCTTGATTAACAAGACAATAAATTTAATGGTTTATTTGAAGATTAAAACAATAGAGATGTTGGACGGTATAAGGGAATTCAACATTAACAGACATTCTTATAATACTTGAATGATTTTATTGTATTTTCAGGTACAACTAAAAATAACTCAAAGAATTAAGAAAATATAAATGGGTGATTCATTCTTGTTAAATATAGCTGGAGATTTAAATAAGGAGTTGAGAGCTAATTTATCATCTAAGTTGATAGAATTTTGAGTTTTTCGGGAGGATAAGTGTACCCAATTTTAAAGAATCGAAGGAGGAAACTCTAGATGAAACTCATCAATCTAAGTACATTAAATTAGTAAGGTATATCAAGATTTGTAAAAGATTTTTTGATGGTGCTACATAAAGAGAGAAATTATGATTTTTGTAAAAAGATGAATCATTTATTAACAAATAAGGACTAAATATAAGAAGAAATTGGATCTTTTACAGCCTATATAAGCTCATAGTTAAAAGTGGGAATATATTATGATAGACTTTGTGATGAATTTGCCAAAAATATTAAAAAATTATGATGTAGTATGAGTGATTGTCGATTGGCTAACCAAATCAGCTCATTTCATCACCATGGGAATGCCTTATTCAAAGGATTAATTGGTAAGGTTATATATAAATAAAATAGTCAAATTTCATGGATTCCCACTTTAATTGTATAAGATTGAGATTCAAAGTTTGTATTAAAATTTTGGGAGAGTCTACATCGGGAAGTTAGGTATTAATTTAAAATTTATCATGATTTATTATCCTCAAAAGGATTGACAATCAGAACAAATGATCTAAATTCTATAAGACATGTTAAGAGTTTTAGTGAAAAAATTGGAATGACTACTTGCCACTAGTCCAGTCTACCTATAATAATAATTATCAATTAAGTATTGATATGGATTCTTTTGAAGCACTTTATAGAATAAAAATGTCATTTTGTAATTCATTGGGAACAAATAGAAGTAGGAGACTTTTGGGGCTATAAATGATTCGGAAGACGTCAAATAAAATTCATTTGATTCGAAATTAATTTAAAATGTTTAAAATTGACAAAAGAGTTATGTGGATCATAAAATATTTGAGTTGAACATTGAGGATAGAAATCATATATTTTTAAAGATATTTCTATTTAAGAGAATCTCTCAATTTGAGTTAAAAGAAAAATTAAAGACAAGGTTCATTGGGTTATTTTAAATTTTGAAAATGATTAGAAAAATAGCTTACTAATTAGCTTTGCCTCCATACTTAGGTGATTTCCTTTACATATAATTAAATATGAACCATTAAAAATTAATGAAGATTTAACATATATCAAGGAATTAGGTTAAATTTGGGGACATAAGATAAAGTGTTTTGAACTAAAGTTATTGGTTAAAGTTTTATAGAGAAATTATTTATTTAAAGAGGCCACATGGAAGAGAGAAAATGAAATTTGGAAGAAATATCCTCATTTATTCCTTCATTGAGGTACATGAAATTTCGAGAATGAAATTTTTATAATGATGGGAGAAATATAAGGTATGAATTTCAAAAAATTATTTTAATTAACCCAAATTTAATTTTGTTAATAAAATTTCTATGCTAATTTTGAATTTACGTTAAAAACTAGGTATTAGATCAAATAAATTAAATCGAACGGCACATGACGTGAACTTAATTCATGTATGAGTATATTTTGAACAGAATGTCAATATATGAGGTGTACTCCAGTGACATTCATGTGTGTTCAGACCAGAGTATTGACACTTAATGCATGCTTAATAGGTATTTACAATTTGAACCAAAATACTTGTACTTGATGGATGCTTAAGGGCACTCGTGTGCAGTATGAAATTTGCTTATACATCTAAACCGTGCTTGATTAGCATACTTGTACCAATTTCTTTATAAATAGTCTATCAAATTGATTTTAACTCATTTTTGCTGAAACTTAAGAGAGGATTGAGAAAGAGAAGAAGAAAAAGAGAAAGAAGGAAAGAGAAAATAAAATTAATGAGAAATCAATCTTTTGGTAATTTCTAATGAAAACAAGTGCATTGAAGCACTTACTTCCTTTGTTACTGCTTAATTTTGACTTTATTGAATATTTTTTTATTTCAAATAATAATGCATGTGCTAAATTTCATACAAAAAAAATGATTATACTTTATACATATGTAATTGTATTTCCATTTTATGAAATGTTATAAAGTTAATGTCTTAAATTCAAGAAATTATGTTTAAGTACCAAAATTTCTATATTAATATTTTTATATGCCTTTAATTATTGTATATATGTTTCTATATATTTTTAATTTGTATGATAATTATAAAATTATACAAATTATATCAATTTTCTAAAATTTTAGCGTAAATGGTTTCTATATGTCTTCAACTTATACATTTAAATTCCTGTATATCCACAATTCTCACTTCATTGTTTCTATAGGTCACATCTTTGAAGAAAAGTTTGATAAAAACTCTACTTAAATTGTGATGAAAGGAATTAGTTTTTCCAATATAAGAAAATATGTGTATATTTATATTTTATGTAAAATTTTCAATTTTGACTAAATAAAAATTATTTTAGAGAATTAATAAAATATATTTAGACATATTCTACTATATTATTTGTAAGTCGAAGATCAAATATAATATTTATGAGTTAGAAAAATGGCATTTGTCCCCAATTATAGGAAATAAAAATAATTGGCTTATTCACTGGTTGTGAATAGTAGTGTATAGCTTTTGGCTATATAAAAATAATTATAACCTAAATTTTAATATTTGTCAATTATTGGTAAGGTTATTACTTTTTTTTATTTTTATATGTTAGTACAATTTTTGCATATTTAATATTTTTGTATATATCGATTGATTTTCGTATGTCATACAATTTAAAATATTTATATGATATTGATACAATTATATACTTGTACATTTTTTTAGCATGATTGAATATTTATATATGATTTTAACATGATTTTTGTAACTATACAAGTTTTGGCATATTCGTTTATTAGTATATGGCTTTTCCATGTTTTATGGCAACATTGATATTGTTGATATTTCAAATTTTGATCAAGTCACCGTCCTTTCATGTTTTATTCGATATATATCAACATAAAAAATTATATAATTTTTGTTAAATATTAAACTTATTTTTATCTCTATTCACTAACCTTTTACTAGTGGGGGTCGGATTTACTTGCAAAAAGTTTGGATGGAGGAAGGTTTCATGGAAAAAAGTTTTTTTTTTTTTTTTATGTTTAGATTTTATAATATTATTTAATGGTTCAGATTTGCAGTTTTTTATTTTAGATTTTGGTTATTGTTATATATATCCATCAACTAATGATATGCTTAAAGTTTTAATAAATTGTGAAAGTTTATAGTTTGATATTTTAATTTTAGTTAAGATATTTTTACTTACTTATGATTTGAAATTAAGTAGTTATCAATTTTTAGAGGCAATTTTGGGTGTGATTTTGAGATATTGTAATTCGATATTATATTATTTTGGACTGCTTAATGGTATTTCATGCAAGTTCTCAGCTTGACTTACTGGTTTGGATTGTGTCAATTAATTAAACAATAGTTTTTTGGATATTAAATTAAGAATCTAATTTAAGTTAATTTTATATTATAAAATAAAATAAATTCAGATCTATTGAGTCGGGGATGTGACAATTTAAGTCCAACATGTTTTCCATTTCTTGACAAACTTTATAGCATCATATTTCACAGTGAGCCAAATATATATCTATAAATTTGGCAGTGTATCTCCATGTGTATAATTGGCCTCAACTGAACTTTGGGACCTTGTATAAAAGAGTTGAATATTTGTAATACAATATCCATCGATGATTATGTAGAACCCATTTGTTGTTACAATTTGCTTTGCCTTGAGCTTGTTTTCAAGTAGTTTTTCTTGCCCTATATAGTTTATATATAAATTTATCCGAGCTCAATTTAAAGTTAGATGGCTTTTTTCTTTTTGATATTATAGACATTTTGAGAATCTTATTTATAGGTTATTATGCATTAGTTAGAAGTATAGATTGCTAGTTGTCATACTAGGTTATTGACAAAACTATAAAATGTACAAAAAATTAGTAAGATACATATTTTAACAATAAATACAGGTTCAGGATTTATAATATTATCCGCCAACTTATTATCAAGCTAAAGTGGCTCCTTTGAATTATTATTGGTAGCTGATTACATTTGATATGTAGGACTAATAGAGATGGTTGATAACAGTATTAAATGGGTTATATCGTGCTTGTATAGTACTAAGTCAAGGTTGTGTGTTAGGTTTCATATGGTGCGGGGCAACATAGTTATATTTTGACCATACCTAATATGGCACGTTTTGAGAAACCTCTGATCTAGTATAGTATCAGGCCTGATTGACAATGGATTGTGCCATGCCAAACGCATAGAGACAAATGGCCGATGAAAAAACTTTGTATAAAATATCATACAAAAAGGTTATAAATAAGTTTTAGTTATTTTGTTAACCAAATATTTATTGTTATACATAAGTTCACTATTCTAATTCAAGAATTTCTATTTTTGGGACTCAATTATGTGATCCAAATAAGATATAAAGAAAAGCCAAGATCACGCTTAATTTTAAGCACCACCTATCAACGTGCTAGCCAAACTCAGAGTGATAAATGTATTGTTTAACTTAGTATTAGTTGATTTATGACACAGTATTAGAATTATATTAAATAATGAATATATATTTAATAATTTATTAAAATAATTAAAAATTATAATCACATCTAATTTTATTAAAAAATTATTTTCTTAGTAAATATAATCTTTGGTAAAACGAAGAGCATTTATGTGTTATTTAACTTGATTTCTCACTAATTAATTTATGTGTTATTTAACTTGATTTCTCACTAATTAATTTATTGTCACTGTGATAGAATATCAGAATTACCTTATATAACATAATATAATACAATATATATATAACAATTTATTAAAATAATTAGATATTACAACTATATATAATTTAATTATATTTCATCAAAGTTTAATATTCTCTTAATGGGCTTGATTTGATAGAAAAAGGATCATTTATTTATTGAATGAATTAAACATTTTTCTACCCTATAATAGAAACATCCATCATATATATATTGTAGATAATAAAAGACCATTTTTTGGATGATAATGGGCGATTTTGATAATTGATTTAGAGAAAATCTTTAACTTTTTATTTAATTTTTTTAATATTAAGGAGCTTCCCAAAATGATTTAGAAACAACATTTATAATGTAGTCATATAACTCTGTTTAAGAAAAAAAATATAATGATAAATAAAGAAAAATAAATTTTAAATTATTTAAGAAAGAATAACTAATTATAAATTTATAAATATTGTTAATATTTTATTTTATATTATTAAATATAAAATAATATAATAATTTAATGATATATAAAATAACATAAATTTTATAAAATTTTACACGTTATCCGTGGCATAAATTCCTGATGTACAAAGAAATTGACATATTAAGAGTGCATAATGTATAATATCAATTATTATTCCTTTAAAGTACTTTCTGTGCCTCTATTTTACTGCATGTTGAGTAGATTCAGTCGGATAAAGTATTAAACCACTCTGGAACTAGATCAAAACTTTAATATAATTGAAAGTTCACAACACTAGCTGGCTTTGTACTCCTACGTGTTGCCATGATCATTTCACAAGCAGAACATACGAGGAAAATTATAAGTCTGACCATTAGGCCAATTTGAACGATGGGTTTGACTGGTAGATTTTGCACGTACATCTCTCTCTCTCTCTCTCTCCTTCTTCTTCTCTGTTAGATGCAAAAAGCTTGATGCGTTTCTGGGCTTATGAAGCCGTTCAACTCCTTGTCGTTGACACACTACAGTTTTATATGCATAGATAAATTCAAGCATCAGTTTTGAAAGGGTTTTGAGATACTTGAGAAGCACCGCTTTGCATTAAATACACATTGGGAGGATTCAATATTAAAGCTCAAGAAATCAACTTTTTGCGGGGCGCCCTTTCTTGGTGGTGGCAGTGGTTGTGGAAGTAGGAGTGCAGAATTGATCGGAGATTAGAAGGTGCATCGACAATGGGACCTGGAGGACCTGGTGGTGGCCCTGGTTTTGGTGGCGGGGGTCCCGGTTTTGACATGGGAGGACCTGGCTTCGGTCCAGGACCCGGTTTCGGTCCATGGGGACCCGGTTTCGGTGCTGGAGGACCTGGCTGGGGTGGAAGTATGGGATGGGGGCCACCAGCAGCAGGGTTTGGGTTCGGACCTGGTCTAGGTTTTTGGGGTCCTGGCTTCTTTGGCGGCTTCTTTAACGGGATGTGCAACATGATTTATTCTTGGTAAGTAGTAATATAAATCTCTCAGTCATCCCTACATTTGAAGTTTAACTAAATATATGCTACTCAGACTTTTTACAGCCACAATCTGTCTCTTGAACTTACAACTTTGATTGAATTAAACAAAGGATCATGGAAAATGCATCAAATTGCTTAGAACAAACACACAACTGAATTTGTGGGTGAACAGCCATAGGAAACTGCAAATTCCTATTTGATTTATGCATTTGAAACAATATATGCATCGAATATTCATGTCAAAGTTTCAGCGTTTCAGATCTTATTATATAGAGAAACAACATTGCCATTAGCCATTTGGGTAAGTGCAGTGTCAATTCAGCTGTCTGATATGTTCGGAAAAGTGACAATAATCACATATGTGAATCAATATTCGTGGTGATTTGAAGAGTTTTTTTCAGTGCAAAAAATCACAATTAAATGTTGAGAAATGGTTTGTGGTTTTGGGCAGCCTGTCGTGCTTGTGCTGCTGCTGGTTGCTGCAAGACTGCTTTGGTGGACCTCGTCCTTTCGGGCCCTTCGGTGGACCCGGCGGACCTCCTGCCTTCTAATCATCTTGTTAAAAACAATGCTTTCGTATTTTCAGTTTCTTCTTTTGTGGCTACACTTGTGATGTATGACCATATAAGCAACTGAGAGTTTGACATTTCCCTCATCGACTGTACTAGAAATTCCTTCAACTTGAAATTCTATCTGAGTGGGTGATACATTATTTATACAACATCATAGTTGCTCAGTTCTTCAATTTATGTTTTAATAGAAAATACAAGACAATATATATGCTATAAAATGAAAAGTCATAACCATAAAAGAAGGGCCACTTGCTTAGACAGGATATAATTCAGTCCTCAAATGGGTTTAGTTTTCTTCCAAAGCCGATAGGTGGAACTAAGTACCATGAGATGAATATGTATACCTTAATTTTCTAACATAGTTATGCTCAGAATTCAGTACACTTACGAGCAATATGGGGAAAAAAAAAAACATACCAAGGTAGTAAATGGGAATATCAGTCCAAAACTTGTTAGCTAATATGTTTATGATCTTTTCTTTTCTTATCCCACTTCATAAACTATGGAAATATAGACTTCAACAATGTTGGCCATTCGAGAAATCAACATCTTCAGTTGGCTAGAAACATAAAAATAGGAGTGTAGATTTCCCTAAGTGTAACAAAAGGTACAGTTGATTTGTATGGGTAGCAGCTGCAATTGCGCTTTATACAACATAGAAGAACGGACTCCCTGAGACCATGTTGAATGAAAGCAGAACGGCTTGTCATTAGTAGGAAAACAGTCAGTTTAAAAATCAAACTTCCATTTAGTTTTCATCATCCTTGTGTGAAACGGGACGGATTCGGGGGGGCTGCAACGCGCGGAGTGTTGCAGGCCCCTACGACGCCAATGAGTGCCGTTGGATTAAAATATCTAACGACTCCCGTTTTATATATAAAAAAAATATTTTTAGTTATTTTTTTGTTTTTATATTTTTTTTTTTGCATTTGATTAAAAAAATTTTTTTTAATATTTTTGTTTTTTGATTTTATAATTTAAAAAAAAAGGGAGCCGTCGGATTTCAATCCAACGGCCCCTGTTGGCAATACACTAATCGTTCCTTTTCCTTAACTCGAAATTCCTTCAATTATTCCATGTAGATTTTCTCTTCAAGGTTACTATGAAGAAATTCCGTCTGCACATCCATGGAAAAATTCTGTCCGCAACCAATCCAAGCACCCATTAGATTGAAGACATCTTAACAATTTAGGCAAAAATATTATAAAAATTAATATCCTTCCGTTGATCGAAACCTTTCATAACCAGCCTTGCCTTATACCTCAATTGTGAGCTATTCTCATTAGCCTTCAAACAGAAGATCCATTTGTTCTTTAATGCTCGCTTTTCCTTCGACAGTTTTGTTAGCTCGAATATGTGATTTTTGTGCTGTCATGACCCAGGAACATAATATTCGCAGGTCAAAATAAAATCAATAATATATATTTCTATCAACCATAATAACCCAACCCGGGCGTGACAATCCAAACACATACAGGACCCAACATGATAAACCCCGCACAAGATCTCATCGGATAAGAATACGGACAAACATAATACACGACCTGCTAACCATGATCGCAAGGGAGGTATCCACTTTACAACAACTCATCCACATAATACTATAACTTCAATATTTTACATACAATGATCGAGGCCATCATCCGGCCATAAATAATAATCATAACATATCCTCGAGATCGAAATATACCAAATATAACATCTCCACTCACCAAAAGGAATATCCGAGCCCGATCACGTGCAAGCTCGTGGCAACCGTATCCATGCCACTAGTTTGAAGGATAAACATGAAAACGCGAGCTAGAGCCTCAAAGAACATCATCGTATAAAAATAGTACTCATAAATCGCAATGAAGTGATATCAGACAAAGAAACACATAAAAACAAAACACTCCCCGAAAATCGAGGAGATGTCTTCCTCGGGGGCTGCAACGCACGAAGACATCGTAGGCCCCTGCGGCCTTGATAGGTGCCGTTGGATTAAAATATCCAATGGCTCCCGTTTTATATATAAAAAAATGTTTTTAGTTATTTTTTTGTTTTTATATATATGTTTTTTGTATTTGATTAAAAAAAAATTTTTAATATTTTTGTTTTTTAATTTTATAATTTTTTAAAGGGAGGCGTTCGGTTCGATCAGTAGTGTTGGCGTGCGAAGGCTCTGTTGCAGCTTCAGCGCGTTACAGCCCCTCAATCAAGGCGGAGACCCGACAAAGAATTAGTGCTTATCAAGCAGTCTGATATGTACATGTGGGCAGCGAGCAAGTGCGAGCGTTGGATACTATAGGGTTTACTTAAATGTGTTAGATTTTATCTAGACACAAAACTCCAAACTATTTGGTTAAATTCAATATAAATTTATAAGACACCACAGTTTTTTTTTTAAAAAAAAAAAAATTATTGACTTAAAGTCATATATTTTCTGATATTGTTATTGTCAAGTATTGCGAGTTGCCGTTGTCCTTGAATAGATTAATGATTGAATTAACTCAACTCACAAAAGTTGCCCGTTGGGGAAAGCCATGCCTAAATGTGTCGTGCTATTTTGTGGTAAATTTTATATGTTGGGACTGAACTGCTTATTTTGTGGTAAATCGTAAAAGGAAAAATTAATTACACATGATAAACACACAATAATCATATAAGCAAGACATGATTTTTACGTAAAAAATTTTATTTAGAATCAAGGAGAAAAACCACATGATTATAAATTCAAAAAAATCTCTATTATACAATATTTTGATTACACAAATCTAAATATAATTTTTACAATATCTTATCTCAAAATAAACCTGAATAGTAGAAAATACAAAATAAAAGAGAATGAATAAAAATCTGCAAACATTCTTTTTACGTCAAGAATAGTGTACCCAAGGTTAGTGGAGATTGAAACACGATTTAGAATTCAACCAAATGCACGAGTCTTTCTCTTCTTCCTTTTTTCTCTCTCTTTCTTCTTTTTCTTTCTTAAACAACGTTCTAAATGCAAGTAAATCAACACTAAAATGTATTGGTGTGTTTTTATTCAATGGGCAACTCTCAAGCGCCCGTTAGGCGCACCTTAAGTGCGATACTTCTTGAATTGATACCTTAGACGCTACTTGGGCACACCTCGAGCGCGATACTTCTAGAACTGGCACCTCATGTCTTCATCGCGCCCGCGAAAAACTCATCATTCATATCATTAATTGGTATGTTAAATGGGTATAGACCCATATAGAAGTGACCCATAATCTAATAAACTTTCCCTTATAACTATGTGGGGACGCTCGTCATCATCCCGGCAATAGTACGACAAACTGCAAACTTTTCCATTTGTAACACTTTGGTTATTATGTCCGATCCATTCTTCTTGATCCTGACTTTGTCTAATACTAATAAGTCTGAGTCAATGACATTTTACACCATATGATATCTCACATAAATGTGCTTCAATTTGAAATGAAATAATGAATTTCTATAAAGATGGATTATGCTTTGATTGTCACAAAGCAACACATATCACTCTTGCTTGAAGTTTAGCTCCCGGATGAACCTCTTTATCCACAACATCTCCTTACTTGCCTCTATCACAGCAATAAATTTCAATTCCGTGGTCGAGAGAGCAACACGCTTCTATAACTTTAATTGCTAAGAAATAACACTTTTTGCTAATATGACTAAATATCCAAAAATGGACTTCTGAGAGTCAACATCGCCGGTCATGTCTGAATTGGTAAATCCAACCAGAAGTGACTTGTCACTTTTGAAATACAAGCACAACTTGAAAGTTCTTCGGAGGTACCTCAGTATCCCTTTTACTGCGGACGAATACTCATTGTTGGGATTTGATAGAAATTGGCTAACCGTTCTAATAGTATGAGTATTATCCGATCTCATACACACTATAGCATACATCAAGGTACCTATAGTTGAAAAGTAGGATAGACCTCTCATACTTGCCTTTTCATCATCTATAGAAGGGTATTATCGGTTACTCAATTTAAAGTGATTGGCTAATGGAATGCTCACCAAATTTGACTTCTCCATGTTGAAACATTGAAACACTTTCTTAATGTAACTCTATTAGGACATCTATAACTATTTTACCGACCCCAAATCCATCATGGTAAAGGACTTCCCAAGCTGTTGCTTTAATTTGGTGACTTGGGAGGTATTATGCCCAACAATCAGTATATTATCCACATAAAATAGGAAAATAATGAAATTATCTTTAGAAAACCTCTGTGATGAAACGAGTCATAGTCCACCATATGACCTCTGTCATATAAACATATCTATAGCCGGAATAATCAACTCGACAAAAGTGATATATAATTAGGTGGACTTAAAATTTTCGTTCGTGTGCACAGGATCGCAACGGCTAGCCATCAAGTTGGCCATGAAGTAGGTCGGTCACATCTTGACCGTCTGAGGTTCTAGGTTGGTTGTCCAAGACGCATGAGATGCCATTGGAAACCATGATTCTTAATGATAAAATTTTACAAAAATATCTAAATATTCTTTTTATTTACATAGTAGAATCATTATACAAAGGTTTTCAAAATATCTCAAAATACATCAAGGTCGGTTATGTACTACTACATAAATCCCGATCGGCCTTCCTGCCTAGTTAGACCGTCCGACTTCACTCTTTCTCGTCCGTCATAAGTTGTTGGTCATCTGAGGGTAAGAAAATAGTAAATAGTAGTGTGACTCATTAAAGGTACAAATCTTGAGAAAACACACATAATTATAATATTGATTGGAACAAAAGCATTTTGCATACAGAAGCATTATACATGGGAATGAGACATTTTTATGCAAAATTGGATTCCAAAATGAATGCAAATCCAAAACCAAATGCTAAAAACTGACTACATTTTAGGATTGCAACTATTGACCATCATATATCAAATATGACAATATTTTAGGTCTGCATATCTCGGTCATCATATCTCAAATACAGCTACATTTTAGGCCTATAGTTTTCGGCCATGATATCTCAAATGCGGCTACATTTCAGGTCTGTAACTCTTGACCATCATATTTCAAAATGGCTACATTTAAGGCCTACAACTCTCGATCATCAAAAATCATTTTCTTAAAATCTTAGGCTTCAAAAAGACCGACGTTCTTAAAGAGCATGCTTTCCTTCGACAATAAACATGCAAACGGGTGAGATCTTAAAATAAGCAGACAAAATTCAAACATACCGATCATTTTTCCGTGCACCATGACTTAAACTTTACCAAATTTCGTTACAAAATCGGACTTAATAAACAGAAGGGATTCTAACAATATTCAAGCTTGAACTGTATAACCAAAATCCATATATAGAACATAACTCATGCACTGAACATGAAATTCCTTCATAAATATGAGAAAGAAATCATCATGTATGCATCACGTAGAAATATGGTGAAGAAGAGTATTAGAACAATGAAATTTAAAGGATTTTAGCAAAAACAGATGGTATACTTGCCTTAACCTAATTTGCTATTTTCTCCCTTACCCAAGTCCAGCTTGGAATTCTTCCCCTCATTCTTCTCTTTTGTGCTTCTCTTAGATTTTCTAACGTTTCTAAACTCACTTTTTAACCCCAAAATCTAGTATTTATAGATAACGGGGTAAGTGAGAGTAGGTGTGGGCAGGTCAACTACTTTAGATATTTGTTCAAATCTCATTTCTAGAAGGTTCTAGATCAATGGAGTAAGTGGGAGCAAGTTATCTACTCGGATTTGGCCAGTCCGGACTTAATCAAAACTGGCCATCAAGTGAATCCGATCAACTCAACCAACCGGTCAACAATTCATTCTTGCCATCATTCTACTTCGGTCGATTCTCTTAACCGGTCAACATTTTATTCTTGCCGTCTATCTTCTCTAGAAATTATCTCCGAAATTTCACTCAATCCTCTTGAAAATCCTCTCCGGAAATCCTCTTTGGAAAATTTGCCATTAAAGCCGATCAATTATACTAATTTCGGTCAACAATTTTAATTGCGGTCAACTTCCTGCTTCGGCTGATTATAAACTACCTTGGTTACTAACAACTATTTAGGTCTCTATCATCTACCTCAGTCGATTACAAACTTCCTTGGTCATTATCTCAACAACTTCTTCACTTATTATCATATATCACCCTTGGTCATTTTCCCGTTAAGGCCGTTCAATAAGCCAATCCGGTCAACATGCTATCTAGGCTAATTTTTTTATTAAAGTTGAGAGACTAAATCCTGAAAAACCTGATCCTTACAACCTCTAAATAAAGATACAATGATCCAAAGTAGTCTACCGGTAGCCTTACCCAACTATAATAGACTCAAACTTCTTGTACCATTACCTCAAAATTTGCTTTAGCCCATGCAGATTTTTCTTTAGACAATACACTAATCGTTCCTTCTCCTTAACTCGAAATTCCTTCGATTATTCAATGTAGATTTTCTCTTCAAGGTTACTATGAAGAAGTTCCGTCCACACATCCATGGAAAAATTCCGTCCGCAACCAATCCAAGCACCCCTTAGATTGAAGACATCTTCACAATTTGGGCAAAAATATTATAAAAATTAATATCATTCCGTTGATTAAAACCTTTCATAACCAGCCTTGCCTTATACCTCAATTGTGAGCTATTCTCATTAGCCTTCAAACAGAAGATCCATTTGTTCTTCAATGCTCGCTTTTCCTTCGACAGTTTTGTTAGCTCGAATATGTGATTTTCGTGCTGTCACGTCCCAGAACACAATATTCGCAGGTCAAAATAAAATCAATAATATATATTTCCATCAACCATAATAACCCAACCCACCCCGGCGTGACAATCCAAACACATACAGGACCCAACATGATAAACCCTGCACAAGATCTCATCGGATAAGAATCCGGACAAATATAATACACGACCTGCTAATCATGATCGCAAGGGAGGTATCCAATTTATAACAACTCATCCACATAATACTATAATTTCAATATTTTACATACAATGATCGAGGCCATCATCCGGCCATAAATAATAATCATAACATATCCTCGAGACCAGAAATATACCAAATATAACATCTCCACTCACCAAAAGGAATATCCGAGCCCGATCACGTGCCAAGCTCCTGCAAGCATATCCATGCCACTAGTCTGAAGGGATAAAATATGAAAACGTGAGCCTAGAGCTCAGCAAGCATCATTGTATAAAAACAGTACTCATAAATCAGGAATAGAGATATCACATAACAATCACGTAAAATAAAACACCATGTCCGTGAAATCCCTGAAAATCGAGGAGATGTCTCGTACTAAATCGTCATCTATCATAACTCGTCCATCCGGGACAAAATCATATAAATCACGATCCGGTAAAATCTCGTAGACGATATCATATCATATGATCCGAGGTCACATTACAAAATCGCGACCGTCACCACATTCGCGTGGGACACATACCGCCGTCCGACCTAAAACTCATAACTGCAAAATCGCCAGTAAAACCGCCAAAACTAAAACACAAATCAAAACACGTTTCGGGTTTATCACATCAAAGACGCATAAGACATTCCTATCGCCCATCCGTGGGCCAAACCATGTATCTCAAATCACAAGATGACCCAAATACGTGCGTAAATACAAATCATGCACAAAATCGGATAACCAAAGATCAATGATACTAACTTGAGGGAAGGGTTACCATCGTCTGCAACTACTACATATCGGCTACGACTAGCTTAGCTCAAGGCCATCCATGTACTCGGTCTCCCATAGATTAGGAACTTGCTCACTATGTTTTACCACCCGTGACTTCGTGCAGCCTCTCAAATTTTAATTATATATTAGACGTCCGAATATATTAGTTTTTCAATTTTTACGATGGTTCTTTAACAACACACAAAGGCGTGCCGCCTACAAATATTCAACCTTCCTTCCTAGCTTAAGTAGCATCAACCTTCCTTCTACGAAGTAGCATCAACCTTCCTTTCGCAAGTAGTCTATATACTGCCTCATTTTAGTACACAAATAGCCAATGCCTCGTATCACAAATCGACCCCTAGGGTCTCGGACCGCCATGGTCTCGTAGTGATCTCACTCCCTGGGTAACGCATGGTTAGTGCAAGACTGTTCATGGTTCCACAATATACGGATACACAACATACATATATATCATCCGGTGTCCAAAATCCCTCCAAATCATAAATACAAGTATAAAACCACCGCACAACCGATAAAATATACATGCATGTATACAATTGATAAATTAGGAGTATATAAAAATACATGCATATTAGTAAAATCTCCCACAAAAATAAAAAAATGTATCGTAAATTAAATCGTACCAAAATAGGTTAGAGGATACTTGCCTTAATATTATACTCTGCAGATCCGAAGAAAGGATGTCCCAAGACTCCAACCGCATTTTCCTTTCCCGCCTCACGCGAGTGCTTTCTCTCCTCCGCTCTCCCCGCACGCAATCGATCTCCTCTCACAGCCTCCTCCCGCACCACCGCCGCCGCGAGCTCCTCTCGCCGCTCGCTCTCCACCACCATGCTGACCACATGGCTGCCGCGCCTCGCGACGCCTCTCTCCCAAGGCGATATTTCCTCAAGTAAGACGCTACACCGCGTCGCCGCCACCGGGCCACCGATCACGAACCACCGATACTCAGCCCATCCCGACGACTATCGCTGCTTCCAATTCTCCTGCCGGCCGCGACTCCTCTCGCAAGAAGCTTCTTCCAAGCCGCGCACACCACCAATCTCTCCCTCGCAAAGATCGGGCGCGCGCACCACAACCGTCGCGGGACACATTCCCAGAACCACCGTCTGTTCACCCACACAAATCGCGCCTCCTTCCTCTTCCTTCTCCTCCTCCTCCTTCACGCGGCAAACCCCGATTCCCCCATTTTCCCCCCTCACTTTCTCTCTCCCCGACTCTCTCCTGCTTTTCTTTTTACTTATTATTATTATTATTATTATTATTATTATTATATATAACTTTCTTTTATTTTTAAATCTAATTCGGCCTTTGAACAACATTATGAGCACACTCCGGGCCCCACTCCGCACCTCCGATCATTTTTAAAAATTTTATAATATTTTAATTTATTTTCATCACGTCCGAAATATCCAAAATCACAATTAATATTAAAATAATCACATCGGGATCCGAAACATTACACGTGCAGCGATTTCATTTCAACTTGTATGGTTTCCATTCACTCCGCTTTGTACTCATCCTCCATAGCTTCTTCAAAGTTTTCGGGCTCCACTTCATTGGTAAGTAACACATATTCATCAATTAATAAACGAACAAAGAGCCTTCGATCTCTTATGGATTGTCGAAATGGAATGATCTTGGTAGGCACAGCAATATTATGAGAAATAGCGTCATCCTCATCATTAAGAGCCAAAGTCTCTTGGTTTTTTCCTCCCATTCAAGATTGTCTTGATCACAGCCTTCATGCCGAATAGACACTGTATCAAGGATTCAAGATTTGTATCGCAAACCCTACTATTATCGTTGTTGGAAATAACATTCGCCTATTTGCTGATATCTTCAATTGTTTCATCTTCGACAAATACCACATTCCTTAATTGAACAAGTTTCTTCTCAATTAGGTCATAGAACCGATCTCCGAACTCATATTCCACATAGCCGAGAAAGATGCAACTGCCTTGTCTTTGACTCCAACTTAGTTGTCTTGTCATTCGGGATGTGAATAAAGGCTTTACACCCAAACACACGCATGTGGTCATAGGATATTTCTTTTCCGAACCACACATTTTCTGAAACTCTTCCATTTAGTGTACCGCTTGGTAATAGGTCGATAATATGAGTTGTGGTCCTCAAGGCTTCCCTCCAAAATGAATTGGGGAACTTTGCCTCTAAAAGTACATGGTGAATTCTCTCCATCAGCATCCTATTCCTCCATTTGGCCACCCTATGAAGTTGTGGTATCTTTGGTGGAGTCATTTGGTGATGAAATCTGTTAGACCGATAATACACATTAAATGCTCTGATGTACTCATCACCGTTGTTACTCCGAATGCATTTTAACTTCTTCCCTATTTGTCTCTCCACCAAGACATGAAAACGTTCATAGACATCAAGGTTTGATCCTTTGATTTCAGTAGATATACATACAATTTTCTTAAACAGTCATCGATAAACATGATAAAGTATAGTATTCCTCCGAGTGTCTTCACTTTGAAAGGGCCACATATATCGATGTGGACCAACTCAAGAAGATCGACATTCTTTGTGGATGAGTTTCCATAGAATGAAACTCGTTGAATCTTTGCTGCCATGCAATGAGGACAAGTTTTCAGCTTTACTTCTTTCACTCTTTGAAGAAAGTCCTTTTTGGATAAACTATTCAGTCCTTTCTTACTCATGTGACTCAGCTACTAGTGCCACAAATATGAAAACTCCTTATCTTTAACAAGATATATATCTCCAGTTGTAATTAAGGCTTGCAATACATACAAGTTGGAATATTTCTTTCCCCGAACAACTACTAGAGACTCTATAGTCAATTTCCATACTTATTCACAGAAAGTGTTGCAAAAACCTTTGTCATCGAGTTTGTCCACTGAAATCATATTCAACTAAATATCCAGGATGTGTTGAACACCTCTCAACAGCAATTTGGTCCCATTGTTGGTGATGAGGCACACGTCATCACAACCAATAATTTGGGATGTCCCTTCGTTACTTATTTTCAGCACTCTAAAATCATTTGGAGTGTAAGATGTAAAGAATTTCCTCCATAACGTGATGTAGAGTGAGGCACCACTAACTACCACCTAATTGGTCTCATGATTTGCCAGATTAATCACTTTATCCACTTGACACACCAACCAAATCATCAAAAGTTGGGATCTCATAGCCTTCCTTACCTTCAAGACACTTTGAGCACCCTCTTTAGCTTGAATCCACATTGATGTCAAAGATAGGATTCATATTGTAAAGTCGATTGTTGTCTTTATTGGAAATCACCTTTTCTGCATTGTTGATATCTTCAATTGTCTTGTCTTCCACGAACATCATATCTGTTGACCTTACGAGCTTCTTATCGATTGAATCATGGAACTAAGAGCCAAACTCATTTCACCTCTAATAAAGAAAAATACATTGTCTCGTCTTTGTCACAAGTTTATACCTCTCATCCTTAGGAATGTGAATGAAGGGTTTGCACCAACATATAGTGGTCATAGGAAACCTCATTTTTCAACCACACATTATTTGGTATGTCATCATTCAATGGGCTATTATGGGAGAAGTTGATTACGTAAGCCACTATTTTTAAGACTTCCCTCCAAAACAAATAGAGGATCTTCCCTTCTAAAAGTACATAACAGACTTTCTTGATTGGTGTCCTATTCATTCTCTTAGCTACACCAATAGTGGTGTTTTCGGTAGAATCCTTTGGTATCGTATTTTGTATGATTGATAATATGCATTTAATACTCTGATGTACTCTCCTCCATTATTACTCCCGATGCGTTTCAACTTCTTCTCCATTTGTCCTTTGATTAAGACATAAAATTATTCAAAAATATTAAGGAATTGATCATTCGACATTAAGGGATATATTTACAATTTTCTTGAATAATTATCAATAAATGTATATTCACTGTAAGAGGGCCACATATATTGGTATAAACTAGATCAAGAAGATCTATCATCTTAGTGGATAAGTTTTTATGAAACAAAACTCTTCATTGTTTCTTGACTAAAGAGTGAGTACATGGCTTTAGCTTTACATCCTTCACACCTGGAAGGAGGTTCTTTTTTACTCAGTAATTTAGCCCCCTCTCGCTCATATAACTTAGATGCCTTTATCATGGGTCTAAAGAATCATCACTCATAACTACATGTATATATCTAATTGAAATCGAGGCTCACAACCTGTATAAGTTAAAAATTTTCTTTGCTCGAGCTATCATTAGAGATCATCTAATGAACTTCTACATGCCTTCATAAAAGGTTTTGTAAAATCCCTTATTATCAAATTTGCTCACTGCAATAAGATTCAACCGAATATTTGATACATATTGTACATCCATGAAAAATAACTTGGTGCCATTACCAGTGGTCAAACATACATCACCACAGCCCACGATCTGAGACACTTTTTCATTTTTTATCTTTAACACTTTAAAATTACGAGAAACACAAGATATAAAGAATTTTATTCTTAACTAACATGGAGTAATATACCACTATCAATCACCCAACTTATTTTCTAATTAGCCAAATTAATTATATTTTCCTTTTTACATATGAGAAGAAAATTAGATTTGGTAACAATTGAAGCTTTCTTGTCATTTTGAGACTTATCGGCTTTCTTAGCTCCCACTATTCTCATACTTTTTTTTTATAGTAGTACTTTTTAATGTGATACTTTTTCAATAATGATGACATTTGAAATTTTGATACCAGCTCTTCTCATTAGATTGTGAACCTTTCCACTTCTTCCTTGTGACACTAAGTCTAGTACTTTGGAGCACGAGAAAGTAGAGCCTTGCGATCTTCTCCTCATAACCTCATTTAAAATTTTACCTTTAACTATCTCTAGGGTCACTACACCATTAGAAATGACGTTAGTAATTGTGATCCAGATAACCTCTTTTAAATCTAATAATGTGGTCAATAATTATAAATCTAATAACTTATCAAATTTGATATCTCTACTACTCAATTGGTCAACATACTCGTAGAACTCATTCAAATAGTCAGCTATAAAAATTCCTTCCTTGTATCTCACTTTTTAATAAATAATAAATATTTTATTTTACTCCTTCAAATATCATAATTTGAGTTATTTAAGTAAATTATCTTATTTTCACCTTCTACTTGTTCCAACAAAATTTTAACACAATAACCTTTCTATGATACTAAATATCATATTTCGGATGTCAAAATTTTTCTCGTAAAATCAAGAACTAATTTCTTCGATGATTATTTCTGAACCATTTATTTGAACTCGTGAGAGATAGTATGAATAATACATAATGAAAAATAATAATCATAAATAATGATGTATAATATTTTAAGTGAAAAAACTTTTTTAGAAATAAGAAAAAATTATGAGATTATAAATCTAAAAAATATCTAATATGCGGTAAGTTTCGATTATAAAAACTTCAATAAATATAAAGATATAATATTTTTTAATAATAAATTTAAGTAATAGAGAATATAAGAAGAATGAGAAGAAAATTGATTAGTAAAATATCATTTATAAAATTAAAAATAAGATATTCAAAATCGATCCAAAAAAAAAGAAATAAAATTCAGAATTAAAATGGATGAATAAATATTTTTTTCTCTATTTTCTCTCTCTCTTCTTCTTTCCATAGTGTCAATGGTTAATAGTTCAAATGGACCACAAAAGATACCCTAAAATTGCATCTTATGCTATTTATACCAGAATGGCACATAAGTGCCCCATAGATACGTATCAAAGATGTGCTTTTTGAAAAAAAAAAAAAACACATATTTATGCTTCTTAGGTATGGATCAGGCATCACTATTTTGGATAAATGGGTATATACTCAGTTCAAACACCTATCATGCATCATTCGATAAAGTCACGAGTAATATTGGGTGTGTCACTAAACTATATGTTAAATGTATATTAAATTTATAAGAAAGTGACTAAAAATCTAACAAGAATATCATAAATTAATAACATGTCTATTTTCAACTATTATGCTGAATGATAATTAAAAAAAAAAGCTTAAAAATAAACTCCTAATGACTCAATCAAATATAATTGCCTAAAAATTATTTTTTTTACTGAACCAATTTAGACCACACTTCTAATAACCACATAAGATAGTGGTGGCTGAATTGGCCCTGAGCCAAGTGCTCCTATTTTTGGGTTCTTAGGTCCTTTGCATGACTAGAAGATACTTACTGGCTGTTTGAATTTTAAAAAATAAAATAAAAATAATTAGGAAAATAATTTTTAAGTGAAAAGTGAAATTTCATAAATAACAAATTTTATTTAAAATTTTCATATAATTTGTTTCTTATAATATTTTAAGGAAAAACTTTAGAAATAAGAAAAATTATGAGATTATAAATCTAAAAAATATCTAATATGTAGTAAGTTTCGATTATAAAAACTTCAATAAATATAAAGATATAATGTTTTTTAATAATAAATTTAAGTAATAGAGAATATAAGAAGAATGAGAAGAAAATTGATTAATAAAAATTATTTATAAAATTAAAAATAACATATTCAAAGTCGATAAAAAAAAAATAAGATTCAAAATTAAAACGGATGAATAAATATTTTTTTCTCTATTTTCTCTCTCTTCTTCTTTCCATAGTGTCAATGGTTAATAGTTCAAACGGCCCACAAAAGATACCCTAAAATTGCATCTTATGCTATTTATACCAGAATGGCACATAAGTGCCCCATAGATACGTATCAGAGATGTGCTTTTTGAAAAAAAAAACACATATCTATGCTTCTTAGGTATGGATCAGGCATCACTATTTTGGATAAGTGGGTATATACTCAGTTCAAACACCTATCATGCATCATTCAATAATTTTCTTCTATTGAACCAAGTCATGAGTAATATTGGGTGTGCCACTAAACAATATATTAAATGTGTATGAAATTTATAAGAAAGTGATCGAAAATCTAACAAGAATATTATAAATTAATAACATGTCTATTTTCAACTATTATGCTGAATGATAATTAAAAAAAAAAAAAAAGCTTAAAAATAAACTCCTAATGACTCAATCAAATATAATTGCCTAAAAATTATTTTTTTACTGAACCAATTTAGACCACACTTCTAATAACCACATAAGATAGTGGTGGCTGAATTGGCCCTGAGCCAAGTGCTCCTATTTTTGGGTTCTTAGGTCCTTTTCATGACTAGAAGATACTTACTGGCTGTTTGAATTTTAAAAAATAAAATAAAATAAAAATAATTAGGAAAATAATTTTTAAGTGAAAAGTGAAATTTCACATAAAACTAATTTTATTTAAAATTTTCATATAATTTTTTCTTATAATATTTTAAAGGTCCAAACACATAAACGAAGTATTAGTTATCTTTTGTTTCTCCTACATGAAATCTATGTCTGAAAGGCTCAGAACATTTATCAAAATCTTTGAACATTTTAAACCAGATAATTTACTCAGATAATTTTAGGAAAATAATTAAAACATATAACCTCAGCTTTTTTTTTTTTTCCATTTTATTATTGTTATTATTTTTTACTTTGTTCATAGATTTTATGATTTGATAATTGTATTCTCAAATTCAAATTTGATACAAATTTCATTCAATGTAAAATTGTTTATTAAATTGGTCACATTATTAAGTTATAAAATATCATATAAATAATTCAAAAAAATCTAATGCCAAAAAAAAAAAAAAAAAATGCAAGTCTACTTGTTTTTATTATGTTATATATGTATATCTAATATTAAAATAAAATGATTTTAAAAAATACATTTCATGCTGTAAAATCAACACTACAATAAAAGTTAAAATTGAGAATCATTTTTCTTTTAAAAGGAACATTTTAATATTTTTGCTGTTTCTTTTTCCCTTTATCATAAGGTCACCTGCAACTCAGTCACGTTTGGAGACCAACAGGTGTAAAAGGATTTCTTTTGTGTACCAACTAAACAACTTTCTTTGCTTCATCATTCAACAATGGAAATCAAAAAGTTTCACTCTATATTAATCAACGGCCCGTATTCATCGAGCACAGTAAAATTACTGAAAGCTCCATTCAATATTATTATTATTATCATGGATAATAAATAATTATTTATAACTTAAATGGACATCTTCTCATAAGGTACAACAATGCCATACATCCAAATTACCCAACATCTCAGCAATATGAACAAATACATACTAAACAGCAATTCAAGAAAGCTGCATAGTTAATCTTAAAAAAGGAGGTTCATCATACAAGTCTCTCATACGGTGAGAATTTAGATCTAATATGCCTAGTCTTATTATTGCATTATACACCAGATCATTTTTATTATTTAAATTCAGAACATTTAAATTATAATAAAACAATCTTAAAGTCTAAAACTACAAATTGGAAAAGCAATAATTGGTAAGTGGAGCTGCATAACCAGGACAAGAAATCCGTAGACTGACTAACTCACCAAAAAGGAAACAGTGGAAGCCAGAAGGCAAGCTAAGAAGAGAGACCCAGAAAGGTTTATGGAAAAAGCAGAGGATTCCGGCAGCGACCCTGTCGGTGAAATGTCTAATTCAGGGTGGTGGTGGTGGCGGTGAGGTGAAGCGGCGACCTCAGTGTCTGGGTTGGGAGGGCTTGGACTTGAAGGAATGATGGGCAGTGAGGAGTCAGTAGGGGAAAGTGCTGAGCCTGCAGGTGTCGGAAAGAGTGGAGTTACCGCCGAAGGAAACGCCGGAGGAGGATACGGTAGTGATGCTGGCGACGCTGATATGGTTGAGAGCTTGAATGATTTTGAGGGACAGATTGCCATACAAACGGCTATCAATGACAAGATGAACTTTGAAGAAGCCATTAAAGGATTATGATATCAATTCCCTTGCTTTTAATACGCTGACTTTTGAAATAAATACTTCCTATGCCGAGAGAGAACGAGAGACACCGAGGGAGTGAAACAGAGATAATACTGAGGCCAATGATTGAGTGTGAGACACTGACGAAAAATTATATAATACATTCGATATGTTATTTTATAAGATTATCAGTTATTAATAACAAATATTTATTTAAAACCCGGTCTACTGGTTCTTCTATTAGCTATTAAAGTTTATATGATAATACTTTTCTAATATTTGATACATAAAATTACTGTTATTGTTATGTCTTTGAAAAATTAACTGTGGTATAATGATAAATAATCATAGAATAAAATATCATATTTATATAAAAAATATTAAAATAAAAAAATTAGAAAAGTCTCACTGTTTTTAACAGGCATAATTACTAGAAAAACTCATAAGCTAAGAATTATAGTTTTAAAAATTTGTCAAAACCCAAATACAAACAACATACAAATAATATAATTGATGAGCCAAAAGATACAATAGTCTAAATTGCATGGGGTTTCCCCATGCACCCATTGCTAATATCTACTAAACATTAAGATTAAGTCATATAATAAATTTTTAGGTTAAATTTTTTAATAAATTGATCGTATAAAATAAATTTGGCTAATTATAATTTATGATTTTGGGGCAGTGGGATCTGACAGAGGTAACGATACAGCTAGGCATGTCTCACTAGGGGACAATGCTGATGAATGATTTTCCTTTGGAAACACAGAGATGATGAGGTGTATCCTCCTTTAGTTGTTGCCTTTTCCCTACTCATTTTTAACTTTATTGAAAGGTCCAGCAAATCCCAAGAAAGCAACATTAATTTCGCAACTGGGACCATTCATAATTTACTGTACATTACGGCATATTTCATCGAGAGAGAATTTAGTTAAAGTCTGTCTTAATCTGGACAGAGTTTTTTCAGAACCATATTTGAATACTGAGAGTCTCACTCATCTTCTCCGTCACGGACTCAAATTATCCTGTCTTATATGGCTTACATTTTTTGTTCAGGAAAGAGTTTAATTCTCACTGTGTCAGGAGAGCTTAAGGTTTACACTTATAAATGCTTATTACCTGGTGGTAAGGGAGTGTGTGGCAGATTGCCCGAAGATTTTGCACTGGGGCTAAGAAATAAGAAGATGGCATCGTTTCCATATCGGTTTGAGATGAATAGTAGATGTCCATATATTACTAGAAAATTATTCAAAATAGTCATGAAGTAGATCATGTTGCTGAATTGAGAGACAATGGGTCCGCTAGAAAATGTGCTGAGGTTGAACCCTACTAAACCCTACTAATCGAGCCAATCTCATTGAATGAGCTTGGTCTGCCAGAAACCATAGTGCCAAGATTCATCCCATGTGAAGACGGTCCTACTGAAAATCGATTATGGGAAGACCATTCAACTAAGGGTCCTTTGTGTAGAGTCCATCTTGTAAGCCGGTCTGGCCAAAGACTATCAAATAGTAGTCACCATTCCACGGTACATCTTAGAGAGACAAGTCCTTCAGGCAAAAAGGTGCCGTAAGACCATCCAGCATAATTAGCCATTTTATGCGCAAAGCACCTGAAAAGTAGAGCTGTTGTTGATTTTGGTCAAAGAGGCCAACTAAATCGATCAGGTTGTGTTAGCAACATCTATATGAAGGCAATTTATTAGGATGATTAATGACTTATAGTATAATCGTTCTGCCTAATCCAATAAACCCACATATATAAATGTGTAAATTTTTTTAGAAGCAGTTCTCTACACTAAAAGAACAGTTAACCTATATGAATGTTACTGACCTCACACAAAGTATAATGGCCAACAGTTAAAAAATGCTAACTATTAACTCTTGAAAAAGAAAATAGGCGAGAACATTCAAAGAAATTATTTTATTACAAACTTAAAACTTCTATAAATAAAAAGTTTCCTGACATTTAAAGGGCCTCTTCAATGACAGATAAAGTCTTGATAAGCTTTCAAGATCAACAAAAGTTCTGTATAACTTCTTTGAAATACTTTTTCGATAATAATTTCTAGGCAATAGTCTATCCTCCAGATGCCTGCTCCCCTTCTTATCTTATCAAGTATTCTAATTTGGCTAGTCTTTACTAATGTGAACATTGGAACATAAATCGGAAAGCTAATCATTGTACCTTTACGCTCTTCTTTTGATTGGTGGCATGCGGAGTTTGAATTGTAAGATCTAGAGTTCCCATTTCATAGTTACTTTGGTCAAATTCAAATTTTTGATATACATTAATCATATATCACTTGGGCGATTGCTTGTATCACTCCAGCGAAGATCAACGACGAGGTGAATTTTGGCCATGAAAATTTTCCATCAGTTTCCACGTATTAGGTCCATTGTTATGAATGTCTGAAGGCAAAAGAGTGTCCATTGTGGGTATTTGGCAATAAAATGAGTGTTGCAAAGGAAACAGAGAGAGAGAGAGAGTGACGGCAGAAGGTGAGAGAGTGTTCATTTCGTTTTTCTTGGAGAGAGAGAAGCTCTAGTGCCATGAGTAACCGTGACATCTCCTTTAATTTCTTGATTCATGCCATTGTTTGTGTTCGGTTTGGTCACTAATTTGGGTAACTCAACAAATGTACGCATCATCGGAAGATCACATTGGAGTTTGTACAAAATTCGGAGTGTTCATATCATGACAAACGACTAGAAGAGCAGCAAGAGTGTTGTTCTTGGGTCGACTGGTCAATAAGAGGTCGTCCGGCAGGATAGTAGGAGGTCGTCCGGCCGGATAGCAAGTGGTTGGCCAGTTGGATAACAAGAGTGTTAGCTGGAGGACGGCTGACTGGTCGATAAGAGGTCAGTCGGCTGAAAGGAGGTCGGCTGGAGGACGGCTGGTCGGCCAACAGGAGGTTGGTCATCTGAAAGGAGATCGGCCAGGAGCAACCAGGCCTGTGTGGCTGAGCTAGGATAAGGCCAGACAGAGAGGTTGACCAAGGGCGCTGACTGATCGTCGAAGACATTAGTGACAGCCGAGGACATTAGGTGATGCCGATGACAGCTTGTTTGGAAAACTTGCAACTAACTTTGCAAAGTAATTGACTTTCAAAAGTTGATAGGCTTTACAGAGTAAGTAGCTAACCTACAGAGCATGCGATATCTGTGTAGACCATGTTGACTTGCAGAGTATGCACCATCTGTGTAGAGCAGGTTGACTTGTAGAGTATGTGCCATCTGCGGAAGCACAGAAATCGGTGAAGACGTAGAAAATGACAAAGTTGGCGTAATAAATCATCTGTAAGATCGAGTCAGGTCAGAAGATGAGATTTGAAGCCGACGTCATTATAAAGCGTACCAGGCGCTTTAGAAGTAATAGTGGTGGAACATGGAACGGAGGGTGGAACGGAGCAGAGTGTGGAAGGGAGCTCTTATCATTCGCCGTTTGCAGCTACACTTATAAAATTAGTGAGCGAAGAGCATCACCAGTGAGAGAAATGAGAGAAGAAAAACAGAGTGAAAAAAGAGGAAATGAGAGTTTCTTTACTTTGGAGATTGCTTTTCCTATTCGGTCTCAGGTGGGTTGCTAATATTTTGTCTCGAGATTATTTGTAACTGATTTTATATAGTAAAATTTTTTGGAGTATGTCCCGTATTTTTTTTATTAAGAAGGACTTTTTACATTAAAAATTATTGTACATTCTTAGGTTCATTGAGCTCACATTCTTGGTGGCTGATGGCCGACTTCTACTGTGACCGGTCAGGTTCTATGTGAATTTGAGTGTCGAATCCCATCAAATAGTATCAGAGAGAGGTTGTAAACCTTCAATTTGATTGCGCCGTCATCGATGAATTTGCCATTTAGTGTTGAGTAATTTGATGGGCAAAATAATTTTATCCTTTGGTAAGAAAGGGTGATGAATATTTTGACTCAAGACGAAATGGTAAAAACACTTTAGAGAAAGGAGGAGAAGTCAAAGAATATGATCGAGAAAGAGTAGCAAGATAAGAAGGATCTTATTAATTGTACAATCAAGTCGTATCTTATGGACAACATTCTTAAGAAGGTCATTGGCTTGTAGGACCCAGTGGAGGTCTGGGAGAAGCTTAAGAGTTGGTATAAGTCCAAGTCCTTAACAATGCAATTGCATGTGAAGAAGCAGTTCTGTGGATTGCGTTTGTCAGAAGGGAAAATATTTGAGAAGTACTTGAATGAGTTTAACTGAATTTTAATATAGATTTCGGCCCTTGATGAGAAAATCAAGGAAGAAAACAAAGTGTTGGTGTTAGTAGCATCCTTGCCGGCCTCGTACAATCATATTGTCACGACTCTACTTTTTGGTAAAGACACGCTCAATTTGGATGAGATCTTCGCTTTCTTACTTATGAATGAGTAAAGTTGGAGGGAAAGCGGTGAGGTCTCAGGGGAGTTGAGTCTACTTGTAACAACCAACAATCAAGGACGTGGGAAATTGAGGGACCAAAGCGGCAAATCGAAGAGAAGTAACAACCGGTCCAAACTCCTGGAGAAGATGTGCTTCGACTGTGGTAGGAAGGGTTACATTAGGAGGGAATGCCTACAGAGGAAGTAGGAGAAGGAGGTCAAAGGCGAGCATCTGAAGAAGTGGGATCATGATAATGATTGGGCTACTATCGCTCTTTATGGAGACCTCTTGGTTATCCACACAGGGAATGCGTAGAGCCTGTCGAGTTAGGAGACGAGTTGGATGATGGATAATAGTGTCTCACACCATATGACATCAAGGAAGTCCCATTTTATAAGTTATACGTCTGCAAACCATGGGATATTGAAGATGGGTAATGGTGACTTGTCAAGGGTTATTAGCATCGGGGATATTTGCTTGCAGACAAGCAATGGAAAGAAGCCCATGTTCAAGGGCGTGAGGCATGTCCCAAATTTAAGGTTAAATGTAATTTCAACCGGAAAGCTTGATAAAGAAAGCTTCCGGATGGCATTCGAAAACAGGTAGTAGAAATTCACCAAAGGCCCTTTAGTTATTGCAAGGGAAAGCAAGGGATCAGGATGGTACCTTCGATGAAAGCTTGGATTGTTAAGGATGAAGCCAATATGACCAACGGGAACATTGGTCAAGGGGGTAGGAGGAGGTGACTTAGGTGAAGTGCAATGGAGAATGATTCAACCATGGAGAAGGAGCCAAAAGGGAGTGGAACTACTTCAGGTTTAGTGAAATGGAAGAATGTATCATTCAGACCTAAGAAGACCAACGCCGGAGTCTCAATTCAGGGGAAGCTATCGAAAGGCAAACGATGACGATCCCTGGTTAGAGACGAAGGGTCCCCTAACAAGATCATGAGGGAAAATGTGATGGGTTTGGTTATTTCTTTATGGGTAGCTCAACAAACGGACGCGTCATCGGAAGATCGTACAATAGTTTGTGTAAAATTTGAAGTGTTTATGCGCGCGATAGACAACTTGGAGAGCAGCAAGAGTGCTGCTCTTGAGCCGACCGGCCGGGCAGTAAGGAGGTCTGTAGGAGGATGGCTGACCGGTCAATAGGAGGTCAATCGGCTGAAAGGGGATAGGCTAGGAGCAACTAGGCCTGTGTCGCTAAGTTTGGTTGAGGCTAGACAAAGAGGCTGGCCTAGGGCACTGACTGATGACCGAAGATACTAGTGACGGCCGAGGACACTGGGTGATGGCTGAGGGCAGCTTGTCCGGAAAGTTGACAATTGACTTTGTAGTGCAATTGACTTTTTAAAGTTGTATGCTTTGCAGAATAAGTAACTGACCTATAGAGCATACATAATCTGTACAGAACAGGTTGATTTGTAGAGCATGTGCCATCTGTATGGAATATGTTGACTTGTAGAGCATGCATTATCTGTGGAAGTGCGGGAACTGGTGAATGTGTAGAAAATGATAAAGTTGATGTGACAAATTATTTGTATAATCAGGCTAAGTGAGCAGATGTGATTTAAAGCCGACGTCATTATAAAGCATACCAGGTGCTTCAAAAGCAGCAACGGTAGAATGTGAAACGGAGAGTGGAACGGATTAAAGTGCGGAAGGGAGTTCTCACTATTTGCCGTTTGTTGCCACACTTGTAAAATCAGTTAATGAAGAGTACCACTACTGAAAGGAATGAGAGAAGAAAAATAGAGAGAAAAAGAATGAAGAAAAGTTTCCTTACTCTAGAGATTGTTTTTCTTATTCTGTCTCAGATGGGTCGTTGGTATTCTATCACGGGATTATTTGTAACCGATTTTACATAGTAGAATTTTTTGGAATATGTCCCGTGATTTTTTCCTTAATTGAGAAATGTTTTTTATGTTAAAAATTGTTGTGCATTTTTGGGTTTATTGTACTCACATTCTTGGTGGATGACGGCCAATGGGGGGTTCAAATTTTTTCTGCTACACCGAATCAGATTACGTGTGAATTCGGGTGTCGAACCCCATCAGTTTAGTGCGGTAGAGTGAAGAGTTGCACGTAGTGAAGACCCTTAGAGGACTATTCATGCTGTATTTTTTGTGGGAGTATGCAAATTGAGGCAGTGTTCAACGTCCTTCTTCATAATCTCCTATCCTCTTCTTGTTCTAATGGATTACTATTATTACCTGTTCATAATTCCATGTTTTCATGATAAATTAAAGAATAAGTGGAGTATGGATGTTGTATATATAATTTCATGAAATTTTGTACAATGTTGCTTTGGTTTTTGTGCAACATTTAAACAGCGTTGGAGCCAAAGTTTGAATGCCACATCATGTTGCAGCTGGTTTCATGCATAGCAGTTGTTTTCATCTTGGATTGGCTGTTTAATGAGCTTCTCTTTCTATTGTTGTAAATCCATGCATATATGATTTCGATGTTATACGTCTCTTTGATGCTTTATTGATGGGAAGTGGTATTTTGATCCATGGAATAGTTGAACTTCGGTTTTGTTGAACAGGAGGTTTGGTGAGATTTTCATTTAGTTTTTATAAAATTATAAATAGAGGATTCAATGTTACATGTATCTTTTATGCCTTACTGATGAATTATAGTATTTTGATCTTTTGGTGTTTGAGCTACTGAACTCAGCGCTGCAGGTTGGGCTAGAATGCAAAGTCAATTTTCGGGTCAGTTATGAAGTTTCAAGTATTCTACATGTTTTAAATAAAAATGGAGTACATTTTATTGTTTGGTAGAAATAGTGGATTAGGATGTCTTGGTAATATTGTTGAGTTTGGTCACTTATTTATGGGTAATTTAACAAATGGAAGCGTCATCGGGCAGTTGAAGACAGTCAACCCAAGGCTGACCGACTAGAAGCAGAATCCGCTTAATGGGATGTTGACTGGCTAAGAAAGGAGAAGATTTCTCTGAAGTGGATTTTCGAAAAACAGATGAAAGAGTGCATTTGTCGAAGTGAAAATTCGGAGAATACCAGTTGTGTAGGGTAAGTTTTGTGAATGGGTAAGAAAGTGGGCGATCAACAGGAGGTCGACCAACTGGAGGCAAAATGGCTGGTCAACAAGTTGACCAACTGATTATGAATTTGCTTGGCTGGGCCATTTTGTTAGGTTTGGAAAAAATGGCCGCATTGTATAAATTTGTCGGTTTGCAAAAAATGATCGGTATGACAATATTAACCGGTATGGGCAAATTGACTAGTATGGACAAATTTAATGGTATGGCAAAATGATCGGTATGAATGAATTTACCGGTATGGTTGAAATGCCAGTATGGTTAGAATTTACCGGTATGGATGGATTAATCGGTATGACTGAAATTGACCGGTATGCTACAGTACTAAGTTTGGGGCAAAATGGCCGGTTGCGTCATTTTATCATGTTTGGGCAAAATCGCCGGTTTGTCCAAAATAGCCATGTGCAGATAATGCCCCAGGATATGGGTTAAGCACAGTAAAAACCGAGGACAATGCCTGGAGACATTAAGGAAGGCCCGAGGACCTGGGCGTAGAAAGCGCATGTGGATACTAACTCTGAAAATTGTCTACGTATGCGTGATATCTGGGGAATATAGGCAATCTTTGCAAAATGGACGTCGTCTCTATAGAGCATGATAATTTGCAGAGCCAATAGCAGGTTGTAGGGTGGTAGCAGATTTTGTCTATACACAACTTGCCTATTGGGTAGATCGTTCCAAGTAAAATCAGTATAAATATGTATGCTGGGCTTGCGGTGAACGATATAGAGAGCTCAAGGATAGTAAAGTCTAGTAAGACGGTACAGTTGAGGTGGTGAAGTCATAGCGGTGAAGATCAAGAGTGTGTGAAAAAAAAAAGTGTGTGAAGTGTACCATTAGTTAGAGAAAGAAGATAAGAAAAGTAGAGAGATAAGAGCGAAGTGAAAGTTTATTTCCTCTAGAGTTGTTTTTTTTAGTTTATCTCGGGTGTATAACGGATACTCTATCTTCGGATTTTGTAACCATTTTTCACATAATAAACTTATTATGGATTAAGTGTTTTGTAATTTTTTCTTTCGGTTAGTGAAGAGTTTCCACGTAAAACTTTGTGCGTTTTTTTTCTTTCTCCCATTGTGTGCTTGAGTGCATTTTTATCCGGCCAGCCCTTTTGCCCCAACAAATATTTGGTGAAGTTAAGAGATTTATATGAGAGATGGTGTGTAAGTGGACATTTAAATGCTAGATGGCCTACTTTGGGTTTTCAGTCCAAATCATATGAGTAAGATCTAGGAGGCATTTATCCTATGGGACGTGCAGCGTAGCATATTGTAGTGTGCCTAGTGGGTGCCATGAGTGTGGTCTTAGTGTATTCACTGATTTATTTTTATCTTTTTTAGTGATAATTATATTTGCATTGCTTTTGATCATGCGCAAGGATTTCTTAGCATCCATGGAACCTGTGAAACCACAGTATAGTCTACAATCATTTAATACATAATCCATATCTCGATAGATTAAGATCTATTATTTTATAGAGGGATGTTAGAGTCATATGAATATCGTATGGTGTGATATCAAGGAATATCACGATAAGAGATGCTATGTGTTGACAAGTTGAATTTCAATTTCTATACCCAGGGTGTGAAGGGAAGTCAACTGTTGTTATTCCTATACCCAAACAGGAGAAGGGAATACATGCATGTGAGATGATTACACACCTGTGGTGGTAGAGTTTTAAGAGATAAGTGACCATAAATTTAGTTGTATGTCAAATTTGGGAGTGTCAATTACCTCATGTTATTAATCCAACCATTTGGGAAAAAATACATAGCCTTTGGTTCATAAGTAGTAAAATAAGATCCAAAAAATTATTAAGATTTTTCATAGAGTTGAAAAATCTGATAAAATGGGTTCGGTGTAACTTATATTATTGTTAAGATTTCAATTATGTGGAATCCTTATCCTATTCGTGTTTTCTAGGTTTGATGGAACCCATTGGTTGATTATACTTGCAGTACCTCATACGTCAAGATTACAACAAATCATATAGTTTTGAAGAGAGTTATAGTTACACTATTATTATTATTATCATGCTTTCATGTATATTGATATTACTTATCTGAGATGGTTATTGATTATATATCTATTGTTGACTATGCATTACTTGATGAATAATTGGTTCATCCTTAAATTTTTATTGACTCCATATCATAGTAGAAATCATAGTAGTAGTGGGGGATCGTGCACTTGCAACAGCATTATTAAGTAGAGAGGATCTTTGAGGCCAATTGCTTTTATATTGAGAGATGGAAAGCCTTTTACTTTCTAGACAATTTAGACATTTTTAAGGTTGCTTAGAGATTTTGAACATTCTTTAAGAGTGTTATTTATTTAACTTTGTGTTTATGAGGAATTAGACTTTTACTATGAATGTATTATTGTTAATGTATTTTTATGATGATGAGTTATGATTTGATGTTTTGCATGTATGGTATGGGCTAGGTCATGTGATTAGATTATGATATTAATAAGACAAGGTTATGTGAGAATATTTAAGGTTTTAGAAATCGGAGATATTTGAGAAGATTCATGAAATGGTTTGAAAATTTATGATATCTTCAAGTATTCTTGGTTGAGGCTTTGAGATAGGTTTAGGGACTTGGTTTTAGGTTGGTAATTCTAAGTTTAGTTGAGTTTCTATATGGTTTGGGATTTAGAGTGCATTTTAGAGAATTCGAGGTCTTCTGTTAGGGTAGGCCCATTATAATATGTGTAAGGTATCCTAAGTAATGTAGTGAGAGTAGTTTATACTATATTGCTAGTTGCTCATTTTCAGATGATAGCTTTTATAGTGATCCTAGTGATGGGAATAGTAGGATTGATTCATGCTAGTATATGTTGTTGAGTTGTTAGCTTCTTACAATTAGCATTGAAATATTTGAGTTTTGAATGATCAAAAGTCACTGTAACCTTAATGATGCATGACATTTTTGCATAGTGGGCGCTAGGACTTCACTGTAGTTGTGTCTACAACAACATGGAGCAAGGAGCATCTCAAAGACATGGCAGTTGTGGGAGTTGCACATATTTTGTTTGATTTTAATGTGTCATAGTCCTTTGTCATTTCTTACTTGTACCCCACTTGGAGGATATCTAAAGCCTTTGGACTTTTTACCAATAATGTCCATTTTGACTAATGGGAAATACTATTTCCCAATCTTGAGGAGGAGGAAGCTAGAGTGCATCTATGGGTGTCGACGTTGCACGTGATTATCTATTATAGAGTGGGTGTATGAGGTTTAGAGCCTTTGTGGAAGGCAAAGTTGAAGGAATATATAATCAGGAATGTCCATATCAATTTGAAGGTTTCCAGACATGTTCTAGCTGAATTGTCGATGCTAGTGCTAGAATGAGATATTGACTTTGCTATTGAGCTGACTTTGAGGATGGAATTAATTTTGTGAGACCTTGATTGGATGGCACTAGTAAAGCTTAAGGAGTTAAAGTCACAGCTATAGGATTAGTTGAAATTGAACTTCATTTTGTTGTGGAAGAATTCTAGGACAATTCTTAAAGTAGAGGAACGTCTCTATACAACTTTACATCAACTATTGAAAATCAACTAAGGCAACAATTAAGAGCATTCTAAAAAATTTATTCGGGGAGAAGTACGAGCACAATGTATCAAAAACATTCTTATGCTAATGGATTGGGCATTCTAACCGCATGTAGATTAATGTGTTCTGTGTTTATCAATAACATTTGGGTTTATGATGAGAGTAGGTTAGTGTAGGAGGAATATTTGAGGATTGCTCTGTAGAAAACTCTAAGGTCCTAGTTTCGGGAGATGGCACTCCTAGGCCATTCTATTATGGATCAAGTGAGCCAATGAATTCATCAAGGGTCGAAGTGGCTGTTGATTGGGATAAGCCCAAACATAGAAAATGATTTGGAGTTTTGTAAGTCTTGGTGATTATTATTGAAAGAGGTTAGTGAAACTATATGTTAAGGATTTTTATGCTATGTTATTGCCTTGGAGAAATTATTTTATAATTCAATCTAGTTGAGATCTAATAATTTACATAACTAGCCTATAATTTGGAGTTAGCTATAATTGTGGTTGCCTCATAATGTTGGCATCATTATTGGGTAAGAGAAAAAATCTATTATTAGTAGTAACTATTTTCAAAGAAGGAACTTAAACTAAGTCAATAAATTCTGATGGGTTTTTGGGAATACTTTAGACTACATGATTTGATATTATTATGAATATTCATGTAATGACTTATACTTAGAGCTAAGAGACAATAGGATTGGGTTACTAAAAAGTTATAGAGACTATTATGATATTTTAATGATAAGTTCAAAATATAATTTCATGTAGTAAATTTTGTTAATTGTTGGAATTATAGTTTTGTGGCGAGAGAACTCATGTCGCATAATTTAGGGGTCACGATAAGTATGTTCATAAAAGTAAAGATTAATCGATTAATTGATCATATGAGAATACAATATATTATAAGAAGTAAAAGATTGTCAAATTTAGTAGTTTAGAGGTAAAAGGTGAGGACTGCATCATATTGCAAGTTAAGCATGGGTTTATGGAGAAGATCCAAAAGGACATAAAAAGGATCCATTATTTGTGGAGATTGAGGATGACTTATCAATTAAGTATTGAGTCGACTCACATATGAGAGTCGAGGGTATACTTTGGTTTTTTAACCGTTTTCATGGTTTAAATGAAGGAAACATTTGGAGAGAAATCTAGATGAGAAGTTTACTGCATCATGCATTCAATGCACCATGAGAGTAACAGGACATGCTTTGACTTGAGGATAATATTTTGGCAATTAGATTAATCGGAATGGATATGTTTTGAATCGAAGAATTTGTACCATCCATAGATACAGGTAGAACATCTAAAATTGTAAAGGCATTTCAATTCATGTCCAATTTTGAGTCGGAAGCAATATTATTTTATGTCAGATAATGTAATTGATTGTCAAAGTCAACTTAGATAATAATACAGTTTGGGCTTTGAAGACCGACATTTGTGAGAAATGTCATGTATTCATCAGATAGCTTTTAGTAAATATTACTTCGATGTGGTTGTATAGTTTACATTTCAATGTCTAGTGTGCCAAATAAGAATTTAAGTTGTATATCGAGGTTCTAATAAACTAGCATTAGATTAAGTTGTTGTATTGTAGGTGATACATATAACTAGTTAGCAACGAGGACGTATTAAAAGAATTCAAGGCCCAGTCTTGTGTGGGAAGTTATCAATATTGAGATATCCTTTTATTTTGATGCTTCAGTAGTATATGCATGACCTATCTCATGTGATCAACTATGTATTATTGTAAGTTAACAAAGACTTACCATTTGGGGAGTAGCTACTTCAAATACTTGATCATTAGTGGAGGATTGTTTGTATCAAGATCATTTTGGTGGTAAAAGTACTATGGAAGCACCATAAGGAGAATGAAGCAATTTGGGAGTTAGAAGAGGATATGAAGGAATATTGTCAGCATTTATTTATTAACTAAGGTATATATTTTGAGGATAAAATTCTTTTTAGGAGAGAGAATTATAAGATTCAGGTTTTTTCGTTTTAGGTCAATTGATACAAGATCAGTAAAGGTCATTAATTGAGAAAATTATATACATATGAGATTTTTGAAGCCAATAAATTATATGTGACATATAATTGACTTTCTAAAAAATTTGGACAGACTAAAGTCATGTTATCTTCCAGAAGATATTTGTAAAATTTTTCAATAATAGTAACTTAATTTTAGATATAATGAATTATTAATTAGAAATCTTTGTGATTATATTTTTTTACATATTTATGTGATTAATATTAAGAAAGCAATCAAATATCGTACAAAATTATAATTGACTATAAATTCTATTGCTATGCTTAGAAAACCCTAATTTTATAATCGAATCTTCATCTAAACCTAAGGCACACCCCACATTGTTGCTCCTTTATTCCAGCCACCACACACTCACTTCCTTGGCTCATCTATTTGTCAATAAGAGGAAAATTTAAGGGGTAATTAGGAAACTTGAGTGCCGCCTCTCCCTCTCTAATCCTAATGCACCCATTTCATATTGTATCATTCGTCGCCCCTTATGTATTGTCTTCCTACATTTATTTTTCTGTTGAGTGTTGCAGAGGAGAGAGAGAGAGAGTGGCGGCAGCAGGTGAGAGAATGTCCTTTACAGTTCGGAGAGAGAAAAGCTCCAATGCCTTGAGTAATAGTGACATCTCATCTCATTCCTCGATTCATGCCATCGTTTGGTGAGGTACAGTGAAGAGTCATGCGTAGAGAAGACCCTTGGAGGATTGCTCGTGCTGTGTTTTCTGTGGGAGCATGCAAATCGAGGCAAGTGTTAAGCCTCCTTGAAAATCTCCCATCATCTTCTCGTTCTAATGAATTCCTATTATTTCTTGTTCATAATCCAAGATTTCATAATAAATCAAAGAGTAAGTGAAGTATAGCTGTTGTGTATTTAATTTTACGAATTTCGTCCATTGTTTGTTCGATTTTTGTGCAACATTCGACCAGCATTGGAACCAATATTCAAACGCCACACCATGCTGTAGCCATTTTGTTTCGGGCCGGTTATTTGTTTTCTCATTCTGTTTTAATTCCGTTTCGTTCCATCTGATTCAGTTGGATTGTTATGTATGTATACTGTGCTATTAAGTTGAATTATTCAGTTGGCTGTTTCGGTTGGGTTTCAACCGATTTAGTTGGTTCGGTTTAGTTGATTCATTACTATAACTAGTATCGTGGATAATGGAGGAGCAAAAAGATATTTCCTAACTCTCTGGCGTCTTCTCTCTCTCTCTCTCCTTGCTTTCTACCTCCCTCGACTCCCTTGTCTCCCTCACTCTCTTTCCCTCTTTTCCCGCTGCCTAATCTCCCCTCCCCATTCTTCTGCTCTACTTTTCTCTTCTCTCGATGTCTTCGTTGTCGATTTGCAGGTGCTACTACTAGAGCACGTAATATTGGTGCTCTCATTGAGACACGATAGTGTTGGGGTCACTCCCGAGTGGCATGATGTCCACGGACTCCATTGGGAAGAACGGACGAGGACTCCTCTGAAGTGTCATGTCCGAGCGGTTGCTGAGGATGGGGACGATGAGCCTAGAATCGTAGACGTTGACTCTATCAACATAGCCCAAACAAAAATATAGCTCATTTGCGAACTGGGTTGGTCACCCACTCGATTGGTTGTTACTTTCCACCCTCCACCGATGCAATTTCCCGATGACAGGCTGCCATCTTCGACACGCCAAGCATGCGCTGCCATGGCTTACCCTAGGGCGTCACAATCCGAAACCTACGTCCGATAGGGTGGGCGGAAACACGCCACCTTTGTGTGTATATATACGAAGCTTGTTGCCCTTTCATTTGGTGTGTGCTAGAGTTGGGACATTTTGAGTTCTTAAGAGCCTTGAGAAAGGCCGTGGGCGGCTTGTCCATTTGTAAAGATAGAGTGAGATACACTTTGAGAGAGGGAGGTTGTACACTACATTGAGATTGTTTTCTTTTCGTTAGAGTTTGAGTAGCCAACACCTAGGTAAACAATTCTCTTATAGTACATTTTCTTCGTGGTTTTTCCTCAATGGTGAAGGAAGGGCTTTCCACGTTAATACTTGTGTGTTCTCTTTTGTTCTCTATCCTTACTTTCCTTTCATTTTGGATCGTCAGAGGAGCTCTCGAGAATGCTCGAGTGATTGAGCAGAACTCTCACTGTGGCAATTTGTTTTTTCCCAACAGATAGAAGAGATGATGACCGAAGAACAATCGCTCAACACCCTTGAAGCTGCCAATGCGAGGCTTTCAAAGGAGGTGAAGAACATTGTCGAGACAGTCCAGTTGCAGGCGGAGACCATCTGACAACATGCAGACCGAATAACCACCATCGCTTCCACTAAAGTACAAATCCAGTACTCCCTTGATGAAATCCTTCAATCGTTCAACAGGATTGAGCAAAAATATAGCTCATCAGTGAACCTCCCGTTGCTGTTGAACCCTTCACCATCCGTGGCTACTCCATCTGTTACTTTCCACCCTCCACCGTTGCTTCCAACCACTACTTCGTTCATGGTATCTTCAACCGTGAATTTACAATCGCAGTCTCAAACTCCAACCCAAGCCTTATCCATAATGCTACCGTTACAATCGGATACCCAAATCGCTCTCCATCTTCAATTATCCCAACCTGCTCAAACCATACCAATTATGCTTCACGCCTAACCAGACGCCCAAATCGTCTCCCATCTTCATTTGCCAAAGCCCAAAATGCTAATGTTCTCTGCCAAAACCCCTATTCTCACTGTTGTGAAGTCAAGGACACTACTTGATGAAGGATTTGTGGATTTGTGGAACTTGTCCAGTGATTTTGTAATTTTAGAAGATGGCCGGGGAAGAACTCGTGATCTTGCTTATGTCCAAACGTTGCAAGAACTGAACACCTCTGTGAGTATTTCCACCTTAACCACTACATTGACCGAGAATAGACTGTCGAATTTTCAGACTGTGGTCTTTACAAATAACAACCTAGATAATTTAATTAAATTCAATGAATATTGCTACAGTCATTCACCTCCGATAGCCTTCATAAAATCTACAGTCAATGGCCTTGGCTGTAATGTCTTCTGTGACTTTAGTCCAGAGTTTACTGTTGTCGACCTCAATGGGGAAGAGCCGGACACGGGCATTTTTGCATCCGTAGGAAATGGCAATTCAGCTCTTGTTTCCGTTGTGGATGATGGAGTAAGTGACAGGAGGTCCTTAAATAGTTGTTATGATGCCCAACTTCCTATTTTTGGATCCAAGCCACAGGAAACAATTGAGAATGCAAGAGTGATTGAGCAAAGTAATTTCAGTCGGCAATTTCATTTTCGTGACAAGAATATTGGACAGGCAAAATCAATAGCTGCTCCTGTAGCTGCAGTGTCTATACACCCTCGACTCCATATTGAAGCTCTTTAAAGTCGTGCAAGCCCTGAAATAGAGAATGTATTTGATGACACTTACTTGGGAGAATTTAAATGTTGTGGTCAATTTCCTAGATAATTTTAATGCCAAACTCTATATCGATCAAAGATGTTTATACTTCCAAAAGTCTCTTCTGGAATCAGCAACTCTTGGAGTCCAGTGCAACACACAACCTGAGAAACAATGCCCTGTGTACCGTTCACTCATTTTCATGTAGCATTGACCATTGCTTGACATGGGCTCGATTTGAGTTTGAGGAACTTCTTGACAAGACACCTACCGAATGGCAAGCCCATGTGAGCAAACCTATTGAGGACACGTCTGCAACGAGAAACGCCAGTGATGCATAGCATAGAGACACCCTTGAACGTGTCATTGAATGCCTTGATAAAGAGAGATGTGAAATATTCTCGGACTGTATAACCTAGGTGCATATGAAGTTCGAAGACTATTTCATAAATTATGTGCAGCAGTTGACATTTACTTTCTTGGGGGATGTTTTAACCAGTAGTGGGACACAGTTCTAGTCTACACCAAGGCATTTTTCACACCCACTGCAGTTCTCTATTGCTGACCTCAATTCCCTTAACTTTGTTAGGGAAGCATCTATACTACGTGCAGAGATATGGTTGGCAACATATCCAGGAGAGCTCCAAATGCCTTCTGCCAAGAGCCTTTGTAGCTTTGTTGCAGGAGAAATTGTAGTGAGGCTGGTTAACTTGCACTGTACTTTTGTGGGGACACCGGTACACAAACTTTCTGCCAGACACCAGCCCCTGTGCAGTTTTAAATTCTTGAATGCATTTTGTGTCATGCCATTGGAACTCGAAGCAAACAGAAGATTAAGGAGGTAGCTAAGGAGGTGATACCACACAGCCAGATTTCTGAAACAAAAGTCTACGATTGGTTTCAAGTAGAGACCAATACCGAGTCACCCAATGAAAAGAAGACAAAGCCTGAGAATTTCCAATTGCAATACAATTCTGCTCCTGGGGGTGAGGATATATAGCCCCAGGATCAGGAGATAAGCTCTGAGATGCATTCCGTGGATCCGCCACCCACTAAAGTAGAGCCTGCATTTCCATCAAATCGTGTTTCAAAACCTTTCCTAAGTTTAGGCCAACTATCTTTCTATGACAGCATGCGGCAGAACTCAAGGATGGATCATTTGATCGGGAAGCTGGAAGTACCTAGAAGCTACGATCCCTACCAACTGGTGGATGACTATAGCAAGGTAGATTACAGTTTAAGCCAAACGATGGGCCTTGCTTTTAAAGACTAGGGCCTTGCAGTTTTGGCGATTGATAATGGAAAGCATAAAACAAGAGGATCAAATCTGCCATTAGTAGTTAAGTGGGCAGATGCAGAAAAGGAATGGCAAGCTTGGAGGGCTCAGACGGCTCAATCTCTGGCTTCAAAAGTTCCAAATGCTGACGCCACACAGCATTCTTCAAATTATGGAGCAATGCTGATGGGTTATCCTTCTCCATACAATAAATATGGGAATCAGTCTCCTGGAAATTATGGCTTTGTGCCGTATCGCCTACCACCAGTCCGAAATCAGCCTACATTCCACAAGGTGTTTCCTTCCATAAATCATGGTCACGGATTGCAGGGTGTGAGACCTGATCTCGTGCCCAGTGTCGCAAGAAGAAGTTTTGGCTCGCCTTCTTCAAGTTATATGGGATCAATGTCAATTTATCCTGGTGTTCAGTATGCCATGGCATATCTTGGAGGAGTGATGAGTTCTAGCCCATTAAATGGTTCTCCTGGGTCTGTACATTCTACAGCTAGAAATAGTTCCTCCAGACGATCTTCTGAAGCAAATTCAAGTTCTCAAACCCAGGTCGAAGGTCCACCAGGTGCTAATTTGTTTATATACCACATACCTCAAGAATTTGGTGATCAAGAGTTAGAAAATGCCTTCCCACAATTTGGCAGGGTCTTGAGTGTTAAGGTCTTTGTTGATAAAGCAACTAGTGCCAGCAAATGTTTCGGATTTTTCAGCACTGGTGGGTTGAACATTTCCTTAGCCGGGATAGACAATCGTGTATTAGGAGGTGGAGTTGCGAGTGGTTTCACAGTAAAAACACATCATCAAGCTTTTTCCTTATTCAACCTTAAGGATAAGGTTTCTTTGATAGATGGAAAAATATTACGGGCCAGTTATTTGTTTTCTCATTCTATTTTAATTCTGTTCCATTATTTCGTTTTGTTCTATTTGATTCGGTTGAATTGTTATGTATATGTACTGTGCTGATGAGTTGGATTGTTCGGTTAGCTGTTTTGGTTGGGTTTCAATTGATTTAGTTGGTTTGATTTAGTTGATTTGTTACTATAACTTGTCACGTGGATAATGGAGGAGTAAGAAGATATTTCTTGACTCTCTGGCGTGTCTTTTCTCTCTCTCTCTCTCTTTCTCTCTGCCTCCCTTGAGTCCCCTGTCTCCCTTACTCTCTTTCCCTCCTTTCCCTCTGCCTGATATCCCCTCCCCATTCTTCTGCTCTATTTTTCTCTTCTCTCGTCGTCTTCGTCATCGATTTGCAAGTGCTGCCACTAGAGTACGTAACACATTTTCATGCATAGAGGCTGTTTTCATCTTGGATTGGATGTTTGATAAGCTTCTCTTTCAATTGTTTTATACTCGTGTATATACAATTCCATGTTATATGTACCATTAATACTTTATTGATTTAATATAGTGTTTCATTTCATAAATTTATTGAGCCAATGTTTTCGTTGATTCGGATGTTTGATGAGATTTTATTGCAGTTGTCAGAAGAATTGTTAATAGAGGATTTAATATTATATGTATCTTTTATGCCTTATTGATGAATTATAGTATTCTTATCCTTTGGTTTTTGAGCTACTAGAATCCTCACTAAAGTGTCGAGTTGATTTTCAGGCTAGTTATAAAATTTTGGGTATTCTACATGTTTGAGATAAAATAGTCTATTTGATCGGTTTATGGCCTTAATGGTAGAAATAGTGGACTAAGATGTCTTGGTAGATTGGCGTGAGAGGTAGCTTACAAGTGAGCACGGAAACACCATTTTTTTTTTGAGTTTTTGGTTTAGATTGTTGGCATTAAATCTAGGGGTGTTTATTTTGTGGGATGCATGGTGTAGCAAATTGTAGAGGGCCCAATGGTGCCATGAGTGTGGTCTTAGTGTATTTGTTAGATTTTCCTTATTATTCTCGGTGATAATCATCTTTACATTACTTTTGATCTGGTGCATGGATTTCTTAGCATCCTTGATTGGATAAATGAGATTGTATGAAAATAATATATTGAAGGAATATATAACTTGCGAAATTGTAATGTAATCTATAACATTTGATATCTAATCTATGATTGAATTGGAGTCTATTGTTTTATAAATGGATACTTATAGTCATACAAATATTTTATGATGTAATATTAGGAGATGATTCAACAACTACATAATCATTTATAACCTGAGGAGCTATACTATTGAAAATGAAATGCATGGTGAAGGGTCCTAGATTTGACATGTTTAGTTTCAATTCCTCTATACCCAGGCAGCAAAGGAAGTAAAGCTTTATTATTTCTATACTAGAGGGGTAGAAGGAATATGTGCATGTGAGACATTTGCACACCCAGGAAGATGTAAATTTGAAAGATTATAGATTTAGTCGCATGACAAACTCGTAAGTATTGATTTCCTCATGTTATTGACTCAACAATCAAGCAAAAATATATGATATTTGATTTACAGTGACAAAATATGATTCAAGAAAACTATTAAAATATCCCGTAAGGTTGAGACTTTGATTCAAATAAGTTTGACAAAAACTATATTGTTGTTGAGATCCAAATTCTTTGTAATTACAACAAATTGTATAGTTTGGGATAGAGTTACAGTAGCATTTTTATTGTTATCATGCTTTTGCGTATATTAAAATCGTTTATCTGAGATAATTATTAATTATATGTCTATTGTTAACTATGTATCACTTGGTGAATGATTGGGTCACCCTGAAAGTTTTATTAGTTCCAATTCAGAGCAAAGATCATAGTATTAGTAGAGGATCATACATTTGATGCATTGTTATCAAGTTCAAAAGACCTCATAGGCTAGTTAATTTTAAATTTGATGATGGAGAGGCTTTTACATTCGAGAAAGCCTGGATATTTATTTTTGGGACTACGTCTCTTGGAGTTTTTGGCTGTATTCGGACTGTTATTTACCTTGCTATTTATGCGGAATTAGACTTTTATTATAGATGTTTTATTATTGAGGTATTTTTATGATTGTGAGTTAAGATTTGAGGTTTCGTGTGTATAATTTAGATTCAATCATACCAATAGGGTCTAAGTCGCCACGTTACTTGAAAGTTCCAAACTCATTTATTCATGTGTAAAGCAAATATTTTGGTCTTTACATTATGTCTTAGTTTATTAAGAAAATAAATATGCAATTGATGGTCTTCAAACTTGATATAAGAGATTATGATAATTTATTGTCCATTGTGTAAATGCTTACTTTTTAGCATGTTGTACTTGATAATTTATTACTGATGTGAAATAGATGCCTTTATTTTAAATTCTATTAATTTTAATTGAGAATTATGAAATTAAGTACTTTCATTTCTTTTATATGTTGAATTTCTTATTGTTAGTGTTGTATATTTATTTCTAGTAAATAAATAAATGATATTAATTGTTAGTGTGAATTTTTTTATAAATTATCAATGTTTGGTTTTTTTTTTTTTTTTTTACTTTCTTTGTTGTTTGGAAATAATTAATTAGAAATTGGTCTGCCATTTGAGGGATCATAAGATATTAAGGCATTTAGAGTAGTCTCATTCGTTATTTTAAATAATTGGAGCATGATTGGTGTATAACATAAACTATCTGAAGTATTTATGAGGGTCCCATTGTTGATTTTATTTAACTAAATTTATGAAGAATGTAATAAATTATTTATTAGCATTCTATTGAAATTCAGTCTAGAAAAATTGGTTATCTATTTAAGGAGCATATTTACATATAAAAGATTAGAACTGAAAAAGACCTGATTTTAGACAAATGGGACACATTCCGACTTGCTTAGGAACATAATGGTTGCTAGTAAAATAAGGCCAAATATTTATAACAAGTTAAATTGTTTAAGACTTAACTTTTTAGAAGAGTTTAACGAGTGGACATGGTGATTTGTGAGATAATTTAAAAATCTATCAAATTTTTAATCTTATGATGTATTTTAATAATTTTTGTCCTTATAAAAATAGTTAGGCATGCTTGAAGGTAATATCTTCACTCTGTAATTGTTTGTAGTGATATTATTGATTTGAACAAGAGAGCGAAAGCAAATGGGAGAAATTATGGCATTTGGTATTATATGATCCAATATATTTTAAATGAAAAACAAAAGTTATATAAACCTAACTAATTTTTTAACTATCAAAGTAAGATAATACTAAACACGATAAAGATTTTAAAACCTATGAGAAATTGCTCAAGAAATATCATTATGCACACTTTACTTCATTAAGCAACATGATTAATGATCTAATTTGTGAGTTTAAGGAGTATTCAATGGCCTAATAGCTTCATGTACATGGCTTAGCCAAATTTGCAATGAATTTTTAGATCCAAACTCAAGAACACTAACTACTCCCCTAAATAAGGAAGTTCTAGATTGTCGGATATTAAGTGGAAGACTGTCAAACATAGAAGTAGAAAATGCAATGGAGTAAAAGACTAGTTTGTTTTAATTACAGAAAGGAGGGTCACTTCTCTTATGAACGAATTGAGCTATATAAGGTATTCTCTAACTCTTTTTACTTAATTTGCGTAACTAGTAATATCATAATTTTTTACTCTATTCCTATGTGAATTGTAGGTTCAACAGCAATCGAGCATATAGAAAAAAGTGAAGTGAGAATCATTGAATATCATTGGATTTGTGCTCAGAGTAGAGACTTAAAAGTGAATATGGAGATATCATGAAGATGCTTAAGATTGGCATTTAACGCTAAATTATCGTGGTGGACTCACTCTATTACTCCATGATGTTATATGTTTTGTAGATATGACAAAATTAACTTTCTATAATTACTTTAATAAGGCTTGATTTTTTTTTTTTCCTTTGAGAATAAGGGTGTTTCACTTTATTTGAAAACAATTTATTGTGGATGTGGATTTATTTCTAATAGTTTTGTGGTATTGGATTTAAATTATTATGTAATAATAATTCATCTATTTAATTAACTTCTATTGATAATGTGAGTATACACATAGCATGCAAAACTTGGTTATATAGGGCAAGAAAGGATGATTAGATTATTTAGATAAGGCCTTATTGGCTATTAGACAAAAGTCTCTTTATCATATGTGAATATTGTCTTGTGATAAAGTTTAAAAAAAAATCATTTGAAAAAGCTATCAAAGCATTTATTTTCCATTATAGTTAGTCAATTCTTATATCTATTTACTTGACTTTGGTGATAATGTGGCACAAACGGACATAATTTGCAAAACTTGGACACATATGACAAGATAGGATGATTAGATTAGTTAGAGAAAGCCTTATCCACAATCTCACTAATGTCACTTTGTTTAAATGTAAATATTGTCGTGGTAAAGCCTGAAAGAAGACCATCTGAAAAAACTACCATAGCATCGTTTCAATTATAGTAACTTAATTATAGTATCTATACCCAATGAATGTAAGGATAAGACACGACGATCTAAACTTTATCATACATACAAATGATTTTACAGTATTCAGTCATGTTTGATTGATGTCTCATAAATCTAAAGCATTGGATTATTTTAAGCGTCGTATGATTTTGGTTGAAAATCAATTAAACGAGAATATAAATTCTCTTAAGACTAATTGCAAAGGTGATTATCTATCTAAGTAATTAAAAAGGCTATGTAATGAGACAGATATCAAAAGATAATTGACAATTTCAAATACACCACAACAAAATAAAATGGCAAAAAAACAAAATCTTACAATGCTCGATATGGTTAGGTCAATGATGATACAAACAAACCTTCTTACATCTAATTGGGGGATCTGCAGCCTATATACTTAATTGAATACTTTTAAGTTTGTAACTTTCACTCCATATAAACTATACACTAATGATAAACCTAATTTTTGTATATTGTGGCTGCTAGGCTCAATGGATTTTGTCCACAACACTTTTTGTAAGTATGATAAGTTGGCCCCTAGAGGAAAAAAGTTTATCAATTTAAGATATTCAAAAAAATCCAAGTTCTATGTATTTATAGACAAAAATTCTGATGGAAACGTGAAACAAATGAAATTATGTGATATGTACTCCATAGAGGATGAATTTTCAAGTAGAGGTGAGGCTGAAATTAACTTTAAATTTTTTGATTAGTAGAGGAAGAGAAAAGCCTTTCAAAAGGTCTAGTTGAGAATGAGACTAAATTTCTCTTACTTGTAGGGGAAGTTAGAGTGACTTTCCTTCTAATGGAGTACACCATTAAATAATAGTTTTAAACAACTTCAATGGCATAGAAACCAATATGGCAACATTCCCTATTGTTGTTTCGAGATTGAAGGGAAAACTTTCATAGTTTCTTTGCATGATCATTATGAGTGCAAAATATTGTTAGAGGCTTGCTCATCTTCTGCAAAAAATGAATGTATTAAAGTAATTGGTGATAAGATGGAGTTGACCAGGTTCAATCAGGTATAAGATTTGGTAAACCTACCACTTGGGTAAAAGACCATCAGATAAAAAGGGTTTTCAAGATCAAATGTATGGAGGACGACATAATTGAAAGGTATGAAGTTTGGTTGTGATGGAAGGTCATACCTAAGATGAAGGTATATACTGTGAGGAAATCTTGTCAATGGTAGTAACATTTGCCTTTATTCACATAATTTTACCTATTATAACTAAACTAAATTTGAAATTTTTTCAAATGGGAGTTAAAATTACCTTTCTAAATGGAGAACTAATATAGATATCTATATGGATCAACCAAATAGTTTGTGGAAAAAGGATAAGAGTGCAAAGTATGTAAGCTCAAACTATCCATTTACAGCATAAAAATCATTTAGATAATGGTACCTTACATATTTTGTCGAACTATTCTCACAAATAAATTTACAAAGATCGAAGAGGGCTATTGCATATATGTCTAACAATTCAAGAATAATTGCATAATTTTATTATTATATGTTGATGGCATATTATTAACCGAAAATACAATTAGTTGATAGCCACTACCAAAAGTTGGTTACCTTTAAATTTTGACATGAAAGTTATAGGTGAGGTAAACTACCTTTTAGGATGGAGATCTTTGGGGATTGATGAAAGAGACTTCTAGGTATCTCTCAAAAAGCCAATGTTGAAAATGTTTTTAAATGCTTTCGGGTATGACTACAACCTTATTAACACTATTGTACCAAAAGGTGAAAAATTGTGCCAAAATATGTGTCTTAAGTCTTTTGAAAATATTGAGAAAATGTCTTGTATTCCCTATACTAGTACCATAGGCAACCTAATGCACACTTTGATGTGTACTTGGTAGAACATATGTTTTACAATTTGCTTGGTCAGTAAATTTCAATCGAACCCTGGACATGTTATTCGAAAGTAGCAAAGAGAGTCTTGAAATATCTTAAAGGTACTATAGACTATATACTCTGCTATTAGGGTTCATGTTTGTGATTAGTGAGCAACAATGATGCCAATTAAGACAATAACTTAGATGAACGCAAATAGACTTTTAATATGCTTCCTTGCTTAATTTTAGTGCCACTATTTGGTGCAACAAGAAAGAATTATATATAGCATTATTGACCATGGAGCAGATTACATCGCATTTCAATAGCTTTTTAAGAAATAGTTTGGCTAAGGAGATTCCTTATCGATATGAAGATTATCATGGATGCTTTAGATCTTATGACAATTTATTGCAATAGTACAACAACTATTGCTTATGTCCATGACTCTAAGTATCATAAAAGAATTAAATACATATATGTACAGTATCACTACATCCAAGATATAGTTGTGTATGGAGAGATAGTCTTAAAATGTATTTCTACGATGTGTATGGTTGTAGACCCCTTAACAAAACCTATAGCAAGAGATACTTTTATAGCATATATAAGAAGTCTAAATTTACATAAATTGTAATTTATTTTCAATTAATTACAAAATTTTTTTGAACTATTATTCAATAAATATTCAATTATTCATCAATTTTTTACATATTTTTCATGTAAAAATATAATTTTATATTAACAAGTTTAGGTATACAAATGATGACCTTTGATACTTAGTCAATAAACAATGATAAGACATTATACCCTTATTACTTATAGGTCAAGTAAAATCAGTAGATATAATTAAATATCACATTAGTAAAAGCTAAAATGAGATTTTTAGACTATTCATGGATGTCCTATAATTTATGCAATTTATAGTTAGTTAGATATGAGATTTTTTTTCTAGTGCCTAAATTTTGCAAGCAAGATGAGAACTGGATTAGGCACTCTAGTAGAGACTAGATTAAGATCTATATGGTTTTTCAAGTTAAGACATATACTCCTTTTAAAGAGAATCATATTGTAAAATGCATTTCATGCTAAATATGCTTTTTTGACTCATTTGAAAGTAAGCAAATGAATCTTTACTTTTTTACTATATGAGTCATTTAATAACTTATTTATACCCTCTGTCAACCTTTGACTATGTCATATAAATGAGGTTTTGACATTTACTTCTCTAGCATATTGCCTATGATATGGGTAATTTGGTCTAAATGAGCATTGTTGGAAAAATAGTTGAGTCAAAGTTGAGTGATATAAGGACAAATAAACAACTATTTGTACATAGCTCTAGCTGGATTCATTATGGATAGATTATAGCGCTATGTAGTGACCTCATTGTGAATAAGTTATGATAAGAATGAGATCATCATGTATGGTTTTGTGCTCTAAATTTGAGAGGGATTAAAAATACTGATATGTTGGAATGAGTTTAGAGCATAATGAGATATTTTAGGATTGTTGCTACGTCTGTCCTTGTGAAAAAGATCTAATAAAGTAGTTCCATCATTTTGTAGATAAACTCAATGGTTGCATGACTTATTTAAAAGTATGAAAGAAGTTGAGAATATAAAGAGAGATGCATGACAAAGTCATGCCCACTATGTGTGTGGTAACTCATGTTCAAATCATCAAATTTGGCCCAGATCATTCACACAAAAAAATCTAAAACCATATAAGCATTTTTTATTCATTATAAATTTAAATATTCTTCAATTATAAAACTATCATCTCATTAATATATCATACAGATAATAAGAAAAATAAAAGCTATTAAGTGTCAAAGGACAAAACCCAAAAGAAAATCACTAAGTCTCTATTATAACATATCCTGTCCATCACTGAAAGAATAATAGGGACTAATCTCCAAAATTTTTACTATTTAAAAAGTCTCACAACAAATAAAATATCTCTCTATTCAACTTAAATATGGAGTCAATAAAATATAAGAGAAAGTCAAATACTAAATAAATGATAATAAATAATAACGTATAATAATTAATAATTATCTTAGATAAATAATATCAAATATATGAACGCAATAATAGTAATATAAAGTATAATTGTGATGGACCACATCATCATTTTTATCATTAGCTATTATCATAAGTAATTAATGTGACACATATAAATATAAATATACACAAGATCTATACAGTTATCATATCATCAGTGGCTCTAACATAGTACTATAGGAATACGACATCAGATCTTGTTAAGAAAAGATGCCTACAAAAAATATAACAAGCTAACTACACAATATATTGTAAAAGCATACATAATATTCATAATAGTCTGCGGAAGTAATGCTAACTAATATCGCCAAAATAGAATATATTATTTCATATTTTGAAGGTTTTACATAATTTATGTTGTAGCCAAGGCGCGGGGTAGACACTTTTTCTAGAACACCTACGTTTGATCAAAATTTGAAACGTGTAATTTTTCGCATCAAAATTTGATATTCTAACCGTCAAAATCTATTTTCCTAAGTATAAGAAACTCCCATCTTCATCCCTACTCATTTGGTATCAACTCGTACGACTCATCTAAAGATTAATAAAAATAGTAAAGAAGTAAGCTAAATACTATATAATAATAAACATGCACATTATACTCAAAATATATTATCAAAGGAAATAAGAGTCATATTGTATATATAAGTATAAAATATGGGCAGATTATATTTTTTGGATATATTTAACCTTATTTATCTCATTTTTTTACTGTCTTAACCGTCAAATATATCAAAAACTTATTTATCTTTAGGGATTATGATTAATAGGCTTTACCGGTTAACGGAGTGGACAATCAAAAAAGGATTGTATATGTTTTCACAAAATCTAAGGCCGTATGATTTTATTAACACTCGGATGTGGATGGTACATACTTATAACCCAATATATAGGGCCGTAATATAAGGTTCGAGTTTTCAAATTTCATAAAATTATGATTTATTGAGTTAATATTATTAATATTAAGGATATCAGATGTGGAAATTGTGTCAAAAGGTTCAAAATTTTACCCAAACAACTTGGCCCGATGTTGGCCAGTGACATGCCCGAGGTGTAGCCGAGGCGCAAGGCAGGCGCATTTTTCAGAACAACCGTGTTTGAGTAGCGCTTGATTTGGGCCTGAAGTGTATTTTTTAGAACTGTTGCACCCAAGTAGCACCTAAGTCGCGTTCGAGCGCAAATTTCAGTGTACCTCCTTCCAAGTAACGCTTGACCAGTGCCCGAGTGCCAGAGTGGTTAAAAGCCCACCTACTTCCTTTTTACCATTTTGTGCGAGTTTTGTAAAGAGGAGAGAGAGAAAGAGGCAAAGTGGAAGGAAAGAGAAGAGAGAGAAAGTGAAGGAGGAGCTCCGATAGCTCGAATTCGAACAATACAAGTAAGAAAGCTAATAGATCGGGTCAAGGTAAGTAGACTTTAAACTTTATTTTTTAGTTGTTATTTATTCTCATTTATTTTGAGTATTATTATTCTAATACTCATCTTAGTTGAGATTTTGAAGTAAGAATATGAAAAATGTGCATATTTATTGTTTCATCATATTTTTATAGTAAGATTTGTCAAAAACTACCATTTATTTGCTTGTATCTTAAATATACATGCTATGAAAATTTTCTCTCTATGTTTAGAGGTTAAACATCCTATTTCTACATAATCGTGCTTTGAGTTTATAAGTTTTAAATTTGTTCTATTTTATTTATGCGTGTTCAAAATATATTGTATATTTAATTTTTATATAGCATGTTTTATTTTATTAATTGGATATTTTATTTTATCTCATTATTGATGAACTCCCATGACAAAAAAACGACCATAGCAAAAATGTGCAAGCTCTATAGAAAAGAATTATGGATCGATATTCTATAATTATGTTAAAAACCTATGAACTATTCTCCAAAAGGGTGACAACCAAGGATGTTTGAATTTAAGAGTAGAATTCCCTAAGGAATTAAGAAGTTAAGAAATTAGACCAAAGAATGTTTATCAGATAGTATATTTCGGTATACCTTAATATATTATAATGAAAGATCGTATCCGGTAAGGACCGCTTTGCGACTAAGGCCCCGTCTATAGGGTTATATATAGACAGCCCGCCTTCGGGTCTTGAATAGGAGGAGAAGGGTTTTGATTGTGTAGGAGTAAATACAATTCAGGTTTCGATCGACCGTTCTTTTAACAAGTAAGATATATTGGCTCTGATCCCCAATAAAAATAAGTTTTCAATATGATTTGATAAGCAAGAAAACGGAAAAGAATTTATGGATAATTGGAATGTATTATGAAAGTATTTCTTTTCTAATCATATTTTCTAACTATTCATCCGTCTCTATTCCTTTTGATATGTATTGTTATGTTTCAAATATTAAGTTTGTATGTTCCTTAATATATATATGTATCTAATTGAATATTTGGCTCACTCCTTTACTGTTTTTACTATCCCTTCAGATGATTAGTATGAGTTTATACCTGACGAGTAGGAATAAATGATCAGTGCCTTGTTTTAGGGCTTGAAGATGCCATATGATGTATTTCAAACGTTGTCTTTTGTATTTTCGATACAATAGTGATTCTATTGGACTGAATGGTTGGATGTATATACAATTTTGTAATAAAGGAAATAGACATATGTTTTAGTTGAAACTTAGTATATATTGGATTATAAAATGTTTCTGCAGGTTTGATGATATTTGTAGGCATCTTTCCAAATTAGATCTGAAAAGGTAACATACTTCGATTCGTTGTTGGAGCCACAAGGTTATGACATATTGTGGATTCTATGTATATATGGATGTTTATTCAATAGATTTTTATATTATGATTTACATTTAATTTGATGGACATTAGGATAGGTAGTATTCTATAATTAAGTTCGTCACGCGTAATCAGCTGTTATTTCTCCCCGCAGGCTAGGGGAAATTTCTCGATTACCACTACAATATCTTAAGATATGTTAGAGAATATTGTCCTCTAAATAATTTCTCAATCCAATTTCTTAATTCTTTTCAAGATATTGATGGAAGCTCCATACCTTTTCTTAGTTCTTGTTAATTTTCTCACTCCAAGAGAAAAATATTCATAGTTCTTAATATTTGTAAAGTTTTTAATCATACTTTTATGAATATAAGAACTGAATTCATAATAATTTCAGATTTACAGTAACAAAATCTAGCAAAATCATTACCCCTAATTTCAGATTAAATTCCACAATAAAGTTCAACACCGAATCTCAGATTTATCAAGTTCCAAGTTTAAAACTAGCAAGGCATACTACAAAATTTTAAGATTTAAAATCAACAATTCAGTACCAAATTACATAAATAAAATCAACAATTCAGCATAAGAGTTTTCAGATTTAATATTAGCAATAATAAAAACGATATACATGCATCAATACGTTAAAATCTTAAGGGAGGTGAACATTAGAACAATAATACTTGAAGATAAGGACAATAATAAACAAGTGAAAGAAACAGCAAGGGGTGCACTTACTTTCACCTGATATTCCGAAATTCTTATTCAGAATTTTCTGAATCGAACTACCTGGAAGCTTTCTCCCTTTCCTCTCTCCTTTGGCCCTTCCTCTCTATTTTCTCTCTCTACAAACTATTCCACCGCTTGGAAATACGATAAAACTTATTCTCAACCGACTTTATAATAGTCCTGCGCTCAAGCACGGTTAGGGCACGAGAATTTTGAAATTTGTGCCTACTGGGGAGCTCAGACACAAGGCAGGCATGCCAGCACTATCTCCTATGCCTCAGGCACCTGGATGGCTCTAGGCAAGCACAATAGTTCCAGCCCGGGGCCGGGTGTACAATGTGTTTGGTTTATAATTTTTTTTAACCTTATTTTTCCTATCATTTGATATTTATTTTAATTATATGAACTAAATTAATTACCATTAATAGAAGTTATAAAAATTTGAAACTTACAACAATAATAAATTCTATTAGAGATTCTAAAGCTCATTGAAACTATGATTCAAAACAATGAGAATAGACCCTACCAAACGTGCGCATTACAAATATAAAAGGATTTCGTTGAATTTGGATCTCTTCAATAATAGGTGAGGATCTTCCGAAGTCTAATAATATTGCAAGAACTTAATAATATCCTGATCTAAATATCAGTATGAATGATATGGATACTCCAATCTATAATAATAAAATATTATGAATTATACAGAATTCAAATCCAACTGAATTCAACTTATGGATTTTAATGAATACTAAACTCATAAAGTTATCAAAAATGATGGGATATTATAAAAATTTTCTGAATCTTATTTAACCACTATAAATCAAAATTTGTGTATGTCCAAGCCTCTCAGCTAGGAATGTACCATGAGATAATTGATACTTATAAGTTTGTTATGTGATCATATCTATAATCAGCAGAGACTCTATTAAATAAAGCATAGGCATCTTATTTACATGCATTCCTCTCTACCTATAACGGGTATGGGAATAACCATGCTTAACTTCTCTTGTGATATTCTGAATTTTTATCTAATTTAATTGTGATTATATATTATTTTGGGTAATTTGGGTATGATAAAAATTAATTAAATATTATAAAATTTTAAAAGATATTTCGATTAGTTGGATTGACACCCGATGTGTTCCCGTGCAGTTACTTAAGTATTGATTTGAGTTTCGGGATTTAAAAAAAAAAAGAATTAATATATTTATATATAATAACAATGATAATAATAATAATAATAATAATATAACATAAGGGGCTAAGGGGGATTCGGGAAAAACAGAAGCAGGGAGAAAGAAGAGGGGAGAGAGAGAGAGAGGGAGAAGAGAGAGAAAGAGGAAACTAAGGTCTTTGGATCCAATTTCAACTTTGATCTAGTTAGAAAAGTGATAAATCGGGTCGAGATAAGTATGTTCATACCCACCTCTTTTATTTTCTCACACTTTTATTTTATTTTATTTTTGGGTATTCTCATTCTAATACTTGATTAAAATTATATTATGTGGGTAAGCATGCATATATGTGAATTTTGTATCCAAATTTCAAGTTTTGGTCAGTTTTTCACACCAAAACCCTAACCCCACGTCCGGACATTTTTACCCACAAATTTTTGAGATTTTTTTTATAAATTGGGTCTAAAATATTATTACCCATAACTTGTACTTGTTAATTTATCGATTTGGTATATGATTTGGTAGTTTTATATGAAATTTCATTTGTCAAAACCCTAACCCACACCCGAACCACGTTTGACGTATTAATTTGAGTTTTATGCATATTTTAGTATGAGATAATGAAAACCCATGTTTTGAAAGTGGATAATTTTCGGTTGGGTGTCCGATTTTGCACATACAGACCCCCATCACCCGCACAGATACTATTCACTTGTGCGGACACTGTTTATCCGAGGCAGTTGAGCAATGTTTTATATAATTCCACCGTATTTAGTTATTACTTAAGTTATATATATTTGCATATGTTTAATTATATATTTCGAAAGATATTATTGTAACCATTTGTAAAGGGTATTTCATCCGGAAGCTCTAAAGTCGCATTTGGTCTGACTTGGTAAGAAATTTCTATACATCCCAATATCATGTTAAATTATACATATAATTGAAGTCACTGAAAACTTAAAATATGAGAAATAATTTTCTATATATATATATAAATATGAATTCTGCAAGATATGCAAAATTTTTATGGGCTTTCACAATCTGTTATATCTAATAATTCATATTTTAGGAAGTAAGAACTCTGTATAAGAATCTGGTGGACCCTCTCTTAAAAAATAAGTAATTCTGAAATCTAGATTAAGAAATCGTGGAACATGAACCGTGGATTATATTTCAGATGGTAGTATTCCTTACAAGTCATGGATGTTATAGTGAAAACTTAAATATTATCCTGACCGTGTATTGTAGTTGGTGATATTCTTTAGCATGCCTTAGGATACTTCAGTAGCATATCGAGGAATGCTCCTTAATTATGGGAGACACTCTGGTGATGTATCTATTATCTAACCTTGTATATTAGTAAAAAATATACCGTAGATCACGAGACGTTAAAGTTGAGAATCGTGGGTAACTTTTCTGGCCCTAGGTATCGGGTACCGTTTAGAATGTGAGCGTATAAACACAGTTGTTTTCTCAATCGACTACTTCGTTTGCTAGTAAGATCTATTGGCCTTGACCTATAAAGATTAAGAAAATTATACATGTCTTTAGAACCCTAAAAGATAAAATATAAAATATAAAAAGTTATTTATATTATGAAAACGTAGGTAATCATGTTTCATGTTATGTATCCTGCATCATATTCTATTTCTTTCCTTTTGACTTATTTTTAGTGTACTATTTATGTCTCTACTATATTATGCATTGCTGAGCTTTAAGCTCACTTCTTACTATTTTTTTTCTTCCTTCGAATTAGCATAGGCTTGCACCCGATCCGGCAGAGTAGTTGCTAGAAGATGGTTAGCCGCGAGACCTAGAAGATCATATTAAAGACTTATTATTTTATGGTTTTGTATACTTTTGAAAGGATGTATTTATATTTCTGTTGGATATGCTGTTGTATATTGTAAAAATAATGGATTATCAGATAGTATAGTCCGCTTTGCATGGATATATATATATATATATACTTTCGCAGGTTATTATGATTTATTTTAGATACCTAGTGTTATCTTTTTGTATCTGATGTTGTGTTTAAAGACGTAACGTTGGAGCCACGGAATGATTGTGGCAGTTTTAGGATCCTATATTAGATTGTTGTGTTGACTGGATATTAAAATTTGATATTGATGGATTTGTGGATATGTTGAGGTTATATATTTATTGTACAGGGTTACTATTATACAAATTTTATATTAATCTGAAGTCCGTATTACAACCGGACTTTTACAAGTTTTCAATTTGAAAATATGATACGTCACAGCTCTCTACCTACAAAGGGTACGAGAATCATCCTAATATGTTAAACTCAATATCTCTTACTATGATATCTGATAATATCATATCATACGATAGTCATATAATTATAAGTATCCCTTTACACTAGAAATGTATATTATTAAGAAATATGTGTTATTACTGCCACGATACGAAAATCAATTTTGGAAGATTATTGACTACACTAAAATTTTATAGGTTCTATATTTCTAGAATTCATAATATTTTTATATAATTTTCTTTACATTGACCTTAAGAAGTCAACAATACACTAATACAATTGAGTATAATACAAGGAACATTGTAACATATAATAATAAAAGTGTTAATTCGTTGCTGTTCAAGGCAATACTCATACAATCAAAGCTATTAGAAAGAGAATTATCATCAAGAGAAATGAAAAAAGTCGAGGGATACATTAAGTATCCAACTACTAGCATCACATTAGACATGACGGCCCATTGAGCCTTTCGACTCGTAAGAAAATGTTGCCACACACAAATCCACCATTAGACTAAAACCAAATTGCTTTTCTTTTAATGTTTGAGTATCTACCTGGACATTACCTCGAACCTTGTAGGCTTCTATTCAATTATTATTGATTTTATTATTTTATTAATATTATTTCTAAAGCTATAAAATAATAAAATACATTTGACTTTATTATTGCCAAACAAAACACAAGAAACGCTATTTTTGTTCGAAATTTGTCCCAATGTTCAGGTGTCGACCTAATGCATCTTTGGTGTTGAATATTTAGCTAAAAAAAAAAAAGACAAACAAGGTGATTACAATTATAATTCAATAGAAGGTATTACAACAATATACTCAAAATCTTTACTAAATTAGCCACTTTTGTAAGTATAATTGGTCAATTTAAAGTTATTTTTGACAGTTTTTTTAAGTAATTTAAATTTTAATTGTTATTTTATCAATTTAACCTCTAACCGCTATATCTTTATATATTTATTTTCTGTGATATTTTTATCTATAAATTGATATTTACAGTCATTTTCAAATCACTAACGGCACGTTTGGTTGCTGAAATGGAATAAGGTGGGTATATAATAGTTATTCCCAGGGAATAGAATTAGATGGGAATAAAGTTGGAAATTGTTATTCCTATGTTTGGTTGTTGGAATCGAATTAGTTGAGGATTTGTATTACAATGTTTGGTTTGTAGAATTGTATAAGGAATAAGGTAAGAATTTATCAGAATGACGCTTTTACCTTTATAATAATAATAAAAAGAATAATAATAATATAAAAAAATAATAAAAATAATAATAATAGTAATAAAATAATAATAATAATAATAATAATAAAAGTAATAATAATAATAATAATAATAATAGTAATAAAAATAAAAATAAAAATAATAAAAATAATAAAAGTAATAAAAATAAAAATAATAAAAATAATAATAATAAAAGTAATAATAATAATAATAATAATAATAATAATAATAATAAAAGTAATAAAAATAAAAATAATAATAATAATAATAATAATAATAATAATAATAAAAGTAATAATAATAAAAATAAAAGTAATAAAAATAATAATAATAATAATAATAATAATAATAATAATAATAATAATAATAATAATAATAATAATAATAATAATAATAATAATAATAATAATAATAATAATAATAATAATAATAATATGGGGCAAATTTGGGTTAATAAAATTATTGGGTGGGAATTCTTTTTCCTCCCTAACCAGGAATAAAAAATACCTAATGCCACCAAGGAATAGTTATTCTTTGTAATCAAGGAATAACTATTCCTTCTTTATTATTTTTCTCTGAAATAAAATTCCACTTACATAAGAAGGGAATAGAATTTCTATTCCCTCCAACCAAACATGGGGTAAGAATAACAATAATATTTAAAAATTCTAAGTATTAATTACTCATGAAAATAATTTCTCAATAGCAGACAATTTTTTTCGTTTGAATTTCAAATTTGATTTTAACGGTATAAAATACAATCAAATAAAATCTTAATTGCATACTGAAATATTAGAATTTATCTATTTATATTTAAAAGGGGCAAAATTAATTTTAAAAAATAACATTATAACAAACCTTTAAACTATTATTTAGGACATTTTTTAAAATTAATTATGTTTCTTCTAAAGTCCTTATTTTTTAACATTTTTAAACAAATTATTTTCGTCAAAAAAAAAAAACACAGCTTTACTGGATTTACAATCTTGTAACATCAATTTGATTTCCTTCCAAAAAATCAAAACGATCATTTACATTGTTTTTTTTTTTATAGAAATAAAGAAGCCAATAGATTCGGGGGCGTCCAGCGCCCCCAACGCTGGATGACATTCAGCGCCGAATTTGGGCCGTCGGATTGATAAAACCAATTGTCCAAATTTTATAATAAAAAAAACATAATTTTTATTTTTTTATTTTTTTAAATATTTTTTTATATTTTGATTATAAAAATATAAATTTTAATATTTTTTTATTTTTAAATTTTATAATTTTTTTTTAAAAAAGGGGGCAGTCGAATTTCAATCCAACGACCCCCGTGGCCGTTGGATGGGCCTCCACGCTGGACGCCCCCTCGTTCCCCAATATTTTAGGTTAAATATCTTAAGTGATAATGTACATGGATGTTGTTGAGAATGATCATTTATTTCTTTATTATTTTTTTTTATTTGGTAAGATTTAACAAGCATGTTTCCAGGGAAAAAAAAACATTAAAATTATTTCTATGCATAATTATTTTCATTTCTTTATAATTTATTCTCAATTTATAATTTTCAATTTATAAAAGTAATCGTCGACTAAAATAAAAACTAAGAGTACATCTAAATAAACAAAAATTAAGAAAAGGTATTTAAATAAGCAGTATTTAAAAATATATTTTTCTTTTATTAAATAATAATAATAAAAGAATATCACGAATTACCATAAATTTGTGTCGAGTCTCCTCAGAACTAAAAACTTGCAAGAAAACATAAAAAAACGTTTCAGTATGCCGCTCCTTCTAATCTGATTTTTTTATTTAAAAAAAATCCCTAGCGACGTCGATCGACGTCGACGAAGACCGTTCACCCCTCGTCTCAAAATCAAGGTTTGTATAAGCAGTTACCGGCTTCTCAACAATGCCGTTAACTATGGGCGCCGCCGCAGCCGCCGCGTCGACCGCCACTCTCGTCCTCCGCGTCATCCTCATCTTCGTCGCTGTTGTCGATCTCAATAAGCTGCATTTTCAAGCGACCGTCGCTTCCGACAAATCTTACGATTTCTCTCCTCACGTTCCGCAGCATGCGTATCACTAACCGTCCATCTTTGTTCACCTTCTTGAGATCGAATATCGGCCGTCCATTCGCATTCAAAGTAGTTAAAAGTGGCGGGAAATTCTTCAACTCCTCTTCCTCACTTCTCTTGTCTCTCACCACTCCGCTTGTCCTCCCTCTTGAACCCTCGCTGCCGGCTACACTGCCCTCCGGTACCGCCGCCTCCATTGTCAAATCCGCTCCGGCCGCTTTCTCGTTCAAGCTCTCAAACCCTAGGCTCTCGGTGCACTCTGATATTCGCCGTCCTCCGCTGCCTCCGTCGGCGCCATTCATCCAGTTTCTTTCCCCGTCGTCAATGCTGTTACTTGCACCGGCGGTGTCGTCACCAGCTGACGACGCCTTGCCGGAGAAGGTAAATTTCACATCCACGGACTCCAAAATTTGTGCTCGACCGGAACGAACGAATCCGTCGGCCGTGCAAACCAGAGCGGCGCCGGCGACAGAACACAGTAGACTGTCCGAGGCGGAGAGACCAAGAACAGGACGTACAATGCTTGAACTCATGAACCCACCCTTGCTCCGTCTTTTATTTTAGTGTTTTTAGGTCATATATTTTGAAACTGCGGAAAATATGTTTTAAGGAGGGAAAGAAATAATTTAATAGCGTAATCGACGAGTTTAACCCGATTCAGAATTAAAGAAAGAAGACGAAAATTGGAAATTCTCGGGCTAAGCATGGAAATTGTGCGCCAGCTAGGTATTTAGTGTCGCTTACCATTGACGTGTTAGAGGGATTCTCTGCCACGTTGGTCCTGTTTAATCAATCTGCTCAATATTATCCCTTGTTATTGTTAAATATTTATTTATTATTGAGGGGTTGTTGTTATTATTATTTACTATTTAATATAAAAATATTATTTAATAAATTATGTTAATGTTAATATATTTATATATATTAGTTTTTTTAATATATATATATATTAAAAATAAATAAATATGCTGACTTTTTAACCTGCCAAACCATTTTATGTGACGACCCGAGCTCGGATCCTTCGAACCCTATCCGGATCATCACGGTGAAAGTCTCGAATCATCCAAAATCATTAATTATGCGTCATTAATGAACTAAACATCATTAAGAATATCATCAATGATCCTCATAAATGTATCATTAATTAAATATCCATAATAGTAATAATAACTTTAATAAATGACATCGATATCCCAAAATATCAATTCTCATAAAGAAAATCTAACAAAAGTTAACAATAACTGAATCAAAAATCTTAAATCTCCATCTGGAGAGCCTCGAACTCTGATATCACCTCTATCTGGTGGCTACCCAAAGTCACGTGATTTCCTTGATCTTGATGTCAACATATCTAATATGTAGCCAATAACATACAATGGTGAGCCAAATGCCCAATAAGTAAAAATGAATAATAATAGAGAAGTACAATAAAGTATCTTGAACGATAAAACCATGAATAAAATCAATCATAACAAGTAATATATCCACCACTGTCCAAGACTCAATAACATGTCGTGTCCACGACCCGAAGACCTCGCGAATGGCTAAGTATCAAGGAAGCAATATAAATTCCGTCGAATCCGATCATCAGTTCAATACGAAGTCACAACTGTATGAATAACAGCAGTCTCCACAAACCTTATTCTACCATAGTGAACCAAATGCCGCGTATTTATACCTCCAACGGTTGGGTGAGTACCACGAGATTATCTGGTATCTATGGTATCCCTACTACCCCTATAATTCTCTCAAAGGCTGTACCCGTACCATACTCATATCATCTCCTATACCACTTACCAATGATATCCCAGATATTATTATCTATAATTGCCACTAAGTTATAAGTATCCATCTATAATATCAACGACCTCAACCTCCGGAATGGAATAAGTATTGAAAAAGTATAGACTATTCTACGGTCTCATGGACTCCCATACATCCGGTTACTATAGAGTCTTCATATATTCTCCTTTACTTATCCATAGAGTGGCAATAGAATGTACACACGCCAATGAAATTAACACGGAGAATAATTTATCAAAATTCATCGATGTAATATAGGAATAATCAGTTAATAGACTAACATTATTCTGAACTCACCAGACACTTATAAATATACTAACTCACATGTGTATAATTTTACATAAACATTTTTTACCATCTATGTATATCAATATAATTATATACCATCTCATATATGATTATATGTATATATATCTTCCATTATTACAAATATATATATATATATATATATATATATATATATATATATATATATATATTCATATGCCCCCACATCATTATAAACATATCAATGCAATATAAATAAATAATGATTGCCCAAATAATACCCCCACATCTTTCTAATTACATCAATACAATATAACTAATGAATGAATAAATAAATAAATAAATACACACACACACACACACACATATATATATATATATACACACACACACACACACACACACACATACGCATGCTTCACATGAGCAGGATCCCTCTTCACTGCCGGCGACCAGATCGATGACGGCAGCAGTGTCGCCTTCGGCCCATCTCACGGCAACGGCTTCCGCACCACCTCCATCACCAAACTCTCACAGTGGCACACCGAGTTGGTAGTTCTGTTCCCTCGGCCAGAAGCCAATTATCATGGGCGATGGGAAAAGTCCAAACTTTTCATCATTCACAAGTAAATCAATAGATTTCATAACATAATTCCATTAACTATTGCGTTCCAATTCAGCCTAAGTCCCTGAAATAGTTCCGTCTCCATCGTCCAGAGCCGATGCTCTGTTTTTCTCAAATCAGTCCACGGTGCCATCGATTTACCAATTCCACAGTGGAAAATGGGAGAATCAACATCAATGAAGAGAGGGGAAGGTTTACTTGTAAATCATCGGGGTCTAACTGTTCTTGCCGTTGCCGGGTCACTGGACACGACTAGAACCCGGAAACAGAGCACGGTGCTCTGTTTCCATGGCCGACTTACATCCCACAATCAGGTGTATAACGAGTAAAATCTATGCTTTAGGATTCCCTAAGACAGAATTCCCAACTCCCCATTTCATCATTGGGCCCAAGAGATCGACCGATTGCTCACAGAAATCGTGGCCCTGCGTTCGGTTGCCCAATCTGTAACCTTCGGCTTCCCCCGATTTCACCCCCAAATCCGAACACAAAATCAGGAATAAATATGAAGGAAGAATTTATTAAGCAATGTGGAAGTTTACTTGCAAAAATGGATGATTACTTGCCTTAATTTTGTGATTAACGGTGGCGGCAGTCGGCTTCGTGCACGGCTCTCATCCTCCGTTCCTCCCCCTTTCTTAACCCTGCTGCCACCCTAAATAATGAAAATGTGAGCTAGGGATTTACATGAATGCCGCACACTTCTTTCCTTCTTCGTCGCCCGCCGCATTCCCTCTCTCTCCCTCTCCTTTCCTTCTTCGTTGCCCAGCCGCATTCCCTCTCTCTCCCACTTCTTTCCTTCCTCTTTCTTTCCTCTCCCCCTTCCTTCTTTTCTTTTCTTTCTTTTTTTTTCCTTTTTCTTTTCCTCCCCTTTTCCCTTATTCTTTCTCTCCTTTTCTTTCTCGTTTCTATTCTTCTTCGTTCATATTATTATTATTATTATTATTATTATTATTATTATTATTATTATTATTATTATATTTAAATAAAATTAATTTTATAAATTATCCTAAATTTAATTAAATGGCCCCACAATTATTCCTAAACCCATTGATCCAGATACTTTTATTTATTGGGCGAACATAATAGTCCAACTCCCGAAATTTTCGGTCTTGGGTCATAGAATCTGAATCCCAATTTATCTTCCCCGTAGCTCAGAAAGATGCAATGTTTCGTCTTTGACTCCAATTTCATCTTCTCATCTTTCGGGATATAAACAAAAACTTTACAACCAAATGTCCGAAAATGGTCATAGGAATGCTCCCCTTTAGTCCATATCTTTTCTGAAATTTCACTATTTAATGGCTTATTGGGTGACCTATTAATAATATAGGCTGCCGTCCTCAGAGTTTCAGCCCCAAAAGATCTTAGGAGCGTTGTTTTGAATAGTAGGCACCTAACCCTTTCCAACAACATGCAGTTCATTTGCTTAGCCACGTCATTTAATTTTGGCATCTTTGGTGGCGTCTTCTGATACCGAATGCCATCAGACCGGTAGTAGGTATCAAATGTCCCAATATACTCTCCACCATTATCGCTCTAGATGCACTTTAACTTTCTTCAAGTCTCACATTCAATTAGAGTATGAAAATGTTCAAATATTCCAAGGGCCTGATCCTTGGATTTGAGTGGGTATACCCATAGTTTTCTCGAACAATTATCTATGAACGATATAAAATATTGTACCCTTTCGAATGATTTCTCATTGAATAGTTCACATACGTCAGTATGTATCAAATCAAACAGCTCGTTCTTCTTAATTGACGAGTCTCCTCGGAATGAAACTCGTCGTTGCTTCCCCACCATACAATGAAGACACGTTCTCAGCTCCGCTTCTTTTATGTCTGGTATAAGACCCTTCTTAGCCAGATGATATAATCCTTTTTCACTCATGTAGCCTAACTGGTGGTGCCACAGTTTTGAGGACTCCATGCCACTAGCAGCATTGACCTCTCCTACCTCAACAGAAGCCTGCAACACGCAAAGACTAAATGTCTCTCTCTCTCAGACAATTACCAGAGACCCTCTGGTTAGTTTATATGCCCTATCACTAAAGGCTTTGCAAAAATCAGCATCTTTAAATCTTCCTACTGAGATAATATTCATCCAAATATCAGGAATATATTGGACGTCCCTCAAAAGTAGTCGAGTTTCATTGTTGGTGATGAGAGACACGTCACCGCAACTAACAACTCTAGATGTCTCTATGTTTTCCGTCTTTAACACTCCAAAGTCACCTGAAATGTAAGATGTAAAGAGCCCACTTCGAGATGTGACATGGATGGATACACCAATATCCACCACCCAGTTGGTCTTCTGCTCGGCTAAATTTACAACGTCATCCACTTCACAAGTTAAAAGGAGATCACCTCTAGTAACAATAGAGACCGAGGCCTTTTCCTCACATCTTCCCTTTTTACCTTTCTTCTTATTCACATTCTCACGCTTTTATTTGTAACAATGTTTCTTAATGTAGCCCTTCTTACCATAATAATGGCACTCAAAGTTTTAAAATATTGAGCAGAATTTGTGCGGCCATTTTCTCTAGACTTTGGACTGCGACCTTTGCTCATTCCCCATGACTGTCATGAGTATCTCAGAGTGTGTAGAGGTAGAGGTTCCTTACGAGCACCTTGACTCATTCATAAGTAGAGAAGAAATGACCTCATTCAACCTGAGCATGTCCTTTCTGAATAGCAGTGTGGTAACGATGTGGTCGTACAAGGCTGGCAAAGAAACCAACAATACAAACGCCTTGTCTTCCTCATTGATTTCCTCATCAATTGTTGACATTTACGCCAAAATTCAATTAAATTGGTCCAACTGCTTCTTGAAGCTTTCCCGTTCAGACAACCGAAGGCTGTAGAATTGCTTCTTTACATGAAGCCATGTTGTAAGGGACCTGGACTTGTATCGACTGTCAAGTTTCTCCTAGACCTCCGTTGAATCAGTCAGGCCAATGACCTCTTAAATAATATTGTCCGCCAAATATAATTTGATAGTGCAATTAGTAAGATCCCACTTACCTTGCGATTCTTTCTTTGTCATATTCTCCGACTTCTCCTCCCTCCTCTAGAGGGCCTTCACCGTTCCTTCCCGGATTAAAATATTTTTCACTCTTTCTTACCAAAGGATAAAATTATTTTATCCATTGAACTACTCTACACTAAATGGTAAGTTCTTTGATGATGATGCCATATAACCGAATGTACACAAGCTGTCTTTGATATTACTTGTTGTGAAAAATGGAGGTCGGACAATCAAGAATCGAGAAGAGAAGGGTGACAAATGATAACGCACACACCATGGAAGAATGAGAGGAAAAGTGAGAACAGGAACACAAAGAATATTTACGTGGAAAATCTTTTTCAATTAAGAAAAAAATTACAGGACATTTAGTCCACAAATAATTTTACTATGTAAGTTTTCGATTATAGAAACCCTAGGTTATACAGACCCCACGAAGAAAGAGTAGAGACTAATAGCACAATTTAACACAGTTTTTTTCTTTTCATACTCTCACACCTTATCGCTTTTCATACAGTATACATATATATCCTGTTTGGCAACCACCTATAAAGATGTTGCATGCACGACAAAACTTATCTCCATCAACAATGTAAAGTTGCTCTGTAAATTATCATACTCTGCACAGACGGCGCTTACTCTATAGAGATCGCACCTACTCTGTAGAGATTGCGCCTGATCATCAAAGATTGCACATCCTCTGCGAAAGTCAATCTTCTGAGCTGGCTTGCTCGATCATTTTAACTTCCTAACTTTTGCTTAGAGTCGTCAGCTATTATCAGAGACATCGGCCCTTAACAAGTTTTCAGACCTTAACAGAGAATTCGGTCTTTATCTAAGTCCTCAGGCTATGACAGAAACTTTGGCATTTCATGTGCACAAAGTCCTCGTGCACTTTCTATGCCCAGGTCATCGGGCCAAACTGTGCACAAGTTCTCAGGTTATACTGTATACAAGTCCTTGGACTATACTGTACACAAGTCCTCGAACCTTACTATATACAAATCCGCAGGTTATACTACATATAAGTCCTGAGACTTTACTGTACACAAGTCCTCAAGCTATACTATACATAAGTCCTCACACCTTATTGTACATAAGTCATCAGACCTTACTGTTTTCTTTTGTGGATGGTTAACCATCCGTTGACCAAATTCTCCTCACAACCGATCAATATCTCATTGACCGGCTTCTATTGTTTGGTTGTCCCACACGGGAGTGACCTTATACCCCAACAAGAACATCCTTGCTAGTTACTCTTGGAACAGGATGACAACTTAACAATAAAAAGGAACCAAATTGTAGCTATTGCGATGGTATGACGTTCTGGTGGCTATGATGGACAAGAGCTTGAATGTAAGACACAATTAAATGTATGTAATTATTGTGTCCCCAAAAATTTACGATACCTGTATATAATTTTATTTATTTATAAGAAAATAACCAAAGTGGCGTTAAGAAAAATGATACCCATTGATGCCTTGAAACTTACTATTAAATTCCAACGTTGTTATTGCACCCTGTATTTCATCCCAATGCCCACCACGCCCTCAGTTAGAATGATGTTATGGCTCTCATATTAGAGAGCCTCTCAAGTTCACCTAATAGTAAGGATTAAAAATTAGATAAAATTTGTAAAAATTGAATTAGGTGATCTAAATGATATTTCATCTCTATCATATATTAATTAAATTTCTAATCTTAGCCGTTGAGTAAATATGAAATCCTCCCGACTAGGACGTTGACGGCTCCCCCTATGACAACCTACCTTGCCCTTGCACTCTTTTGCAACTTTTCCGCCCCTTCAATGGCACCTCTGGAGTCTCCTATATAAAGGCCTGTAGGAGCCCTTCCAATGGGTTTAGGACCGTTGAATTTACAATCCAATAAACAAAAGGCACAAAGAAGAGTAGAAAAACTTGAGTATATATGTTTTTGAGAGGGTAGGTAGTGGACTCAGCGTTGCTTGCTTGCAGAAATTCAAAGTGCAGACAATCTTACAGCATTAACAAGAGTAAAACAATTTAATCTGGCAACTCCACCAACTTTCTCGGGGGGGAAAAAAAAATACCTAAATAACGTTGGCATATTTAGTTGAATTGGGCGAGGTGAATATGGCTACAGTCGCCAGCTGTAATGAACGCATAATCCTTCAATCCATATCAAACTTTTCTTGTTGTCTTCATCTATTTGTCATTATTGTTGGGGTCACTTTCTATGTGGCATGTGTCTGCGGACCAGTCTCAAAAAATGGACGCGAATACTTTAGACATATCCGAGAACCTTCTGAGGAGTCTGAGAGATGCCTGGAGGCAAGGACTTGAAGCATGGATGAGGACCTTGTGATGTAGTTGTTGACCGTCTATAAATAAGCCTGCTACATGATAGTCAGCAACTGCAGATAGGCAGTTGACCTACTCTGTTAGAAAATTGAGGAGACATCATATTTGGGTGGATGGCAGGTCTGTCACTGTGCATGCAGGGCGTGCACTTGTTGTTGCAGGCCTAGGATGCGTGTACCAACCACCATGCAACTAGAGTGGTTGGCGCCTCCATAGACCTCCTATATATATATATATATATATATGTGCATACTTGTTGTACAGGTAGAGAGAGAGAGAGAAAACAAGGGGAGGAAGTTTTGAACAGAGGACAAAGTGTGTCCTTGTACTCTATTTTTTATTCCTCTTCTTATTTTGATACTGTTTGGGCTTGTGTAACAAATAGTTCTTTGTAACCGGCAATCATACTTAGTGAACTTTTTGGTGGACAGAAGTCCCGTGGTTTTTCCCTTAGTTAGAAGAATTTTCACATAAAATCTTATTGCATTCTTTCACTTTGTTTTATCCCTCTTTTCTTGTCTCTCTGTCCGGGTACCTGTGTCCGTTGGTGTCCGAGCAGTTCTCTTCCAACCAGTCACTATTCTTCCTTTTGTGCCAACAAGTGGTATCAGAGCCTTTGTTTTTTGTATGGTGACTTTGTTGAACGCTGTTATGAAAATTGGGAGCAAAATGATTTGTCTGAACAGCACCAACTTTAATACTTAGAAAAGCAAGATGTCTGACTTGCTATTTGTTAAGTCCATGTACAATCCGGTGTTCGCTACTCAAAAGTCAGCAGCGAAATCGGACGAGAAATGAGTGCTGGAGCACAAACAGGCATGTGGCTACATACGGAAGTTCGTAGACAATAACGTTATAACCACATTAGGAGCAAAACGAATGCCAAGACGCTATGGAAAAAGTTGGAGAAGCTGTATGCCTCCAAGACTAGCAACAATAAAATCTACCACCTGATGATATTGATACAAATTCGGTACAAGGACGGCTCGTCCATTGCTGATCACTTGAATGAGTTCCAGGGTTGTATAGATCGTCCGGGCGGCATGGGGATTAAGTTCGAAGATAAAGTGTTGGGGCTAGGGCTCCTGGCAACCCTCCCGGACTCATGGGAGGTAATGATAATCACCATTGCCAACACAACTCCTAATGGCGTTGTAACGTTGGAGATGGCCCAAGGAGCCGTGTTGACCAAGGAAATAAGACGACGGTCTCAAGGAACGTCGACCTCTCAGCACTCTAAGATCCTTGTGACCGAATCCAGGGGAAGGAGTCGAGGACGTGGACCAAAGTCTGGAGAGAAAGGACGTAGTAAGTCACGATCTCGGTACCAAGATATGGAATGTCATCACCATAGGAAGAAAGGCCACATTAAAAGATTTTGTTATAAATGAAAGCGTAAGAACGTCGAAAAAGAGAAAGGCAAAAAGGGGCGTGGCGAGGAAGAGTCCTCGGTCTCTATTATTACAGGAACTGGTCTCCTTTTGGCCTATAAAACTAATGATTTTGTTAACGTGGCTGAGTAGGAAACTGACTAGGTGGTAGATTTTGGAGCATCCATCCACGTCACCTCCAGGAGGAAACTTCTTACAATTTAAACTCCGGGTGTTTTCGGAGTATTGAAGATGGGTAATATGGAGACGTCCAAAATTATTGGCCGTGGTGATGTCTCTCTTGTTACAAAGAGTGGAGCTCGACTGATGCTAAAGGACGTTCGACATGTCCCAAATATTCGGATGAATATCATTTCAGTGGGAATACTTGAGGAGGCGGGCTTCTGCAATGTCTTTTATGACGGAGGATATAGGTTGATGAAAGGCTCTATGGTGGTTGCCCGAGGATGGAAGACCTCTGGCCTTTATGTGCTACAGGTTACTGCCGAGGTCGGAGAGGTAAATGCCACAAGTAGTATGGAGTCCTCGGACTTACGGCACCGAAGATTGGGACACATGAGTAAGAGAGGGATGAGTCACTTGGCAAAGAAATGTCTCATTCTAGAAATGAATAAGGACAGGCTGAAAATTTGCTCTCACTGCATTGCAAGGAAGTAGAGGAGAGTCTCTTTTAAGGAGACTCATCTTCCAAGAGGTTTGAGGTACTCGAGCTTATTCACACCGATGTGTGTGGACCCTTTAAGGAAAAGTCTTTTGGAGGAGCACAATACTTCGTCTCGTATATTGATGATTGCTTAAGGAAAGTTGTGGTATTCCCACTTAAGACCAAGGATCAGGTCTTTGGAGTCTTTGACTATTTCCACGCTCTTGTTGAGCATGAGACGGGGAAGAAATTAAAGGCCGTCCGAAATCACAATGGCGGAGAATACATTGCGGCCTTCAATGCCTACTGTAGATTACACGACATTAGATATCATAGGACACCACCAAAGACGCCGTAATTAAATGATGTGGTCAAGCAGATGAACCGTACTTTGATAGAAAGGGTCAGGTGCTTACTGACAGATGGTAAAGCTACCAGGATCCTTCTGGGCCGAGGCTTTGAAAATGGCGACCTATGTGATCAACAGGGTCGGCCAATAAGCCTTTGGATGGAGAAGTCATAGAGAAGATATGGATCGGAAGGGAGAAAGCCTAGAATCATCTTCGGACATTTGGCTGTAAGGCCTTTGTTCATGTTCCGAGAAATGAGAGGAGTAAGCTTGAGCCAAAGACGAAGCAGTGCATCTTCTTGGGCTATGGCGAAGATGAACTTGGGTACAGATTTTATGACCGAATAGAAAAGAAGCTCTTCCGATCACGTGATGTGGTCTTTGTTGAAGAAGAGAAGCTCCAGTTGGTCAGCTACACTGACGCGGACATGGTTGGGGACATTGACTCTTAGAAATCAACATTCGGATACCTGGTAAAGTTTATCGGAGGAGCAGTCTCTTGGTAGTCTAAATTATAGAAGTGCGTTGCTCTTTCCACTACGGAGGCCAAGTTCATTGCCGTGACCGAGGCCAGTAAAGAGATGTTATGGATAAAAGATTCATTCAAGAGTTGGGCTTTAGGCAAGAATAGTATGTGGTACTTTGTGATAACCAAAGTGCCATAAACTTGTATAAAAACTCCTCATTCCATTCAAGATCAAAGCACATTGATGTTCGATATCATTGGGTGAGAGATGTTATTGGTGAAGGGCAGTTATCAATAGAAAATGTCCGGTCGGATGAAAATGGGTCAGACATGTTGACCAAAGCGTTACTAGAAGGAAATCAGGAGGCTTGTCGTGACATTGCTGATCTAACTGATTCTGTTCCCACTCGGTCGTGAGGAAAAGTTTGTTGGGGTCACTCTCTATGTGGTATGTGTCTGCGGACCTGTCTGAAAAAATGGACGTGGATACTTTAGACATGTCCGAGAACCTTCGTGGAGTCTTGAGAGATGCCTAGAGGCAAGGACTTGAAGCATGGATGAGAACCTTGTGATGCAGACATTGACCATCTATAAATATGCTTGCTACATGACAGTCTGCAACTACAGATCAACAGTTGACTTACTCTGTTGAGAAATTGAGGAGACATTATATCTGGATGGATGGCAGGTCTGCCATTGTGCATGCAGGACGTGCGCCTACTATTGCAGGCCTAGGATGCGTGTACCAACCACCATACAGCTAGGGTGATTGGCGCCTCCATAGACCTCATATATATATATATATATATATATATATATGTATACTTGTTGTATAGGTAGAGAGAGAAAAAAAGGGAGGAAGTTTTGAGCAGAGGACAAAGTGTGTCATTGTACTCTATTTTTTGTTCCTCTTCTTATTTTGATACTGTTTGAGCTTGTGTAGCCAATAGCTCTTTGTAACTGGCCATTATGCTTAGTGAACTCTTTGGTGGACAAAAGTTTCGTGGGTTTTCCCTTAGCTAGAAGGGTTTTCCATGTAAAATTTCACTGTGTTCTTTCATTTTCTTTTATCTCTCTTTTCTTGCCTCTCTGTCTGAGTGCCTGTGTCCGTTGGTATCCGAGCAGTCTCTATCCGACCAGTCACCGTTCCTCCTTTTGTGCCAACAATTATTTCTTTGAAGTAGCTCTCGAAGAATTTCTAAAGCTTCAATACGACAATATGGCAAGGCAAACCCATCTCAGTCTATGATTCAATGTAGCTGCTCATCTAATGCACAACAAGTTTTTCCAGCAAATATGATTGCTAGGAAATGTTACCCTGGGTATGTATTGATATCCCTCTTCTGGGAAAGCAAAGAAATGCCAAGTGAAAAGAAGTTCCTTTTTTACTTGGGTTTGAATCTTATTTAGGGAAGGACAATGAAAAATCTCAAGTTATGATTCAAACCAATTATTTAGATTTGGCCCGTGCAATGGTCTGACTCACGTTTGGGTAATACTTACGCAATACAATGTACTGAACATTAGTATGACTTCAAGAATTTCCCTTGGGATTTGCCATCTGAACCTTAAGTTAGTTTAGACCTATCAGAATGACCAGCAATCAACCCAACTTTTCATCCATGATTAGTAATCCCATTAATGAAAACTGGCCACACATTGGCTTCCATGACACTGTAAATGCCAAGCAATTTAATGCAATTGAGGAGACTGATTCTAAATCTATAATCTAGAGATACTACCATCTTGGATCCTTGTAAACTTAAAAACCCTTAAAACATCCGGTCATTAACTACTCATCACGATTTCTAAGTCAAATCCCGTAGAACTCAATCTGTACAAGAGAAATCCGGAGCTTACTTTCTACTACCCCTCCTTCCCATAAAGAGTTTGTTTGGAAATTTGCCCTCCAATCCTCTACTCTCTCTCTCTCCCTGAGTTAATCATAATGTGCGACTATTGATTTGAGTAAAAAGCGGAGCCAATCATAAACTTTCTCATACTCTCATTTCAATTTGTGATGTATAGAGTCCAAATTTAATAGTCTAAGAGCTTTATCCGAAATCTCTCGCTCTAGAATATAGATCCCAAGTAAGCATCACTAGCACCTTATGTGAGAACAAGTAAATAAACTCTTTTCTACATCCACGAAGATCTACAAAACAAACCTTCATGGTAAATACTAGAGCTCAGGACCATTCAAGTCAATTCCTCAAGACATTCTGTAATATAATATGCTAAATGGGATTAAGAGTTCGATGAATTCAAGATTGTAAGAAGGAAATGAGAGAGAGGAGCACAGAAGGTAGTAACAGAGAAAGACAGCAAATGGAGAAGGGTGATGAGAAGACAGAACAGAGTAGCAGATAAATGAGGGACAGAAGAATTCAGAAGGGAGTAGAGAACATTCATTTCATCATCGTCATGCCTTTCATGTCTGCTATGATTTCTTATGACCTATTTTCCTACTAACAGACAACTCAACTATCTAACTAATTCTTCTTTAAGCTGCTAACTAATTCCTTAAGTTTCTTAATTAGTTCCTTCCATGCTGCTTTGCCAATCTGTTCTAGTTGTTTTGTTGATTACCATCGTCCTGTTGATTAGCTTCTTAATTACTACCATCCTGTTGGTTTACTTCATGACACGTTCCTGCTTAAAACATCCCTTCGAATAATGAGAGCTAGTTCAGCACTAGTTCACTAGTAGCACCAAATATGGGAGTAATGGCCACATATTGTAGGACATGTGCCATGGGGGTCTATGGGACAGTTTCAGGGATCAGCCTTTTCGGGCAAAAACCTACTACCACAAGCCTCATCTTCAAAAACGAAGTTGGAAAGCAAAAAAGCAACCTAAAAAAATGCAGACCAAGCCCAAGTTCCCAAGGGTTTGTGAGGTGCACGTATTCTCATGCCTTAAGGCTGCCTAAATTTTGAAGATGAGGAAGAAACCCCAAAAATGAGGAATCCCAGATACACTAGGGATTTTGAATGCCATTCGAGCCGAGAGGAGAGATCATACAGCTGAACTCTATGTACCCTCTTGATTAAGGAGGTACCAGGTGTATTTTCCAACTCTTCAAGTTAAAGACCTTTCTAAATTAAAAACGGATAGCTTCCATAGCTAAGGTGGAAGAAAAGATTAAATAAATAAATAGGCAAGTCTTCCGAGGGAATACCTCCAACCACATGGCTCAAGTGAGCCAAACTCCATTCATCTCTATGATCCGAAATAGGCCTACTTTGGAAATGATGCGTTCCAATACTATGACTTCTTCAAGCCATTGGACCAATAAGACTCTGAGACATTCTTAGAGGTAGAGGTAGTTACTCGAGGCTATATTATTGTGGAGGAAGCCAATTATTGAAACGATTAGATTATGAATCTCATCTAAAATAATCCAGAGGAGGGAAACATAGGATCAATGGCTACTAGGCCAATGATTTTCAGGATCAACAATAAACCAAGCCAGATATGCATAGTTGTTTAAGCCATGATACTTCACTTGTCTTAGAGACACTAAGACAAAGGTTCTAATTCAGATTCAAAATGAAAAATCTTTAAAATGACCCAAGTTGGCCAAAAACCCAGAGGAAAGAAATCAATCAAAGTATTATTGCCACAATCGATCTCCAAGTCATGGCACGAAGGCTTACAGGATATTATAGAAGAAGATTGGGGATCTGATCAAGTTACACTAGCTTAAACAATACCTATAGAACTCAAGAGCCATATAGAGGATGGTACACAGGTGACGAGTTGCCCGACTAACCACGCAATTAGATAGTAGTTAGAGTCATCAACATGGAGTCTACAAAACTTGTAGGTGCCAAAAATCTGGATCGATAAGAAGAAGCTTCCCCAAACAAGAGGTAGAGAACAAGGCTAGGAAAATAAGTCATTAGTTTTAGTGATAAAAATATGACTTATATAATTTTATCCCATTCCAACCTTATAGTTATATCGACATTCATTTCAGAAGAAATTTTGACTGCAAACTTAAATGGGTTTTCATTGATGATAGAAGCTCATGAAATATTATCTATTTTGGCATATTTATAAGGGCTAAAGAGTCATCACATAGACCTCTACAAACCTCAAAGTCACTATGGGAACAGAAACTTAAATTGCTTTCCACTACTTGATTTTTATGGTTGTAGATCTACCCTCAATTTATAATGCTATCTTTGGACAACCATGCTTGGAAACATTCTAGGCAATCACCACATCCCGCACTTAAAGATGATATTCAAGGTAGAGTGTATGATCGGAGAGAGGTAAGAGGAGACCAAGTCATAGGGATAAGCTATTATTAGACTTAGATCAATGGTTTGGTCTGTCCTCAACTAATTAACGAATTTAACTTAGAGATGAAACACCTTTGTAATAAGGTCAACTAGGTGAAACGCTGATTAATGTCTTAGTTGATCCAGAGGATTCGAACAAGTATGTACAAGTCGACTTAGCCTTAGATATAGATCAAAGGCAAAGCCTGATAGACTTTCTATAGAATAACTCAAATGTTTTTGCTTAGATGCTAGCTAGCATGCTAAGAATCCTAACAAAGGTGATGATTTACATGCTAAGCATCATCCCACAACATATGCCCATCCAATGAAAGAAATATAATTGTTATATAGAAATGTTAGCTGCCATATGAGAAATGCTTGCTATTTTTTAAGGTCCTAAAAGGAGCCAAAATGAATTGGTTTCGATAGACAGACAAGTATCAATAAGCCATTTAAGATTTGAAGGAGTACCTAGCACATCCACTTCTACTAACCCGCCCTAAAGAGACTGAAGACCTGTATTTATATCTTGCCATAATAGACATAGCCTAAGTGTTGTTGTGAGGATCGGGTTCCTAAAATTTAGTCTCTCAGCCTTAACGGAGAAAATCAGCCTAGGTAATATATTTAACTGGATTGACTTGTTAACCGGCCATAATGGGAAAATTGCTGAGGATGATATATAATAATGGCCAAGGATGATATATGATTATGACCAAGGAAGTTAGTAATCAACTGAGGTAGTTGATAATGAACATGATAGTTGATAACGATCGAAATAGTTATTAGTGATCGAGAGAGATAATAATCGGCAGAAGTAGTAACATGGAAAGCTAAGAAAACGTTGACCAGATTGACCTGCTTAAAGATTTAGCTTGTTGACCAGACAGATTGAATTATTGACCAGCCAAAGAGTTAACCGAAAATAGTATAACTGATCAGAAATAATGAGTTGACCAAAAAAAAATGAGATAATTAGGATAACCATGAAACCATGAATAGTAACAACTGAGGACTTCAAAAGAGATCAAAATTGTTTGGGAAATTAGAAAGAGACCAAAGTTGTCTGGGAAGAATCCGAGGACTTAGAAAATACTAAGGACTTAGAAGAGTCCGAGGACTCATAAAGGGACCGAAAACTCCTAAAGAGATCGAGGACTCATAAAAAGACTGAGGACTTAGAAAGAAACCAATGACCTAGAAAAAGATCGAGATCATTTGGGAGATTAGAAAGATACTAAGGACCTAGAAAAAGATCGAGGACTCTTAGTATGAATGAGAGTTAGTAAGATGATTATCAGAATCAGTGTAGGCCCATATTGTACTCCCACCAACTCCGCTAACCTTCTGGAAAGGAAGATTGAGTGAAAAAAGAAGTACTAAATAGGTAACCAACCCCTACTTGCTCTCACTTGTCCCATTGCCTATAAATATTGGAGTTAGGGGTTAAGAAAAGGTACTAGAAGATCTAAGAGAAGCACAAAGGAGAAGAAGAATTTCATGTCAGAGTTGAGTAAGGGAGTTCATAGATCAGACAAATGTGCCCCATCTTTTGTCATTAGCTGTTTCTCGTCTAAATTCTGATATTATTGTTCTAATGTCCTTCTTCATTATGTTTCTATGGATGCATATCATGATAATTACTTCTCATATTTTATGAAGGAATTTCATAATCAGCACATGTGTTATATTTTATATGCGAGACTTTGTTTCATGATTCATACGTGAAAATTGTTCCACAGAAAAGTTATCTTACATGTTTAGTTACTGTTAAAGAATCAATTTGCATGTTTAAGTTCTTAACCGTTTGAATGTTGCTCACCATTTGTAAAAGTAATTTGCTTTTTAAGGACTTTGATCATTTGAAATTTAAAAATAGTTTTGATGGTCGAGTAGTTATAGACCTTAAATGTAATTATTTTTGATAGTCGAGTAGCCGTAATCCTTAAATGTAGCCGTTTTTGAGATATGATGGTCGAGTAATTGCAGACCTAAAATGTGGCCATTTCTTAGATATGATGATTGAATAGTTGTGAACCTTAAATATAATCATTTCTGAGATATGATGGTTGAATAGTTATGAACCTTAAATATAGAAATTTTTTATGGCCGAGTAGTTGCAAAACTAAAATGTATTTTAAAGGAAAAATTTGGTTTCAAATTTGAATGCGTTTTGGAAATCAGATATCATGAAAATATGTTGTCCCATGTTTTATACTTTGCATGGAAAATGTTCTCATTTTATTTCTTTTAATTTCATTCGAAGTTATATATATGCATGTTTTCACTAAATTATACCTTACTGAGCAAATCGATCACTCTTTGCTATTTTTTTACCTTAAGACGATCAAGAATTTATGTTAGATGAGAAAGAGTAGAGCCGGACGGATTAGCTAGGAAGGAAGGCTGACCGAGATTATATAGCCATATATGATCGGCCTTAATGTATTTTTTTGGTCATTCTGGAGACTTTTGTATAATGATTCTTCTGTGTAAATAAAAATGGTATGTAAATTCTTCCGCTGAATTTTATGGTTTAAGTAATTTTGTCTAGTGGCATATTATATGTCTTTGGTTATGATTTATAGTCGACCGATCTAGAACCTCGGACGCTCAAGTTGCGGCCATCCTAGTTATATGGCCGACTTGATGATTGGCCATTTTCGATCCTATGTAAGCATTGAATATTTAAATCTACCCATTGATGTGCCTTTTGTGCTGAGGTGATTTTTCCTACTGAATGTATGACAATTAACGGAGGTCATTGGTGAATCATGACTCGTTTTATCACAAATGTTATCAGAGAAAAGAGATACCTTAAGGTTGATTGATCTTAAAATAGAAGCTTAGGTTTAATCTAGGTGAAAATAAGATAAGGGTAATTAGAAATAGATGGAATGATGAGGTGATTAATCCCTTAAGGGCCGTGGTGAAATTTAAGGCCTAGATAGTTATTAAGGCCGTAGTAAATTTAGGGTTGAGATGAATATTAAGGGCCGTGGTGTAACTTGAGGACCTAGATAGATGAAATGACCGAGGTGTAGAGTGTATGAAGCTCGGGGGTTTAATCTTTAAATGAATAAAATGATAGTTAACCCCTTCCTCTAATCCAAATATACCGAATTAATTAATGGGTGATAGGATTGAAAGATGGAAGAATTCAAAAACTTATAGGTCTGTAGATATGATTGGTTGGGCTGAATTAATTTGATTTGAGGTGTTTGTTATAATTTTGATAATGAGTCAGTATGGATTGAGGTATCAGGAAAGTAGTATCATCTTTCTTGCAAATTGTTTAATGGAAATTTACACCAACATCTATGGAGTATAAGAGACTACATCTAAAAGTCATTTATAGTTGTTGAGGAGTTTTGGTCATAAGAATATTTGAGGATATTTTTGGAAGAAAAATTGAGTGATTAATCTTTTGATCAAAAATTTAAAATTGTGCCGTCACAGAATTCAGGACAAAGATGTGGCCAATGCAAGTTCTGGTAATGCCATTTGGATTTGTAGGTTTATCGGCATTTCTTTGAATTTATGGGTTGGATCTTTTGATTATATTTAAGACAATATTGTCATGACCTCATCATAAAAGTATGGGACATATATGAACTTTGTTCGAGGACTATGTTTTCATTTGTGAAGGGCAGTTAGCCATGCACTCTATTGGGGAAAAATATGAGTATGATTAAGGAAATATGTTATGTTGGATGTATGATTCCTTTGATAGCTTAAATATGGTATTATCGACTATTGAGCGATGGCACATTTGGGCAAGGCTGATCATTCCTAAGGTTGAATTGTATCCAAGTGCCATCAATTATGGGCGGTTACCCTTTTTATTAAATGTGGGGGGACACTCATGATCGAAATTACTCCAGCTGTAGTTAGAGTGAGCCATTGGGATCGTTACTTTGAGGATTTATAAGTTTTGCCTATGAGTATAGTTATTGTCCAACTAATTCTAAAAGCCTGAGTGGTCATGTCATAAGGAGGATATGATCATGCATTAGTAACCTGTCTAAGAATTGTGGAAATGAATCCCAAAGCCTTTTAATGAAGGCGAATATTAGCACAAATAATATGATGATTAGAAATCTTTGGATCTATGATGCTGTCAACGTTCAAGGTGAACCGTGGGTAGGTCCCAATACTTGGGTTAAGGAGACGTCGTATTCTTGAATTAAGAGACAAAATCATATTCGAAGTATTAAAGATATAAAATGATTAGAAGAGAAATCCTTGAGGTTTTGCTTGGGATTATTCGAATGACAGGGATTATGGGATTTGTCTTAGAAATATTAACATCCTTGGAATTTTCTTGGATCTATAGTAGCTGTGAGACCAAAGTATCTGATATGAACCAATGGAAGAGACTTACAAGTTGATTTTAGCATACAAATAAATGATCAATCAGAGTAGCACAGCGGTAGTATGTGGGGCCATGGTCCAAAGATCTCATAATAGTTTGAGGATCCAAGTGAACAATAATTTTAAGGCTCATTAAATTTTGAGGATGAAATTTTATAAGTTGAGAAGAATTGTGAGTATCGGGTTCCTAAGATTTAGTCTCTCAACCTTAATGGGAAGAGTCAACCTTGATAATATATTTGACCAAATTAACTTGTTGACCGGTTTTAATGGAAAAATGGCCAAGATGATATATAATAATAGCCGAGGATGATATATGATTATGACCGAAAAGTTAGTAATCGACCAAGATAGTTGATAATGTCCCTAATAGTTGATAACGACCAAAATAGTTGTTAGTGACCGAGATAGCTGATAATCGGCCGAAGTAATAAGATGGAAGGTTAAGAAAAAGTTGACCAGATTGACCTGCTTCAAGAATTAGCCTATTGACCGAATAGATTGAATTATTGACCAGCAAGAGACTTAATTGGAATTAGCATAGTTGATCAAAATAATTAGTTGACCGAAAATAATGAGATAACTAGGATAACTATAAACCGTGAATAGTAATAACTGAGGACTTGGAAAGAGATTGACATTGTTTGGGAAATTAGAAAGAGACTAAGGTTGTTTGGGAAGAATCCGAGGACTTAGAAAAGACTAAGGACTTAGAAGAGTCCAAGGACTCATAAAGGGACCGAGGACTCATAAAGAGACCAAGAACTTATAAGAAACCGATGATTTAGAAAGATACTAAGGACCTAGAAAGAGACCGAGATCGTTTGGGAGATTAGAAAGATACCGAGGACCTAGAAAAAGACTGAGAACTCTGAGTGTGAATAAGAGTTAGTAAGACGATCATCAGAATTAGTGCAGGCCCATACCCTATTCTCACCTGCTCCGTTGACCTTCTAGAAAGGAAAATTGATTGGGAAAAGAAACATCAAGTAGGTGACCTATCCTCACCTATTCTCACCTGTCTTGTTGCCTATAAATACTGGAGTTAGGAGTTAAGGAAAGATGCTAGAAGATCTAAGAGAAGCACAAAGAAGAAGAAGAATTTTAGGCCAAAGTTGAGTAAGAAAGTTCGTAGATTAGGCAAGTGTATCCCATACTTTGTCCTTAGTTGTTTCTCATCTAAATTATGATATTATTATTCAAATGTTCTTCTTCGTTATGTTTCTACAGATGCATATCATGATAATTACTTCTCATATTGTATGAATGAATTTCATGATCAGCGCATGTGTTATATTTTACATGTGTTATATTTTACATGTGAGACTTTGTTCCACGATTTATATTTAAAAATTATGCATAGAAAAGTTATCTTGTATATTTAGTTACCGTTGACAAATCAGTTTGCATGTTAAAGATCTTAATAGTTTGAATGTTGTTCGGCATTCATAAAAGTAACATCTTTCTAAGGACTTGGTCATTTGAAGCTTAAAAACAGTTTTGATGGTCGAGTAGTTACAAACCTTAAATGTAACTGTTTCTAATGGTTGAGTAGTTGCAAGTCTTAAATATTCTCATTTCTAAGATATGATAGTCGAGTAGTTGCAAACCTAAAATTTAGCCGTTTCTGAGATATGATGGTCGAGTAGGTATAGACCTTAAATGTAGTCGTTTCTTAGATATGATAGTTGAGTAGATGTAGACCTTAAATATAGTCGTTTCTGATGGTAGAGTAATTGCAGGTCTAAAATGTAGCCGATTTTAAAGAAAAATTTGGTTTTAGATTTGAATACGTTTTGGGAATCAGATATAATGAAAATATATTGTCCCATATTTTATGCTTCAGTTTGCAAAATGCTCTCATTTCATTTCTTTTAATTTTGTTCGAAATTATATTTATTCATGTTTTCACTAAATTGTACCTTACTGAGTGAATCGCTCACTCTTTGTTATTTTCTTACCTTTAGACGATCAAGAATTTATGTCAGACGAGAAAGAGTAGAGTCGGACGGATTAGCTAGGAAGGAAGGTCGACTAGGATTTATGTAGCCATATATGATTGACCTTGATGTATTTTTTTAGTCATTTTGGAGACTTTTATATAATGATTCTGCTGTGTAAATAATAAGGGTATATAAATACTTCTACTGAATTTTAGGATTTAAGTAATTTTAGTTCTTAGTATCTCATATATTTTTGGTTATGATTTATAGCCGACCGACCTAGAACCTTGGATGCTTAAGTTGCGGCTGTCCTAATTATATGGCCGATATGATGACCTGTCAGTTCCCATCCTGTGTAAGCGTTGAATATTTAAGTCTACTTATTTATGTGCCTTTTGTGCCGAGGTGATTATTCTGGCTAAATGTATGGTAATTAACGGAGGTCATTGGTGGATTATGACCCGTTTTGTCACAGTTGTCCTAGTCAAAGAAGAGTTAGGGGATCTAAAAGTAAGATTCTCATTGATTTAGAAACTAGGTAACTCCAAACAAAGAAGACCCCCTTTAAGAAAACTCTAACCCTATTTCTAGGCTTACAAGATTGTGGTCTTAATTAACCAACCTTTAAGAAAAATCTGTCAAAAACTAAAAGTATTCAAACATCTACTTGAGTGGTCTTTTGAACTAGGTGAGTTTGACCGAGTTCCAAGTTTGAGCAATAGTGAAGAATTAGGCTCATGAAGATTTTATCATCAAAATGATGACTTTGGGCTCAAATAACAAAACATAGAGGAGTCCACTAGGACTTCCCTCAACACAACATTGCCATGTTAGACCCTCCATGTTTATGGGTTATCGAGTCAAATAGATAGTGGAGTAGGATTGGTCCTAACCTCTATTAAAGGTATCATGCTTAAATACTCCATCACGTTTATATTCCCATCAACCAACAGTGTGGTCGAGTATAAGGCAATCCCGATTGGCTTAAAGATAACCAATGAGTGCTCCGTCAAGAATTTCATCATATACAATGATTTCAAACAAGGGTGTAAATCAAGTACTAGTCAAATTTGAAGCCAATAACCCAAATCTAGCAAAGCATCTAAATAAGGCCTGAATTCCCTTGTTAGTCCTTAACATATGAGATCGTCCATATCACACACAAAAAAAAATTGAAAGTTGATTTTCTCTAAGATGGCGCCATTGGGTAGCTAGGAGTAATGCACTTGGAATATGTGAAAGATTATTCAAAACATAGTATTGATGAGCAAGATACAATTCTGCATGTGCCTAACAAGGCAATTTGTTGGATGAGTCTTTATTTGGAGTACCTTTGATCTGGCAAGCTGCCAAATGACTAGATGGAAGCAACTTAGTTGGCAAAGATGGCAAGCCAATACATGGTCATAGACCAAATATTATATTGTAGGTGTTACCCTATACCACATATACACCAGTTGCTAATTACCTACTCAGAGAAGTGTACCTCGGTATTTGTGGCACACACATAGGAGAAAAGAACCTCATCTACAAGATGATAAGGTAAGGATACTGCTAACTAACTATAAAATGAGATGTTATCAAATTTGTCAAAAAGTGTAACAATTTTCAAATCCATGGTAGCATCCTAAAGCATCCACTCATGGAGCTTAAGGCCCTTCAAGCTCCTCGGCCCTTTGCATAATAGGGATGGATATATTAAGGCCCTTTCTGGGGGAATCCGTACATAGTGGTTGGAGACCCCTCCGCTTGCAAGATTACAGAGTAGAATGCCACCAAATTCCTATGCTAGAGCATCATCTACTAATTTGGAATCTCAAAAATTATAGTCACTAATAATGACACTCAATTCTTTGATGAAATATTCATAAAGTATTATCAAGGTCTTAGAATCTGTCTAGTCTATATGTCATTTTTATTCATAGAGAGACTGATAAATGAAAGTAACTAACCAAACGATCGCTAATGGGTTAAAAATAAAATTGGACAATGCTAGAGGAGCCTATGTTGAACTCCCCTCAATACTTTCGGCATGTTAGACAACATCTAGGGAGATTACTTGGAGACACTTTTTAGCCTATAGTTTGACATAGAGATGGAAATTCAAATAAAGATAGGCTTGCTGAACTATTGAGTGACCAACTTTAATTAGGAGCAAACAACTCAACTCCTAAGGCAAAATCTTAACTTCTCAGAGAAAGCAAAGAGCATGAGACTAATTCGAACCTCTGTGTACCAATAGAGGATGACCAGACATGCAATCAAAAGGTGAAGGTGTGATTATTATAAGCTGGTGATTTAGTACTAAGAAGTGTTAAGGCTACCAAAAAATAGTGTACAAGAATAATTCATCCCCAACTTGAGAAGAACTATTCCTTATGTCAAGAATTCTCTGGATCAGGCATATAATGTTGGGTTTGGTCACTCCTTTATAAGTAACCCAACAAATTGGTTTGTCATTAGAGGATTTTTGAAAAGCAAATGATGAAATATATTTGCTGGAGTGGAAGTTCGGAGAATATTGGACAGTCAATGGAGGTTGACCGGCTGAGAGGGAAGCCGCTAGAAATCCGAAAGGAGAAGCTGAGAGGCAAAATGCTAGTCAACAGAGTTGACCGGCTGATGGAGGCATGCGACGGAGAAGGTGCGTAGAAGCTCCTTGGACAATGTGAAAAATGGCCGGTTAACGAGTTGACTGGCCAAGGAAGCCAAGGAAGCAAGGAAGGCAAGCAGCAGCCTTGGTGCATTTTGTCTATCAATGCGCTGACCGGCAAAAGGAGGCAAATGGGCGCTGATAATGGTGCGCAGAACCTGATGAGGGCTGAATGATAAACAAAGGGCTTCTTTAATACTCAAATTTGACTCAAATGATGATCTTGAGTTTGGTAAATATTTCTATTGGGCTCAGATCTATAAATATGAGTTGAGATTAAATGAATGACTTAGTTTGTCAAAGGGCCAAGCTATCAAAATTTTGAACAACCAGATATCCGCAGTCAAAATTCATCCAATAGTTAGCCAATCATATGGCAGGAAGCAATGAGTTAACAACCGAGCGAATGATTAATTCCTAAGCAACTATATGTGTCTAAGGGAGCATACTAGTCCAATAAAATGATAAATTAGTAGTATTGTCCATGTTTAATGGAGAAATAAACTAATATCTACTAGCTTTTGTTCAAAATTTTGTTTAACTTGCATCTCCAGTCAGGTACATTGACCCAAGACCATGACCTAGGAAACTAGAAAAGGAGCAATGGCACCAGAAGGATTATCAATCAATATCATTGCCAAGTCACCATGACCAACTTTGACAACATCCTTATGGAGGAAGCCAAGGACAAGCTAAGGCATTGTCTCCATTGGGACCAAAGACACCAACCAAGAAGCAATCTAACAATTCGAGCTATAGAGAGGAAATGGTCGTCTTGTAGACTGAGAGCTTGGATCAAGCTCCTAAAGAGCCAACTCAAAGATCAATTATCAGCACAGGCCATCTTATGGACTCCTCTAGGGCTATCCATTAGTTCGCCAACCATTGCTACAAGGAATGGGTAGAAGAACAAAAAGAGTCCTCTAGCCACAAGCCTCCTCCATTTTCTCATCAACAGTTGGTGCCACCTAAAACAAGAGAATTAAGATTGTTCCTTATCCAAGAGAAAAAAACTAAGATAGTCTTCATCACCAATATCTAGCAAGGTGTCTCTACTGAATCTCCTTTACTCCTCTGACTCAGTCAAATGATGCTTCAAAGGAAGTGCAATTGAGATGGTTACTAATCAATAACGGAAGCCAGATGCAATATGTGAAGAGATTTGAAAACAAGCACACCCATTCTATAGACAGCAAATCAAGCTAAAAACACTACGTTTTCGGCAATGAATCTAGTCAATTGTAACACATTCCAACTACTATGTGAATCTAATATAGAGAATTTCTGCAAAAATGACTAGTCATAGTATAATATTTGAATGACATATAAACATGACACAGTGATGCAGAGGACTTGGCACTTCTTGGCAAGAGACTACTACTTTAGTTGGAAAAAGAAGCTTATGTGAAGGATCCTATAAACATCCTTAAAGCTAGAATTTGAACTTCAAGACCGGGAAACAATGTTGGATCTAACAAAATTTTAACTGATATGAACTCGTTAACCTGACCCCTCAAAGTAACAGAAGGACCAAAACTAATCAGCATGGGCTAACAAAAGTCAGCCCAATGGCAATCTAATGGAGTATTGCATGAGAAGGAGTTTAATAAATAAATCCTAGTCATAGTTAGAATAGTTAGGGTTAGTTGGTTAGATTATTGGATAATTAAAACTTTAGAGCTAAACCATATTTTTTGAGATGATTAATGCTGAACCAAATGGGCAAGTCACAGGTTATTAAGTTGCTTTGCTAAGCAACCAGCTCCTCCTACATAGTTAGTATTCTACACCTTATCCAATTGTCCTACAGAAATTTATAATTTGTATATTCTAGCATGAAGAACTTTTACCATAATTTATGACTGAGAATATACATGATAGTGATTGACCTAAACAATTAACAACTAACTCAATTTTCGGGTCATATCCGATGACCTCTCTATGGAAAAACTTTCCATATATTAACTTTCATGCCTCTATAAAAGGCAAACCTATAATGCAAAGGAGGTAGAATCTAACTCTAGAATCTAGAGACATTGTCATCTTGTATCTTTGAAAAAACTTAAAAACTCTTGGAATATCAGGTTATTAGTTGATCATTATAATCTCTAAAGTAAAGTTTTGCAGTACTAAGTCTGCATAACAAAGATTGGAAACTTGCCCTCCTGCACGCTTCATCCCTTCCTTGAAACTTTGCCCTCTAGTCCTTTACTCTCTCGCTCTCTTCCCCTAATTTAATTGTTAGGTGTTATTACTAATTTAAATATTATAAGATAATTTAAATATTCAATCTTAATTTATCTAATACTCTTAATTTGATTTGTAATATACAAGGTTTGAATTTAAAGATTTAAGAATATAATTCAAAATATTTTAGATTGAAATTTAAATCTCAAATATACATCAATATCATACTCTCCATTTCATGATTTGATGTTATAAACCTTAAATTTTTGTGAGCAACTGCCTAATAATACCTAGGTAGTGGTGCCTGACCAAGTTGTGTGAGGAATCACCTTGTATCTTCTCCTCTGAAGATACGACCTTCCAACTGCCAAATCCTGACGTATTTGAATCAGGTCATTGCACCGACATACACACTTGCAGGCCCCCATCTCTTTGTGGCTGGGCAGGGGGCGTGCTGGACGAGCTTTATTTATAAATTGGAGGGTTTTCCATCACCCACCTAGATCGTGCTGTAGTACTTTTGGAAGTCCCACACGTGGGCGTAGACCATTTCTAACCAAGTTCCTGCAGAACTCTAGACTCAAATGGAGGCCTCCTTAGTCGCTCCAGTTTCCGACGATAGGGAGCAACGGGCATCATCCCTTCCATGTTTTGATCTGTGATCCCCTCGATAATTCTGTCAATGGATTACAGGGGGGAGGCTACTAATCGGTACCAACTATTCCCTAGTGCCTCCAGAAAGTCTCTGGATCAGGTTACCCATTTCTCCAACCTACATTACCAGGCTGTTGAAGATGTCATGATCACTAGGGGACGAAGATCCCATCTTCCTAAAATAAGCTAGAGAGAGTGGATGCTTAGGTTATGAGAAGTTGTTTAAGTATGGTTGCAGTGATGCGTCTCAAGAACTTTGGTGTTGACGCATTTGATGATTAACCCTCAAATATGTGAACCATGGAGCCTGGAATATGAGACCTACGCATGGCTAAGATAATCGAAGAATTAGTAGCACCCAGAGGATTTCCTCTAATATATACCCTTTTGTACTCAAGTTCGTTAGATGATTAAATATTATGAAAACATGAAAGTGTGGATAAAGAAAGAATGCCAAAATGAACAATGGCAAGAAGAGCTATCACTGGGCTGATGGCTGTTGGCAGCCTATAGATCTCCTGAATCTTGTTGCGGGGGACTGCATGATATTTAAAATATTAAAATAATATAATATATAAGTATTTTTATTAATTTTTCTATAAAATATTTAAATATTAATATAATAAAAAATAACATCAAAAAATACATTATTTTTATATTTTTAAAATAGTTGTTAATATTAGTTTTGATTTGGTAGGCTGCTAGCTGTCCCAGTGTGCAATGAGCTGTTGGCAGACTACCAGTTAGTTGCACCTAGCCTGCAACTTTTTACCTAATGGAAAAGCATTTTTTCAAAGGAATTTCACTTTTTACCCTTTCACCTTTTCACGACTGTGATATTAGAGCCATGAAGCATGCTTTTTTTGGGGAATTTATTTCGTCCTTTCATTCGGGTCATGCAAACATTTTCATAGAACCATATGATCCTTTCTAAGGAAAAGTCTATTTTGTGACTAAGAATAGTTCACTTTAACTAATCTAAGAAAATTTGGTCTATCAAGTGCATATATTTCTACTCCTTGAGAGCTTCATAAACTTTTCTCATAGGTCAGTACATTCCATCTAAGGGTGAACTGTTCGGCAATGAGGTCTTCCACCCTTGCCTAGGGTTTGGGCAATCCAATGAGAGAATCTACAACATTTGTCAATGCACTATCGATGGTTGGCCAACCTAAATAATCATTATTTGTACAAGAATTTAATGCTAAAATCCTTATCAGCATCTTTTAGTTTCTCCACCCGACTCACATTTGGACATGTTTTCATTGTGCTTGTTTTATTTGAAATCCTACTATCAAATTATGCGCTAGTAAATTTGAATATATGGCTTACAATTTTGTTTATAGATTTTATTTATCGGTTTCATTCAATATCTTGATCTAATCACCGATAAATGATTAAAAATATGATTATTACGTGTTATTTTTCTATCATATTTGCTAAATCTTTTTAAAATAACACATTATTAACTAGGTATTTGGACTCTTAAACAAATTAACAAGAACTTCTATAATAACCACAACTCAGTTGGCATAAATGTGAATCCTGTTTAAATATTCCTTCCCCTTGATTAAAGACAAACATCAAGACTATTAACCAAAAAGATAAAAGAAAATAAAAAGGAAGAATAAAGAGCAGAAGATATGAGGAATGATCATAAAAATATCCTGCATCAATTCTCTTTGTCGGATCAATATACCAAGTTATAAAATAAGGTTTGGTAAAATAGTTGTTTAGTAGACCAAATATTAGATGTATATAGTCCTATTTTTTTTAATTATGAAAAAATATTGTTTTTATAGTTTAAATTAGTAATTATTTTAAATGATTCTACCATCTTAGTATTATATAATTTTCTTCCACTCACAATAACACCAACTTCTATATAATAGAACATTTACTATTATATACTTTTCCCTCTCACACAATAATAACAACAAATTTAAAATTGGTCATTAGTCGTCAAGCTATAAAAATGAATTAATTGCTACCCGCTCCCCCCCCCCAAAAAAAAAAAAAAAAAAAAGATTTAAGTGCGTAGTTTTATGCATTGAGGGCTCCCTAGCAAAATGTGAATATAATAATTATTTATTTTTTATTATTTTAATATTTTAACTTTTTTGAGTAAAAATAATGTAAATTAGAGTTAAGATAAGTGACAGCAGCGACAACTATAAAGACTATGATGAGAGTCAAAGAAAGGAAGAGAAGGAGAGTGTGAAGTGAAGGTGCTAGCAGGAGGAAAAAAGAAGCCGTTGATGAACTAGAATTTGAAGTATCTAAATTGAGTATTTTTATTCATACAATTTAAATTTTAGATAGTCTAAAAAATATTTAGACGGTCCAATGCAATATCTTTTTGGTCATAGAGTCTATACATTAACATAAACACTTATTTAAAATGAAAAATTTTAGTGTTCTTAGTAGTTTTATCTCTTCCATTTCTTCGAAAATGCTAAAAATTATTTATTTTGATGTGTTTCTTAAATTTGGATTATGATTTAAATATTTTCATCTTGAAATATATATTGTACATGTTTACCATTAAAAATAAATAAAAAATTGATACATTTTATCTGTTATATTTGGATTATATTTTTTTTATTTATTCCTTTCGTCTTTTGCTCATATACATCCACATGAGAATGTAAGTTATAAAAAGTTTTGATTTTCAATAAATTCAAATGGAAATTTCTTAACTCTTAGCTTGAGATTTGATAATATCACGAGTGATAATCTAATAACTAATTTTTTATTTTGATAAAATTTGACAACTTAACATTTTAACAAAATGGAGCCCTTAAACATAGCTAAATTGAAATTTTCAAGAGCTTACTAATTTGACTTTTAGGACTAGTTGGATTTTGTTTTGTTATATTTAAATATCATTGAAGAACAATTAGGATGATATTAGTGCCATGATGACCATTTTGATTGAGATGACATACTAATAGTATATTTAATATTGTATTAGATAATGTTCTTCTCTAGAGGCATGTGGTGTATCGCTTGGTATTCACGTTTGTCAGCTATCAATACACAATGTTTTGATTATTGTAATGGAGTGGAAAATATTGCTTTAATGTATGAGGCTTTAGAAAAAGGCACATTGTTTAGATTAACATTTTTCTCTAAACACATTGTTTCAAAACATTTTTCTAATTTTTCCACTAATATTTCCTTTTCTTTCTTTTAAATTTAAGTCGAAACTCTTCCTTTTCTTTACACAATTTTGAAACAAACTTTATGAAATTCTAAATTTTTAGAGCTCCATGATCTTGTTTCTTGCTGCCATTAACAGCTTCACATAGGACTAGTAGCTCATCCCTTTGGAATATTGTTTACATTACTTCATCATGGTAACCACATGACATAGTAGATATTTATGATAAATATGACATTCAATTCACCATTATGTATGTTATTCCCTTGCAGGATGGGAGGGCATCATCTCCTCGTGATGACTTCAGCACCATCTATGAAACCTGCTTAAAGAATGGATTCTACATCATAATAGTCAAGGAATTTATGAAGATTTTGAAGGTGTTAGAGGTTCTTATCATACGACTCCATTCAAATATCATCTGATACTTAGTGGCTTTATGCATCTTTTGTTTGACATTATAAGCTCATGATAGATACTAAATTGGTAAAAATAATTTTTATTTTAATCTGGTTAATAATTGAATTTATTTGACCCCTTCAAAGAAGCATACAATAAGCGGAGGAAACACCGACTTCTATAAGAACCGTTTATTTTAAAATCTCAACCAACTGGATGTTATTGAACAATTAGACTGACTTGAATTCAGCTTTCTATGGTTTGATCGGAAAAATAAACTTTTTTGTGTCAAGCCTTTTGTGAACCTCATGAAATAATGTGCTGGAGAGTTGTGCAAGATTGACACCTTTCTCTCCCCAACTTCCTTAGAAGCTATGAAATGGTACACTATTGTTGGGGTGATGTATGGGGACACCTCTTAAGGTTCACCCTGTTTTTGGCCTCTCAAGCAACTATTTGGTAACTTCTCTAGCTACTTCTATTGCTGATAAAATATCAAGACAGGTTGCTATTTTTACCAAGCATTTTATTTGAAGTGAGAGCTAAGCAAAGAATCAAGAAGGCTGTCCAATCTAAAACTTCGGTCCTCACCTCTTCCTCTATGAGACCCTTAGAGGGGATGCCTATCTTGAATATTGATGAGAGGATCCAACATGTTATGTTCAATGAGGAGTATGATCCATGCTCTACAAGCAAGAGTGTGCCAATTGTTTCTACTCCCATAATCATTTAATACGGGATTATCATTATTCTTGGTTCTCCTCCTCCAGTTTGACTAGCAATGGACACTCCAATCACTAGCGCCATCTCCTTAGAACTGGAAGGTGTCATGGATGACATCTGCACTACAATGAATACTTATATCTATTCGATATCTCCTTCTGTAGGTAGCAAGGAGGTAAAAATTTCATGGGGAGCTCTAGGTTTTGATACCCCCATGTTTCAATTGATCTTGTCACTCTTTTAATAGAGGCGTGCATCCTCTCTTGGTCATAATATTTCTATCCCTTCATTTGAACCTGAAAAAGACGTTTCATCTCAAATTGCACAATAAAGTTTCGACCCTATACAGGATAAGTGAAAATAGTACAAAATCAAATATTCAATACACGTAAAGAATATTTGTATCTAGATGATACGAGTATAAAAATAAAGTAATAATAATAATAATAAGACAAACTTTTTGATGACGAAGGAAAAATTTGATACCCACGGTAATCGAGAAAAATCCTCTGGATTTTAACAGTCAGGGAAGAAATACACTATGAAAATCAACTTATAGATCGGATGGTAATAATACGCTAGTCTAACCGACCAACTCCTGTCTTGTGATCCCTACTAAAGAACTCCTTGGATTTGCCCACGTCAACGGAACCAGACGCCTTCTGGTCTTCACGGCAATCTTCCCTCTCGAGTTACTTGAATTTTCAAACATGACCGAATCACCTTCTTCTACGTACCGACGTCATCAACGAAGATAGAATGGTAAAAGTGATGGATCGATAAAGAGAAAGTGGTGAAAAAACCGTTGGCACATGAAACACTATGATCTAATTGCGATTTTCTCAATTTTGAGTAAGATTAAAGAGTGGTAAATGATTTTCACTCAAGTGAGATGGCTTCAAATTCATCAATCAAAGCATTAAGGCAAATGACATAAGGTGCACATATATAGAGGACTCGAAAAACAGTTTTCAAAAATCTGCCCATTGCCACGGTGCTTGAGCATGGATCGAGAGGGAAGGAAGTGAGCAACGAGCGCAAGGGTTCGGGAATTTAGGCTCAAGCGCATGGAGGTCGAAGCGAAATTTTGGCTCAAGCGGGTGGAGAGCTTACGGCGAAGCTGATATTCTTGGAACCCGGAGCAGACGATTCTGAGAAATATGTTGATCGGGATTGAAAATATAACCCGACATCGACACGATTATATATGGTCTGAATATACCATATAAAAATAATCCCTAGCAGAACATTGCGGGGAAAAGACTTTTTCACCTAAAACTTATACTTCTATTCTTAGATTTAATTTGGATACTACTTCATGATTGTTATTAACATGCTCTTTTGCAGTCCTTAGCATTGGACATCTAGGTTAGATGAAGGCTTTTCTTTCTTGATCAAGAAATTGCTTGCCAATCAAGGTTATACATTAACTCGACTATAGTTAGGGCCTCAGAGTGCAAAGCTGTGATTGCCAAGGCCAAGACATTAAGCCTTGAAGACAAATTAATCCATCTAAAAAAAGAATTGGCTAAGTAGAAAAGTAGATCTGGAGTGTTAAAAAGTCAAAATAACTTATTTGAAGACCGAGTTATTGCTGCAAAGGAAATAGCCAATTCTTTCAAAGACAAGGCATTCAAGGCAAACTAGCATGTTTCTAGGGTTGAACATATTGCTAAGGGATGGCTAGCTAACTACTAATAGCTCAATTATATTGTTGAGGAGTGATTGGTAGGCTGCACATAGCTTGAGGAGAAACTAAAGAGTATTAGATAAGAGGAGCTTTGTCTCTTAATGGATGCCTAGCTTAACGAAGGCATTAATCTTTATAAGAAGATAGCTTCTTCAGCGGCTCTTGATTTTCCCACCAGCTACTTAGATTCATAGAACTCATGAGCTATTTTGGCCTCAGAAGGTAAATGTTTTAAGGCGCATCAAATCCTTAAGTTTCCTCCGACCGCGTTCGGTCTTCCGCGTCGATCTTCCCTCTCGAGCCACTTGAATTGCCAAATATGACCGGATCACCTTCTTCCACGTACCGACGTCACCAACAAAAGTAGAAGGGTAGAAGCGATGGATCGATAAAGAGAAAGTAGTGAGAAAACTGTTAGCACATGAAACATAATGATCTAAGTACGGTTTTTCTCAATTTGGAGCAAGATTAAAGAGAGGAAAAGGATTTTCTCTCAAGTGGGACGGCTCCAAATTCATCAATCGAAGCATTAGGGCAAATAAAATAAAGTGCATATATATAGAGGGCTTGAAAGATAGCATTCAAAAATCTGCCCGTTGCCGCGGTGTTCGAGTGCGGCTCGAGCGAGAAGGAAGCAAGTAGCGAGAGCAGGGGTTCGGAAATTTGGGCTCGAGCGCGTGGAGAGCTTACAACAAGCGCAGGGGTTCGGAAATTTTAGCTCAAGTGGGTGGAGAGCTTACAGCGAGCGCAATGCTCTTAGAACCCGGAACGAACAGCTACGAAAATATGTTGATGCAGCATTTCGATAAAATATAACCCGACATCGACACACGATTACATATGATCACGGAATATGCCAACCATAAAAATGATCCTAACAATCTTCCCCTTTGCCAATTCAGTAATAAAACACATACAGTAAAAAAAGGTAAAAAATATAAGTGAAACACGGGTTCATACACCACCGAGATAAAATCCGTGCATATAAAAATATACATCTAGTGAGAAATAAAAATAATATAACAAGTAAATATAAAAATCTATACTGGCACTAATGTGTTGATCTGAGACTATCGCGTCAATACTATAACTATGTTGCCTGATTAAACATGGTTAGTACAAATAGGCATAATACATGATGATATAATATGACAGTAACAATAAAAAAAGAAGACAATCGACATCATCAAAATGTATGAAGGTAAGGCAGTAGAAGATATAGAGTCGGCAAGAGACATATACGCATAACAAAAATCCAATAAGAACTCCTCACAAAAATAGAAACTCCTCCTAACTCTATTGATAATAACATCTCCCGCTGTGTCCTCCTCAAATCACATAGTAAAACACCTTTACTCCCCCTTTTTGTCATGGATGCCTAAAGGATAATTGAGCTCACTCTTCTTGATCAACAATTTTTTTATCACATTTTATGACATTACTTAAATTTATCATTTGATCATTTAGATGTTGGATATATTAAATTAGATGCTCTATCTTAGAATTTTGTCGAAACTTATTTTGACGTAATGATACAGTGCAGTAGGGACGAATATGACTAATAATTCCACATCCATGACACGTTAAAACAAATTTGACATAGCCATCAGAAGGGTATATTTGCTTTCTGGTGGAATTAAGACCGAACTTTTTCATACTTATTAAATTTTGATAGTTTTATGTATGAGTACCCTTCTTTGGTGAACCTCTGGACAATTTGCCAATATGAGCAGATGAGAGGCTGTTTTCTCTTGGGATAGACGTGGATCGGACAAATACAGTCTTAGAATTAACATTGACATTTAAGAAATTTGAGTAACCCAACCCGATTTTATTTTCTCTTATTTTTTCCAAACCGAGCATATGGTCCAAATTTTTGGACCTATTTGTAAATTATTTCAAATCATTTCGAGCAGCCTCTAAATCAAATTCAAGAATCATGATTTTTTCAGAAAAGGAGTTTTTCAGATTCTCAACTTCTTAAACTTTTGAATCTAATTCGAATTTAAGATCTAATTTTTCTTTATCCATTTTTTCCAATTTATACTTTAATAATACATTTGTTTTCTTGATCTGTAGACATTCTGTAAAGAATTTATCATAAGCATCCTGAATGTCATACAGTTCAGATTTTGACTCGTTCTTAGAGTCATTGGATAGCTTAAAACTTACTTCTAAATGTTCATCATTTTCACACATTGAGGTTATAAAGGCCATGTACTTGACAAGGCCATTTTCAGAGTATTTTTCAACCTCTTCTTCTTCGTCATTACTTAAGGTCACATTAACTTTAAAGGTTTGACCTTGTTGGTATTTACGGCTTGGGATTCTGCACGATAATGACCAAAACCTTTACACTCATGGTATTGAACATTTTGAGTATTTTTCGATTTGGATTCTTTAAATTCACATCAATCTTTCTTCTAAGATTTAGGAGATCTTTTAAATCCTAATTTGGTTTGTCTTGATGAAAATTTATTATTCTTAAGAAATTTATAAAGTTCTTAACAAATAAGAAAAAATGAATATTGCTACATGATTCTTTATCGGAGTCCCGGTTTCTCTCTTTCCTAACAGATTTTAGAGTAATTAATTTATTTTTTCTAAACTGTAGAAGTGAGTGCTCATAAATTTGAAGGGATCCTACAAGTTCTTCGATCTTTATTTTATCAAGGTCTTTACTTTCTTCAATAGCGGTGACCTTAGATCTAAATCGTTCAGTGAGCGATTTAAGAATTTTTTTAACAATTCTATTTTCAGGAATTTGTTCTTCTAAATTAAATATGGAATTCATAATATCATTTAATTGCGTATAGAATTCATCAAATATCTCGTCATCTTTTATTTGTATTTCTTCGAATCTAGTGGTAAGCATTTACAATTTTAAATTTTTAACCAATTTAGTACTTTCATGGGTAATTTTAAGAATGTTCCAAGTTTCTTTTGATATCTCACACATAAAAATACGTTTAAATTATTTATGTGACGCAGTCATAAATACAGCATGTAGACCCTTACTGTTCCAATTGCATTTATCAAGTTTATCTTTTGTCCATGAAGACAGAGCATTCGACTCATCAACACTTTTGGGTGGGGTCCACCCAATTTTGGTGTTAACCTACACGCGCTCATCCATAGATTTAATGAAGGCTCTCATCCGAACCTTCCAATAAGTATAATTGCTCCCATCAAAGAATGGAGGTACATAGAGCGATTCACTGACACGCGCCTGGTCACAGACGGGGGTAACATTCGATACCAATTAAAAAGACATTTTATCCCAAATTACATAATAATAATAATAATAATAATAATAATAATAATAATAATAATAATAATAATAATAATAATAATAATAATAATAATAATAATAATAATAATAATAATAATAATAATAATAATAATAATAATAATAATAATAATAATAATAATAATAATAATAATAATAATAATAATAATAATAATAATAATAATAATAATAATAATAATAATAATAATAATAATAATAATAATAATAATAATAATAATAATAATAATAATAATAATAATAATAATAATAATAATAATAATAATAATAATAATAATAATAATAATAATAATAATAATAATAATAATAATAATAATAATAATAATAATAATAATAATAATAATAATAATAATAATAATAATAATAATAATAATAATAATAATAATAATAATAATAATAATAATAATAATAATAATAATAATAATAATAATAATAATAATAATAATAATAATAATAATAATAATAATAATAATAATAATAATAATAATAATAATAATAATAATAATAATAATAATAATAATAATAATAATAATAATAATAATAATAATAATAATAATAATAATAATAATAATAATAATAATAATAATAATAATAATAATAATAATAATAATAATAATAATAATAATAATAATAATAATAATAATAATAATAATAATAATAATAATAATAATAATAATAATAATAATAATAATAATAATAATAATAATAATAATAATAATAATAATAATAATAATAATAATAATAATAATAATAATAATAATAATAATAATAATAATAATAATAATAATAATAATAATAATAATAATAATAATAATAATAATAATAATAATAATAATAATAATAATAATAATAATAATAATAATAATAATAATAATAATAATAATAATAATAATAATAATAATAATAATAATAATAATAATAATAATAATAATAATAATAATAATAATAATAATAATAATAATAATAATAATAATAATAATAATAATAATAATAATAATAATAATAATAATAATAATAATAATAATAATAATAATAATAATAATAATAATAATAATAATAATAATAATAATAATAATAATAATAATAATAATAATAATAATAATAAGACAATCTTTTTGGTACGAAGGAAAAGCTTGATACTCATGGTAATCGAGAAAAATTCTCCGGGTTTCAACGGTTAGGAAAAAAATACACTATAAAAATCAACATATAGATCGGATAGTAATGACGCGCTAATCTAACCGGCTTACTTCTATCATGTGATCCCTATCAAGAAACTCCTTGGATTTACCCACGGCAACGGAACCAGATGCTTTTCGGTCTTCATGTCAATCTTTCCTCTCAAGCCACTTGAATTTTCAAATACAATTAAATCACCTTTTTATACGTACTGACGTCACCAACGAAGGTAAAAGGGTAGAAGTGATGGATCGATAAAGAGAAAGTGGTAAGAAAATCATTAGCACATAAAACACAATGATCTAACTGCGGGTTTCTTAATTTGGAGAAAGATTAAAGAATGAAAAATGATTTTCTCTCAAGTGTGACGGCTCCAAATTCATCAATAAAAGTATTAAGGCAAATGAAATAAGGTGCATATACATAGAAGGTTCGAAAAATAGTTTTAAAAAATCTGCCTGTTGCCGCGGCGCCAAAGCAGGCTCAAGCACATAGGGAGCGCACCGAGGGTTTCACAAGAAACCCTGTGTGCACTAGAGCAGGAAGGAAGTGAGCAGCGAGCGCAGGAGTTTGGGAATTTGGGCTCGATCGCGTGTTGTGCTTATGACGAGCGCAGGGGTTCGAAAATTTTGGCTCGAGCGGGTGAAGAGCTTACAGCAAGTGCAGTGCTCTTGGAACCCAGAACAAACAGTTACGAAAATATATTGATGCAGCACTTCGACGAAATATAACCCGACATCAATACACGATTACATATGTCATGGAATATGCCAACCATAAAAATAACCCTTACAGAGCCGATTGTAAGAAAACACTTTTTCACCTAAAACTTATACTTCTATTCTTAGATTTAATTTGGATACTGCTTTCATGATTGTCGTTAACATGCTCTTTTGCAGTCCTTAGCATTAGCCAACTGGGTTAGATGAAGGCTTTTCTTTCTTGATCAAGAAATTGCTTGCCAATCAAGGTTATACATTAACTCGACCATAGTTAGGGCTTCAGAGTGCAGAGCTGTAATTGCCAAGGCCAAGACATTAAGCCTTGATGACAAATTATTCCATCTAAAGAAAGAATTGGCTAAGTAGGAAAGCAGGTCTGAAGTGTCAAAAAGTCAGAATAACTTATTTAAAGACCAAGCTATTGCTGCAGAGAAAATAGCCAATTCATTCAAAGACAAGGCATTTAAGGCAAACTAGCATGTTTCCTGGGTTGAACATATTGCTAAGGGATGGCTAGCTAACTACTAATAGCTCAATTATATTGTTGAGGAATGGTTGGTAGGCTGCACATAGCTTGAGGAGAAACTAAAGAGTATTCACCAAGAGAGCTTTGTCTCTTAATGGATGTCTAGCTTAACGAAGGCATTAGTCTTTATAAGATGATAGCCTCTCCAGTGGCTTCTGATTTTCCCACCAGCTACTTAGATTCAAAGAACTCATGGGCTATTTTGGCCTCAGAAGGTAAAGGTTTTAAGGCACATCAAATCCTTAAGTTTCCTCCTCTAGTGTTGAATCCCCAGTCACTTAATTTGTGGCATGGCTTCATAGCTTTGTGAGAGTATAATGTAATTTGTATATTAATAAGTATTTCTTAAATTGTTCGAATCACTATCTAACCATAAATGATTATCATATAGAATTACTAACCTCGTTCCCAACTAAGTCATTAAATTATCATTGCTAATGGGAGAAGGCCCTAGTCCTTGACTACATAACTAAACATGCATGTCCCACTAATTGGTCCATTGTCACCTATGCACATGTATTTTCCTTAAGGTTTAATTATTAAGGTGACTATATTAATTGTTGAGTCTCACAAGCTCATAACCCACCTGATAGTTGACGTCTCAAAAGGGTATTGATTGTCTTGGTTTCAAACCCTTGAGTCCTATTGCATTTTGGGTGTAAGACCACATTTAGGGCCATACATTTTCCTTAAACCTCCACCATAACCACCCACTTGGGTCAACATGTTTCTACAAACAATGTATTGAAATCAACTACTTGACTCAAGATTAGTATTAGCCAAATCAATGTACTTGTTACAATTTACTAATAGACTCATACATGCAAACTTAAACAAAAAATCATTTTTATTAATAAATGCTCAAAAGATTTACATCATCCAAGCAAACTTGACCAAGGTCGGATGCACCTATAAGCTCCTAGGTTGCCCTTTTTACTAGTAATATTTTTGAGATGTAAGGTATTCCAAATATATGAGACTAACTTTTTGTTTTGGGTGCATAAATTATATGCTCTGTTTTGAAGTATTATAAATGTTATGAATGATTCTTCCTAGCTGGGAATAACTTATTCTTATGTGAAAGCATCCCAGTGACTTTAATATTCCTAAACACTAAGTTACTGACTTTGAAATTCACACATTCACCTTTCAATTGTAATATTGAGTGACCCTTTGTTAGCAGTCACCCGCAGGATTTGATCCACTTTTCTGGCTTCCTCAAAGAGGTTTAAATCCTAAAGAGTTAAAAATTTTTATCTAGAGTAAAATTTTTCACTTGTTAGCACAGTAAACTTATTTTTCATAGTATCACCGCTTTTGTTCAGTAATATAAGATGAAAGGTATTTCTTGAGTAGATTCTCTTAAAGCAATTTGGTATACCCAAAGCACAGAGGTGAGTTTGCCTACCCAAGCACTCCTAGCCTTACTTAGCTTAGTTTTTAAACCATTGACAATTGTCCAATCAGTCACCATTATCTATCCATTTGTCTATGAATATGATATTAATGTATGAACCAATTGAATACTCAAGCCCATGTAGTATTTATTGAAACCTTTACCTAAGAATTAAGTACCATTATCAATAATTTACCTCTAGTATCCCAAGTCTATAAATAATTCTTTAACATATAAATTCTATTGCATTTTTTTTTTTTAAATCATGGCCAACAAAGAGGCTTCTACCCACTTTGGTGACAATAATAAATCTTTTGGCCGGTCACCAACAAAAAGGAACACGGTATGTCAACCCCTAGTTATTTAAATGGATAAATGGCCTACAAGACTTAGAGCTCCATGTGCAGGTGCTTAAAAATACTACCATGAATCTGACAACTATCACACTTTTTGACAAACATCATAGCATCCTTCCTCATGGTTGGTTAGTAATAGTATTGTTTCATAATCTTGAAGGTCAAATTATTTTCTCCCATATGTGCTCTACATATACCCAAATGTATTTCTTTAAGTGCGTAGTTAGCTTACATTAGGGACAAACAGTGCATGTAGGGTATTGAATAAACCATTGTGCACAATGATCAATTCACTATTGTACACCAGCCTGCAATTTTTAGAATTCAATTTGCTTTGGCAAGATTCCTCAATTGTGATCCATCTTGAAGGTACTTTATAAAAAAGCTCGTCAAGTTTTGTTATCCAACACTTGGAGAATTTCATCATATCCGTCAATACTAGGTCTTTGCAAAATCTCTTGCATATCTCGTACGTGTTGTTCAAGGCAACCTAATATTACCATTTTGGAGAAACAATCAGTATTTTAATTATTTTTTAAGGATATGGATAATCTCAAACCTATGAAGAAAAGATAAAAGAGCTAAGTCCTTACAAAGATATTTGGCTAATATTAGAATGATAAATTTAAAGTTAGCAAATACTTGATTGAATAACAGCTTAGAATCACTATAAGTAGTGACATTCTTGACAGAAAATTTATTGGTCTTCTTTATCAAGATGATGTTAGATGACCAAGCCAAGTAATTAACTTCCTACGAAAGCTTCGCATTGGCAAAATTTTTCACTCACTTCTCAATTGGCCATGAGCTTCTCTTCAAAGCAATTTCATCTTTTCTACCTGATAGGCTTGCCTTAGGAATAAGGCTCAGCTTGTAAATTATCATCTCTATTAGAATTCCCATCATATCCACTGATGTCTAAATAAAGATTTTGGCTTTGCTGTGTAGGAAGTCTATCAATTTATACTTTAGATCTTGACCTAAGGAAGAACCAATCTGGATATATTTGTTCGAACCTGTCAGATTCAAAGGAACTTGAAGAGATGATTCGCTTGGTTGAGTCTACTAAAGAAATGTCTCATCCTAAAAGTCAAACTCTTCTATTTGTTTTAGAAGAGTTGAGCCACGAATCTACATCTAGTAATAGCTTTGTTTGCTAACCTAGTTCCCTCTAACTTCTCTAACCCTATATATATTTAAGAACTTTATCATTTTTAATGTGGGATAAAAGTGTCCGCTTTGAATATAATCAAGCTTGGTTGGCCCAATATTATGTTGTAAACTAAGCGGAGATCCACAACCACAAAGATTTAATCAATAGGAGGCTATCTTAGAATGCATTCTCACCATAACTTCTAGATATATGATTCCCTTAACTTGGAGTGGCTCATTATCTAACTTGTATGGTGGTCTATATGATGGGTTCATTTGATTATATTTTAATTCTAATTTAATAAATACATCAAAATATAAAATATTTTTTAAATTTTTATTATCAATGAAGACTCTTTTTAATTTACAACAGGTCTGGTAGACTCCATGTTGATGACTCCTATTACTATTTTATTTAATGATTATTTGGACGGCTCTTCATCATCATTGTCTTTTTCTAGTGTAGCACCAAGAATACACATATTTTTTGAGTTACCATTTTTAAATCAAGGTCTTAATTTATTAAGGGTCCGACAGTCCTTTATGATAAGTTATGGAGATATATGGTATAGATAATATTTTGACTGATCTCCTCACATTGAATTCTTGAGCATTTAGGTCACTTTAAAAATTTTTTATTTTAAATCTATATCAAAATGTCAGTCTATGTGTCAATGAGAGGCTTAAGGTGTAGAGGCTTGAACCCTTAACGAACACCTAGCTCATTTCTCTAATGCTTCGAATGGTTCATGTGTCGATGAGAGGCATAAGGTGTAGGTGCTTCAACCCTCAATGAACACTAGGCTCGATTCTTTGATGCTTGAATTCTTGATAAATGTCTAGTTCAACGAATTTTGAGATCTTGATAGGCTTGAGCTACTTCAAGAAAGTTTAGTTATGAATTTATAATAGAATGTTAGTCCGAATGTCGATAAGAGGCTTAAAGTATAGCGGCTTAAACTCTCAACGAACATACGGCTTAGTTCTCCGGTGCTTCTGATAGTCCTAAGCAGTTTAGTTGCCTTTATTTTTCCTTTTATCATCCCTAGTCTGTCCTATTCTTTTGGCATTCTTGCCTTTTGGCATCATTCATCCTAGTGTCACCTAGGATGTCTTAATGGTTCTGCTGAATTAGTAACTTAAAAGTGTCACCTAGTTGAATAGTCACTATATAGGCATTCAAATTTACCTTATCAATTAGTTTTGATATGCCTTTAACCTCAATATTTAATCATGTTAAAAAATGCTTTAGGCACTTATTGGAAGCCTGTCTAATCCTGACCATATAGCATCATTATTTTTATACTTCTGCTAGTGGCAAAGTGAATAGTAACTGGTAGACTAGTTCATAAAGGGTCTTACTAGAATTCTTTCCTAACCTGCAAAATCAAACCCTTGCATCTTCTTTTAAAATTAGGGGAAAACTTCCGCCAAATTTTGAAAATTGAGCAAGATGCGAAAGTGGTTTAAATAATCTATTAAATTAGTACTTTTATCGTACGGCTCCACCATTAACATTTAAATTTGAGCAGAAGTCGATACTTCTTTATCTCAGAGGTGAATGGTGTACGATCCAATTAAGTTATCTGACTAGCAAAGCTTCCTTGGAAGACATGCTATTCTATCCTCTTCATGTGCTCCTCTTCTTTAGTTATAGAGACAATTCTCTTAGCATCGATAATTATCTTTAATTTTGAATGATTAGCAGATAGGTCTAGTATCTGCCAAGTTGGGAGGATTCAAGGCATACTATCGTATGCCTATTCATCTAAGATGAAATGGCACCCAATAGTTTGAATATATATGGGGATTTTGTCATTTTAGGCTCTCTTCCTTGACCTCAAAGTTAAGACAACCTTCAAATAGAAAGGAAATAACTTAGTTCTGTGCCTCAAGGGCCATGAGTACCTTTGGCTGAGACTTGCACCCACTTGTGGCAGCCTAGAAGCTTATAGGTGAATGATCTCAACTCGATGAGTTTAGTAGTCAAATCGATCCTATAAGATATCTATAGTTGAACAGCCATGGCTCTGATTCCAGAGTGGCTAGTGAATGAGCATTTACTTGGATGCTTTTTTCAAGGAGGATGCTGTGAGAGGCGACGTCATTTGACAGTTAACTCGATTGTACATATACCCTTATTTTAACTATTTTGATCAGTTTATCAAAGATCATCGATTTATGAATTTTTGTTGGTATTATTCTACTTAGGTAGGAACGAGTTGTTGAACTGTGTTTTCTCACAAATAACACCAATGATAAGTATTTTAAATTTAAATTATAATTTAAATAAATTCGTGTCAAATTATCAAACCTTCTATCTGAATTCTTCATAGTATAATAGCAAACAAAACTCTAAAAGAATTGGAACTCACACATTGATAAATCTTGTGACTTTTAAGTCAATAAACTTCCAAAAAATCAAAATGTGGGAAAAATTGAGAGGAAGAAAAAGATAAAGAACTTGGCCCAATATTTTGGGGAAAAATAAGTGACTTAGAGGATTGTGTTCCATTCCTTATTTTTTAAAATTTGTCTACATTTTTAGGAAAAGAGAATATTACAGCCATACTGTTAATTGTTTACGGTTTCTTAAAAAAAAATAATTGGTCATGATATAAATGATTAAATCAATAAAAATTAATTATTTTAACTATCATTGTGTACGTTCTGATCATGATAATGATTGAAATTGTTAATGCCTAAAGATTGAACTCACAACGATGAACAATTGATATTGTTCGGCTTAGAGAACCTTATTTAGATTAACTACAAATTATACAATCCGTTCAACAGAACAAATTGTTAGATTTGATAAACTATTCTGCTGAACATTTGTATATGCGGCCATTAAGGCATATGATTTAGCCTGGCTTGTATTCTACTTAGTTTACCTTTCGTCCTCTCATTGAATCTTAACTTATTCCGACAAGAGTTGGGTCAAGATTGGATGTTGATTTCTCTAAGCTTAGAACTACCAGGCCAAACATTATTTTTGTCATTTGGGCTTATTAACCAAAGACTTTTGGGGTTAATAAATTGGGTTAACCCAATTAATCTTGTACCCAACACTTTCGAAATAGAAAAAGAAAGTAAAAAAGATGAAAAATATAGTACCAGGGTACCACAAAAAGAGATTTTATAAGTCTTCTAATGGAATTAGTGAACCATAAAAATAGTAAACGAACTAAATGGTTGGCCAAAATAAAAGATATAAATTACATTACGTTTTAGGAAGAACATATTAATAATAAAATATCTGTTCTGCTGCTTTATCCAACTCATCCAATTCGAAATGTTAATCATTCTATCGAACTGTGGCTATAAATATAATTAAAAAATGCAGAGGAAAGAAACTACAAATATAAAATATTGTGACAATTATAACTCTCAGTCAAGCTCCACGTTTCCACCTTTCACCCTTTCCACTCCACACACTGTGTTGTTGGCCTCGTCTTCTGTGTCCCGGCCTTCAACGGGCAAGATGTTAGGACCGGTGGGACCATGCAATTGTACTGCAAACACAACGAGCTGGTCAGAGGAATCTCGGCCGTCGGATTGATCTCGATCCCCGTCAGAAAATTGTGCTGCAGGTAGAGTGTCTGAATGGTAGCATCTAGGAGCCGGTCCACGAAGCAGGCCGGCACTTGCCCAGTGAACCGGTTGTTATTCAGGTATAGATTCTGCACCGATGAAAGCATTGGGGAAACCCCACCCCATAATCTGTTATAGCTCAGATCGACGGTCTGGGTCGTCACCTGATTGAGAGGCTGAACCGTCCCGTAAAACAGGTTCCTATCAATTGAAGGTGGATGATTGGGAAGCTGAATATCTCACGGGAATAATACCAGTGAACAGGTTCATGCTCAAATCGAGGTAATTTCTTCATCTTCTAGATTTATGTAGATCTAATTGTACCCTAAGTAAGCATCAATGAAGCTAAGTAGCTGGTGGCTAGATGTCAAATCTACCTACTAATCTATCATTTGGGACATACTATATATATATCTATATAGTCAACACATATTATCCATTTTTTATTGGTCTTCTTTACCAAGATGATGTTAGATGACCAATCCAAGTAATTAACTTCCCTGCTAAAGCCGGCATTGGCAAAATTTTTGACCTCTTCTCAATTGACCATGAGCTTTTCTTCAAAACAATTTCATCTTTTCTACCTGATAGGCTTGCTCCTAGGAACAAAGCTCAGCTTGTAAATGATTATCTCTAGTAAGAACTGGTAGGCTAGTTCCTAGAAAGTCCTACCAGAATTCTTTCCTAACCTGCAAAATCAAACCCTTGCATCTCCTTTTAAAGTTACAGAAAAACTTTCTCCAAATTTTGAAAATTGAGCAAGATGCGAAAGTGGTTTAGATAATCTATCAAATTAGTACTTTTATCATACGGCTCCACCATTAGCATTTAAACTTGTGCAGCAGTCGATACTTCTTTATCTCAGAGGTGAATGGTGTACGATTCAATTAAGTTATCTAACTAGCAAAGCTTCCTTGAAGACATGCTATTTTATCCTCTTCATGTGCTCCTCTTCTTTAGTCATAGAGACAATTCTCTTAATATCGATAATTATCCTTGATTTTGAATGATTAGCAGATACATCTAGTATCTATCAAGTTGGGAGGATTCAAGGCATACTATCATATGCCCATTCATCTTAGATGAAATGGCACCCAATAGTTTGAATATATATGGGGATTTTGTCACTTTAGGCTCTCCTTCCTAATCTCAAAGTTAAGACAACCTTCGAATGGAAAGAAAATAACTCAGTTCTATGCCTCGAGGGTCATGAGTACCTTTGGCTGAGACTTGCACCCACTTGTGGCGGCCTTCTTACTTTTTAACCTTCTTTTAGAGGTAAAAGCTTATAGGTGAATGATCTCAACTCGACGAGTTTAGTAGTCAAATCTATCCTATAAGAATTTTAATATCTTTGGCCTATCTATAGTTGAGCAGCCATGGCTCTGATTCCGGAGTGGCTAGTGAATGAGCATTTACTTGGATGCTTTCTTTAGGGAGGATGCTGTGAGAGGTGACGTCATTCGACAGTTGACTTGATTGTACATATATCCTTATTTTCACTATTTTGATCTGTTTATCAAAGATCATCGATTTATGGATTATTGTGGGTATTATTCTACATAGGTAGGAATGAGTTGTTGAACTGTGTTTTCTCACAAATGACACCAATAATAAGTATTTTAAATTTAAATTATAATTTAAATAAACTCGTGTCAAATTATCAAACCTTCTATCTGAATTCTTCATAGTATAATAGTAAACAAAACTCTGAAAGAATTGGAACTCACACATTGATATATCTTGTGACTTTTAAGTCAATAAACTTCCAAAAAATCAAAATGTGGGAAAGATTAAGAGGAAGAAAAAGATAAAGAACTTGGCCCAATATTTTGGGGAAGAATAAGTGACTTAGAGGATTGTGTTCCATTCCTTATTTTTTAAAATTTGTCCACATTTTTAGAAAAAAAGAATATTATAGCCATACTGCTAATTGTTGATGGTTTCTTAAAGATGAATAATTGGTCATAATCTGAATGATTAGATCAGTTAAAAATTAATTATTTTAACCATCATTGTGTACGTTCTGATCATGGGGTCAATTGAAATTGTTAATGTCTAAATATTGAACTTACGATGATGAACAATTGATATTGTCCAGTTTAGAGAACCTCATTTAAATTAATTACATATTATACAAACCGTTCAACTGAACAAACTGTTAAATTTGATAAACTATTCTGCTAGACATTCATATATGCAGCCATTAAGGCATATGACTTAGTCTGACTTGTATTCTACTCAAATTACCTGTCGTGCTCTCGTCGAATCTTAATTTATTCTTACAAGAGTTGGATCACAATTGGATGTTGATTTCTGTAAGCTTAGAACTACCAGGCAAGCTATTATTTTTGTCTTTCTGGGTTTATTATTAACCTTAGACTTTTGGGATTAATAAATTAGGTTAATCCAATTAGTCTTGTACCCAACACTTCAGAAATTGAAAAAGAAAGTAAAAAAGACGAAAAGATAATACAAGGGTACCACAAAAAGAGATTTTATAAGGCTTCTAATGGAATTAGTGAACCATAAAAATAGTAAACGAACTAAATGGTTGGCCAAAATAAAAGATATAAATTACATTACGTTTTAGGAAGAACATATTAATAATAAAATATCTGTTGTGCTGCTTTGTTCAACTCATCCAATTCGAAATGTTAATCCTTCTATCGAACTGTGGCTAATTAAAAAATGCAGAAGAAAGAAGCTATAAATATAAAATATTGTGACAATTATTACTCTCAATCAAGCTCCACGTTTCCACCTTTCACCCTTTCCACTCCACACACTGTGTTGTAGGCCTCGTATTCTGTGTCCCGGCCTTCAACGGGCAAGATGTTAGGACCGGTGGGACCATGCAATTGTACTGCAAACACAACGAGCTGGTCAGAGGAATCTCGGCCGTCGGATTGATCTCGATCCCCGTCAGAAAATTGTGCTGCAAGTAGAGTGTCTGAATGGTAGCATCTAGGAGCCGGTCCACGAAGCAGGCCGGCACTTGCCCAGTGAACCGGTTGTTATTCAGGTACAGATTCTGCACCGATGAAAGCATTGGGGAAACCCCACCCCATAATCTGTTATAGCTCAGATCGACGGTCTGGGTCGTCACCTGATCGAGAGGCTGAACCGTCCCGTAAAACAGGTTCCTATCCAATTGAAGGTGGATGATTGGGAAGCTGAATATCTCACGGGGAATGATACCAGTGAACATGTTCATGCTCAAATCGAGATAATTCATCCGGTTCAGTCGAGTCAGAACCCGGTTTACAGGTCCTGTGAACTTGTTCTGAGATAGCGAGAGGTATAGAATAGATGCAGGGAGGAAGTTTGGAGGAAGCGAACCGGAGAGGTCATTGTGCATCAGATCGACCCGGGTTAGTGATTGAGATAGAAAGTGAGGGAGTGAACCGGTGAGATGATTGTGAGAAAGAATTAAATTAGACAATGCCGGCAGTGAACCGAGTGATCTGGGAATCGAACCTGTTAGCTGATTGTAGCTTAAATCCAGGGTTTGGAGTCTCCTCAACTGAGCAAAACTCGCCGGGATACTGCCGGAGAGGAAATTCCTGCTGACGGTGAAAAAACGGAGGTTGGACAACTGTGACACTGTTTCTGGGATATGGCCCATGATCCGACCCGGAACGATGGTGAACTCAGCTAAGGCAGAAAGCTTTCCAATAGCCGGATCAATCCGACCCGACAAACCGGGGGCACCAGCTCGGAAGTTGCCGAGATTAAGAGCGATGACCTTATCAGAATTGCAGTAAACGCCGGCGAAGTTGCAGGGGTCGGATGTGAAATCCCATGAATCGAAGAAATTTGATCCGGGCACGTCCGCTAGTGATTTGCGAATCGACTGCAATGCTAAGAAATCAAGTGGGTCTAGAATTGCAGAAGAAATAATGCAGAAATTAAACAAAACTAAAATGTAGCAAAATAACATCGTAGGGAAAGCTTGCTTATTATCAGAACTCGTCATTTCTATGTAGAGAATGAAACACATCAGTGTTTTGTGAATCTGAAACAATGGATTTCTACGGCTTTATAGGGGAGAGAGACTGAGTGAGAATGACATATTGGCGTTTCTTTTTCGACCCTTCTTCCGTGAGAGACTTACCAGATTTCTCGTGGGGGCTTTAATGGGTGCTACAACGGAAGCAAGACAGCAAAAATATGCAAGAATCAGGTGAGGGAGAGAGAAAAAAAAAAGAAAAGCTTGTGAGGCGAGGCAACGCAAGGCATGCACAGCAGTTTAATTTCTTCCTCTGCAAATTTCTTCTTCTTCTCTCTCGAGGGTCTGCTTTTTTGACATGTATGCTGGCTTGCGAAGAAAGGAGCAAGGCAGAAACTATCTTATCCGCTGCCTCGGTGACAGCTGCGAGGCTGTATTTTCTTCTTGTTTTGGGTGTTGGTTCGGAGGTCAAACGGTTGTCCAAGCCCACGTGGAGAAAGCACTCAAGAAGGCTCGGTGACCGAACATCAGATTCAGCGTTCATAGAACGCACCAAACACGGACCACTTGATCAGCAAGAATTTAGATTAGTTATTAAAATATAAGAGATAAGTAATTTCAATATTCTTAATATTATTCTTAATTTTATTTTTATTTGTATTCTCTTTTTTATTATAATGTCAATTCTATATCATATTTTTTTATAAAATAACAACATAAAAATGTTATAGCCAATATATATACAAGTCTTATTTTAAATTTGAAGTTAATGGATAAAATATAAGTCCAAATGTCCGTAGTCTAATTAATTTTTATAAAGTTGATGTCTTCCTTAATTTATAGGTTTGACCCATATGACTATTATCTCATATCAAGGCAAACACCAAGAGGCATTAGAATTTAAAATTTGTGCAACACAAGAAATCACGAAGTTTGAAGGAACTAAGATCTTTATTAAAAATTTTCATCCGATTCTCAAGCCGTTAATATGTCCAAACAGGAAAAAGGGTGTAAGCAAGAAGTATTGAGTTCGTGATTCATTATATCTGTTTGTTTGGTAAGAAAGGAATAGTGACTCGATAGCTTGAGTAATCCATAAATGAATAACTGCATTGGTTGACTAGGGCACTGCAAAGCATTCCTCTTTAGGGGTAAGCCGGGAGGATGTTGAAGGTCATTGCTTAGTGAGTCAGTAAATATCTGATTGAAGGTCAATCCCTAACTCCTTTTTGTTTTTTATGATGTTGAGGTCGACAATTCCAGTAGACCAAAGGCCGAAAATGAGTTAATGTGTAAGTATTCCTACAACAGAGAACACATATTGTTAGCAAGGGTGAGAAACACTGTGACCAGCAAGCTTAGGGGGCAATGAATACTAAGACAGCGAGGCCATACTTATGGGCTGAGAGATGAGGGAGAACATTATTTTATAGATTAAACTGTCTACAGATGTCTAGCTAAATAAAGTATGAAGAACTTCCTTGTTTTTCTTTGATCCACTCATTATTATCTGGTGATTATGGGATCCTTTAATGGCGTAAGAATGAAGGAGAGGAGTCATGGCAATTGATCCTCTGATAAGTTATTAATGGTGTGTAAATCATAGGAAGCCAATCCTTTGACACTATTCTACACTTTTGCACTTCTTTGCTTATTGGCATATTTTCACCTTTCCTGGATGTGACTTCTTCTTTTACCTATGAGAAAACTACCAAGTCATCACTCTTCTCTTTCACCATTTTGGTCTTTGTTGCATCCAACAACTTTTTTGATGGTACAATATTTTTTCATTTTGACTGGATTTTAGTTTCTTGGAGATCTTTTGATTGTATTTTAATTGTCATCGGTTGGCCTTGGTCATCAAGTCTAAAGTGTTGAGGTTCAATACCCGATACACCTGACCCGACACAACGGAATAAACCCAAACCCCTCGTCAACTGTTAGCCACCAAACTTATGAATCAAAGAAACAAACAATGTACAATAATTTTTAATATAAAAAATTATTTTCAACCAAGAAAAAATTACAGGACAACTCCGAACAAATCCACTATAAATAGTACAGGTTATAAGAACCCCTACTAAATCCTTTCACTCCGAAACCTGATTAAAGAATTGTTGAATATAACTCCCTCTTAATACACTCAGTAACCTATAAGAGAAATACAATAAGAAAAAGAGTAATCAAATAAAAATACGTTTCCAAAAATCATATCCAGAATGACGTACTCGACTTTGGCAAAAAATGAAACTCAAATTGAATTTCAATCGAATTCTGGATCTCTTCCTCTTCTCTCTTCTCCTTCTCTCTTTTACCATGCAACCCCCTTTGTGGAGAAAATATTTTGAAAATATTGAAACCAAACCCCAAAATAGTGTTCGCGTAATTTTACAAGCCCCAGGCACGCTCGAGCTCCCATCCTGTGCCACTCGAGTACCAAGCCTATGGAATTAGCACTTAAGCACCGATCAAGTGCATATCAGGTACACTCCTTTTGGAATTTCTACCTCTTCGCCGCTTGAGTGAGTCTCGAGGGCCCGACTCAACCCATACCTCCTAGCCACTCGCTACACGACTCCAATCCTTGTACGAACCCCGTGCAGTCTTCTAATGACTTTTCGTTTGTTAGCACACCCATAAGAGAGTAATTAAAAAACCCAACAAACTTCCCCTAACAACCTTTTGTGGGGACCCTTCGCCTTCACCCGGTGATCGTCATTGCCTGCACTTCAACAACTTTTCCTCGAATGGGATCTCAATATTAGCCTCTATAAGCCTAAATGATATCCTCTTCCATTCCACCGAACCTAGAGCAGTCCCTCTTCCCTTCAGTTTATCCTCCATGGTCAAATTATTCCCCCTTTCACTCCTCCTATACCTCATCTTTCGACCAACTTGACCAACACCCTCATTGATCACCTTAGTTATATCCTTGACAACTGAAGCCGTCATCAAGTACAAGCCTAATCGCTTACTTTCCATTACCATAATCGAAGCACCTTTGATAAATTTTCAATAACATTTTCTGAATACCGTGTTGAAGCCTTTCTTATCAAACTTTTTAATTAAAATCAGATTTAACCTTAAATCCAAGGCATGTCACACACCTTTCAATATGAGGTTCAACCCATTGCTTGTTTGCAAACAAACATCCCCAATTTCGATGAACCATCTTTACCTATCTTTAATACTCCGTAGTATCCAAGCATATAGCTAGTGAAGAGGGACTTCCTCAATATCACATGGTGTAATGAGTCACTATCTATCACCCAATTCGTCTCCTAGCTCAGAAATCTCCATGTCACCCCCTCATGGACAATCTAAATGTCTCCGCAAGAAGCGATAAAGGCCCAATCATCTCTGTCCTGATTCCTCCTCTCTTAGTGCTTGCCTCTGCCCTCTTTCTCTTACTTCCTTTTGGGGCAATCCCGCTTCATGTTCCATTCTTATCACAATGAAAATACTCCATGTCCAGATGTTTGGATTGACCGTTGCTCCTCTTTGATTTGTCACCTTAGTCTCTCGATTTTCTGTATCCCCAACCGCTAGTAGTATCCAAGAGTCTTGACTCCTCCAGAGCCTCAATGTTTTCCCTCTGCTTTGACTCATTCAGAAGTAAGGAGGTAATGACCTCATCCAGATTGAGCGTCTCTCTCCCAAACAGCAACATCATAACAATATAATCGTAAAAGACCGACAAAGAAGCCAACAACACCAGCGTCTTATCTTTCTCCTTGATCTTTTTATCAAGTGTCGACATTTGTATTAAAATCTAATTGAACTCATCCGAGTGATTCTCAAAGTTTTTTCCTTCCAACAACCATAGGCCATAGAACTGTTTCTTCACATGCAATATTGTTATCAAGGATTTAGATTTATATCAACTTTTAAACTTTTTTTAGACTTCTACTAAATCTGATAAGCTGAATACCTCCTGAAGAGTGTATTCATAAGATACAATTTGATTGTACAATTAGCCAAATCCCTCTTATCTTACCACTCCTCCTCTGTCATATTCTCCGACTTGTCTTCCTTCCTCCAAGTGCTTTCACCATTCATTCTTAGGTTAAAATAATTCTCACCCTTTCTTGCCAAAGGATAAAACTATTTTTACAAGCCATACTTGGCATTCAAGTATCCACTTTAAAGAAAACTTGTCTAAAACTACATATAGGGGGCAAGGGGCAGGGGTCAAGTTATTGATGTGAGATGGATTCAGAAAAAAAAAAGGTGTTCTAGTTAAAATCCGACTTCGTTAGGATTATTTTAATATTAATTGTAATTTTAAATAATTTAAATGTAACAAAAATTAATTAAATATTATAAAATTTTGAAGGATATTTGGATTAGTTAGATTAATACTCGATGTGTGCCTGTACTGTCACTCAAGTATGGATTTAAATTATAAAATAAAACATATATATAATATATATATTTAATAATAATAATAATGGAAAATCAGAGGCGGCGGTATTGGGGGGAGAGAAGCAAAGGAGGGACAAAGGAAAAGAGGGGAGAAGAGGAGGGAGAGGACCGGCACAGGGCCACCACCGCCACCATCACCAGAGGTGCTGATGTAAAAAATGGAAGCCGGTAAAATCCTCTCTGTGATGTTACCCTCCATTTTGTGCCTCAGTGTAAATAGTGGAAGGAATCACGAACCGAAGGAAACAGCTGCCGCTGTCGTCGTCATTGTCGAAGAAATGGGTAAAATTGAGATAAGTAAATCATTCTATTCTCTTTATGGATGCTTATTTTGAGATTGCATGTACCAATTTTGGGAGAAATCGATTGAATCGTAAAAGGATGGGTGAAAGAGGTGCAGTGGAGAGAGAGAATTGATGACTTGCATGCGTCGCCGTCTGCTGTCGTGCCATCACCGGGTTGCTGACACTATGGTCGTCGTCATCGCTTGTGTCGAAGCCATCGTCGACGAAGAAGGAAAGTGAACAGAATGGCAGAGGCGCACATGAAGCAGGGAAGAGAACGGGCGGAGAGAGAAGAGGCACACACCGCAGGAGAGAGAAGGCTCGATTCAGGTATCTCGAAATATCCTTCTGACAAATCTACTTGTAATAAAATCGAGGTAAATATCTATAACCCTTATCATTAATCTGATTTAATATCTAATGTGTTATATATATCTATATATACATATACATCCTGATAATGATTATTTTTTTATTTGGATATTTGTTTTGAATTTGGATATTTAATTTGAATACGAGACTACTATTAAATTTTAGATCTTGAATTTCTATTAGATTTATTATATCAACAGTTTGAATTTATTCTATTATTTGATTCGATATTTATCCATTTGACCATCCCTCTAATTTATCGGACTCTTTTTATTTAGATATGATACTTGTTGAGTATTAGACTCATATTTTCTATTTTTTCTCTTCAGAGTAGAGGATTGAACCATATTAGAAAAGTAGGATAGAGTTTTGGTGCAGTATCGTATTTTTTGGTGAATTTTATATTTATTTAAATAAATAGTATCGATCGTATTTGATTTATGAATGGATTCTATTGGATTGTCTTTGGCAATTGGAGTTGGCTGCATGTGGGCCTTTAGATTGCGTATTATGATTTCTCGGGTGGATTTCTTTATGTGGATGTATTACTTTCATTATTTGGTTTTTTTCCTTTCGATTGTTTGGCACAGGTTATGATATTTTATTTGAACAGGTATCTGATGAGGTCTTGTACGAGTCATTTTTGGGACTATTTGTATATTGGTTTGTCACAATCGGATTTTAAAACTTATTATTATTTATTGAATTTATTTAAAATTTAAAATTTAAAATTTTAGGCATTATAATTAATTAATTAATTAACTTGCTTGAGTCGGGTTCGTGACATTTGCCCATTAAATTACTCCACACAAAATGGCAAACTCCTTGACGTTAACCCCATCAAATCACAGATTTTTCAGTCTTTCTTTGATACCACTTGTTGAGATTTAACACACGAATATATCCGACCCAAGACAAATGAATAAACTTGAATTCCCCGTCAACCATTATCCACCAAATTTGTGAGTATAAGAAATAAACAATATATAATGATCTTTAACGTAAAAAATCCTTTTCAACCAAAGAAAGAACCATGAGATAAATTCCGGACAAATTCACAATAAATAATGCCGCTTATAAGAACCCTTTCCGAAATTTCTTCACTTTGAACTTGAGTGAAGAATGATTAGATATAATCCTCTCTCAATATACATAACAACCCATAAGAGAAATATAACAAAAAAAGAGCAACTCAATGAAAATATATTTTCAAAAATCACTTCCAAAAGGATGTACCAAACTTTAGCGAATAACAAAACTCAAATCAGATTTCAAACTTCTTTTATTCTCTCTTCATCTCTCGTCTCTCACTGTGTGGTACCCATTGTAAATAAAATATTTCAAAAATCTTGGAACCAAACCCTGAAATTCTGTTCTGGCGATTTTATAAACCCCAGGTGCTCGAGCGCTAAGCCTCTGGAATTAGTGATCAAGTACCGATCAGGCGCGCTCCTTCTAGAATTTATACCTCTTCATCACTCAAGCGAGCCTCGAGCAACCGACTCGACCCCTTCCTCCTGGCCACTTATTGCGCGACTCCAATCCTCATACGAACCCCACGTGATTTTCTGATGACCTTCCATTTGTTGAGACACCAATAAATGAGTAACCAAAAAATCTAACATAGAGCGCCCTATGGAGCATCTAGTTGCCTGCCCAACTACTCTATGCTCCTTGTTTGGGTTTCTCAATCTCTTGATCCACCAATTCTATCCCTGAGCTCGAGAAGTTGGTATTAGGTTTCTTGATCGATCTTCCAAGCCAATAGGACAGCGGTGATAGTCCTCCAAAAGAGGGGTACTATCCCCATTTGAATTTGGATTTGTTTCTACCACATCATTTGGCCTCTTTCAAATGGAGACAAACAAATTGGGGTTTAGGATTCAGTGCTTCTTTTAGCAGCATTGGCATATGCCACGAGGATCGAGTTCTCCCTTAATAGAATAGCACAAGGTAACTCTCATAAATGTTTAATAGGTATAAGATATCATTTAAATTCAACTACAACAATTAAGCTTGACAATAAGAAATTTTATAATGTCGTTAATGAACATTAATCAAAATTCACCAAATGCTCCTTAATTGTTGCACAAGAAATGAAGTGTTCTGTTTTTTTCTTGATGCAACCTTTTTTTTTATCTTAAGGGGTTCAAAATTTTGCTAAATTATAAAAGAAGAAGCTCAATCACATAAGTACAAATTTAGCTGAACACTATCATATGTTTAGTGCTACAAAATTGACATCGCTAAAATCATTAATTTAATGGCAAATAATTTTGTTAATGAAAACATATAATTTAGTCTCAAAATTTTATCCTTTAATAGCGGAATTTTTGTCACTAATACCAATAATTTATTGACAAAGTATCTATCACTAAAGACTTGCTTGATCAAAATTGTGCAATTGGATCGGACAAGTCCAATGGACTAGAAATTTTATAAAGTTTAATTAATGTATATCTATGTTATAGATGAATATAATAAAAAAAAATTAGACCAAATTAGTTTTTTAGGCCGGGCATTATCATAAATAAAAATTATTGCTTCGGCCAAATCAGAATTATAAATGTTTTGTAAATATATTTATTTTATTTTAAATATATACTAAATTTTTAAAAAATTATTTCAATAGATTAGATTTTTATAATTAATATTTTTATAAAAAAAATTTTATTTAAATATTCACATATGTAATACTTAAATCTAAATATTATAATTATAAAAATATTTTATATTTTTAGGTACCATTATGTAAATATAAATTTTTAAATAAAAATATTTTAAAAAAATTCAAAGACCGGTCGAAACGAACCAAATATGCATTACGAATGGATACGGTTATGATTTTTTACACGGGTAATCGGATTGTGTTCAAGCTGACCCATCTTAAATGCCACAAATTTTTATCTAAACCAAATTTATATCTAACACAAATCTAATTTTAATCCAATTGGTTATAAACATGTAATTTCATCCACACAATTTGTACTACGTATATTTGCCACTAAAAACATAGAAAGAAGTTACAAGATCGTATGATTTGCTAATTATTTGGCATTGTGCCAAAAATATGACCCTAATAATGTTATTTCCAATGAGAAAAGATATAATTGATGCAGTGGAATAAAAGCGCTAAGAATATTGATATAGTAAAATAAAATAGCCTCCTTTATTTTAGCAACCTAAAAAAAAAAAAAGAAGAAGAAGAAGAATATTATCATTTTGAATATTTTAGAAGATAATATGAATATTATCAGCTTGAATCACAGAATGACAATCACAGTTCTTCTCCTGCAATATATTTGCAGACAGACATTCTCTCCAAATCGCCTTTTTCCCTCGTTCTTTCTGCTGTGCAATGCATTTCATTTCAGTTTGTTTGCATGGTTAAATGCTCATGTTCTACAGATCAACTGAGGTGAAATTCTCTTTTGAAGACACCATTGAAATTCCGATTCCAATAATTCAGTTTGTTATTTCAGAAGCCATTAGATACTGAGGAGCAGTGTAGTTGCTGCAATGACCACAAAGACGATGAGAATGTCTCTTGACTATCTCTTTCAAATTGATCCTGCAAAACATATCCTAAATTCATTCATCTAATCAATCCAATTTCCATTAAACAAAATCAACGCCCTAAACATTTCCTTTATTTCTTTTTCAGCTTAATACAATTCATTTTCTTCTGCAACTATGTAGCTACTGTGGTAAGAACTGATCAATGTAGAATTCGATCTCATGGCCTGGGAATATCATAACCTAAAACTGTTGAATTGCTGGAATCCATGTAAAGCTTGATTCAGAGTTTTATCATTCAAAATTCTGTACAAAGCCAGAAACCAATTATCAGGTTTTGGTCACTACCCATCGGATGTCTCAACAAATGGAAGGTCATCAAAAAGTCGCACAAGATTTGTACGAGGATCGGAGTGTTCAAGCGCACTTTGCTCACGCGGCAAGGGCAACCCGGTGCCGATTCCGAAGGACGTGTTGTGATTGTAGGTCATTTCTGTGTGGGAAGTGGTCGGAATGGAAGAAAAGCCGGAGTGGCTTCACTTGGCCGGAATGAAAAAAGGCCGGTGTGACTTCAGTTGGCCGAATGGTAAAGGGCCGAAATGACTTCACTTGGCCGGAATGGTAAAGGGCCAGAGTGGCTTCACTTGGCCGGAATGAAAAAAAGATCGGAGTGGCTTCACTTAAACGGAATGAAAGAAAGGCCGAAGTGGCTTCACTTGGCCAGAGTAAAAATTTCCTATGAAGAAAATCCGAAGTAGAACTTCCGGAGAACTTCTCAATGCCGGAGAGATGAAAATCTGCCATAGTGATTTTTTGGTAGCAAAGATGAGCAGGTGAACAAATCTGGCATGCAACAAAAAGTACCTGCAAAGTTAATACATACAGTAGAGCAAATAGTTGACTTTTCAGAGTTAGTAGCCGACCTTATAAAGCTAATCAACTGTAAAGTTCAGGACAGGAAGGCAACATTGTAAAGTAGATAGCAGGTTTGTAGTGCACGCAGTCATTTTATAGAGTAGGTGTCGTCCGGTGCATTTGTATATATATATGTATATATATATATATATATGTACATTGCTACATTTTAGAAGTGAGAAGAAATACTAGAAAAATAAAGGAATAGTGCTTTACTCTTATTCTCTATTCTTTTAGGGGCTTGTGTAGTCAATATTTTTATAACTAAAATTTACATAGTAAAATATTTATGAATTAAGTATCCCGTAATTTTTTTTCTATTATTCAGAAGAGAATTTTTCATGTAAAACTGTGTATTTTAATTTTCTCCTATTCATTGTTGTGTGCGTGTGTATTCGTCATCTTTGTTCTCTTGATTTTATTGACCGACCAGCATTCCTCCCCAACAGGACGACCCGGTGCCAAGGCAGAGAGGCAACCGGACTGCCAAGTCCGATAGGCGACCAAACTATTAAGTTCGAACGGTGACCGGACTGCCTAATCCGAAAGGCAACTGGACTGTTGAGACTGAAGAGCGACCAATTGTCGAAATCGAAGGACGATCGGACAACTTATGTTGAAAAATGTCTGGCTATCGATCCCAATGGCTCATAAGAAAAGGTGTACGAAACTCGCTTCAAGGTTTATAAAAGGAAGTGCGATTGAGAGAAAAAAAGATGAGAGACACAAAGCGAAAATACCACTTTGTAGAAACTGACAAGTGAGCGCCGTCAGTGAAAAAAGAGAGACGGAGAGGAAAAGCAAATAAATACCAATCCATTTCTTCTTCACTATTGCTCGAACTTGTTTGATTCGAGGTATTGAATCAATGTAATTTGTATTTGGGGTTTGTGTAATCGATTTTGCATGGTGAACATTTCGGACATCTCATCCGGTGGTTTTTCCCTCTTACTAAGAATAGGGTTTTTCACGTAAATTATTTGTGTTTTATCTCTTTATTTTTGTTATTGTTATGTGCCTCCTGTGCATTGTCGTTGTTGTTCCTCTTGATTCATCTAAGTCGCAGCGGATACTCCCAACACCAATATCAAAATTGAAGAATTAAACCGAGCTATGATGCCAAGATGGAACTACATAATTTTCAGCACAATTGTCGAACCATGACACAAAAACGGCAGATTGGCAGAAGCCAATCTGAATGACAACGCAGTTTCTTAGAGTAACGAAATCACAAAACTGAACTCTGTTCAGCTCAGCATCACATTTTAAGAGACACAAATCCACCTATAGGCAATTGCACAAGTTAATTCATTGTTCATTGAGCACTCCAAATCTTAATAAATCTATAGAATACAGTGAACAATTTCCCTCACACTAGAAATAAATCTATAGATTTTACAAAGTGGTATACAACAAGATGAATTATAAAGTAGAATTTACTACAGTATCACTTTATAATAGCCTATTTCTTTCATGCATGCACATGTCAAAATCAACAACCAAAACCAAAGCTAATGTTTCATCAAAAATCAAAGTAACGTAAAACAGAGAGCAAGAAGAGAGAGATACCAAAGCCAAAGCTCCAAGCAACACGAAGTGGATGTTTCTGCAAGAGATTCATTGATTGTGAGCCGATTGATTTCTATCAAAAAATTAAAACAATCATGTAAAAATCATTTGTTGGTCATTTTATCATTTTGTTACTATTTGATGATATGTTGATTGCTATCAGAAATTCTGTTATGATGAATGAATTAAATTAGTTAAACAAACCTTATTAGAGTAAATGAATTGGGTAGGCACCTATGATGGTTTGGCCAAACCTGAACCAGTGGTTGGTCAAAATGTGGCTACATAAAACCAACCATTTGGCCTGGTCAGAGATTATTTTATAATTACTTTCATCCTCATCCTCTTAGGATTTCGATTCATATATGGAAAGATTTCTTCTCTTTTGGAAGAGAAGAAGTAAAGAAAAAAGGATGAAAAGATGGGAAAAAGAGGAAAACAGAAACCCACTAAATTCTTCAAGATTATTGGCATTTGGGTTGTAGAAAATGAGATTATATATATATATATTTGATTATGATCCAATCAAGAATTCATTTTTTTCGAAAAGAAAAACAGTAATTCAACCATAATCAAAAGTTTTTTTTTTTTTTTTTTGCATATTATATAATTTGTTTTATTTTACCTATTAGATCTTTTTCCTTCACCAATATCAGAGACAATTTTTTTGTGGTTTTTCGGAATTTTTTTAACTTTTCATACTTTATGGCTTGTTAACGGTGGTTTTTCACATACCTCTTCCTAAGCTATGAAAATTTATGGAATTAAAGTCTTAAAGTTTTTGAATAATTATGTAAAATATGGTTTTATAATTCTTCATGATGAAAGAGAAATATGAAACCCTAATTCACAATTTTAAAATTTCGGAAACATATATTTTACTACATAATATATTTTTAGAATAACATTTTTCATAGTTGCATGGTGTTTTTCATAATCTCTCCATCGGTACCATATTCATGATTTTTAGATTTGAGGATCAAAATTTATGAATTTTTAAAAATTTAAGACACAATTGCCATTTCTGCAATTCACAAGGACAAACTTGTAATCCCAACTCCTCGGCTTCGTGCAAATTAGTCTCATACCCCTAATCTAAAATACTAGCAAAAAAATATATATAAGAGTGAGTCTAATACTCAATAATATATATATTTTTAAATATTGATATATACTAATGAGACGTGTTGCAATCATGCCATGATCGAAGCCTAAAATATAGATAGCTTTATTTTCTAATAAATCAAGAAAAATCTAATAAATATGCTAAAGTGATACTGACATATAAAAAGGACAAATGATTAATTATGAAATTACCAATAAATAGCGAATGACAAAATTTGAATTATAATTATTCTTATACAACCGAAATTTATACGCTACTTAACGACCCGTGGGTGGGCCCACAACATATAATTTATATAATAATGGCTGAATGCCACTTTTTTGACCCACAAATAATAAGTTTGACTTTTGATTTACTAATAATATACTAAAATATTTTTGAATATATTCCGTAAATCTTTTATAATTGTTCATATTTAATCAAATTAAAAACTCCATTCTACTCAAATATAAATATATTTTTTATTTTTTAATATCAGAAAAAATAATTTTTTCATTAAAATTTATGCAGAATTTTTTTTAAAATTATATGACATGTAGAAAAAATTATGAACATGTGACGTATCGTATTACCAATCAAAAATTCAGCAGAATTTTAACTATAATATGAATATCGACCTAATAGAAAACATGTAAATACCTTGCAATACATATAAAATTTCATGCAAACACCAACACAGGATCTAAAAATCTATATTTCCACTACACAAAAGCCGTAACAATACATCACTCCGGACTCTAAGTTGGAACAGAGAGATGACATTAAGTCTCTGAGTATCTTTCAAAACCTATGGAAGCAATCTAAAGATCCACATCTTATAATCTAACTGAACATATCACTATGACTGAATACAGACAAAAGGGCAACATAAAAATATACAATCTTCTTATTTTCAAAAGAATCATCAACTAAGCCCAAAAATATAAAATAAAATTCTTCAAAGTATAAAATGCATCATCTCCTTGCCTAAACTAAGTGCTGACTCCTCTACTCTTTCTCATCAGGCAGAAATTCGTGCTAATCATCTGAGGGGGGTAATAAAACAGTAATTAGTGAGCTAAAACTCAACAATGTACAATATAACAAGGTACACTGAGATTTTATTTTCAAAACATAATAATGCATGTAGGAAGGAAAGAAAGGCATATGAGTGGTTATGCATCAAGAATACAAAAATATGCTTCCGTAAATACTTTTCAAGTCTTCCAATCCTTTTTTATTTTTCTCTTCTTAATTTCTCATATTTTATTTGAGGCTTCATTCGTTTGGAGGCCAAGATCAGTAGGCTTCACTAACAAATGAGCGATCAGTTGTAACCTGAATTGTATTTACTCCTACACAATCACAGGTCATCTCCTCCTACTCAAAACCCCGAAGCAGGTTGTCTACATACAATCCCACTAGACGGCGTTAATTGCCGCAAGCGAGTCCAAAACAGACAATAACCATCCACTATAATATATTAAGACATGCCAAGAAATATCTCCCGCTGTGAAATATAGTCAGGATATACGGCCAGAGTAATTATTGAGTTTTCACTATAATATTTATGGCATGTCAAAATTTATTATCCGTAATCTTTGGTCTATGTTTTTAATTCCTTATTTCATTAGGGAATTCTATCTTACGGACAAAATCCTTCGTTCTCAATCTGCTGAAGAACGTTTCATAAGCCAATCAATTTATCGTTTCGAAGAACAGTTTATAAGTCCATTACGTAATTGCAGAATTTCCTCCATCATCAGATTTCCTTTTCCATAAGCATAATTCGATACAGATTTTCATATTTTCGTGAATTTAGGTCCTCACGTGTTCATAATTCCATATATAAACTATTTAGAGTTTCAAGAGTTAAGAATTTCTTGCCATATCAAGTGAATCACGATTTTAGAGCGTCCGATCATTAAATTTCTTCACAACAGTTTCGTATCATGATTCCAAGGTATACAAAATTAGCATATTCATAAATTATGAAATTAAATACAATTCAATCACATTTATAAGTTGGGGGATGTTCTAAGTCGAATTTATGCATAAGTTTTGCAGGAAATCGGTCGAAAGGCGCGGAGCACGGGTTTGGGTTCCAGTGTGCGTAAACCGCACCAAATGCAGGAAATTGATCACCAAATCAGTGGAAATTCATACCTAAGTCATAGGTTTCGATTATCTAAAGTCAAATCATGCATAAAATCCAAAATAAATGGTAAATTTGGTCCAAGTGCCGATTAGGATTCCAAGATAGGAAAAACTATTCAAATCTCGCTAAACGGACATGAAATCAAAGTATGTTCATGCTGGAGATATGGGTAATACGGAAAATAAGCTTAATCGGGTATCAAAATAAGGATGCCAAAAAAATTGAGATAAATTTACGAATAAATGAGAGAAAAGGGTATGAGTACACTTACCTCGACCAGATCTACCACTTCTTTAACTTGCTCGAGCTCAAAATCGGACCCGAGGACCTCGTTTTGCTCCTTCTCTCTCTACTCCCTCTCTCTCTCTCTCTCTCTCTCTCTCCCCTCTTCTTCCTTCCCGCTTTTGTTTTCCCGAAACCCCTGAATCTCCTTTCCCTCCTCTTATGTTACTTTGTTATAATTATTATAAATATATATATATTAATTTTTTTTTTAATCTCAAAACTCAAATCAGTACTCGGGTGACCAAATGGACACACTTTGGGAACCAGCTCAACAAATCCAAAAATCCTTCAAAATTTTATAATATTTAATTAATTTTTATCACACCCAAACTATTAAAAATAATAAACAAGTCCAACTAAATCAAATAAAAATTCGGGATATTATATTTTTTTTTTCAACTTATAAAAATTTCATCCTCGAATTTAACAAATCCTAGGAATTAATTAAAGCTATATACCTCAAAATAGATGGGGATACTTCTCCTTGATCTCGTCCTCTCTCTCCCATGTCACCTCCTCTAGCGTGTGATTTCTCCATAAAATCTTAACTAGAGGAATTGTCTTCGTCCGAAGCACTTGGTCTCCATGATCCAGAATCTGCATGGGCTCCTTGACGTATAACTACTATTCACTAATCAATAAAGGCGCATAGTCGATGACGTGAATAGGATTATAGATATACTTCTGGAATATAAACATGTGAAAAACGTCGTGCACTTCTCCCAAAGATGGTGGCAATGCCAAACAAGAAGACACCTCCCCCACTTTCTCCAAAATATCGAACGGGCCAATAAACCTTGGCTTCAAGTTTCTCTTGAACCCAAATCCAGATACGCCCTTCGACAGCGAAACCTTTAATAAAACAAAGTCTCCGATTTCAAATTTCAGCTCCAACTTTCTCCGATCATCATAGCTTTTCTACTGGCTTTGGACCACTTTCAGCTTCTCATGGATCAGTCTAATCTTTTCAGACGTCTCCATAACAATCTCTGGCCCCATAAGCCGTCTATCACCGATTTCTTCCCAATGAATCTGCGAACGACACTTCCTTCCATAGAATACTTCGAATGGGGCCATCCCAATACTCGTCTGGTAGCTATTATTATATGTGAACTCTGCCAAAGCTAAATGGTTATCCCAATTGCCCTTCAACTCCATAACCGCAACTCTTAACATGTCCGCCAAAACCTGGATGTTTCGTTCAGATTATCCTTCCATCTGTAGATGATAAGTCGTACTGAACTTCAAATCTGTTCCCGACTCACAATACAAACTTTTCCAAAATTTTGAGACGAAACTCGGGTCTCGATATGACACAATTGTGGCTGGAATCCCGTGCAATCTCACCACCTCATTAATATACATCCTGGACTAACCTATCCCTCGAATAAGTCATCCGAATAGCTAGAAAGTGCACTGATTTCGTGAGTCAGTCAATAACTATCTAAATGGCATCATGGTTCCTAGGCATCCTCGGTAATCCCAACGCAAAATCCATGGATATATCGTCTCACTTCCAATTAGGGATAGGTAAAGGCTGCAAAAGACTGGATGGCTTCTTACGCTCGACATTCAGCTACTGATAGACCAAGCATCTCCCCACAAAGGCCACAATTTCTTCCATATTTCGTCACTAGAATATCTTCTTTAGATTCGAATACATCTTATTAATTCCTGGGTGGATCGTATATCTAGACTGGTGAGCTTCCTTCATAATCTCTTCCTTCAAATCACCAACATCGGGCACGCAAATTCGGTCCTAGAATCTCAACACTCTGTCGACTCGAACACTGAAATCAATCTTAGACTCTTGGCTCAAATTTCCTGCAACTTCGGCTAAAACCAGATCGTTCATTTGCTCTTCTTTAATCCACCTCAAGATATCCGGCTGGACACTGAAGTGCGATAAAATCATCCGATTTCCTTGAGCATATCTCTGAACGTCAAATTGCTTCATGCATTCCAACATCACCATCTCCTTAATCCTCAAATGAGTTGCAAAACATGATTGACGGTTCAAAGCGTCCGCCACCACATTGCCCTTACCCAGGTGATACTGGATTTTACAATCGAAATCCTTTAGATAATCCATCCATCTCCTACACCTCATGTTCAACTCTTTATGGGAAAAGAGATACTTAAGGTTCTTGTGGTCTGAATATACCAAGAACTTCTCACCATAAAGATAATGCCTTCAGATTTTCAAAGTGAAGATTACCACCGCAAGCTCCAAATCGTGCGTCGGGTAGTTCTTCTTGTAGATCTTCAATTGCCTCGATCCAGAGGCTATCACCTTCCCGTACTGTATCAGAACACAGCCCAAACTCGTCTTTCTTGCATCGCAATAAACTTTGAACCCTTAAGAACCTTCCAGAATCGGTCAAAATCGGGCAGATATCAACTAGTTTGTCAGCTCCTAGAAGCTTTGTTCACAATCGCTCGTCCAAACAAACTTAACGTCCTTTTTTCATTAAGCGAGTCAATGGCATAGAAATCCTCAAGAAGCTTTCCACGAACCTCCAATAATAACCCGTCATCCCAAGGAAACTCCAAACCTCGGTTACCGATGACGGTCGGCTCTAATTAACAACAGTCTCTATCTTTTTCGGATCCACAAAAATGCCACCATTCGATATGTTGTGACCCAAAAAGGCAACTTCTTCCAGTCAAAACTCACACTTCTTCAACTTGGCATACAATTTCTCCTTCCGAAGCGTTCGAAGTGTAATCCTCAAATGTGTGGCATGCTCATCATAGCTCCTTATATAGATCAATATATTATCAATGAACACAACCACAAACTTGTTCAGGTAGGGTCTAAATACCTGATTCATTAAATCCATAAAAGTAATCGAGGCATTCGACAACCCAAATAGCATAATTAGAAATTCATAATGCCCATACCTCGTCCGAAAGGCTGTCTTTGCTACGTCCTCTTTCTTAATTTTCAACTGGTGGTACCCCGAACAAAGATCAATATTTCAAAATACTTGTGCTCATCGTAGCTGATCAAATAGGTTATCATCCTTGGCAGAGGATATTTGTTCTTAATGGTGATCTTGTTTAGCTCCCGGTAATCGATGTATAGCCGCAACAATCTATCCTTCTTCTTAACAAATAGCACCGGGGCACCCTAAGGAGATACGCCCAGCCGGATGAATCCATTATCCAGAAACTCCTGTAGATGCTGCTTCATTTCTTTCAGTTCAGCAGGCACCATTTTATACGGTGCCTTCAAAACGGGTACCGAACCAGGAACTAACACAATTTCAAATTCAATTTTTCAATTGGGTGGCAACCTAGGTAATTTTTCAGGAAAGACATTCTTGAACTCACTAACCACTAGGATATCCTTAGCCGGCACACTATGACTCTCAATGTGCAAGCATAAGCTAAATAGGCTTGACATCTGGAATCCATCAAGTGATGAGCGTGCAAAGCTGAAACAAAACACAGTGGCTCCTTCCACACTATGCCTTGGAAAAAGAACAGTTCGCAACCCAGAATAGCGAAGTGAACTTGCTTATGAAATCAATCCACCTTGGCGTGATAACTTACCAATCAGTCCATACCCAAAATCACATCAAAATTGTGTATCTCAAGCAAAATCAAATCCACCATCAACTGCAACCCGTAAATCCAAACTTTATATCTCAGATATAAGATATCCATAACCACCGGCGATTCTGAAGGTGTGGAAACAACCAGAATATGATCTAAGATCCTCAGAGGAGACAACAAGGTATTCACAAAATTTCGGGAGACAAAGGAATGGGTCGAGCCCGAATCCAAAAGAACATGCACAGGAGTACTAAAATTAGTAGTAGCACCTTCTACCACATTTGGGGACGCCTCCGCATCCCGAGCTATAATTGCAAAAGCCTTCCCAGGAGCGATTGGTTTCTTCTCCACTTGCCTCCTCAGAATAGGGCAATCTATAACCATATGGTCGGTCTTGCTGCAATTAAAATACACACCCATCCGCTTGTAACATGTCTTTCCTTGGTGGAGCTTCCCACAATAATTGCAAACATTTTCAGCTACCGGCAAACTCGGTGCTGCAGCTGCTAGATGAACTACCTTCCTATTTCATTTATCATCAGACTTCATCCCCCTCAGAGGCCCTCCAAATCCCAAACCTTGACCAACGGTTGGACTTTCTCGATTTTCTGACATCTTCACAAAATACTTCTGCTACTCTAACTCTTTCTCAAAGATGAGGGCCCAGTCCAATATCTCTCCATAATCGCGTAACTTATGCGTAACCAACTGCCTGCTGATGTCATCCCTCGGTCTGGACTCAAACTTCCTGACTTTCCTAGCCAGATCATCTACTACGTGCGGGGCATACCGGGACAACTCTAATAATTTGACTGCATACTCAGCCACAGTCTGATTCCCTTGTCGAAGCCGTCAAAACTCATCTTTCTTCTTTTCTCGCAAGCTAGTCAGAAAATATTGCTTAAAAAATTCTTTCTTTAATATTTTCCACGTAATCTGATCCTTAGGAACTTCCATGGCTCCTTTCTGTACTGCCCACCAATGGTCGGCCATCCATTTCATTATGTCCAGATATTCTTCTTCCCGATATGGACGAGGACCAACCCTGGAACCCCTTCCCCGACTTGACATCTTGAATCCCTATCAATATGCATTAACAATAGGGTTAGACTTCCACACAAAATTTTACAAAACCTACTTAAATAGGAAATTCAATCTATATTTCGGGTCTAATCAAATTAACCTAGCCCTCAACTATAGTCAATTAGTTCAAATTCTAAGGCATCTCCTGAACCAACCTTTCTCTGATACCAATTGTGACATACCGTATTATCAATCAAAAATTCATTAGAATTTCGACTATAATACAGATATTGAAGTAATATAAAACCTGTAAATACCCTACGATACATACAAAATTTCACACAAACACCAACACATGATCCAAAAATCTATATTTTCACAACACATAAGCCGCAACAATACATAACTTCGGACTCCAGATTGGAACAGAGAGTTGTCACTAAGCCTCAGAGTACCCTTCAAAACCTACGGAAGAAATCTAAAGATCCACAACACATAATCTAACTGAACATATCACTATGACTGAATACAGACAAAAGGATAACATAAAAATATACAATTTTCTTATTTCCAAAAGAATCATCAACTATGCTCAAAAATACAAAACACAATTCTTCAAAGCATAAAATGCATCATCTCCTTACCTAAGCTAGGTGTTGACTCCTCTACTCCTCGTCAGACAGGAATTTGTGCTAATATATGAGGGGGTAACAAAACAGTAGTGAATTAAAATTCAGCAAGGCACAATATAATAAAGTACATGTGAGATTTCATTTTTAAAACATAATGATGTATGTAGGAAGGAAAGAGAGGCATATGAGTGGCCATGCATCAAGAATACAAAAAGTTGCTTCCGTGAATGCTTTCCAAGTTTTTCAATCCTTTTTCCTTTTTCTCTTCTTAATTTCTCACATTTTATTTGAGACTTCTTTCATTTGAGGGTCAAGGTCAGTAGGCCTCACTGACAAAGGAGCGGTCGGTCGTAACTTAGATTGTATTTAGTTCTATACAATTAAAAGCCATCACCTCCTACTCAAAATCCAAAGGTGGGCTATCTACATATAATCTCTATAGACGATGCTAATAACCGTAAGCGAACCAAAAACAGACAACGACCATCTACTATAATATGTTAAAGTATGCCAAGAAATATCACCCGCTATAAAACACGATCAGAATACACGACTAGAGTAATCGTTGAGTTTTTACTATAATATTTATGGTATGTCAAAGTTTATTCTTCGTAATCCTTGATCCAAATTCTTAGTTTCTTATTTCATTAAAAAATTTTATTTTTAAACACAAAATCCTTTATTCCCTTTCTGTTAGAGAATGTTTTACAAGCCAATCAGTGTTATTTTTCGAAGAACAGTTATAGATCTTTCACTTAATTATAGAATTTCCTCCATCATCAGATTTTCTATTCTATAAGCATATTTCGATATAGGTTTTTATATTTTTTTGAGTTTATGTCTTCACGTGTTCATAATTTCTTACATAAAATGTCTAGAGTTTCAAGAGTTGAGAATTTCTTGCCATATCACGCGAATCACGATTTTAGAGCGTCCAATCATTAAATTTCTTCACAACAGTTCGTATCATGATTTCGAAGCATATAAAATTAGCATATTTATAAATTATGAAATTAAACACAATTCAATCACATTCGTAAGTCGGGGTTCAATGTCCTAAGTCCAATTTATGCATAAGTTTTGCAGGAAATTGGTCGGAAGGCACGGGTTAGGGTTCCAGTGTGCGTAAACTGCACCAAATGCAGGAATTTGGTCACCAAATCGGTGAAAATTCATACCTAAGTCATGAGTTTCGATTATCTAAAGTCAAATCATACATAAAATCCAAAATAAACGAAAATTTTGGTCCAAGTTAGGGTTTCAGTGTACGAAAAACTATTAAAATCTTACCAAACGGATATGAAATCGAAGTATATTCATACTAGGGACATGGGTAATATGGAGTAGAAGCTTAATCGAGTATCGGAATAATGATACCCGAAGAAAAACGAGGTAAAAGTGCGAATAAACGAGAAAAAAAGGTATTAGTATACTTGTCTCGACCTAATCTACTACTTCTCTAACTTGTTCGAACTCAAAATCGGACTCGGGAACCTCATTTTCGCTCCTTCTCTCTCTTCTCCCTCTCACTCCCCTCTTCTTCCTCCCTGGTTTCTGTTTTCCAAAACCCTGAATCACTTTTCCCTCCTTCTCTTATGTTATTATTATTATTATTATTATTATTATTATTATTATTATTATTATTATTATTATTATTATTATTATATATTAATTATTTTTAATCTCAAAACTCAAATCGGTATTCGAGTGACCGACTAAGCGTACTTCAAATGCCGGCCCAACAAATCCAAATATCATCCAAAATTTTGTAATATTTAATTAATTTTTATCACATCCAAAATATTCAAAATAATAAATAAGTCCAATTAAATTGAATAAAAATTTAAGATATTACAGAATATGTAAAAATTATATAACATTCAAGACATATTGTATGGTACAAATCTTAAATCTAGTTTTAAAATGATGATTAATTAAGTTAAATTAATAAATATATCAAGGTCAAATTAGGTTTGGGTCAAAATTAATATCCTGACCGGGTTACATCTGACTAAGTGTGCCTAACCGGTACTTAATGTGCATGTGAGGACCCGAAATCAAAAACGTAACAACTAGATGTGATTAAGGTAATTAATATCAATAAGAGGCTATGCATGTATTGAAAAAGTGGTAGTTAAAAGTGAAAAATTGAAAAATGCCCAAAATTCAAATGCGGCCGTGTGGCGCTCGGCGAGGGCTCGAACCCTCCTATCGGGCGGAAGAACCAGTGGCGTTCACAAATCCTCCGCTCTGGCCGCTCGAGCCGGCCTATCGAGCGGAAAATCCAGAGTGAATTCGGGCACCAGGCCGCTCGCTGGCCGCTCGGCGGCGGCAAGATTTAAAAACGCGACCGCTCCTCTCCGTTTCATTTTCGCACGATTTAGGGTTTGAGGAGAGAGAGAGGCGCCGACTTAGAGAGAGAAGAAGGGAGAACGAAGCCTGGGAGCCCGAATCCAACCCCGAGCTAGTTATAAAGGTGAAAGCCCTCGACAAGGTAAGTGTACCTCGGATGCCGTTTTGCGTTTTTACCGATTTTCAGATTTTAAAGTTTATGAAAATGATGTAAGAATGAGGTTGAAGCTTGTTTCCTTCGATTAATCGGTTAGATTTCATGTTTGTTCATGTTTATTGAAGTATTTGGCCCCGATTTCATGTATAAACAAGTGATATGTGGTTATTCTGATTTTTTGAGAATTTGGCCAAACCCTAGCTCGAAATTTTTGGGGATTTATGGTTTAAATGCATGATTGAGTATATATATATATGGAGTTATGGCATCAATTTCATAATTGAACACATGTTTAGAAACCGATTTATGTCCGGAAGTTTTGGCGATGCACTAAGTACGAAAATGAAAGGGTTTTAGTGATTTTAACAAAGCTCCCAGTTATAAGAAAGTTAATTGACATCGTAATGAAGCTTCTGTATAATTTGTTTTTCAAAAATTACGGACTTGTGCCGGCGAATTTTCATGCACCTTTGTTGAATTTAATCTGAAGGAGTTTTTAGACCGTTACCGTATGTACTGAAAGTGAATTTTGAAACTATGATTGTGAAAGAGGCTATTTCTGTTATAGTTATTCTAGGACCCGGTACTAACTTCAGTTCGGATAGGTTCTCCGGCATGCCTTAGGACTTTCCGGTGGTAATCAAGGATAACTCTGTCCATAGAGTTATTTGTGGTCCGCTCTGCCCTCGGGGCGTTACGGTCAGGAGGAAATTTTTGTTATCGGCCTACCTTCGGGTGGCACCCTGTTCTGATCCCTCGAGATGGGATACCCCTGTTTCTGGCCTTGGATTATGTGGAGTGAACACAATCTATCCTCGATCACTCGCCCCTCGGCTAGTAGGGGTACGCTAGCAAGTTCTCATCTTGTTACGATATGTTCACGCTTTACGGTTCCCGATTTTGATTTCCGTTATTGGCTCCTCATTTTTGCGACTCCGTTATTGGTTACGTCTGATTACGAGTTCATCGCCATTACCGATTCATTTCCGAGAACCGATTTCTATTATATGAAAGGTATTCTTTGTCAAAGTATGATTTTCACGTTTCTGAATTACTTCTGTCCTAAACTGTTACATTACGCACCGTTACATGACCATTACGCATCATGGTTTTTCTTGTTCATATGCATGTACCTTACTGGGCCTCGGCTCACTGTTTTAGTATTTTTTCCCCCTTCCACATGAGACAGTAGAACTTTTGCCCGACGAACAAGAGTAGACTAGGGAAAAGCTTCTGAAGGCTTTTTGAGGACTTAGAGCATTGTGAAGCCAATTTTTGAAGAGCTTGTGTGTGCAATGACCTAGCTAGAAATGTGATCTTGAACACCGATTCTACGATTATTGATGTTGTAGAACTTGTGAATTTTTGTAAAGAAAGCTCATGACATGTATGATAGTAAAAGAGAATATGCTATGCTTCTGCAGGTTGTAGTGTACTTTCGCTATACTCTGGATTTCTTGTGCAGGTCCTAGATGGCATCTCGTTATTTATCTGTTAGAATAGTAATTGCTTTGATGGATTTGTGCCATGGATGGCACATAGGATCCTGTGAATGATTATTGTAGGATTTGTGAATGATGGATAGTTGTGTGCTTGTTATGGATGAATATTACAGGTTTGTATTTTTGGGTTTTCATCCAATTACAAAGGAGACTCTGCCGAAATTTCTGCAGAAGTCTTGCCTTAATTAGACCGTTAATTATGTTATCTGTTTGACGAAAGCTTTTGAGGAAAAACAAAATCCGTTCCGTCACAGTGCACACATGCATATTTTAGATAGTAAAGATATGCTTAAAGGACGTCTCTGGGGTACTTATACGTATTTTAGGAAGAATATCTACACTCAATGTACTCATGGCAAATATACATGCATATTTGAGACAAAATACATACACCTAATGCATGTTGAATAGATGCTTGTATCTTATAAGGTTTCTATCTTAACATTTAACATATGCCTGACAAGCGCATATATACTAATTTTCTATATAAAGCCCATTTTAATCTGTATCAGTCATTTTCTATAAAATTTAAAAAAAAGAGAGAAAGATAAAAAAAGGAAGAGAGAGAATGAGAGTGAGAAGGATAATTTGTGTGAGAATCAAGAGATTATTGCTGATTTTAAGTTCAAGGCAAATATTTTCAAACCACTTTTTCTCTTACTGCTATCATTTTCTAATCATTATTAAGTATTTATTGTTTCACATATACATGCATACTCTAATTTCGTATATAAAATGTTTAAATCTTATATATATATATATACTTTTATTCTCATTTTTTGTAACTTTTTTGAAAAATGTACATTCAATGCATACACATCATGTTTAACAATTGATTTTCTACAACAATATACTTATATGTTTTAAATCATATTTAAATACTCTCACATATCCTTAATTTATATATATATATATATATTCTTACTTGTCTTATACTTTGAAATAAATTGAAAAAATTATACTAATTGTACTAAATTTCTATAAATTCTACAGTATTATGCTTACTTATCTCAAATCTTTAAATATATAATTCTGCATGCTTTAAAGTTTTATTTAACTGTTCCAACATATTCTTAAAATATTCCTACACATCTATATATTTTTGCGTGTGATCAATTTGAAGAAAAGATAAAGGAAAACTCTACATAAGTTAAAGAAAAAGATATTTTATCTAGTATAAAAAATATAACGTATATGTTCATAATTGAATAGAGTTTTTTTTTATACACAAATCAATATAAAAAATTAACGGCTATATGTTATGACATGTTCTAAAATATTACAGTAATAATCGATTTTTAAACCTATCATCTGCGAATTAAAAGTAGCATTCGTATATTTATAGGGTTATATGTGTGACAGCCTACCTATAAATCTTAAATAATAGCGTATGACTTTTAATTATATGAAAACATGTATAATCCAAGTTTCAATAGTCGCTTATTTGTCGATAAGACTCCTACTGATCCTTAGTCCATAAGTTTTATATAATTTAAGCATATTTATTTGATGCATTATTTAAAGAATAAAATTAATCACAAGATTAAAAAAATTATACATGATATATTTATGAATTATGCCATTATTTCTGATTTTAATCATGTTTTATTCCAATATATTTTGATATAAAGTATATATTTAATTATAAAAATTACTTGTCATACTGAGCAATTGGCTCATTCTTACTTTAATTTCTCTACTAACATTTTAAATTAGAGAGCTCAAAGTAATACCTATGGGTAATTGGATCGAATGAATAGCTAATCAGTAATATTTTAGGATTTTGGGATTTGCCATGTATATTATATAGTCAAAATAATAATTAATAACAATTCCAACTTGTTTAGATTATATTATATTTAGTTTGTGGTGATTTATAATTCAATTAGTCTTCGTTAGTTTAATTGGATTATGATTTAGTTTACTTTGATTTAATATAGATATTTTTTCTTATGAATGATCGAGGTTATGATGTCAGTAATTTGAAATCACTTTGAGATGTGACACTTTAAATCCTATAAATTTTATTAATATTTTATTTTTAGATCATCTACTAGTGTCTAATTTTTTTAGGTTTAGGTTTGACGTTGACATGCATTTTGGCCAATGGAAAGTAAGTGAACTTTAAATGATTAAATGCTAAAAAATGCTTAAGATTAATATATAATTAATTTAGATTAGGGATTTGAGGACGTGACAGATATCGAAGTATATATTTCACATTTAAAGATATACATAAATATTAAATAAATTTAAAAGGCATGTAAAAAATAATATTATAAAATTTTAATACTTAAATATGATTTATATAAATTTAAAATATATACTTTATAAAAGTTTAAAAATAGAAATAAAATCACATGTATACAAAGTATAATTACTTTTAGTATAAAAATAACATATATATGAGAATTTAAAATAAAAGATACTTAAAAATATCAAAATGAATAATAATAAAGAAAGAAAATGTATGAATACACTTGCCTTTAATTGATTTTACCCAAAATCTGTTGATATCACCTTAATTTCTTCTTCTCCTTTTTTTCTCTCTCTTCTTCTCTTTATTTTCTTCTTCTCTTTGTCTCTCTTCTCATAAAAAAAAAAAAAAACTAAAAATAACCTAAAACTAGCCAAAACATCTATTTATAGAAAATTGGTTACAAGTGCTAATCAGATGCAGATAGATGCTGAGACATAATCGTACTGTGCACAAATGTCATATCAGATGGCAATATTCTATCCTAAACACGCATGTGTGCCATGGGAGCAAACTTTATGTACAGATATTTTACCTAAAATGTATTTATATATTGATCAGTCAAAAAATAAGTGCTACGTAATCTAACTTATTCTAATTTGAATTTAATTTTTTTCTCAAAACCTTAATTAATCTCAAATTTTTATTAGTTCAATTAAATTAATAGTCATTAAAATGATATTTTGAGATCCATTTTTTACAAATTGTGTTCTTTTTTCTATAGCAAAGTGAAATTGCTAAGGAAATGAAGATGACACCTTTTTGAAATGGTCCAATCCATGACGTCTCTAGCTAACTTTTTAGTATCCTTTGACAAGGATAATATATTGCATGTGGCCTATGTATTAGCCATATATCCTCTGTATTAGTTACTTCCATGCCTTATGCATTTCAAACTAGAAAGATAACATGCTTAAACCTTGTATGACCTAAACTTCTTCCTATGTTATCATTAGCATGGATTTTTAATATCCTGCCTGAATAATATATATCTTTATTAGATACTTTTTACATTATGATAGACATAATATACTTTTTGTAAATAAATAAATAGAAGTAAGTTGAATTTGAATCTTATGATATCATGTCTTCAAAGAATATTTTCTCACTGAAAGATTATGATTGACAATCGTGAACTACTATATAATTGACAAATTATATAATTACGCCATATTACTCTATGGAGATTTAAGAAGATATCTCCAATCTTATTCATTTGATTTGGTGTAGTGAGTCATCCAGTAAATTTGTTTAACTAGAATCCCAAAATAAAGTAAAAGAATTACGCAGAGCATTCTACCTTGTTCTCTTAGAAACTTAGGGGAAAGATTTAAATGGTCAAACCATATATTATGATGAGCCTACGAAAGTCTGTGGCTATATCATATTATGATAGGAAGAATGGAGAAAATAAAGGAAGTGTATATGGAAGCTGTTAAGCCTATAAGATCTAGAAAGTTTAGAAATTCGTTGATCATGTGTTGAAGCACTGACTTATGAAAACAAATGAGGTTTCAAGATATTTTATGAGTTAGATAATATATATATATATATAACTAGAGGATGAAATTCATATGATGGAACCAATAGATTTTGTTGTTAAAATGCATATAACACTTAGTGTACTTATATTTTAAAGGTCTATTTGTAACTTTAATATTTTTCTAGATTGTTGTTTTTAGCATTTCATCAAATTATAATATATTTTGTAAGATATGTAATTGATTAAGACCACTTTGTTTGATGATCCATTACATGGCCTGTTATTTTCTCTCTATATATAGATGATTATATGATTGGAAACAATTTGGATACTCTTACAACCATGATCACATGTTTGCCTTTATTTAACATGAGGGATATTGAAAATATGAATTTTTTCCTAGATAATTTAATTGGAAACAATCAAGAAGGTTTCTTACTTTATTGTACAGCTATATATATTGAGTTAACTCTTGATTATTTTGGTATAAAAAAAAATGCAAAGCTAAAATTATACTATACTCATATTAAATAAGTTAGTGTTCTTGAACATTAATATAAGTCTATAGACTTGCAATGAAAAAAAAATATATCAGAATATCATATTCTAGTATTACTAAAATATTGATGATACAAGGAGGTCTACTTGACTCAATATTTTTTGTGCCATGGGATAGGCAGTGACCACCAATCAAACATACAAATATTTTTTCTATAAATCTGTCAAAAGAGATTCAATGAAATATTAAATGTACAAGGGATTACTCCTCATGTTATTTAATGAACATATATATGTGTGCGTGTGTGTGTGATTTTTGAGGTCATATGGTAGCCTATTTAGAGTATATTCTAATGACCATAAGTCAATTTTGAATATATGTTATTGCTATATAATGATACCATATATTGGAGAAGAAAGTTGTAGTATATGTTGATTTGTCACTAATAAGTTAATTGTTTAATCTTTTATAGTTGTCGTATTAGAGATTATTTGATTATAAATATTCCTATTACACTTGAGAATTCCAATGATAATATGGGTCAACTTTTATTATACTTTTTTGCTAATATTACCTATTAAATTGATCCCAAATATCACCATTAAACCAAATATATAGATATGAGTCAGAATTTTATATGTACAATATATATATATATATATATATGCTTGAAACAATTTTTAATCTCCTCAAGACTGTTAAGTTGGAAGTGCTTCTTGAACATGCCTCATACTTGAAGTTGTGTAGATTGAAGCATATGTGATGAACCAATACTTTGTTCACTATACCTTGATTTATTAATGCTATGTGCATTATATCCTAATATAAATGCTGCCTTAGTATGATTTTTATTATACCTATTATCTTAATAATATGATATAGCATACAGACGTGATATATGTGTTAGTGACACATTAAAAAATATATATAAGACAGACTTGAGATTAGTTCTTTCACATGAGCGATCATTTCAAATGCTTAAAAGTATATATAGATAAGACAATTTAAAAAATGGGATGATTTTATAGTGGGTAAGATCAATTTTAAAATAAATTTAGCCTTAATAGCAAATTAAGATGAGATTATTAATTGTAACACTCGAGTCCTTAATTTACGATAATTTTAAATAATTAAGTTTATCTAATTAAAATTGATATCAAAAGATGTAAAAATTAGATTAAAAAGTCAAAATTGATCCAAATTAAAATCAGTAAGGATGTTTGATTGGGGTACGACGCACACTTGTTCGTGAAAAAGTAAATAAGCTTGCATCTGATGAAGGCTTGAGCCATGCCTGAGCACCAAAACCCGTCACATTAGCACCTAAGGCATGCCCGAGCCACGCTTAACCATGACAGACTAGTAGAATGGCTCCTGAATCGGCACTCAAGCACCATGCAGTATAAACAGACATTCGACTCAATTTTTAGTCATTTTTCTAAAAAAAATTGTAGAGAAGAGAGGGAGGAAGACGATGAGAAGATAGAGAATAAGAGAAAGAAAGTTTGAGAAAGCTCAAATTAAGTGGATCAATGGTTAAATTTTGATAATTTCGAGATAAAATAAGTACACTCTAAACTTTTCCTTCTCTTATTACTATTCTTTACTAAATTTTTTGAGTAATTCTTATTCTATTATTCAGTCATGTTCTAATTTTCAAAGTGATAATGATATTTCTTCACATGCATGTGTATTTCTCTTTAATTTGTTAAAATAATACATAAAATTCATGTCTAAATTTAAATACATAGTATTACCTAGTTAAATTTTGCACTATACTTCTATGCATGTGCTGAATTTGTAGTATGATGTTTCTTCATGTCTGAATTTCATTTATACAAGTGCCGACGTGTTAAACAAGCCCCTACATATTCTAAAAGTTCAATTAAATTTTTTTGCATATGTTAAAATCTCACCCAATTATTTTGCATGTATGTTTATAAACTAAAATCATGCATATTGTTGATTTTGCTATCATTTTGTTGAATTTTTTACTCATGCATGTCTTAAATTTGTGCAATAACTTCTATATATTTTAAATTATCAAATAAATATCTTTTGTAAGCTATAAAATATACACAATTTAACCTACATGGTCTGAATTTTTAATATATATGTTGAATTATGCATCTTGTTAAAATATTTGTATTTTAACTATAAATTTAGCATCTCATACTTTTAATTTTAATATAATTAAACTTTTATAAAGTATAAATATGAATTTATCAAATTATAAAATAAAACTCTACAATTGAGATATGAACTATGAGTATTTTCTCAATGAGTGAGAAAATTATGAATTAAAGAGAATAAGAGTAGAGTTTTCTAAGAATATGTATTGGGCCGTGATTATTATTTTAACAGGCAGTATATTATGGTATACCTTAAAATATTATAGTAGTATATCCATATCCAAACTTATCATCCGCACGTGACAAGCAGCGTTTGGCCTCGTCCACCTACAATCTTAAATAATAATATATGACATTTGGTTATATGAGAGTATATACAATCTAGGTTTTGATTGTCCGTTTTTCAAGTCAATAAAGTTTACTGGCCCTTATCCCTAAGAAAAATCAAAATTAAGCATGATTTGATGATTTAAATTGAGAAAAATATAATGAGAATTTTAAAAATGTATAAACTGAATTTCCTATATAAATCTTATGAAAATTCCATATCATTACATTCGATCATGATTTTTAGTACATTTAATATATTTTTAATGTAAAATATATATGATTGTCGATATATTATGTGTCTTATTGAACTGTTGGCTCACTACTTACTATTTTATAATATTCCACATATAAGATGCACAAATTCTTCCCATATAAGTAGGAGTAAAGTATTGAGATGTCGAGAAGAGTTTAGTTTAGAATTTTATAGATATTTAATATTGTTTTATATTTTTGAACAATATTTAAAGGGTTTATTATTGTAATTTTAGCTCGAATTTTAGTTTTGGGTGATGTTATGTTATTCGAATTGTTATAATTAAGTTTCTAGATAGCTTTAGAATGTCTAAGGTGTTGGTACCGATATTCAGGGTAGTTTTTAAAATGTCTAAGATAATGAAATGTTGAGTGCCAAAAAGCAAGATATGGGTTGATATTATTGTAGTTTTATAACTATTTTGAATTATTCAATGATTAGTCGTTGATGGCCAAATTCTAATTTATGATTTAATTCTATAATTTGTATAGTTTGATATTTGTATTGGATAGATATGCTCCTTACATAAGATCCAATATAACCGTTGGGTCGATATCGGAGTCACATGAGATATGACACGTATTTTAAGTCTTGTGTATGATGTTGTGTTAATTTTATTATGGTCGGTAGAAGTATTGATGAGGATTTATGTTCGTAAATTAATTAAATTTTATTATTGTAACATTCCAAATATTTTTATTCAATTTAATTTGGTTTATTTATTTTTAAAAAATTTAGGTGTGATAAAAATTAATTTAATATTATAAAAATTTTAGAAAATATTTAAAATTGTTGGGCCGGTGCCCGGGGTATGCCCGTTCGATCGTCCAAGTATCGATTTAAATTTTAAAATTAAAAAAATGATATATAATAATAATAATAATAATAATGATAATAATAATAATAATAACAATAACAATAACAATAATAATAACAATAAGCAAGAAGGGTATACGGGAAAAAGGGTTCGGGGAGGGTTTCACAAGGGAGAAAAGAAAGAGCAGGTGCTTCGGATAGAGAGAGAGTGAGGGAGGGAGAAGAGCGAGAAACAAGCAAACGAAGCTCTTCGGGTCCGATTTTGAACTTGAGCTAGTTTAAGAAATTGTAGATCGAGTTGAGGCAAATATTCTCATATCCTTTTCATTGTCTCTTTTAAATTTTTATTCGCTCTTTCTCAGATATTTTTGTTCCAGTACCCACCCAAATCATGAAAAATGTGAAACACATGACCCTAATATAATTTATTTATTGTTTGGTACTCATTTTCCACACCGATTCGTCCGGTTTGGCTTCGCCAAATCCTAACCCTCGCCTGACCTCTTTTTCCTGCAAAATTTGGTGCTTTTACATAAATTGGAACTAGATTATCATTACCCATATCCTATATATATATATTAATTTATCGATTGGGTGTCTAATTTAGTAGTTTTAGGTGTATTTTTGCTCCAATGAAACCCTAGACCCGCGCCCAACTCCTATAAGTCTCATATCCATTCTAATTCAAACTCTATATATAAATTGTCCTTAATTATGTGTTACACATGTCCTAATTGTGTATATATATTGGTTGGGCATTCAATTTTTCAAGAATTGATCCGTTTGGCACGTTCGAAGGCCCTAATTTGGCTCTATTACTATTCACCCAAAATTAAGCGTAAATTAAGCATGTTTCCACCATAATTAATTATTATATAAGTTATGTCTAATAATATATGCTCAATTATAAGCTTGAGATAATGTGTTTGTGTTTTGTTTATAAAGAAATGTGTTCTAGAAGACCCTAAAGTGATAATTTCCTCTCAGTGATAAGAATCTCCATTCTTCCCTATATTTATGATATTCGTATATGCAAATTAAGTTATGAGAAAACTTAAATTCGAAAGAAAGATAAAAGTTATACAAGTATATGGAAGAAATGTCACAATTGATATGATATATGATTCGTTATCCTAGAGTGAGAACCATATAAAAGAAGTGTGGTGGACCTTCCCTCAAATGAATAAGAAATTATGAAATTAAGACCACAGATCTATATTAAAGAGGTAATACCCTTGACCTGCGATTAGCATTATAGTAGTGACTCAAAGATTATCTTGGCCGCGTATTATAGCGGGTGATATTCTTAGCAAGCTGTAATATATTACTGTGGAAGGACGAGAACTGTCTCTGGCCCCTGAAGGACATGGGGGCATATGTTTATGGCTTGTTTATAGGCAATATGTGATGGCTCGCCTCTGGATCGATAATAGGAGCTACGCCTTTAGGTCATGTAGATAACATGACCCTTTCCTCGTTCTCCCGCACCTTTAGTTAGTAAGAGTTACTGATCCTGATCAACAAAGATGAATAATCACACATAAAGTATATATCAAAGAGAAGTAATTGTATTCCAAAGTATATTTGATCATGTTCTCGTTTATGTATCTCTTTTATGATTATGTCTCTTTTCTTTATTTATTTTCGCTTATATTGTATATTACTTTTATTTATGATACACTTATTGAGCTGTTAGCTCACCCTTACTTCTCATTGTCTCCAGTTTAGCACATATACCCAATGGGATAGTATAGAGATTCGGAGTGGTCTAGGCTTGGATTTTGAAAATCATGTCGAAGATTTAAAAATCGTAGTTTTATTTATATCATAGAAAATTTATATATATATTCCTGTTAGAATTTTAATGTATATTATACATAATGCTGGTAATCAGATGATTTGATTTTCTCTATCATTTGGATTTATTTATACTTCCACAGGTTATTATGATTTGTAGCAGATACCTAGTGACATCTCTCTATGGCCAATGTTGTGTTTAGATATAGAGCGTTGGAGCCACGAATTGTATGTAGCATTTAGATCCTGTGTGGTTTTGTATATTGATGATTGGATGATGTCGGAGTTGGGATTTTGGATGTATTGTGAATATTGTACAAGTTTTATATTTAGCGGACGTCCGTTTTATAAACGGAACTCTGTAAGATTTTTGGTAAAAAATACAGTCCGTCACAATTATGGTATGTTGAGGTATTGATCTGAAATTCATGTTTGTAAATTAATTAGAGGATAATTTGGTTAAATTAATGATATTTAATTAAGGGTTAATTCCGGGATTGAAATTAGGACATGACATTAATGTAAACATGATAAATAAATATAACTTTACGATCGATGTGAATACCCCTTTCATTCATTGCCTATTTATGAAGTTAGATGTGAGTTCTCAATTGAAATGTATGTAGAATGTGTTGAAAGACTCAAGTTAGACATAGAGAGCTGAACTAAAATCTATATAGAGTAACATATTTCTATGACATACATTATTTAGGAAAGAGTTATCATAATATCGCATAATTCATATACCTAATATACAGAAATTTAACCAATAAGAAAAGTGAGTTAATAGATCCCTATTTTATCACTATTTGAGATCCTGAAGATTATAATAATTTTAGTTAATATCCTTTATGACTTTTGACTATTTCTTAAAATTTTAATTCAATACTTACTATTTTAACATGTTACCTATGGCCAATAGAAATTTGATTTTATGACACAAGTGTAGGAAAGTAGTTGATCTGAAATTGAAGGACATTAGTACGAAATGAAGATTTTTATTTTATTTATTTTCTTGTTATTCACCGATCAACAAGTTATATTACTTATTTGAGATAAAGGCAAAATCTATCATGACTTTAATACAAATAAATAATAATAATAATAATAATAATAATAATAATAATAATAATAATAATAACAATAGTGTCAAAAACATAACTTAACTATAATCAAGATCCAAACCAAGAATTAGGTCGGTCACCTCAAATCAAAACATAAGTAAGATAACCAAATATAAATATTGTGGTTGTAAAAATGGTCAAACTATTTCTATTCTACCCAAAGCAATGCTATACTTTCTAGATCCATAGTACACTATAAAGAAACGCATCTATCAATGATCTAATATACGAGTTGTGAAAAATATATATCAATTCACTATGGCATGTTGATCAAAAACAAAAATAAGGAAACTAAATTAAATTATTGAAGATTAATCCAATCTATTACAATATCTAAAATATAATCCCAAAAAACATAAATAAAAGCTCCTAACTATTCTCCTCAAACAGTTCTCTATTGGATATTGTACAAATCCAAGTCTGCTAATTTGAAATAGTACAAAATAAAGTAAAAGTGAGCCTAATGCTCGTTACAATATATATAAATATATAGATGCACATGAGTAAAATAAGTGAAAATAAGAATAAATTCTAATTAATTACGGGAATATAAAAATATCCAATCATTAATAAATATGTTTAAAAATACGATCACATATGAAATGTTCGACAAATATGAATATTCAAAAACATACAAAGGCCTATGAAAACATTAAAAAAAACAATCAAAAGGTATGCAAAATTTATGAAGTATGCCAAAAAAAGTGTAAAAACCTAAGAACCACGGATTAATAACTTACGCACAAACTAATATTAAATATCAAATTTAAAGATTAAGTTATACATATTCTCAATAGTCCAAGGCTAATACTGTTCTATTAAGGCTAATACAGTTTTATTTAAGACTCATAAATAAACTGTCATAGTTATGTCCTATAAATAGAGATGAACACTACTTTTCTCACACATAGATGACAGATTTAATCTTCAAATTATGCATAGTATATTAAGATATATCCAAATATAATCCATCAATTCTCTTATTATAGTTTTTATTGAGTTAAAATAAAAAAACTCTACATTAAATAGTAAATATACAAATTTTCCTAATTTTGAAAAAAAAAAAAACAAATAATCTTTTCTCATTAGAATGTAAAATTCTCATTAGGTATTTCCATAAAAATAATTACAAGATCAAATTGTCAAGGATTTTGTGATTTTGTGACCAATATCTAAAATATAAATATAAACCTTTAAAATATTCAAATGTTTAGTAAAAATAGACATATATGCGATAAATACTCAAAAGAAAGAAAAAGTATGATATGCATATATATTTAAACAGTAACCTGAAAAATTAAAAGATTTTTACAATAAACTGAAATATATGTTTAAATACACTTATCTTGAAGATGGCTCTGAAATCAACTTTGTGCATTTTCTCTCTTTACTTCTATCTCTTCTCCTCTTCTCTTACTCTCACCTCCCTTAAGAAATCAATGAAAATTCATTGGAAAAATTACATAATTCTTTATATATACATGTATGCCAATTAGGTGAGCATCGAGTGTCAAAACATTCACGTGCAAACCTCGAGTGCCACACAACATGTGCCCCATAAACCCCGCACGAGCGCCCCATAAACCACACACAAGTACCCCTCCACTATGCAAAGACATGACCCATACTATCTACTTACAAATGAGTGCACATCTCCCACATACGAGCATAACCTATTCTGCCAGAACAACTAATCCGCACATGATCTTCACTGGAACGCATATCACTCGTCAACTCAAATGCCTCAAATACTTCATTTCAATTCAAAAATGTAATTATTTTTAATATTTATCCAAATTACAATATTTCTAACATCATAAACAAAAGTCAAGTAATAAGATGTTATCACTCTCTACTCACGATTTCATTCATGAAATTTACGTATTTTATTGAAGAAACAAATATTAGTACTTCTCCTAAATTTCATCCTCACATTCTCAAGTAGCTTCATTAAACAAATTATTTCTCCAAAGCACATTAATCAATAGAATCATCTTGGTGTATAAAATTTGATCTCCTCTTACCAAAATCTAAATTGTTACTTCCATATATGCCCGATACTTATCAAACTATAATAGTTCATACTCAATAATATGCAAATTATCACAAATATATTTCCATAATATCAAAATATGAAAGACATCATGAGAATCAACTAAATTGGAAGTAAACGCTAATATATAAGCCACATCTCCATTTCATCATAAAATCTCAAATGATCTAATAAACATTTGTTTCAATTTAGCCTTCAGCCCAAATCTCGAAATACCCTTCCTCAAAGATATTTTCAAATATATGTGATCGCCTACCTCAAAACACTTCAGACCTCTTGCAATCAGTTTTAAGTAACTAATAATAAATCCTGAATCAATTTAATCTTGATTGAAATCTCTTGGATTTTATCTGGACCCAAAATTTTGCAATCACCAACCTCTTCCTAAATGATCGGAAACCAATATATCCCTCCATGCAATGCCTCAAATATAGCTGTCCCATTATTGGACTGATAGCTATTATTATATACAAATTTGGCTAATAGTAAATTATATCAATTATTCTTCATCTCCAAAATAGGGGCTCTCAGCATATTTTTCAAAATATATATCATCCGTTCTAATTAATTATGTCTATGGATAAAAAGTCATATTAAACTTTAATTTTATACTCAATTTTCAATCAAGCTCTCCCAAATTTTCGATACAAACCTCATGTCTCAATTAAACACAATCAATGCTAAAACTCCATATAATCTCACAACTTCATTAATATAAAGTTGAGTTAAATAGTCTCTTAAAAATATCATCTTTATTAGAATAATACGCTGATTCAATCTATCCAAGATCACTGACATAAAATCATTATTCCTCACCTTCCTAGGCAATCTAGCCATAAAGTCAATCATAATATGCGTCCATTTCTAACTATCTCTTTAAACATACAAAACAAAATAATAACTTTAAACAAATAAGTTATAAATAATGATTAAAAAAAAGTGAAGGTAAAAGTGTAGTTTTTGATACCAATCACACCCCCGATCTATTCATTGATTGTTTCTTAACAATGGTCAAATATAAGAAAATACTAAAAACTATCTAAGTTAATTAAAAGCTCCACTTTTACAAGTGTGACAGTTACATTTATCATATGTAACAAGTCATTAAAATATTAGGTGACCTTAGTGGATGAATATAGCCTCATGAGACTTCCATTGATGATAGTCATAAACATTTCAAATTCCTTAAAAATCCAAGCAAGTAAAATCAATTTATACGTTTGAATCATATTTCACCAATGTTCATTTAGGCCTTCGATGGTTGTCATAAAGTTGTAATTTTCAACTACAAAGAAATGGTAGGAATGAAGAAAGGCCTCGAGAACAAAGATTTTTTCTCTCTCTCTTTGATTTCTCACAACCACAATCCTTATTTTATCATCTTCGAACACAACTACAGGTACCTAACATTTTTCTTTGTCGATCTCTTCATTTTTTTTCTTTCTTTTTTATTCTTTTTTACTCTTTTCATTTTATAAGGGGAAATCTTATTTGCATAAAGTAAAAAAACTGAATTGTAAACAACTAAAAAATGACATTTGTTAAAAAAAATTCTGAAAAATAATATGCAAATGTAAAGGAAATAATTTTTCTAAATATTTGGCCGAATCAAATAAAAAATAAAAATATATATGATAATAATAATGAATAGGAGAAAACATAAATTGAAATTATAGAAAAATAAATATATTATAGGACTGTTGAACTTACTGAGCTAGCAGACGATCGAACAAAACTTCAATTGGCAAGTAAACTCAACAAATCGAATTATATGGGGTGCAATTACACTAATGAAAATAAGTTCTAGCAATGTGCCATTTTAAAGAAAGATCCATGGTTTGATTTGTTTCTTTGTGCCTAAAATATTATAGACACCTTCTTTATTTGATTGATTTTTCTTTTTTCTTTGTTTGATTGATTGAATTAATTGATGAACGAAAATGTCTTTATTATGACGGTCTCCTCCTTTAGGGTGTGCACCTTTCCCCCTTTCAGGCTTTATTTCATCTCGATACTTTAATATATTTTATCAACGGTTCTTCTTTTTGGACCAATAAAACAAAATAATAATATTAAATAAATTAATTAAATTATAATTACTTAGAATTAACAATAAATAAATATAGGTAAAATGTAATTTTCAATATCAATTATTATGTTAATGAAGCTCATATCACTTAAGAGGACCTTACATAACTAAAAAAGAGCTATATGATATAAGATCAAATCAAACAAAATTTGTGTGATATAACATGTACAAATATACAACATTTTCATATTACAAACGTATTTTTACATGTAATTTCATGACTAATCGAACAAAATTACCTTACTTTAGCATATATTATTTATGAAATGTGAAAAAGTTCAAGAATAAACCTACTAGATGTTCAAAATAATTAAACTAATTTAAAAGCAAATATCAAAATGAAGGTGCCTAAAATTATAAAGCAAATAGCTTAACAATAGTATGATGGCTTGACTTTTATATCATCCCTACATCCACCACTCGTGTTTAACAACTCTTATTGTGTTTAACAAATCTTATAATAACAAAATTATAAAGCGCATACCCTTTTGTAACTTTAACAAATCTTATCACTTTTGCATCATCCCCATCTCCACTCTCTTGTGCTTTTGTGCTTCTGTTTTTATCACCATATCAACCATATTCAATAAAATTGAATCCATATCTCACACTTATTGTGTATCTCAATATAATTATACGAAATTAAAATACAATAATAATATAAATCTGTTTATATGTTTTAATGATAATTATTTTCACTATGATCTACACATGCCTAAGCAGTAAGTATTTTAAATTTGGTACATTAGTTTTGGTGGTAAAAAACAGGAAGGTGAACGGATGATGTTTCATTATTTTATTAATAAATCAGATGCTCTTTCTATTGCAGTTCTTGCTAATACTGATGAATATTAAATGACTTCTTATAATTTGTAAGATCACTTTCATACAATAACTATTCATTGTGATGGTAACCCGTAGGTCAATAAGGGGCAAAAAATTTAGGGCTCCTCTTATATCTAACATCAACTAAGTAATAATTTTCCTAATAAAAGAAATAAAAACACTATGATTAAATTTAAACTATAAAAATGTAACCATAATAAAATAATGATAGAGTAAGAAGAGGTACTGAGATGCATTGTTTATCATACCATACAGATGTAGCTTCCACAGTTATGATAACTTTATTCATGATTAACTTTATATTCTTCTATTGACTCTTAGTCTCATCATACGATGAATTAGTTTCCAGCAATCTCTTAGTTACATCCATTCTCCTTCCTATGTGATATGGTATCCCAGACACCGATTCCTATACTCCACCCTATTTAAGAAACAATATCATTGTCACGACTGGCCTGGCTCACGATTGGCCTAGCTTATGTTCATACGCTCTTGATTAAGATTATCTTTGACATTATTATGTAACGATTTAATTCTACATGATAATATATTATCTACTTTAATAGGTATGAGTTTGCTCCTATACGATTTTATTTTGTTAGATTTTTTTTAAAAGCAAAAAGGCTTGTTATCAAATAAAAAATATATCAAAGTATTATTAATAAGTGCATTAACTCTCGTTCCCCATATGACATGAGATAGAGAATAGTATGATACTGTTCTCTTCGAGATTGTTCTTATTTGATTTCTATAATTAAAAGCTTTGTAAGATTTTTCTAAACTACTGGTATAATCTTTTCTCTCTCTAAATTAATGCATATTTTAAAATTTGGAATGAAAAGATCTTGCATAATCCTAATTGGTATCAAAAACAAGTGCCTCGTTCTCTTGTGTCTGGAGAGGAAATAGTGTGATACTGTTCTCTTTGAAATTGTTCTTGTTTGATTTCTACATTACTTTTATATAATCTATCTGCATATTTATGTATACACGATTAATTTACGTATACTTGCATCGAATCGGAATAACGTTGGTCAGCTTGTTTAACCATTGGTCAGCCCGTGAAAAATAAAAGTGAAATTGGGTGGTCCCGGGGGTGGTCCTGGGGGTGATCCATTAACTGACTCTGCAAGAGTGTGTGAAAAATATTGTATCTGTAGGATTGTGTTGAGACAATTGTGTCTTAAGTCATAAAGAAATTAGATAATGGCAACTTAACTAAGAAGAATGATCAGAAAAAATAGTTCAGCTTCGAATATGACAACAAATTCTAATAGAGCCGTTAATTATACCTAACAATAAAGACTACGCTAAATGGATGATACTTGCATAACAAGTAGAAGAAATTTATAGAATATAAACTTTTGATTTTAAAACCGCTTTAACAATAAAAGATTATGAACAAACAATATCTATTTAAAATGAATATGAAGAAGTAAGGTTATTATTAAATTTATCAATAGAAAAATTTAAAAGTGAAGGATATAATTATATCCATTACAATTTAATACAAATAGCTATCAAATTTTTAATCAAGTTAGTAATCAATACTCCTATCTTGTTATGCCTTAGAGATCAAACTCTATTAAAATATAAAGATTCTATTTTAGTAATAGTTTAATCTAATCTTTGTAACGGTCCAATTTATTTTAATTGTGTACCAAATTTTACTGTTGACCTTAGAAATCCAACTATCTTAAATACGTTAGTCTTAAATGTTCATTTATCCAATCTGTTTCAACAAGAAGAGCGAAGAGGATTTCTAATTCTCTATCATATTTATTTTAAATTATTAACAACTCAATTTAATTCAAAATATCTAATCTAAATACCACCTGGTGAAATAATTATTTTACATGTAGAAGCAAATCATACTACTACATTTACACCAAATTTATTAAAATTAGATAAAATTACATTGTTACCACAATGACAAGTTAATCTTACACAACCACTAAGACATTTAACTAGAAAAAAATTTTCTGAAATATCTGAAACTCTTGAAGAAAATATTATTTTTAATTTTCGTGCTCCACAGATACCATGATCATTAAGTTTTAATACATATTGGACACAAATACTTTTATTTGACTACGAAAGTGCTAGACCGTCTTATTTTAGTACATGATATCAGTCTACACATACACAAAAGAATCAGAATAATAGATATGTACAAAGTAGAATGCCTATTCCAGAAATCATTACTCAAACTACACCTGATTGACCAACTTTTTCGATATGTAAACTATTAATGTTATATCTCGTGATCCATGTCCTCCAAAATGGAATATACCTAATGATAAAATTTATGAAATTGGAATTAGATTACTCTATAGAAATTAAAAGAAAGAGTCTAATCAGTATTATATAGAACAAATTAGTTATGATATACAATATAAAAAAATGTATGGCGAATATCAGAACAGATATCCTGAATTCAATAATTCTGAATTTATTTTCGATATAGATATGTTAAGAAAAGAATTTATGTTCAACAAAAATAAAGATGTTAGAAATTGGTTCTTTAAAACATATAATAAAGTACAACTTGAATAATTTAGAGTTTTATGGAAATAAAAAATGATGTCATTAAAAAAATTTATCATTTTTTGAATAATTTTTTCCGTATATTAGGAATACTATTCAACCATCTCGAAATACACAAAATATTAATGTCAATAATCGAATTACTACTACTTAGAATACTACCAATGGGCAACAAATTGCATCTGTTCATCCTTCTCTAATAGGATTAAAATTAAATATTAATAATATAACTATTACTGCAACTCCATTCAAAAAAGGCACTAACAGAGATCATGATAGTGATACAACGTTAGAAGACATGAAAAAGGTGTATGAACAAAATAATTACCAATCTCAAATACTCCATACGGTTGCTCAGCAAGTAGATAGAATCAAACATACTTTACAAAACAAAGTAGGTCATTCTTATCAATTTTTATATAATATAATTCATTTACCGAGTTTTCATTTACCTACTATTACTAATATACCATTTTTACCAAAACGAACGGATATATTATTAAAGCAAATAACAAAACATTTAAATGAGTTACCTTATATGTCTATGCCTAAAGTATCATATCTTAAAATAATTTAAACACTGAAATATCAACAATTAAAAATATTAGCTATATAACCTATCTATAAATATCAAAACCAACATAATAATCAATTTTTTTATAAAATAAATAAATAATAAACAAAATTATCAAAAAATCAAAGATCTTCTCAATTTATTAAGACAAATAAAAATAAAGATAAAAAGGTACAAAAAACGGAAAAAAGAAAACAAATTAAGAAGAAAAAAAGAAGAAAGAAAAAACAAAATATAATGGAATCTCCACCTACACCTTTAAAGGCAAATAACATTCCATTATCAAAACAACATTTGATGGAAACACAACCATCACCAATAACACTTAGTGGCATCATTAGTAACCACTTACCTCTCTCACCTACTACTAAGTATATCTCTACGGCGACAGATACAAGTAATTTAGAAATACCTTCACTTATTGAAAAACGATCATTAATCAAAAAATTATCAACTGTTATAATCAAAAAATTACCAAAAAATATCATATCTTCTAAAGAAAAGAAGTTGACTAATGAAAAATCTGATGTTCTATATACCAACATAAGAATAGAAAAAATATTAACTCTAGAATAACCTTTTATTTTGTGTATTAAAATGCCACCAAAAGAAGTGCTAATGCAAAACCAATCTTTTATCCCTAGTAATGATATAACAAAAGAATTTTCAATCTTTAGTAACCGTCAACCTCGACCATTAGTGGCTATTGATGAAATTTCATTTCTATATAATACTCCTAAATCCTCCTAAAAATTTATCTTTTAATTTAACTTTTAACGATAAACCAAAGGATTCATCTATTTATCAAAAACATATTACTCTTGATCTATCATCCTTATTTGATAAACAACCGTCTCAATCTATATATTACAACAACTTTTCTTCACCAAACATATTTCAAAATACTAGACATTTGTTTACTCTAAATACATCTTTCTTTAATGATCCTTTTCCTCAGCTCAAACTCTTTTGGGGGATATAGGGTCTCCTTGTCCTCAACATCATTCTCAAACTTTGGAATATTATTATTAACAAAATCTGAATTATCACAGTTTGAACTAACTTTAAAAATAAATCCCTTAGTTCCTCTTTACTTAACGTAAACATATCCAAATATATGCCCAGAAACATCTAAACCCTTAACCAATCAAAAAACCCTTCAAAATAATATCAAACTACTTAGCAAGTTTATAAAAATATCTTCACTCAATAATTCAAACAAGAAATCAATTAGAAGACTAGCAAATAAATTACGGCTAGTACAAGAGAAAGATAAACATATAAAATATAAGAACTTTCGATATCGAAAAAAGAATATTCACTACGCTATTATACTTGGGATTATATGGCAATATATTATAATAAAATATCAACAATGTTCAAATCAAGCAATTCATCAAGTAAAAAGTACACATAAAAATATAGTTAAATGCCATAATTAATTCTTAGGAATAAATAAAAATAGTTATGGCATAAAAAGGGATCGTATACGATCTAATACCACATACTCATATTTGTACTACTCTTATAGAATATATATTTTCTGCATACAATGTTTGTTCTTATATCAATATTTTCAAGAAAAACTTTACATAAAACAAAATGTATTTAAAGCATTTATTCATCCACCATTTGTATATGTATTTTGGATAAATTTGTTTTATAAATTTATCAAAGCAAATTTTAACAAAGATTTATTAAATTTTACGCCTTTATACAGGACCAATATGCCACCTAAAAAAGATAAAGGTAAGCAGGTACAACCTCATTCTACTCCTACCAAACAAACCGCTCGTGACTATGCCATGATACCACAACAAATTATACCTACTATACCCACTACTTCTCCACATCAAATATCAACATCTTTATCTTTTTCCTCTCAACCGTCTATACAAACTGAGTATTTTATAAAATCAATAAAATAATATATTACTACAACAAGATTATACAAACCATTAGCTTTACAATAACTGCTCAATATTACCAATCGTGTGTTTTAATCAAATCATTTATACCCAACAGCCGAACCTTTAAAAACGTAACAATTCTATGAATTAATTCTTGTTGATTTGGATTCCATAGAATTCAAACATCATAGGAATTCATAAGATAATTCTATCATTTATTTTATTTGTAAAATTAAAAAGGTCCAAACCCCATCAAGACATAGCCCTTGATCCTTTAGACATCAAACATTTTTCTGTTTATTATCAACTAATGGGATATAATTATCAGGATTATAAAAACGCCTGGTATAATACATTTTTTCTTCGTTCCTATAGTCATTTTTTGTTCTTCAAATTCAATCAAAATTGTCCTAAGTAAATTCTTTTTTAGTTTTCTGAATGGTGACTTTATTTTGGCTCTTGTCCTACTATTTTTCAAACTCTCATTAGTGAAGTACAGGCTCTATTATAAAACACTTACACCAGAAATATTTCTTGATCATCGTAAAATTACTTTTCGTATTGATTATGTTATTCCATGAATAATGTATTGGACTTTCATTTGTCGAGCAATTTATCCTGATACACCATTATCAATTGTACAAGACTTCAAAATCAAATAGTGGGATAAATTTGATTATACAACCATTACATCACAAAAAAGATTCAAACAAATATTCAAGCCAAAGAATCATTTTATCAAGATATTAAAGGAATATCGCCAAAAATATCTCGTTGTGAAAATCCTATAGTCGACAGCATCTACAATCAAATATTCCAAAAGGAAGCACCAGTTGTACAAATTCTAAAGACGTCTTCAACACCATCTGTACACTCTTGTTGATCACAAAGGAATTCTCATCTTCGACCTTCAGTTCAAATTCATGACGACATTAATGATATACTTCAACACATTCGAAAATCACAAAGTAGAGTACAAGCCATAGTTACAAATATAAAATCTTTATTACAAAAGCAACAAAGTTGGGCCTCCATTACTGATAAAAAAGATCTTACAATTGCTAAAGCCGCCCTTGTCAAAGAACTTGCTGACGCTGAAGCAGATAAGGTGGGCTCATCCACATCATCCATATCACCGGCCAGCCCATTTTCTTATGACCCAACAAGGATCTAGGAGGACATGCAGACCATGATATGTAAAAAAAAATATTTTCTCACTAACATATTGCTTGTAGGTACCTATCACATCTCTACCCGCTATCAAAATACTCTCACGAAGATATATTTTATCAATGCTATAATACTCCTGACAAATCACTATTTATAAATAGTAAAAGCATATGAATGAATAGTAAAATTTATAATTTTTTCAAAAGAAACAAAAGCAAGAAATGGCGCAAAACGGATTAAAACGACTGTCAAAGCTGGACAAGACGTAAAACAAATTAAAGAGACGCATAATAACTAAAGTAGCGTCATCATTTTGATCTTCATCAACGGTTCAAATTAATTTCAGGCAGTTATATAAGGACGCCTTTGCTTCTCTTCTCAGCAAGAGTTGAACCAAAGAGCCAAACACGAAGCCAAAGAGTAAGAAGCTTCTTCTCTCCTCACATCAACCCTTATCAACCTTATATAACCCTTATAAATATCTTAACTTTCCTACTACCCTTATCCTTGTATTTACCATCTCCATCGTGTGTTTGTATTCTATTTTTCTTTCGAGTGTTGTGAGATTTGTAACTTCTGTTGTTCATCGTGTGTAAGTCCTGTATGATTTTCTACAATTAAAAATTTTGTAAAATTTTTCTAAACTGCTGGTATAATCTCTTCTCTCTCTAAATTAATGCATATTTTAAAATTTTAAATAAAAAGATCTGCGTAATCCTATCTTTGACATTATTATGTAACGATTCAATTCTACATGATAACATATTATCTACTTTAATAGGTATGAGTTTGCTCCTATACGATTTTATTTTGTTAGATTTCTTTTTTTAAAAAGGCTTGTTATCAAAAAAAAAAAAATATCTAAATATTATTATAAAGTGCATTCACTCTCATTCCCCATATGACGTGTGATCTTAGACACCAACTTTTATACAATCAACCTACAAAATAAACAGCAAGAAGTTCTTAGAGTTAATGGGCTTCCCTTAGAATGAGTAGGAGCTCCTTATATGTGGTTAGAAATTGTAGAATCAAGTATAATTCAATGCCACTTATTTTATTACGTTAGAAATTAAATTAATTTTTAAATTTTTATTAAAAAAATCAAAATATTAAAATATCAATATAATAAAAAATTGAAATAAAATCATTACCATTTAATTTAATTTTAAAAAATATCAAATTCTAATAATCAGATATTTTATCAAACAAGTGACGTCGCTTCAGAGGGGCACTTCCTCACGCGAGGAGTTCCCGGGATCTGAAGTTCTGGAAGGCGCGGTACGAACCCCACGTCCCACATCGGAGTTGGTATGTTGTCCCACGAGGATGACGTAAAGCTCGCCAGTCGCGACGGTTTCCGAAAATGTATTAACGCACTCGATTTATCTCACGTGAAATTCAGTACTAAAATTTATATTTCATTTTTAAATTATATAATTATTTAATTATATTTTTAACCAATTATATTATAAATTATAAATAATTATCCAAATTATCCTATCAAAATTTGAAAGTTACTAATGAGTTGTAGAATTTTTTTCCTTAAATAATTTATTTATATTTTACATTAAAATTAAGAATTTTGTCAAAAACTTACATCATCTTGCAAAAGAAAACCTAATAGAAAAAAAAAGAACTTGTATAAATAAATGATTGGATATTTTAAATTTTTTACACTTCTAAATTTTTAATCTTATATATATATATATATAATCTATTTATCTATTTTATAAATTTAATAATTTTTATATAAATAAAATAAATATCACATCAGATAATTATTTAGAGAGTGTTCACAGGATTGTCATATTTTTTTAATAATAAAGGTCACAATATTACAAGACCACTGCTATTTATTAGGTGACGTTTATAGCTTATGTCGTGTCATCTCATTTATTTAATAAATGAATGAGATATTAAATAATAATTGTATATTAAGGGTGTTTAAAAGGGGCCTAAATAATTATACTTTAAAAATATAAAGGAAAAGGTTTTGAATATCTATATTATAAATCAATTATTGATAAGTTGGAAAAGACATCACGAAATTGAATAATGGGGCACATATTAAGACAATAAGGAAAGAAATAAAGAATTTTTTTTTATTTTTTTATTTTTTATGTATGTATAGCTGTATGATGGGTTATTTTTTATGATCTAAACTAAAAACAAAACTAATAATTTAAAAATAATAATTATATAAATGACCTAATTAGAATATGCCAATTTTATAATTTAGAAAAAATATTATATATATATCCTAATATATATAAATAACTTAAATTTAAATAATTAGAAAGTGTTGAATATGTACTTAATTATGATGATTCGATCTGATTAAATATGGGTTCCAAAGATTATGGACTCCTAAAGGATATTCAAGCAATCATCTTGCCTGACTCAGAACAAAATTCAGTTGAGAATCTGATCAGGCTCGACTTGTCAACCGACTGAATGACCGAACAGTAATAAACACAGAAGCGCGTGCCGATTGGTGAAAGTCGTTCGATACTATAATAAGAAGGTGAAAGTGTGGACTTTCGAGATCAATGACTTGGCATTAAGAAATATCGAGGTTACAGGAAATTTGCCCACAGGAATGAGTTATCCCCAAATTAGGAATGATCATTTCGGGTGTCACCAATGCTCCGTAATGGTAAGTATAAGTTGCGTACCTAAAACAGAGAATTAGTCTCTTGAATTTAGAATACCCTTTTACTTTAAAGAGTACTATCGATGACAAAAATGGCTTAAGATTATAGTGGTATGTTCTATCCTCCACTTTGGAGTATTTGTATGATATATTAAATTATTTCTCACCATTAATAAAGTTTAATTTTTATAATTTATTTATTGTTAATTTGTATGCATACATGTAAAAATATAACTATGACTAACCCTAAAATAAACAGTTAATTTGAACACTCTTTTTTGTGAATATATTGATTCTACAAGACAATCACAATATAAATTAATAAAATCATATAACCCTAAGCAAGGTCACACACTAACAATTCAAGAGACTTAAGGGTATGAGGACTGAGCATCCAATTTTCTTTTAAAGGGTCATAATACAAGTTACATAAAATCAAATGATGCAAGACTAGAAATAGTTGTTCGACATATAAAAGGCTACAAGGATGCTCTTATGCATAAATGCTAATATGCTTTCTCAGAGGATAGGTGTAATCAATCAAAAGGTTAAGGACTAAAGTCCAAACCAGCTTGATAGTAATAGTTAAAAGATTTAGCCAGTAAAATTGTAACAAATCTTATGAGAATATAAGCTGCAAAGATAGTTATAAGGTTTAGTTAAGAAACACAAGGATATACATTCAAAATCTAAACCATGTACATAAAGAGAGAGAGAGAGTACACTCATTCAATGGTAAGGGATACAAAGAACTGTGACTTTTAATGACAAAAAATAACTCAGCTTTCCTAAGACTAGCATCTAGTACTAAATCTAGAAGGTTGGGAGCCCCTTGATTCAAAAAAATCTCTAACTTTAAAAATTAGGAAGCTCTAAAATTTCTTGCATCCAAACAGTTAATTAGAAAGTTAGAAGTAACCAAGAAGATGATCCTCTTGTAAAGAGAGAACCCCTATTTAAGATAGACCTTAACTTTTTAGGCCAAAAACTTCTCCTTGACATTGCCTCAAGTCTTAAAGAGTCAACTCAAAGTCCTATAATGCCAATAATTGTGGCAAATTGACGCTCAGCTTCATGAATCTTGTCTTCGAGGAAACTGGTCCGGTCTCCAATGATAGAAGTCAAATTGGCAAAATTTTAAGACATCATCATCCATTCGAACTACTAATTTTTCAATTGAGCTGACTTGTCACCAAAAAATGTGGCTTCAGCCTTAGTAGTCATGACTCTAAATGCCAAGTCCCTAACCACAAAAAAATTAATGTGCTATTGAAATAGGTGTGTAATTTTAACATCTTGACTATAAAACATATCTCTGATCAAATGCATCAAATCCTGAGAATACTCAAAAAAATGAGTTATAGAATAGAAAATAAAGAAAATAAGAAAATATTTCAAAAGTAATTATTCAAATTATCTCTGATAATTTTGATTTGACTATAAAGTCAAAATTTTTTTAAAAAATCGAGCTATTAAAAGAGTCAAACTATCAAATAGCCAAATTATCAAAAATCAAATGTTAGAAGATGCATGATGAATAACCGATCCTTTTCCAAACAATGATTAGAAGAAAGTCTAGATATTAAAACCAAAAGTAAAAGAAATTTTTTTATTCAAATAGTTTTATTAATCTAAATATTCATTAATTTATAATTTTGAGCAAGAGAAATACATGTTCAAAGAAAAGAAGCATATTAAAATCTGTGACCTGAATAAGAAAAATAAAAGCTTCTTCTTATTAATACAGTAGCCAACATGGCATGTTCTTACAAGTTAGATAGACCAATCAAAAGAAAGAAAGAGAGAAATGGGGAACCCATCCAATATCCAAAGTTCAACAAGTGACACTCCGTTCTTTCAAAACATACTATCCAGTAAATTGTCTATGTTGTGCAGTATTATAAGATGTAACTAAAAAAGAGAAAAAAGATGAAAAGCAGATGATCCCTTCTAAGCTGGGCAAACCACCTTGATGATCTATATAAGAACAAAAAGGGGCATTGGAAGAGGGCACTAGAAAATGGAGTCACCTAAGCTCCGAAATATTATATAAAAAAGAAAAACTAAAATAATTTTTCATATAAAAAAACTAATCAAGATAAATTTCATTAATGCTATCGAAGGATAGAAAATATGTTTAGGAAAACTCTTTCATCATATTTAATGAACATGACTGCCATTAGATGTTGAAGTAAAGGTTTGAGGAAAGACAAGTAAGAAAACTATCACATATGAAGAGATGTGTTTTCATTATTTAATGAATATGATAAATGTCATTATTTAAAACCACAATCGAACAAAGCATCATAAGGTAAACATTGCAAGTTATGTAATTAAAGAATCTCAATCAATAAAATAGAGAATCAAATCTTGATTGATAAAATCAATTAGTTATTGAGAATCTTTCGAGAAAGTGCACACAGCTAGCTTGATAAATGCATCACCTAGATTTTCATTTTAACATACTCAAAATTTAAATTTAACATCTAATTACAAGGGGCTAGTGTTGGGCATGTACTAAACAAGGATGATACGAACTGATTAAATATGGGTCCTAGATAATATGAGCTCGTGAAAGACATTCAAGCAACCCGAGCTATCCAAGCCATAATGGAATTGAGTAGAGAATCCAAGCATAAGAGCAGCTTGTTAACCAACCAAATGATTGAACGATGATAAGCACAAAAGCTGAACCAATTAATAGCTCAGTAGAATAATAAATTTAATATTAAATTCTAACGAACGATTTTATAAATTAAGGAATGAATAGGTACATTAAATAGGTAATAATAGCCAAATAAATAATAAATATTAAATACTAAATAGTTACAAAATTAATGTAATGGTTAGGTCACAAATAATATAATGCTCTAATCAAACAGCGTCATTAGTTCTTGAAATACAAATTGATTGGTATTAATGTTATAAATAAACAATTCCCATTTAAGGAAAAGACAATCAAGAAAAGAGTGAGAAAGATGACAAAGAAATTGTTTAAGAATCTTAACATTTTTTCCATAAACACAAAGGAGTAAAGCCCTCTGATTGAATCAATCTTCTACTTATCTCCATTCATAGAAAGATTTTTAACTTAAATGTTAGAGAATATATTAAAAAATGAGTCTCATATCATTTTATCTCATTTAATTATTGTAATGTATAAAATTTAGATAAAGAGGTTCAAAAAAATAATTCGACGCAATCAAACACCAAATCAGATCTCAGATATATATCAAGAAATATATCATATATCACAATATTATCCTCAAACTCAATATAGGGTCAGAGATACCAACTAAAATTTGAAGACCAATTAATGATATCAATTAAACTGATAAGTTTTCATAAATATATAAGTCAAATAATTAACTAAAGAAATCAAAAGGAAGCAAAGTGTACCCACCTTTGGGTGATGATGCATAAAATAATAATATTTAATGTGTTTATTAAATAAATTATTTTAAATAATTTAACTAATACTATAATTATGATAATATAAAAGAAGTGTTACGACAAACAGAATAGTAAGTGATAACCTTAAGACAACGACAAGCAGCAGTTGGTTCAAGGTAATTATTGCAATCAAAAACTTGAAATAACGGGCTTGCAACAGTATTACACTGAAAGAATGTGAATAGTGATTGATGATTTGCAATGATATCAAACCATAATAATAGTAAACAATGATATAATTTAAATGGGTAACAAAAATTTAAATATATTTGATAAATTTTTGTCTGATATCATATTAAGATTATGAAAAGAGATAAATAATTTATGTATTTTCTATGTATGTATAATTATATGATGGGTTATCTTTTTATAAGAGAAATAATTTAAATTAAAGAAACAAATAATAATATAATAATTATTATTATATAAATAACTTAAATAAGAATATATCAATCCTTTAATTTAAAAAAATATTATATATATCTATATATCATAGTATATTTAAATAGTCCAAATTAAAATATATTAATCTTCTAATTTTAAAAAAATCATATAAATCATAATAAGCCAATAAAACAAAATATGCAAGAATATTCTTCAGTATTAGCTGTCTCATTATATGATGGAGGTCTGTAATAGCCGTTGCAAATTATTTTCTATTTTTAGATATTAATTTAACAGATAAAATTTATTATTATAAAAATATAAATATTTTTTTATTTTTTTATTATAGTATGAATAGTTGAATATTTGAAAATTTTTAAAAGTATATAAATTTTTTTGTACTGGTTTTTTTTTTTTGGAAATATTAGACTATCTATGAGAGTATAAATAACAAGGTCTGTAATGTACATCATATAGCAGTTAATCAAAATAAAAAAAAATTAACAAATTTAGATTAAGTAATAAATAGATATTTGACAAGCTTATAAAAATTTTACAATTTAAAATATTTATATGAATTGTTAAAATTATCAGGCTATTTATAACTTCATAAGATAAAAATAAATATTATAATATATCTAAATCAGTACTTAGAATTCTTTTTATGAAAAATATGGAATAAAATTTTCCCAATTCACACTTCTCATTCGTTCCTTTTAAAAGTTATAGAATTTATAAAAAAAAAAATTAATTATAATTTTTCAAAAAGATTTCATAAATAAGAAAAATATATGAAGTTAATAAAATTTCCTTTCAGTTCAAACTATCCCCCCACCTATCCATTATTTAGGAAAAATCATCGATCATTATTTTTAATTAATAATAGATAATTATATCTTTTATAAAATAAAAAAATAACTAATTTATTAATTATATAAACACCTTTTCTAATAAATAATAAGACTAATTAAATAAAATATTTTTTTTAAAAAAAGATAAAAAAATCATATGAATTAAAATATTTAATTATTTTTATAAATTATTAATCATATATCATATAGAATGATTTTGATAAATTTTTTGCAGAAATATAGATAAGGATAATCTTTGTTATTTATTCATATATTTTAAAATAATTTAATAATTTTTTTATTTATTTTAAAAGTACGAATCTAAAATAAAATCCAACCAATTAAATCGATCCAATTATGCGCCGTATTTATTATTATTTTTTTTTTTTATTGAATCGATCCGAGCAGTTCAAATAAAAAGGGAAAAAAAAAAATCAGTCATAATTGGATTACGTGAATAGACAGCAAGCATCTCCCGTTGGTAAAGTCGAACATCCCAACTGACTATCGTGGCTGATTCATCTGCCAACACGTGGCACCCGGCGATTCGCAAGCGATTTTCCCACAACAAAAAAGAATTTTTTTTTTTTTTTAAAGTAACGAAGAATGTGAGGGTGAGATGTGAACGGGATGACCGAATTCAATTAATTAGTCCAAATGGGAAAAATTAGTTGAACCGCTCAGCGGTGGAGTGATTGACCTGACGAAATTAACAGATTTTAAAGACAAATGGATGTCACGTGACAATGACTTTTGACCGTGTCTCATTAAACTAATGCGAACCAAACAAATCATCCACACCGGCCGACAGCTTCACGTCATAAGCCGTAGCCAACAAGTAATTAATAATATTTAATAATAATAATTAATAAGTGAATATTGGTTAACTTGACAGCAGTTAATTTACTTATAAAAAGACAGTTAATTTGATTGGATGACTGTAAGATAAATTGACTGTTAAGAATAAAATTTATTTTATTTAAAAGGTGAATTTTCATACTAAATTAGTGGTGGGACTAACTGGCCTATAGGATGCCAACATGTGGCCCAATGATGGACCAGCACCCGTTCTCTGCCTCCGCTTGCCACGTGGTCTAATGAGAGAACATCCTGGAAAAAGGCATTCCACCACCACCAGTAGAACCACCCTACGCCTCCACGTATTCGCCCTTCATAAGTGCACTCCAAAATGAATAGTATAATATCATGAAGTACCCTTTGAATATTTAATCTAATATAATGTCTAATTTTTTTATTTATATTAATAATACAGATTAATAAGCTAAATATTATATCATATATATTATCAATATCATTTATTCTTATTTATATCTACAAATAGCCATATATAAATTTTGAATTAAATAAGTTTTTTTTTTCCTCATTCCATAGACCATTCACGTCTACCATTATATATTGATCTTGATAAAATATTAATCGGTTAATGTTTAAATTAAATAAATTAAACAAACAAACAATATATATATATTAAAATTATTGATTTTAACATAAATAGAGAGATAAAATATTAAAAAAAATAAAATAGGATAATATATATATATTTAATAATTATTAAAAATATATATATAAATAGATATATAAATAATATTTTTTATAAAATAATCAAATGCTATGAATTCTTAATAAGATTGCTCATGGTTGGATAATTTAACAAATGCTGATTAAGTGTGAAAGATATAGGTTGTTTAAAAAGATAGAAGCGTTAATTCCTTATAATTATTTCTCTTTTCTATCATCGTAACAACTCCTATTCTCTCACATTTTTAGCATTCTGGCCCCCTACTATAATAGTCTATAAGTGCCCCTTCTTCCACCTCCGAAGGATGGAAAGAGTATACAGTGAAAGAAGCGTCCTAAACTCCCAACATCAAGTAGAGAGCGAGGGATCATATAAATTTACTTTTAAATGATGAAAAAATCTTTGGCTTTTTACTTGAAGATACGAGGCTTTTATCTTTATAACTTCTCATTTTTAAAAAAATTTCAATGACATTATATTCATAAAAAAATCTTTATATGGCATAGTAATAAAGTCATTTTTATTAAAATATAAATGTTACAAATTTAAAGCTATAAAAAAATCTTTATAAAATATATTTATAGAGATGTATAATTGAATAATTCCTATATCTTAAATCATAAAAGTGTCACCATATTGGAACCTATTTTATATTTTAGGTATTTATATATTAAGTATATAAGTTAAAATGCATGTGTTTTGCACTTTATTTTTCACATATTTTCCAATTGTATGATAACATTCAAAAGTAAATCTCTTGGACAAATACTAAGATCTTTAATTTCAATACTAATTCCTAAACTTTAGTGCACACTAAATTTGCTTTTTAAAATTTGGAGATTTGATAGTTAGTTGCAGCAAACTCCCCACATCACTTGACATGAAAAAATCACTAATTTAAAATTTTTTAATAATTTACTTATTCTCTAATAAAAAAATATTTTAGAATTATTAAAACGGTACCATTAAAAAACCTATAAATAAGGTGACATAGCGTTTATCACATTTTGTATAAGTTTGTTTATATGGATAAATAGATAAATATCATATCACTTAAAAATATTTTAATAGTGGTCAAAAATATCTTCCTCACACCACTTATAAAAGAAAAGAATGGAGCAAGAAAATTGGAACATTAGAAAAGCTTTACTTTCTTATTCTTCTTTTCACCTTCTAAGTAACATTGCTTGCTTTAGCATGGATGATTTTATTTTAAATTAAAGTAATAACATTTATATACTAATTTGTATATTTATTTATATTAAAATTAAAAAAAATAGATATCATAGGATGACGACACCAACAGGCAGGGCGTGGAAATTGATGGATGAAAACACTAGAAACTTCTCCCTCATAGGGTGGCGATGCCAACATGTGAGTTTGTCTTTTCTTTCTGTTCAAAATTAAAATATATTTACAAAATTGAAGGATATTTGAAAAATTAATGAGTCAGAGAAATAAAGATCTTCATATAGGCAACAGAGGAGCGATTACAGCATACATTGTTGGAAATGCCATGGGATATTAATTCAGCCCATGTCCTAAAATTAGCTCTTACAGGTTACAACATATGGTAAACTAATAGATCAACCACCCCCAGCAAGGGCATTGGGTCAAGCTTCAATTTGGTTGGATCTGCCAATCTCATTCTGAAATCTTGCAATTCTTCCAGATTGATGAAACCGATCAATCCACCAGCAGACGACATCTTCAGCTGCAACCAGCTCCAAAGATACAGAGAAAACACTCATATCACCACCATGAATAGCAACTTTGCTAGGAATACTACCCCAACAGAGGAGGAAAGGATAAAAAACCCGAGTGGAATGTCAAGCTTTCTAGTCATGTATAGATAGTAGAGGGCTATTAACAGTTGAAATTGACAAAAGTCTTTATCTCCTCCATGATGGTATAGAAATGATCATTGTTTGGCAAAAAATACAAACCGATTGTAGCCTTGTTTAGGTAGAGAAGTTTCACTTCATGCCCTGCCTTCCTAAGTCCTTCAACGTATGCTAATTGCCAATCTTGAATGAGATCCAAACCAGCCACAACAACAAGGCTTTTTGGGAAGTCGAGTCCCTCAAGGTTTTTACCTCTCGGGCCAAATATATTGCAAGCCGGGTGATCCCTATCTTCCCCCTCGGGAGATACGCTCTCCAATACCAATCACGATCTTGAAGTGTAACAAAGTATTTTCTATCAAACTTATTCTCTGATTCGGTCCGCATTTGCCCACCAAACATCGGGTGAAGGAGGATGTTTCCCAATACCTCAATTCCCGATCCCGCTGCCCTGACAGCCACGTGGTGGGCAATATTGCCACCCGAGCTATCCCCAGCCAAATAGATGTGCACCTTAGAATCATTCCCACTTTGAAGCCATGGCCTTGTGCTGACCCATTTGAGAGCCGCCCAGCCATCATCATAAGCACATGGATATCTATGTTCAGGTGATCGCCGATAATTGACCGACACCACAACCACCTTGCAAAGGTTCACAAGGCGGCGGCAAAATGTGTCATAGATGGAACTATTGGCAGAGGAGTGGGCGAAGCTTCCACCATGGAAGAATACTATGATGGGCACCACTACTTCAGTTCTCAACGGTTTCTCAAGCTCTATGAATCCCCATTGAGACTTATTTTCTGGGGCTGCTCTGTACACCCGATTAAGGATATTCGTGGATTTGTCAACTATATCAAACGAGAAAACCCCATCAACTGGGATCGTATTAGCAGGGACTTTCCGATCAAGAAATTCAGCTAAGTCCCTATTGAATGTGCCATCCGGACGGCGCAGTAAATTGTACGAAAGCTTGAAATTGGAGATAAGGATCCATGTATTAAGTGGCACAATCCTCTGCACAAAGAATCAGATCATTTTGAGAGACTTTAACACATTGGTTAATCATCTAAAAGTTCAATAGAAAACACCACTCAAGATAGAAACGACCCAGTAGATAAATAATGCACATCATAACATCTACTTCAGCTAATCCAGCAATCATGAATAATTTTGAACTTATCATATCAACAACACATAAAATACAGTGAAAAGCGGTGCCATATAAAAAAGAAAGAAATGCAAAACCAAGCAAGTAACAAGGATCTGAGACAGGAATAGTGGTACTAAGCATGAAAGTTAAACAGTATGATCAGTCATTAGCAAAAACGAATACCCCTTCAATTAAAGGTTCAACGGAGAGGGGAAGAGCACGACAACAGTTTTTTTTTTTCCTTTTTTTTTGGGGGGCGAAAAATTTTGTTTTGTTTGATGTTGCCTTGGATGAAGTTCAGATTTCTCAAACTTCGCTTTCCAGAGAAAGAAAGTCGAACCAAAAGGGGAAATTTATAAGACGCGCGAAATGGGAAGAGGCAGAGACTAGATATCCAAAATTTATAACAATGAAAAAGAGACCTAATAATTCTGGAAATATGAGCTCAAAATGGGAAATTCCTCGAAATCAATAACTTAATTATGGAACAAAATCAAGCCCGAAATGCAAAAGATGGAATTCAAAAAGAAACGAAACAGAGGGGAAGGGGGTACTTCTGCAACCCCGCAACCCATGAAGGAATCCCTTCCCCAAGCCCAATCTCAGGGCAGGAGAAGAATTCATAAGGCCCATCCGAAATTTCTACAAAGAGAGAAAGAGAGAGGGCAGAAATACCTTGCATTCGCTGAGGTTGATTTCATTACTGCCAGCCATGAGAGTTTGACTGTTCTAAAACGCCCCCAAAAAATATTCAACTCAAATCAGTGATCTCCAACAAAAGGCTCGTAACACTTCAAATAATCCAAGGGAAGGAGAGAGAAAACACAACATCCATATCATATCATATCCTATGCCCCTGTTAAAGGCTGAAATACACAGTCCGTTGATTCCTCGTTTTTGAGTTCCCTGAACAAAAGAAGAATAAGCGAAGATAAGATACGAGACAAACACCTCCGTATTATGTAATCAATATCAGACGTCTCATCGACAACACCCCAGAGGAAGAGGAAGACCAGGAAAGCTATCAGACGGACAGACAGAGAAAGGGGAACAGAGAGGGAACGCGCACGAGGGACAGAGGAAGAGATGAGACAGACTGAGGAGAGAGAAATTCATGGGGTTGAATCGCGAAGCATAAGAGAGGTGAAGGGCCAGGAGTCAAACGGAAACGACAATGGTGGAAGACGGAGACGAAAGAGACGACAAAAAGGGCTGCGAAAACAAGCAGATCATGGGACCCACCCCTTCCCCGATTTCCATAATGTAAAAATATATATATATTTAAAATAATGCTTTTTCCGATGGGTAATATTGTTCGTTTCACCGGACTCTTTTTTTTTTTAAAACAAATTTAATAATAAAATAAAATTATTATATTTTATAATTTATCACGGATTATGTGTCCGGAATGCACCCTACTCTGACCAGTATTCATTTTAAAAAATATTTAGGATATTGGTATATATATTTTTAAACTAATTAAAAATTTAATAAAAATTTTGACCAAATAGAAATATAAATTTTCTCATTTAAATTTCTGAAAAATTGATACTCTGCCATCATATAGTATCATGGGCTTACAAATGTCGCGGCCTAAATGAAATATGAATATTTTGTTTAAAATTTTTTAAATTACATCTCGATGATGATGATGATGATAATTGCATCATATCCTGATAGTTGCTCAAATAGAATCAAATTAAATATATAAATTTTAATATATGGATTCTATGCAATATAATATTTAACAACAGCTTAAAGGATATGAGACTATCCTTCAATTTACTATCTGATACTCAATTTAAAAATTTATTTTTAAAATAAAAGATAATAAAAAATTTGAGTATAAAAAAGTTGAGAATTGGAGGGCTTGGTTTCATAATTAGGAGATTTTAAGTATTTAGAGAATAACAACTCAATGCTTATTTTTTTCGACTATTCTTTTCTCCCGTCAATTTCAAGAAAAAGTGAGTTAATTTATAATTTTAGTGTCAGCTTGTCACTATTATGTGAATAGAAATAATTATTCATTATTTTGAAATATTACACTAACTGGGAACAAAATAGCCCAATTGAAAAGTGTCTGCTGCGCGCCGACTTGCGATATAAATACCCAACAAGGGCTTTGAACTGTCATTTTTTTGAGATTTCACATAGAAGAGAGAGAAAATTCAAAGAAGTAGAGAGAGAAGGAAGAATCAATGTCCCAAAGTCCTATTCCAAGTTCGAGCTAGTTAGAAAAATTATAAATCGGGTCGAGAGTGTGTATTTATACCATTTTTTCTCTGTTCGAACTGTTTATCCCGATCCCGTTGGGTATTTTTATTCCGATACCCATTCATGTTTTTATTTTTATAATACCTATGTATTGAATATGTATATATTCTAATCTCACATCCGATTTCCTAATTTTGATCGGTATTTTGCACAAAAATCTTAACCCCGTGCCCGGATAATTTCACCCACCGATTTTTGAAAATTTTGCATACATTAGCGTTAAAAAATCATTACACATACCTTGAATATGTTAATTTGTTAATTAGATGTCCAATTTAATAGTTTTATACAAGATTATGCATACCAAAATCCTAACTCGCGTCCCTTTTGGGTTTTATCCAAATTGTTTGTAATTTATACATATTTTAGCTTTAAAAATTCATAATCCTAACTTTTTGAATCAGATACATTCAGTATATTTGGTATATATACACATTTATTTTATATATAATAATTTTATGTATTTTAAAATATTATCGGGTATGAATCGGGATATTATTTCACATATACTTTATATATATTATCTTATATATACTTCAAAAATTACGTTATATATATTTGTGAAGAAAATTTATTATCCAAAAGTTTTAAAATCATGTTTGGCTCACGGTGGTAAAAAATTTTATTTTTTTATACTTTATGATGTTCATACATATAATTTAAATCATGTAAAGATTTAAACCATAAGAAATATAAAAATTATGTAAGAATATAAAGTGAATGCCACAATTTAAAATATTTATGATTCTTTCTCCCAGAGTAATAACTTTGTTAAAGAAGTTTAGTGAACTTTCCTTTAAAAATAAGAAATTATAAAAGTTGGACTATGGATTTATATTTCAGAGGGTAGTATTCTCTAGTATGTCATGAATATTATAGTAAAAATTTAATAATTATTATGGCCGTATTTTATAGTAAGTGATATTTCTTAACATGTCTTAATATATTAAAATAGAATATCATTATCTGCTAAGGGTTGCGTACAATTAAGGCCCGTCTACAGGGATTATATATAGATGGTCCACCTTTAGGTCTTGAATAAGAGAGATGACTTTTGATTGTGTAAAAGCAAACACAATCTAAATTATGATTGACCGCTAATTTAGTCAATAAGGCCTATTAACCTAGTCCGTAAAATTAATAAAATTTTTGTATTTTTAAACCTAAAGGAAGAAAAAGTAAAATGAAAAAGACAGATGAATTTCAAAAATGTATTTATTCACGTTTCATATTTATGCATCTTTGTTATGCTATTATATCATTTTTTAATTTATTTTGCATATATTATTTATTGTCATTTATTATATTATACTTGTTGAATATTTGGCTCATCATTGCTATTTTTTCTTACTTTCAGATGAGTACGAGCTTATATCCAATAGGATAGGATGGAGAATTAGAAATCGGCTAGACTCAAAGACTTGAAGGATAATCTTGTAGACTTAGCATTGTGGATTTGTATCTTATGGAGTCTTTTGTTTTATTTTTGATGGTCATGTATATCGATGATGATATATATAGTGTATAATTTTTACTATATTTGATGGATGTAGGTACTTTTACAGGTTGTTATGGTTAATTTGGGTACTTAGTAGCATGTTATCTGAACCAATAACATACTCAAAGTTATGATATTGGTGCCACATGTTTATTGTAGTTTTTGAATCTTATGTTGAGTTGTATTGTGGTTGTATATTTATTGTACATAGTTAATGTACATGTTTTGTATTAGTTTGACTGCTATTTTTCTATCGAAACTCTACCGAATTTCAATTAAAAACGTGGTCTTTCACACATGTGTACCCTACAGTGGTTGTTCCACAAGAATTGGTGCATAAGTGTTTCTCAAGCGCATATTAGGCATTTTTATTCTATCCCAAAAGTGCACAACTGCTTATCATGTGTTTATCAAGTGCAGATATTTTCGATTCGTTGGAAGTAGATTTTAGTCGATTGACTCTTGCACAAACCTCCAATGTACCCCATCATTTATCCAAACATTAATCGACCCTTACTTGATGATTCTGATAGAGGATGCTACTAGATGACATGCCAATGAGTATGAAACTCACAAGGTAATGATATAAAATCTAATAAACTTTTTATCACAACCTTATGAGGGTTATTATTATCCCAATAATTATTTTGTATGTTTTAATCTTTCCAATTTACACAACTTTTATTATCATATCAAACCAATTATCATCGATTTTAATTTTATCAAGTGTCAATAACTCTTAATCAATTATATTTCTTACCCAATGATATTTAATGTTTATATACTTTGACTTGGAATAAAATGATAAGTTCTTATAAATGTAGATAACGCTTTGATTATTACAAAACATCACGTACCTCTCTTGCTTCAAGTTAAGTTCTTAGATGAACTTTTTTATCCACAATATTTCGTTACTTGTTTCCCTTGCTGTAATGAATTTAACTTTAATGGAAGATGAAATAATATATTTTAATAACCTCAATTGCTATGACACATCTCTAGCTACAAACATAAGCACGTGACCCAAAGTAGACTTTTAAGAGTTAGTGTCACCTGTCATGCTAGTGTTAGAGTACCCAATTAAAAACGACTTACTATTATTAAAGCACAAATAAATTTTTAAAGTGTATAAAAAATACTATAGTATAATCCATTTCATTGTGGACTAATATTCCTATCTGGGACTAGAAAAGAATTAATTAACGGTTTCAATTGCATGAGCTATGTCTAGTCTCATATATACCATCATATACATTAAGCTACCAATGATCGAAAAATAAAGAACGTGTCTCATGCTGGCTTTCTCATCTTCCTTACAAAGAATTTGCCTAGTACTCAACTTAAAATGATTAGCAAGTAAAGTGTTCACCAATTTAGACTTTTTAATATTGAAATGTTAAACACTATTTAATATAGCATTTTGATGACATCCAAAACTTCTTTGCTTTCTAATTGTGAAAAATTCTTCTACTAATAATTTACTTTGCCAGCGATAAGTCTTTCATAACAAAAAACTTTCCAAGCTACTTCACAAAGACATCAATTTAGGAGACAATTTGCCCCACAGTAAGCATGTTGTCCACATAACGTAAGAGGATAAGAAAATCTTCTTTCGAGAACTTTAGACGAAGACACAATAGTTAAAAATAGTTTTCTAGTAATCTTGATTCACCATCACTAAATCAAACTCATTGTATTATTGCCTAGGGCTTACTTAGCCCATAAAATCTTTTCTTCAAGTGGCATACTAGATATATATTTTCTTTAACTTGAAATCCCTCCAATTGTTCTATATAAATTTTTTCCTCAAAATCACCATTGAAGAAAACCATTGACCCATCTAGTTGTTTATTCTCTTGATCAAGGGTCATGAAAAATTTAAAAACAACTCAAATGGAAGACATTTTTACAGTGGGAGAGAAAATTTTCTCAAAGTCAATACCTTTCATTGGCCAAACCCTTTTACCAATAATCTTGCCTTTTACCTTGATTGAGGATTTTTTTTTTTTCCTCAAAATTCAAATAAAAAACTCACTTATTTTTTAATGCTCATTTGTTTTTAGACAACTTGATTAGCCTAAAAGTGTGATTCTCATATAAAGATTTCATCTCTTCTTGTATAATATTCATCCACTTTGTCTTTTATTCTTTTTTCTTAACTTCATCAAAGCATTTGACCTATCCGTCATTGGTAGGTAATATATATTCATCAACCAATAGATGTGAGGAAGAACATCAATTTCTTATGGATCGTCAGAGTAAGATGGTGGGTGTAGGTTCAGAAATTCATGATGAATATCACCACGAGTATCATCATCTGTATCAACATTATCCACCTCATTAAAGGTAAGAATCTCATTGTCTCTATCACCTTCATAATCACTTGAGCATTATCTTTAACTTAAATTGGCATCGATGTTTATGGCATAGTGTCTGTATCACAGAGCTAGCTATCATCGTCGTTATAGATCACTTTTTCCATTTTGTTGATATCTTCAATAGTCTTATTTTCAACAAACACCATATCTCTAAACTTCACAAGCTTCTTCTCTACTAAATCATAGAACTAATAGCCAAATCCATTTTCCTCATAGCCAATAAAGATGAATTATCACATCGTCATATTAAGCTAAGACCTCTCATCCCTTAAAATATAAACGAAGGACATAGACCTAAATATGTGCAAGTGATTATAAGAAACTTCCTTTTTAAACCACAAATTATCAAGCTCATCTCCATTTAGATGATTCCTAATAGCATTCAAAACTTTCTCCTAAAACAAGTTGGGAAGCTTTGTTTTTGAAAGTACACAACGGAATCTCCTAATCAACGTCTATTCATTCCCTTGGCCAAACCATTGAGTTATGAAGTCTTCTATGGAGTCTTTTAGTGGTTTATCCTCGTGCGACCGACAACATAAATCAAATGTTCTAGCAAACTTTCCTCCATCGTCACTCCATATACACTTTAACTTTCTTCTCATTTGCCTTCTAACCAATGCATGAAATTGCTTGAAAGCATTAAAAGTCTAATCCTTGTCTCTAAGGGATATGCCCACAATTTTCAGGAACAATTATCGATAAACATTATGAGATAAAGTGCTCTACTAAATGTTTTTACCTTGAAAGAACCTCATATGTCAATATGCATTAACTCAATGAGAACCACCTTCTTTATAAATGAGTTTCAATGAAATAAAACTATCATTCCTTTTTGGCCATGCAATGAGGAAACCTATTCAAATTTGCCTCCTTTGCCTAGAAGAAGATGTATCTTTGCTAAGCAATTGAGGATCATTTGGCTCATATTGACAAGACACTTGTGCCATTGGTTAGAAGACTTGTCACGCTTAACCACATTGATATCTCAAATTGAAACTGAGGCCTATAGCATGTACAAGTTAGAAAGATTCTTTTCACATGCCACTATTAGAAAGCCTCTAGTGAGCCTCCACATACCATTACAAAATGTGTTGCAAAACCCTCCTGATTAAACTTGCTAACTGAAATCATATTTAATTGGATATTTAGGATATATCGTACATCCCTTAGAACCAACCTTGTTCCATTGCTAGTGGTTAAATACACATCATTGTAACCATTATTTGAGATAATATGTTATTTCCTATCTTTAATAGCCCAAAATCATTAGAAGTGTAAAATGTGAGAAACTCCCCTTTAAACATTACATGAAGTAATGTACCACTACCTATCATCTAGCTTATCTCGTGATCGACTATGTTAATTACATGTTCTTCACACATGACAACAAGATTTGACTTGGTAACAACATAAACTCTTCTCCTCTTGGGACTTATCGACCTTCTTTTTGCCACTATCTCTATTCTATCTCTTTTATTTATAATAATGATTCTTGATGTGGCACTTATTCTTGCAATGGTGACATTTGAGATTTTGATATCTAAATCTCGATTTTCTCTCATCTTTTTTCACCAAATTTGGGACTTCTTCCCTTATCTCTTTCCCATAATTTCAAGAATAGCACTTCAAAGTGTGAGGACGTGGAGCCTTATGACTTCCTTGTCATACCATTGGCTATCTCCGATGTCACTACATCTTTAGGAGCAAACTATTAGATGACCATATCTATAAATATAGAACTTATAAGTGATCCAAAATACAACACTATTGAGCCAAAATATGAGTGTTTGCATCCGCAAGCCTTTTTCAGCACCATTTTTTATCTTGCTTGGACTATCTATGTAACTTAGTAAGGCTTCTAATTGCTTACAACACCCGAGAGTTACCTAATAGGACGCTCGTGGGCAAACACTAGAAGGTGCGCACAAGCAAAATTTCTCTGGTATTTGAACTCTACTAGTAATTGAGTTGGCATTTGATCTAATGTTTGAATGCCAGCCTGAATATAAAGAACCTATGCAATTTTTAAAGTAAAAAAGAAGGCATTTCATCACAATGGGCTCCACATAAAAAGAAAGAAAAAAGAAAAAAAGATGAAGATATTCGATATTTGATTGAGATCCAATTCAAGTCTCATTATTCGCTAAATTCAAATACATTGTTTTAATCTTTGTTTCTAGATCGTATTACCGTTTGATTTCTCATTTTCTCGATGCATTTTTCTATAATTAATTACTAGGTGTTTAGATTATATTTAACCAATCATTTACATGATTTATTGTAAAAGGATCTTGGAATGTGTTATACTTATAACCGGTCACTTTTTTTAAGAGTTTGTATCATAATTTTTCTTTAGTTGAGAAAGATTTCTCATATTAAACATTATTGTGTAATCTGTGGGTTGAATTGTATAATTATTCTTTATACTTTTACGGTATTTGGTGGCCGTTGATTGATGATAAGATTCGGGTTCGTTTTTACTATGCTGATGTTGTGCATGTTTCATGAATCTGAATAGGTGGTATGTAGCCTATTGGTAGTTATCTTATCTTCTTATGAGATATGCACCAAGTTGCACAGGGTGCGTAATTTGGCCTTGTCAGAGAGGAAATACCGAAAGGCCTGATTAAGGTTCGGTTCTTTTTATTCATGCGGTTGCACTTCACGTTCGTCTAGGCACTTATACAAGATTGGATGGCTTACCTTCTCACCGTGAGTAAGATGGTGGAGACAAGAGAAGTTGCTACGGAGAGTGTTTCTTCAGATTCATGACATTCCACACCTAAAGAACAAGCTCTCCGGTTGGTGACCTCATCTTGAATACCCCACCAAGAACCGTGGTTCAACTACGAAAGGCAGCTCTCAGGTTGGGAATGACTTCATTCCTATGGGCTGTCTTTCCTCCCAGCTGTGTGCTTGTCCAAACCAAGTCCCCAACCTTGAATGTTCTGACCTTCGTTCTCTGGTTGCAGTATCATGTAACTTTATGTTAGTAAGCCACTCCATCGATAAGGGCTAGTATTTGGCTTCTTCCAAATGGTCATTTGTTGTCTTAGCATTTGGGTATTGTATGTTTGGTCGTAGCACATTTCTTTGAGGCTAGGTATTTTGATCTCAATCAATGAGTTGCTTCATCCCTGAAGCAACAATTGTAAGGAGTTTCCTCTGTCGAATCCTTTGGGTAGTTTGGTATGCCAATGGTAGAATGGGGAACTCGTCTTCCCAGGAACCTCGATCTGCTCCAGCTTCACTCAAAACCCTCTACGGTTCATTAGTCGGCCATAACTTGCTGGCCATTTTTCTCGGCATAGGATACGGACGAATGGATAGGCTGAATTTTCAGACCCTTGTAATGCCATGTGAATTTTTTTCTTAGGAATTAAGCCTTTTCATTTATAATGATGACCTCAAGAATTCCAAACTAATAGAATTATTAGTCCAAAATATATTTACTATATGGTAATTTTTTTGCTTACAAAAACTTTTAACAAATACAAAATATAATATCTTGTAATGATAAAATCCAAACAATAGATAATACATGATGAAAGAGAAAAAAATGATCAGTTAAGTGTCCTTTATAATAATAAAAATAACGTACCCAAAGTCGATAAATAATTAAATATGATTCGACACTCAAACAAATAAGTAATTCTTCCTATTTTGTCTTTTCTCTTCCACTTCTTTTTCTCAAAGTGATTACACTTATGAACTTAAAATAATCATAATAGAATACCTTAAAATTATATTAAGCGCTACTCATATTAGAATCGATGCATGAGCACCGCTTAAACACGTATCAGGCATAAACTTATTAGATAAATGACACACGAGTACTCCTTAGGTGCATTAGGAGCAAAACTTTCTGGATAGAAGATACATGTGTGCCTCTCAGACTCCACTATTGTGCTCAAACAATGCACATGCTTAGCTTAGATACCTATCATGGGTAATTCAAAATTTCTTTCAATCAAACCAAGTCTCGTCAATATTGGTTATGCCACTTAACGACATGCTAAATGGATGTGGAATTTAAAAGGAAGTAACCCAAAACTCAATGAATTTCTCCTTATGACCTTATGAGGGCAATTACCATCCTGACTATTGTTCAACGAGTTTTATGTTTTTCCCTTTGTACCACTTTTATCATCATGTTAAACCCATTTTCTTCGGTCTTGATCTTATTGATCCCTAGCAATTCCAAATCAATAACATTTCTCACTTAATGGCATCAAACGTTAATGTATTTTAATTTGGAATTAAACGATGAGTTCCTACAAAGTTAAATGTCACTTTAATTATCACAAAATATCATACATTGCTCTCACTTGAAGTCAAGTATTTTGATGAACTTTCTCTTTAACAATATTTCCTTACTTGCTTCCATCACCACAATATATTCTACTTTAATGATAGAGATAGTAACACATTTTTGAGCCTTGATTGCAAGGTACTATTTCTCCCGTAAACATAACTAGATAACTCGAGATGAACTTTCGAGAGTCAATGTCATCCACCATGTCTGCATTAAAGTATTTGACTAGAAACAACTTATTATTTTAGAATTATAAACATATCTTAAAAGTTACCCAAAGATATTTTAGTATTTATTTCCTAGTGGACCAATATTCATTTTTGTGATTGAAAAAGAATCGGTTGATTGCTCCAATCGCATAAGTTATATCTCGTCTCGTACATACTATCACATACATCTAACTATAAAGGGCCAAAGAGTAAGCTTTTCATCATCCATAGAAGGATGCTATTTAGTACTTAATTTGAAATGATTGCCAGACAAAGTACTCACCGATTTAGACTTATCTATATTGAAATGTTAAAGCACATTTCAATGTAACTCTTTGGGGCATCCAAAGTTTCTTTCCTTTCAGATCACGAAAAATCTTTATATCAAAAATTTGCTTCATCGATCCTAAATCTTTCATGAAAAAGAATTCCCAAGCTACTTTTTCAACTCTACAATCTTGAAGGCATCAGCACCACAATAAGAATATCATTTACATAGAATAGGAGAATAACGAAATCTTCTTTCAAAAACCTTTAAATAAAGATACAATAATTCAAAGTAGTCTTTCGATAGTCTTGACCTACCATTATGGACTCAAACTTTTAAACCATTGTCTAAGAATTTACTTTAGCTCATAAAAACTCTTCTATAAATGGCATACCAAATACTCATTTCCCTCAACTCAAAATCCATATGGTTGTTTCCTATAATTTTTTTCTTCTAAATCATCATGGAAGAGACTCGTCAGTATATCTAGTTGTTTTATTTGTAGATCAAGAGACACGGCAAATCTAAGAATAACATTAATGGAAGACATCTTCACAATGAGAGCAAAAATATTCTTAAAATCTATGGCCTTCTATTGTTTGAACCCTTTTACAACCAATCTTACATTATAACTTAGTTGAGGATTATTCTCATTAGATTTTAAACAAAAAATGTCAGCTCAAAAGTGTAGTTTTCCAACAATGTTTTCATTTCATCTTACATTATTTCCATCCATTCCGTCATGTTTCATTATCCATTACTTTATCAAAGCATTCAAGTTCCTTGTCATCAATAAGTAACACATATATTCATCAACCAATATGCAAGAGGAGAGTTATTGATCTTTCATGGATTGTTGGAGTGAAATAGTCGATACAGGTTTAGCAACACAAGATGAGTATCATTATGAGCATTAACATTCACATCAATATCATCCACCTCATTAAGGGTGGGAATCTCAGAATCTTCATTGCTTTCAATATTACCTGAAGCACCATCTTCAGCTTGAATCGACATTGGTCAAAGACTTAAGATTCATATTGCAAAGCCAATTATTTTTCATATTAGAGATTGTCTTCTTCTTTTTGTCAATACCCTCGATGGTTCAGTCTTCCATGAACACCACATTCCTTGACTTTACATGCTTATTTTCATTGGATCATAAAATCGATAGTCAAACTCATCTTTCTTGTACCAAGAAAGATGCATTATATTATCTTTACCTTACATTTGGACCTCTCATCCTTAGGAACATCGATGAAAGACTTGCATCTAAATATACACAAGTGGTAGTAAGAGAACCCATTTTCAAATCACACTTTATTTGGTACATCATTATTTAGCAGACCACTAGGTAAGAGGCTGACTATATAAGCCACGGCGTTCAAAGCTTCCCTCCGAAATGAACTATGGAACTTCACCTCCAAAAACACACAACGAAAGTTCTCTCGGTTGGTATTCTATTTATCCTCTTGGCCTCACTATTAAGCTGTGGTGTCTTTGGTAGTATCCTTCATTATTGTATTTTGTGAGATCGATGATAAGTATCAAATACTCAGATATACTCTTCATCATCAATTTAGATGTACTTTAACTTCTTCCCTAGTTGTCTTTCAATCAAGATATGAAATTGTTTAAAAAAGTCACGTACTTGATCATTTGACTTTGAGGGTTACACCCAATAATTTTCTTGAATAATCATGAATGAATGTTACAAAGTAGAGTACTCCACCAAATATCTTCACTTTAAGAGAGCCACATATATCAATATAAAAAAGCTTAAGAAGATTCATCTTCTCAGTAGATAATTTTTCATAAAATAAAACTCTTCATTATTTTACGGCCAAATAATAAGTACATGTCTTCAACTTTGTATCTTTCACACCCGGAAAGAAGTTCTTCTTTACTATACAATTTGGCCTCCTCTCACTCATATGTCTTAAACACCTATACTATAGAATTGAAGACTCATCATTTTTAACCACATGTATATTTTTTGATAAAATCACGGTTAACAACATATACAAGTTAGAAAATTTCTTTCCTTAAGCCACTACTGGAGATCCTCTAGTGAGTTCCATGTGTCTTCACAAAAGGTGTTATAAAATTCCTTATCATCAAACTTATCTATTGAAATAAGATTCAGTCAAACATCAAGATGTACTGTACATCTCTTAAAAATAATTAGTGCTATTGCTTATGGTTAGACGCACATCACCACTGCCCACGATCCAAGATATTCCTTGATTTTGTCTCTTCAATACTCCAAAATTATTGACAGTATAGAATATAAGAAATTTTCTTTTTGAAATAATATAGAGTGATACACTGCTATCAATCACCTAACTTGTTTGTGATCAAGTTGATTATATCTTCTTCTTTATACATGAGAAGAAGATCAAATTTGATAACAATTAAGACTCTCTCTTCATTTCAAAACTTCTCACCTTTTTTTATTGCCATATATATTGTTACTATGACGAACTACGTCTTTAAATCTATCATAAATCTTGATATAATCTAATTATTCTTTAATTTAATATTAGCAGTTTAACTAATTGGACGTAAATTTTCCTACGATACCATAATTTCTGTACATAACTACTCTATATATACACAGGATCCAAATATGTGCTATATCATCGATGACTTCGACACTGACTAAGACTATACGACGTCAAACATTGAGTAAGGAATGATACCTGCCAAAATATCAAAAATGACATATAACAATAATTTGCGGAAGCTATTACATTCATAAACTTAATCGAACGAATTTAGGATTATCGGCATCATCAAATCGATATCACATCATCGACTTAAAAAAAAAATTTATTTAATACCGTGAAATTTTGAAGGAATATTAAAATTTTACGAACATTGAGTAAGAGTATCCAATGGGAATGTATAAATATATATTAAAATAATGATATATATATAAAAAATTAATTAATTAAAGAGGGATGGGGATACGTTTGGATAAGATAGGATAAGGGATGAGGTTTTGAGATAATAATAATAATAATAATAATAATAATAATAGTTTTTATATATATAATGATGTTAATGAGGCTCGGGAAAGGGGAGAAACAAGGGAAAGAAAGAAAAACAAAAAAAGGAAGGAAAAGGAAAAAAACAGAGGAAAAAGAGGGGAAAGAAAAGCGAAGGAAGTGAGAAGAAAAACAGAGGAGAGAGAGAGGGTTTCACATCATCGACTAAGAGGAAGCGGCGATGGCGATCTCGAAAAAAATAGATTTCATGTGGTCGCGAGTGAATCGATTAAGGTGCGGTAGGGGGAAGCCGGCGGGCCTGTAACAAAAGCCGCCATCACACACTAACGCGTAACCCAAAGTTATCACAAACACTTGGGTGCATTGTAGAAATGGAAGGAGATATGGATGTGAAGGGGGACCATAATACTACTAAACATTAACCAAAAGTCAAATCACATCATTTAAAGAGGGGAGAGCATTAATCGGGTCGCGGGCGGGTTGTGCGGCAACGATCCAAAATTTGTGTTATACATGAGGCAGATTAATTTGTTTAAAAATCATAAGAAAAATTTTAAACATGCATAAAATTTTATTTGTTCGATTTATTTAATTTGGATATGCATGTGTAGTTTATTGGCTAAATTTGATGTTTTAAATATGGGCTTTTGATTTTAGGAATTTATTAAAGCCCGAAAAATTTATTGGACTCGATGTACATTTATATCAGTATATGTAACAAAAATATAATCAATTTTGGATTAGAAATTACAACATTTAGTCTATGACCATCGTCCGAGTGTTATCTTTGTTATTTGGAAATCCCTTTCCGCCGGCGGGAGCAATAGTGACCATTCCCATTTGAATAATTTGATTTGACGAAAATATTAAATATCGGTAATAAATCCACCCATTATCAATTTAATAATCTAAATTTATCTTAATGTTACACGGGATTATATGAACCCTTCCTCAAGTTAGTTTTTAAATAATGAGAACTCAAATTTGGTCCATAATTTATATTTTTGCATTAATTGGTATTGGACTTTGATCTAGATATGGATTTTTGGACTTGGATTTGAGATTCGTCGATTTTTACCTAAAATTGGGCGTGGTATGTCTCATACAAATAAAATTATATGTTTTGATTCGAATATCCGTCATTTAATATTGGATCATCCGACTATCGTACTATACATTTGGACTTGGAAAATTGGTTCGGATCACTCTATTTTGGTTATACATATTTATACTTAAATATTATATTATGATGACTATTTTTAAAATTTGGACATTTGTTTGGAATTGGATATTTGATTTGAGTACAGACTACCATTGGATTTTGAAATTTAGATCATGGATTTCGGTTAAATTTATTTTATAATTTGAATTTATTCGTAAATTTGATTGATTTTCAATTTGAACCTTGATTTTTGGGCCATTTGTTTATTATGATACTTGTTGAGCATTTCATTCTTCTATTTTATCCCTTGAAGATGATTGGCTATCAAAATATTTCACTTCTTATGTCATATTTTTGATATCATTTATTTGTCAAAAATTTTGTGTGGAATGCTATGAGACGTTGGAAAAAGTTCATGACTTTGTATATTATAAACTTGTTAGACGAGTTGTTATTTGGGTATTCCCTTACGATAAGCAGTCACAATTATATTATCTCTGTTAAGGTCCTAGCTTAATTTGGAGTTTATATGTTTGAAGTCACACCCGACTTTGAAAAATTATGAAAATATAATATTTAAATTATATTAATTATTTAATTGATCTGCTTCGGTTCGAGTTCGTGACAGACATTATCCAAAAATATTAAACAGTAGCAATAATTATCAATTTAATAATCTAAATTTATCTTATCAGCTCGATCCTTTGATCCTATTTGCTTGGTAAAGACCCGTGTAACTTATCCGAGATGTTAGAAAAATAATAAAAAGTAAGCCAAAAATTCAATAGGTATTATACATAACAAAGAACATGCATATACATATTTATATTTAAAATCATATTATAAGAGATAGGAATCATATAGAATGAAATAATATAAATATGAATAAAACCTCCTGGTTTCTTATCTTATCATTTTCTTACCAATAGCTATCAAAATATACTTCTTATTCTTTTTTATTCTTATTTGTCAAAACATGCCAAAAGTTCACTTTTCTTTAGGAATCAGGGCTAATAGGCTTTATTAGCTAAATGAACGGTTGATCGAAGCGTAAATTGTATTTCTTCTCCGCACAATCAATGGTCTAACCTCCAATTCAAGACTCAGAGGTGGACTATTTATATCTATCCCTATAGATCGGGCAAAACCGTATTGCAATAATAAACTTTCAGATAATAATCTTCTACTATAATATATTAAAATATACCAAAATATACTATATATTGAATAATCTCTTGTATAATTTCTTAATTTCTTAGAAAACTCTACACTTTATTTCTTAATTCTTCGTTCTTACCCTTTTAGAGAATAATTTATCTTTTCATAATATAATTGTAAAGTTAGCTTTCTTTTTCATGATAACTTATCTTTTTAAGCATGAAAATTCTTAGAGAATGAAATTTAATATCAACTCATGTAATAGAGAATTTTAAAAGCTTTATATAAGATTACTGAAATTCAGAGTGTGCAGTATATAATTTGGTAGGTAATAACTTAAATAATTAATTCATAAATAATACATGGATGCCAGATTTAAAGTTCATGTAGGTCGGAATAAAATATCATATTCTGAAACATGAAAAGGTTTAAAAATTTAAACACGGCACATATAATAGAATACAAATATTTAAACATGAGATTTCTTTATAATATCATGAGAAAATTGACATATAAGCAAAATAATTTCAAAATCTTAGTAAGAATGAGTATTATAACAAGAATACTAAAATAAAAAACAAGAATAAATAACAATAAATAAAAAAACTTTTTTGTATTTGCCTTGATCCGATCTACCTTTATCCCCGATTTGAATAACCTGATTTGAGCTATTCAAGTCTTCTCTCTTCTTTTCTCTCTTATCCTCTCTCTTCTTATTGTCTCTCTTTCCTCTCTATTGAGCACCACTTAAAATGGTATAAAATGACACCCTTAGGCGTCATTTATACTTGATTGGTGCTAAAGTGGTGCCTCAAGTGCGAGTCGAGCGTAGCCCAAAAATAACCCAAATATGCAAATCACACCGAGTGTGTGCCTAAGGTGAGCATTGAGTGAAGGGGTCAAAACGAGGGTTTTGGATTTTGTGCCGATGGAGTGCCTCAAATGAGCCTTTGGCGATCTTGGAGAATTTGGGTTCGTGATTTTGCACCAAAATGGTGCCTAGGGCGTGGGTCGAGTGATCCTCAAGGAGGGTAAAATTTGGGTTTTGCATCGATAGGGTGCCTTGAGCGCGGGTTCGGTGAGCTCAAAGAGGGGTGCAATCTTATTTATGGGCTGAAGTAAGCTTCAAGCCTGTATCAAGCCAAATCATCCGATCCAAAATTTGACTTTTTGACTAAATTTTTACATCTTTTGATTTTAATTTGGATTATCTTAATTTAATTAATCATAATTAATATAATTTAGAAATGCAGTCCTTACACTTACTCTACTATTTATAAAAATACTTCTTGATATGACATCTTTTCTTATAATTTGAGGTTTTGATACCTTGATCTTGACTTACTTCCATTCTTCTACCTAGATTTTAGACATCTATCCTCACTTCTTCTTTGTGATTCTAAAACTAGTATTTCAAAGAGTGAGGAAGTGGATCAGTGCAATTTGCTCCTCATCTCCTCATTTAGAATGTACCCTTAGTTATCTCTAATGTTACCGTATCGTTAGAAATAGTTTTAGTAATGGTGATTTAAATAACCTCTAGCAAATTCAGTAGTATAGTCAACAACAAGAAGTCTAGTAAATCATCATCAAATTTGAAACAATTACCACTCAATTGGTCAATGCACATTTGAAACTAATTCAAATGGTCAGCTATAAAACAATTTTCCTTGTATCTCACTTGTATCAATTTCTTTAAATGATGTAGTTTGTTGTTACCAATCTCCAATGCACAAAGCATTCAAACTTTTCCCATAATATTTTTCGCATGTATTTTATTGTGAATGTGATTGTAAATATTATTATTAGAAAATTATTGAATGTATCCATAAACTTATTCATGTTAAATAATATACTTTTCCTCAGATTTTGATTTGGGCTTTTGGGTCACAAAAATCGAAAGATATATTATTTTAACAAATAATAAATCTTTTATCTTACTCCTCCATATATCATAATTTGATCCATTTAATCAAATCATTTTATCACCACTTTTCATCTGTTCAAATAAGTTTCAACATAATAATTTTTCTCTAATATCACTAATTGGGTTTTAGATGTCGAGCTTTACTTGCAAAATTGATAATTAATCTCTGTGAGGATTGTTTCAAAACTCTTTATTTACAACAATGAGGAGATAATATAATAATACATAATATAAAAATAACAATCATAAATAATGATGCATAATATTTTATATAAAAAATCTTTTTTAGAAATAAGGAGAAAAGATACACGACTCTGAGTTAAAAAAAAAATTCATTATAAGATGAGTTTTCAGTTATAAAAATATCTAATAAATATAAAAATATAACACCTTGTAATTATAAAATCCGAGTAATAAAAAACATAAAACAAAAGAAAAAAAAATAACTAATAAAATATCATTTACAATAATAAGAATAACGTATCTAAAGTCGATTAAAAATAAAATACGATTTAAAGTTCCAAATGAATAAATAAATCTTCATTTTCTATCTTTTCTTTCTTTTTCTCTTCTTTTCCTCATGGTAATCACATTCAAGAACTCAAAATGATGACCATAGATTATCCTAAACTTGTGTCAAGCATGATTTATATCATAATTGGTACACAAGTATTGCTTAGGTGGACATCAAGCGTGGGCTTATTGGACAAATATCACACAAACCCCCCTCAATTGTGAATCAGGCATAACCTTTTGGACAAAAGACACATGTACGCATTTTAGATATGCATTAGGTGTTGCTATTTTGGTCAAAACAATGCATACGCCTAGTTTATGCACTTATTATGTGCCACTCAATAATTTTCTTTAATTAAAATCAAGTCTTATGTAATATCGAGTGTGCCACTGGATGACAAGCCAAATTAGTGTGGAACTCACAAGGAAATAATCCAAAATCTAACACTCAAGATCAACAAAATAGTTGTGCAATTGTTGGATCAATTTTGAAGGAGGTTGCCAACTTGTAGAGCCCTAGTACAAGACGCCATCTTTGATTCTCTATGAGGTCCTGAATCTCCAAGGCTTAGCATTGTAGCAATTTAAATATACCTTTTGGCTTTCATTGGAACGTATTAGGTGCTGACTAGATGGCAAGGGTGCTTCTACTTCTTCTAGATAGATGAAAATAAGGCTAGAAAGCCTTTGGATAACACCTAGAAAGAGCCAACCAAGTTGGGCTTTAGTCAGTAGAACCATATCCTCACATCCCTCTTTAGAGTCATGTGAAAGTATTAAGATAGCATAAAATCTCCTAGACCTTAGACCCCAAGTGGAATTGATCAAGATGCTCCAAAGGGTCCACGCATTTGTCATAAGGCCCCATATTTGGCATCTTGATAATCCTTGGGAGCGACCTCTCTAGGATATTTACAGCAGAAGAAGTTAAGCTCCTGAGACATCCCCTAGTTCTTCCTTTTACTAGCTATTTAACTTTATGATTCTCTCCTCTACAGGTTTAGAGGAGGAAATTCTGCAGGTGTTGGGAATGCCCTCAACTTAATATGATTTGCCAATACTTTATAGCCCAAAGCTGTGGGTTAGGGTGTTGTTGTATAACCCTCCTCTATGTGCCGTCTGATCTCTAATATCTATCAAGACTGTTGGTTGTGGCATTCTCACGTTGGCTTCCCTTGTAATTTCTCCTAGTCTCGTGTTTACAAGCATTTGTCTCCTTCAGGACACAAGCTTTTGTCCACGGGAGTATTGGGTGCTTTTCCTAAAAGTCATGTCTTGGGGCCCTCTATGTTTTGGTATTCGAATGAGTTGGAAGCTAAGCTATGTTGGGTGGTTTTCCAAATTGTAGAATAGCCTCACCATGTTGGCCATCTCTTGGATTTATGCTTCCTTAAAGCCCATGGTTGAGTTCATAGGAGGTTAACAATATCTTGTGAGGTAGGCATAAGCACGGGTTCCTTTGGGACATGGAGATAATTGTGATTGTTCTGAGTATTATCATCGTATGTATGTTATTATGGAAGTGCTTAAATGAGGGGTAAATGGATAAGGTTCTAAAAGTCCAAACTCAATTGTGAGGTTGTTCTCTGGGGGAGCCTTTTTACTTACTATGCCAGTAATGTGAACATGAAAACTTGATTTGATTGAGGAGCTACTTGCCTCAAGAGCAAATTTAATGAAATGAATTTTGTATACTATAAATAAAAATAAAAGGCCAGTGGGCTTAGAAATTTATTCATGTGCAAACCCTTTGTAAAAGAAGATGATTGAGTGTTTTGAGAGGACTAATTTTATGCCGATTCAATCCTACGTGAAAACTATATTAAGTCTAGTAAACCTAAACAAATATTTGACTTTGATTGGGTAAGTGAATGGATAAGTAAACATCTTTTAAGAGGGATAATAAAATATTTCTATGAAAGCATGTGTTCTTCAAAAGATTATTGGTCCCTTTTGCTATGGAGCACTGCATCTTTTATCAAGGAATTTAGAGCGACATTTATTGAAGACTTGTAATGGAGAATTCTTAGCATGTGCGATGTGATTTCATTTATTTAGGTCCATTTATATATATAATTATTATATTTTATTAATTATTTAACATGATATAATAGCATCTTTAAATAATCTAAGTCATTTGTCCCAATCATAATTCTTGTTAAATCTCATTGAATGAGAATTCAATCCTTAGGGGTTCGGCCTTGAAAACCTTGTCCCATCACTGGGAGTCTCTTCCTAGGTACTATGCTCCTGATGGTTGGCCTCCAAGTGCCAGCTATTTGGGGTTGGTTCTTAGGGGTATTTTCCTAAATTATTTCCTTAATTTAGAGCGGACATTTTGTTTTATTTATCTTCTAAATCATATATATATATTTTTTGTTAAGCCTATCAATTATAAAGATATTAAATTTTTATTTGATATTTAACCTTATATTTATGATAATATCTTTAAAATTTTAGTTGAAAAAAACTTTAAAAAAGGGTATTAAATAGTGGGATATGCTTAAAAGAAAAGATGAAGTTCCATGCTTGCCTTTTGTAGCATTAACACCACCAATACAACGAGCCAAATTTGCTTATCTTGTCATCGTTATATAGTTAGAGCTATGACTGTCAATTTTCAACAATTATTATTTAGGAAAAGTGAGAGAAAGTATGGAATCACATACTGCAGTTTATATAAATTATATGTATTTCAATTATAAAAATAATCTTACATAATCTATTTTACTTAAAAAATTCTTATAATATAAGAATTTATATATCTTTTTTTCAAAAAATAAAAAGCACAATACAAAAATGTCTACATCAATACTTTTCCTCTTGTCTTGAGATATCCTACTAATATAAAAAATAGATTAATTTAATCATTTTTAATTATAATCATATAATATTGATCAAACGGTTTGATGAGTCATGGGATCCAAGTTACTCTCTAGATTAGGAAGTCACTAGGGTTTTCCTTGACTAAACCACTTCAATTTCTTTCCCAACAAGTTGAACAAAAATAAGATCCGATTTTAGTAAACTCGCTCTCCGGTATATCATTTGACATTCAAATTAATAATATTTCTTAACAAACAAAAAGATACAATTATAAAAATGTCAAATGATGCAAGAGAGTAGAGATAGCATCTTCTAAGATATCATTCGTGTTTGATGTGGAATTAATTTGATGGGGATTTGCTCAACAAACAAAAGATAGGTGGTGAGAATGTATGCGAGATGCAAAAGTAAAAATTGTGGCATCTTTTTATATGCTGTGCTCAATGTGGAGCAATTTTGATGGGGCAGTGTCCTCGACGCATAGCGGCTTGAGGGGAGGTGGTGCGTTTGATGAGAAACGACTTAAGAATGGGAAAGTAAAAATTGTGAAAAATATTTTTTGTATGCTTGCTAGTGAGCCTCCCCTTTTTGGCTACTCGTCAATTAGAGTGAAGAGTTATTTATCCTAAATTATGTCTCTTCTAAGTTCAATCTTCCCGATCATTGTTATATTATTTTTTAAAAAACACTATTTTTTTAAAAAGATCTCAATATTTAATCTGTCTAAATTGATTAAATTAACATATTTGGTTGTTAGAATAGATTAAGGTGGGAATTAATATTCCATTATTTGGTTTGTAAAATAGTATGAGGAATAATGTGAAAATAGTAATAATGATAATAATAATGATAATGAATAATAATAATAATAATAAACATAATAATAATAATATTATTATTATTATTATTATTATGTAATAATAATGATAATACCTTATAAATAATAATAATAAATATAATAATAATAATAATACCTTATAAATAATAAATATAATAATAATATGTAATAATAATATCTAATAATAATAAATAATAATAATAATAATATGTAATAATCTTTTATAATAATAATATAAAATAATAAAATAAATAATATATTAATATTATTTTTTATGTAATAATAAAAAGATTGTTTATTTTAATAAAAAATAATAATAATATAATAATTTAATAATAAATATGAATATAAAAATAATTTTTATGATTAAAAAATGGAGAAATTAAATTAATTTTTAAATTTTTTTTTTTTTAGCAACCAAACATGTAAAGACCCTAAACCCTTTCTCTTCATTGGGAAACGAAGCCGGATCATTACGCGTGTGGCCGACGACGGGCTTATTGTGACTAACGGGCCGCAGCCATTTACTAAAATGTCCCCATAACATCCCTAGTATTACGCGCACACCATTTTAGGCGGACGTGGGTTTCGCCTTACAGCGCGGACAGCGCGAGCCCAATGCTTTTCGTCAGCAAGTGAGCTGTCGTTATGCTTCATCCCTCATATTATTTTATATTATAATTAATTACTTAAATTTATACTTTACTAATACATATATATATATATATATATATATATATATACATTTTTTAAGTTTTATTAATACTGTTAATTAATATAATATTATAAAATTATTATAAAATTTTAATGAGATGGAGAACGTCACGTCAAGGAGTCTTCTTGGCTTTAGATTTTGTCGTTCTCTATTCTCTCTCTATATATATTTTGTTTCTATCTCTTTTTTTTAAGATTTTCCATGTAAAAGGGCAGTCAAAAAACAAAATAATATTCAAAAACAATGATATTATTTGACAATAATATTTAATTATTTAAATTTTAAACATAAATAAACAATGAATTACTTTGTTTTGCACAAAATGTTACAATACGTTTCTATGTGCTCTGTTGCCTTGTAAAAGATTGAATGAATTTGCACCCATATGAAGAACAACTTGATTAATTTAAAATAGATTAATGGGGCCAATTTTTCATGTTTTATTCTCAAATAATTTCACCAATATATACTCTAAAAAAGCTAGTTTACAACATATAAAAGCCATAGAAACTATATGCTATTTCTTAAAATTCCATACTATGTTCACCTATATGTTTATGTCTTGATACTATGGGAAAATATGACAAGTTTACTATGTCCTTGATTTGGCACGACTTCTTCATCGGAGTAGAAACTATAGAATCTAAATTCTACACCACAATAGAAACTATAAATCGAGGAGGCCCCATCAGAAGTTACCGTTCCACGGTTCCATGGATATATATTTAACTGTACATGCATTACGACTACCAAATGATCTTAGACGTAGTAAATACATCCCCATATAGAAGGTTATCATCAACCTCTGGCCTTCACCATTGCCAAAATATGGAGGTTAGAATGAGAGTCAAAGCTCAAAAGATCTGTCCATGTACTAGACGATGAATATCAATAGGAGATGACATATCTCATCATGCAACAGGGTAAAGTCCACAAATGTCATGATCAAAATGGACATGAAAAGGGATCAAAGTGATACATATCGAATAAAGCCTCTCCCAAACCTACCCACGGATGCTCGCAAACGTACCACAAGGAAGATAGGAAGAGAATGGGAAATGGAATTTTCAAAAGCAGAGAGGAAACCAATTATATAAAAAAAACATTTAAAACTGATTAAAATTGAAAATTATAAAAATAAAATTACATATATAGATTTGCTGAAGATTGAGAATAAACGTAAATTTCACAAAGCAAACGCCACATTAGAATGATGTTACATTTGAATACAAATGGTATCTGGCTGCTCCTTTGAACTCACACAAAACACAGTTCTGTTGTACTTGAGAAGGTTCAAAAGGAAATGAAAAAAAGAAAGAAAGAAAATGAAAAGAAATAATTTCCTAGAATATAGATATTTTCATCATATTTTTCGTCTAATTTTACATAAAATCTAAATATAAAAAGTCATAATTTATCCTCCAATTTTCTTTTCTTTTCATTTAAACTATTGCCACAATTCTTTTGCCCTGTAAAATCAAAGCCTAATCCTTCATACGGCTCATCTCGACCACAGCAATATAGGAATGCTTTAGAGCTAAAATCTAGGGCATCTATAGGATACAAATACATTGCTCTGTGCCCCAATAACAACCCGGGACACGGCTAGAGTTTGCATTTTCTGTCAAGAGGTGGTGAATTTCCATGCCTATTAGTTTTGAAGTAACAGCAGTTTAAAACTTCTAACGAGTCATTACTTGCTCTCAAACTGTTACTGAATGAGAATGATGGCAGGATATGTAATCAGTAGAATGGATTGAAATAATCACAAACTTTAGCCACATGGGTTTGGCGTTGCACAACAGGAGAACTTGCACAACCGAAACGCAGCTGTTATGCAAAATAGTATAATGTGATTGCTGCTGTGATATCAGTTCAGCTTTCCGGATGCCAAACATGAGGAAGTTTTGTTTCTGTCCTGTCTATTTTGGTCGCCCGTTGACGTTTGCTGTCTACAGTTGCAGCACCGATACTAGCCAGATTGGCCAGAAAAAGGATATATACCTCTTCTCGTGGTTCACTCGGTACTTGACACAGCCGAAAGCTCTTGGCATCAAACACCAAAAAGTGGCAGGAATATTTTAACAAACGAGTATGCAAGTGCACCAGAAAATATGTAGCTGTCTGCTCGGTCTAGAACTCCACCTATAGTGAAATAATAATCTATCAGTCAATTAAGCAAGGAATGAGCCTCTCATTGAGATGAATAGGAAGGCAAACGGGGCATCAGCACATCATTTGGCAATTTCACCATTTAATAGATAGAGATGGTTCATAGGACATCATGAAGATTTTATACCAGACAAAGGCAGACAGAAGCAGCGCCAACTCTCAGCCTATGAAATTGCAAGAAAAAAAAAAACAAAAGAGAAGAAAGGCAAGAACAAACAGGATAAGTGGAAAGGTGCAAATGTCAATTCTTTATCTTGGTGGAATGAATTATTTTCTTCCGTGGAATTATATCTTCTCATTTTTACCAACTTCTTGCAACGTCCCTATCAAAAGGATGTCAGATATGGACACTGCTCGTTAAAAAATAAAAGAAGGTTCTCTCTGTTTCTCTGTAAACCTCTGCACAGCATGTGGAGAGCTTTCAAGTGTGAACTATGTGTTAATGGAGGCTGTTGTGGTAGTGTATTAATGGATCATATTATGAAATTTTGGAAAGAACAAAGAATAACGCAAGGAACACGAAAATCAATTTAATTTCAAGCCAAGGTGACCAACCACTGAAGCTACACATCTGCTAAGAAGGTCAACGAAGATTTTAGGAAAAAGAAAAGAGATGTACACCTGATTTTCATTGATTTTAGAAGTTTATTATAGGGTGCTTAAGGAAATATTATGGTGGGTGATAAAACAAGAGGCAGAAGAAAACATAGATGTTATTGGCAATATGGATAAGGGATAATGACTAGTATTAGAATGGTTGGAGGAGATATTGAGTGTCCCTATTACAGTATACATATATCAAGGATTTAACTAGGAGTCCTTGCCGTTTTCCTTCATTGTAGTGAGCTTACAAGACATTCAAGATGTGACACCCTGATGCATGTTATTTGGTGATGATATTTCTTTTGAGAGATAAAACTGGAGCAAGTGGAAACAAACAACTACTGATAGAGGTTCTAGAATAAATAGAAGTAAAACAGAAAGTATAAATTACAACTATGTAAGTCTACCCAATATAATGATCTAATTAAATTAATGATCAACATAAAGAGATTGACCAAAAATATAGGATTAATGCAAGCATATTGAAAGGGAGGAATGCATTAGAGGTGCTTTGTGATTGAAAGATACCTCTATAGTTAAAAGAAAAATTTTATAAGACAATTACTAGACCCACTATGCTATAAAGTTCTTAATGTTGGGCGATTAAAAGACAAAAAAATAAGTATTGTGGAGATATGAATATTAAGATGGATGAGTAATGTAGATTTATAAGATAAGATAATGAATGAGTATATTTATGACCATTTAAGAGTCACACCTATAGAAAAAATATTATGGTAGAATAATTAAAGAGTTAAACACTAAAACGTAGGATAATGAACTGCTGATAAGGAAAATTAATTTGATTAAGATTAGAGGGAAGAAGAAAGGATGATGCAAGCTGAAAAATCTTGGAATAAGGTGGTAAAGAAGGATATGAAAAATGTTTCTATTCTTGCAAAAATGTTGAATTAAACAGAATGGAATGGTATAAGTGGATTCACATAGTCGATCCCAATTAATGGAACTTAAGGTTTTGTTAAGGATGTATGAATGTACTTAATCACAATGATTGTTCTCACAATATGGGATAACATGTTATTGGAGTCATAGTTACCCAGATTTATACTACCCTCCTATTCAAAGTCCATCGTGCAGACTAGCTACAATTATTGCTGCATTCACATGCACCAAATTGACAACTTTCAGACAAACAGCAAGAGAGATCATCATACAGCAACATAACAATTAGAAGTGATACGCCCATTTTAAACATCAAAGACTCAAGTAGATGTAATTGAACATCGATTTGGGATCACAATCTACTACAAGAATGCAACGCAACATAAATTATAATCAAGGACACTATTGTTTCTCTTCACCGTTCAGACATATTTAAAGAAACCAAATATTCCACTTGATCAGCTATAATCATATTATTTAAAAATTTGGATTTGTAGGTCTAGTTCCTGTTATTTCAACTACAAAATCAAACATTCCTATCTCCAAGAAACTAGTTCAACTTTTGACTAATCATTCTAATCTTCTATTGATACATGAGTCAGTTACAGATATCAACATCCGTCCTTGACAAGAAAAAATGAAACATACGCATTGAATAAGTACGCATATAACAAGCTATTATTGAGGATGCCTACAGCATTTATTTGACCCTTATCCTACCTTATCTTCAAATCATCCATCCCAACTCTTCTCTATAACAAAAATTTAAGCAATCTTGTCTCATAAAAAACCCCAGACATTGACCAAAATTAAAATTTAAAGCTGTCTGTCTCCACTGTAATAGTGCAAACAGGCAAACAACACGGAATATAGGCACACAAAAGCTCATTAACAATGCCAACAGGAAGGGAAAAAAAAGAAAGAAAATCAAAGGAAGTCAGTCTTAGCATGCTGCTTGGAAATCCTGAATTCCAATAGAAATTTCAAAATTTGTGCTGGTATGCAAATTAGACTAATTCCACAATGCACTGCATAAGGGAAGCAATATGACTACTAGCATAATGCCTGTCAACTGAAGAGAGAGTAAAAGCATGGATAAATAGAAACTGATAAACCTAAAACATTCAAATAACCAAATCATGCAAGAATTCAAAAGTTGTTACCATGTCCAGGTATAAGGGATCCAGAGTCTTTCACACCAGCATCCCGTTTAATCATGGACTCCGTGAGGTCACCAAACAGAGATCCAAAGAAATTCAGAGATCCAAAAGCAATCATGCTGCAAGTGAATGAACACTTTCAAACGCTGACCATTTGTTGGGGGCAAAGTACAATCTGCTCAGGATAAGATGCCAAAGAACATATCCAAAAACAACAAAAGAAAAAGGCCATTCGAGATACAAGAGGATGCCCAATACATCAGGCTTCCAGTGTTGCAGGCACTGGGATCGGTCAAAATCAAATGTACACAGTTTTATCCCTATAATTCGGCAGGGTTGTTTCCTTACTTGATCCCATAATCCGGTCATAAACAGGCAACCCTTATTGTCACATCAAAGCTCCCTCTTTACAAGACTAATCTCAAACATAAAGCAGATGTTACGCTACCCCATCCCAGCAACTACCCCATCCCAGCAATGGCATCACTCAACTGGACTATAGGCAAGTCCTCGATTAATTAGGGACATCGGACTAGTATAGCAATGCATCCTTGATAAAACAACAGCTCTATGCATTTTCCTCTTTCCTATCATGCAAGCCCCTCTGAGGTTTCTGTAAATCTGTAAAGGTTTACACATCAACAATACCTAGTTGGTGGTGGCACATACAACCCCATAGTTAAGCCTTGACATTCTTTAAGTTTTCACTTGCCAAAAAACAAAACACACACACAAAAACAGAAGAAAATACTATACAATACACACACAATCAGCTGGAGTACTAAATTCATGACCTAGGATGTCAATAGTGTCATAGAATTTGACGCAAAGTCACACCATTCTAAACAGTTCTCAAGACAGGGTTGAGGATCAACTGGCACTTGGCTCATAACAAAATAGGCATTGTTGACCGGCAGCAACATACTGTGGCTTTTCGATGTTACATACTTTCTTTGGTTGATGGCACATATTTTGTTGGGTTCTCTTTGAACTAATCAACGAACTTTTATCCAAAAAAGAAGAAAACATGAAAGTGGAGTACATTATCATTAGACTAAAACCCAAGAAGCACAGCGTATTGTTACATGACACGTAGCAGACCTTGACATGTGTAGGCAAATGCTATTGTATTGTGTTAATTCAACACACTAGGGCATGCTCAAATACGTTTAGGACACATTGCAGATGTTCGGACAAGTACAAGACACGAGTACACATCTGGACACCTAGGACATTCTCGGGACACGTCTAGTGTCAGAGTATCCATCTGCAATGACAAACCTTTTAGAAGTTTTATTTTAGGCATGTTAGAATATATTCTAGATTATCAATTTTAGGTAGTTAATCACTTCAGCTATAAAATATGAACTCCATAAATTAGGTAGGTACAACAACACTAGCTAGAATGGATGAAACTTCCTTGCACTATAGATCATATATATTAGGTAAGTATAGCTAGAATAGCAAGAATAGTGAGAACTTCCTTGTACAGATATTCCTCTATTTATCAGAGGCATAATCCCAAAATAAAGACACTTTCTATTATGATTGGCATTCCAGCTTTTTTTTCTCTTTTACATGTCATTTTCTGTTTTTTTGCATGGTTCTCTGGAGTTGCTATGTGCAGCAATGTATTTCTTACTGTGTCTGTATATCTTTTTGATATCATGTTTGATCGAGGAGAATCATTCTGTGTAATTCACAGGCAAAAATTATTCCACTTAATAGTAACAATTTGAATTTTTTTTTGTTCTTTCAGAGGCAAGGAGTTCATTGGGACATATTGATGGTTGCACAGTATGAAGTGACGCCAACTAGACATCATAACATTATAGAACAAAAAGATGCAGAAGTTATGTATCAGATCATCAGCTCTTTGGAGCCCCAAATTGTTCCTAGGTGGCGTCCATACAATACAGCTAAGGGGGATCACACTTGTTGCATGTAAGGAATTTATATGTGCCAAGGCTAATATAAAAGCACGCTTAATGTGATTTAGAACAAGTTTCGACAGGCTAATAGAAGCGGCAGCTATGTAAGTGACATGAATAATACAGAAGTTATGAGAGTAATTTCAACACAGAGAATACCAAACAAGAGAAACAAGGGAGAAAAGAGAGAAGAGAAAGAGATTTACTTCGATTAATATCCAATTTGAATTACAATATTCACCAAGGTCTGATATCCCATCTTAATGTATTTCCAGGATGTATTAACATCTGTTTACTTTTATTTTTGCTATATTCTTTCTTGTTAATTGTTAGATATATTGAAGATTAAGTAATAGCTCCTCTTTTACTATGGATGATCAATGTCATTGATGCGTGGCCGTGTGTCCACTTACGGGTGGAAAAACAGCAACAATCACGAGATGCCAAAAGGCAAAAGTTCAGAGCATCTGATACCAGTAAGTACTGAACAGTGGGCAGACCACTTGGGCATGCAGGCCATCTACAAGCAAGTTAGTCCATTAAAGAATACCAATCTGATTTCTTGGATGTTTTGACTGAATATTCTGATGAATCTGATCTTATATGCAGCAAGCTGCCACCTTAATCCCTTGAGCCAATTCAAGAAATCCTTGAGACCAACAAGAGCGAAAAGATTCCCATAAATTTGAGACCTAAATATGAGGATGCACGCCTTAATATGAAGAATCATTATTCTCCAACTTCCCTAGACATTTGTTTTGGTGAGCTTCCAAGAAAGGAATCACATGGATTCAGGTAGCCATGGAGCAGCAGATTTCCTTAAGTAAGCCTCTGAATGTTGCTCATGCTGCGCAGAGAGAGGGTAGAGGCTGTGACATGCAATCAATTCAATGCTATAGCTGCAAGGAATATAGACATTACAACAAAGGTTATGAAGAAGTTTTGTAAAAGAATGGGCGCATGTCCTAACTATTGTAAGAAAGAGCAAAACACACAAAGTAACAAATTTGTGTGGTTTGCTCTACTGAAGAGAGTTACATCCATAGGCACAAGATCAAGTGGTTCCACTATAATCAAAGAAACACAAGTGATAACTCGTTTACTCTTATCACCAATAACTCTCAGTCATTTTGTGAAAACACGAACACTCAATTTGAAAACACAAAAAATTGGCAATACTTGAATTGATCTGGCAGATCAATTTGTCTCATATAGCTGATGTGTTTGATGGTGTGTTTACTCCCTTTCACCCACCTACATAGTTAACTCAAATATGTGACTTCTAGGAGTATTAAATAGAAAACATGATACAACTTGCATTCTCTTTTCATAAATACGCCATCAATACTTCCAATTCCCATGGCACCATAATTGTATCACATTCTTCCAATGATAATCAATGCATCGGACTCACCCATAGAGTCTTAAACCAGGTACATGAAGGAATAAGCCACCTAGATGAAACTCATAAAGAGTAATGGCTTCACAAATCTCCTTAACAAGAGAAATGTCAATCATAATTGCACAGCATTCCAACAAATTGTCATAACGGGGCATTTAATTCACATGACGAAGGCAGGCAAAATATAAGCAAAATTTGATTTTCATACTCGAAATTCTTTGTGAGCATGTCTACGGGATTTTCGCTCCAATGGATCTTCAAGAACAAAACTTCCTTATCTACTACCAACTCCAAGAAAAAATGGTATCGGAATCAATTATGCTCGGTTTTCAAATAATAGATATATTTCATGGCAAAACACAAAGCGCTTTGATTGTCACAAAAAATAACGAATTGATTCCTTCCCGACCTCAGCTCCAACCATGTACTCGGCTTAGTGGTGGAAAGGACACCATCCACTGTAACATAGACTCCCAATAGATAGGTCCACCGACAAGTGTGAAAACATATCCATTCGTCAACCTATTATTGTTGAGGTTTCTTGCAAAATCAACACTAATAAGACCAATAGCTAAAATCAACATTAATAAGACCAATAGCTTAATCTTTGCTAGCCATGTCCCTTTCAAAAACTAAGTCTTGATTTTGTGTTCCTTTCAAATACCAGATAATCCATTCAACCATGAGCAAATGCTTTTTCCCCAGATTAGCCATTAACTTACTATACTGGTGACATGTGAAAGTTCTGATTGTTTGCATGGCATACAATAAATCATGCTACCACCAGCACTAGAATACAAAACACACGTCATTCCATTTTTTTCTTCAATAGTTCATGGTACTTGATTTATGGAAAGTTTAAAGTGCCTGGATAATGGAGTAGAATTGAGCTTACACTTGTCCATATTAAACGTCGTGAGGATTTTCTAAACACACTGAGTTTGAGATAAACTTGATTTTCCGACAACTCTATCCCTCTAGATGTCCATCCTTAAAATTTTCTCAGCTACCTCAAGATTTTTCATCTCAAATTACATTTAATTGCTTTTTCAAAGATTTATTATAAGATATAGTTTTAACTACAATTAACATGTTATCGACATAAATCTTCAAATAAATAAATGAACCATCGAAAAACTTCTAGAAATATACGCCCTAATCATACTAATTCAATGTGAGCCCATTATGACCCATAAACAAATCAAAGCATTTGTACCATTATCAAGAAGATTGCTCTAAAGTGCAGTTGGACTTCTTTCAGCTAACACAAGATCTTCTTTTCTTTTCGAATTGAACCCCTCAGTTGAGCCATGTAGATCTCATCTTCATGTTCTTTGTGCAAGAATGCGGTTTTGACATCTAATGACTCAAGTTCAAAATCATGCAAAGTAGCCAAAGCCAAAAGAGTATGAATGAAAATATGTACTGTCATGGGAGAATAAATTCTGGGAAAATCGATTCCTTCTCTTTCGGTGTAGCCTTTGGCAATAAGCCAAGCCTTGTAAGTTTCATTAGATTTTCTTTTATACACCAATTTGCAACTTATGACCCGCTTACTTTTCAGAAACTTGATAAGATTCCACGTCTTTTTTTTAAAGTGATTGCATTTCATCATGCATCCACATGTCGTGTTCGGGATCAGCCATAGCTTCTTTGAAGTTGCTTGGCCCTCCATGTTCAGCCAACTTGGTGTAGGCAACCATGTCCGGGATTCGCCTTTACTTCAGCATCCAATGTGAACTCCAATTTTAGTACATCTGCAAATCTTCTTCATTTAAGTCATACCGAAAATCTGAATATGGATCTTTATATTCACTTCCCAAACCTGCAGGCTATCCAGTGACAACATTCTCCTTCTAAAATTGTCCAGGGACAGATTCATCACCATAATGAATCTGTCCAACAGTAGATTTTTCGTCATATTTGAACTGTTGAACCTGATTTTCTATCTCAATAGATTTCAGCATTGGATTTTCATCAAATTTGACACTCTAGAGATTATAAAGTGTGGTTTGTCCAATCCTGAGCACCACAATCCGAAAACTTTGACACTGTGCATAACCGAGAAAAATACATTTCTTTTCCCTCAGTTCAAGTTTATCAATGTTAGAATAAATATATGTGGGACAACCAAATATGTGTAAATCAGAATAATCGAAAGGTTTACCTGACCAAACTACATTTGGTTGCCTTAAACCAATAGCTGTACAACATGACATATTCACGAGATAACACGCATTATTGATTGCTTTGGCCCAAAAAGGTCTTTTGAAATTTGTGCTATGCCCATCATATTCCAAGTTCATTCAAATAAAGTTCAGTTCCTTTGCTCTACGACACCGTTTTGTTGAGTGAGGAGCTGTCCAATGTAGAGTGATGCCCACCTCACAAAATTACTTGAAATTGATAGAGATGTACTGACCTCTACTGTCAGCATGGAGTGGTTTTACCTTTCTTTCGATTTACATCACCACCATGGCCTTCCATGTCTAAAAAATTTCAAACACACCAAATTAAAATGTAATAGAGTAAATCCATACCTTCCTTGATAAGACATCAATACAAAAGACAAAGTAATCGGATCCACCCTTTAATGGAACTTGCAAAGGACCTCAAACACCCAAATGAATGTAATCAAGTATGCCTTTCGTGGTGTGAGTTAATATGCAAAAAGTTACTTAGTAATGTTTTTTGAAAATGCAGTGTTCAAAAAAGTCTAATTTCTAAGACTTGACAACTTGTAGAAGGTTTCACTCATGAAGCTCTTCGAGTCAGGCTCACTCATATTCCTAAAACGTATATGCCATAACTATGTTTAATCATTCTCATCTATAGTAAGGTTAAAAGCTCCACTTGAAATGGTACTTCCCACAAACTCATAGAGATTCTCAGCTCTATTTGCTCGGATCATTAGGAACTCCCTTCATTATTTTCAGGAAACCGTTCTTTGAGACAATTTTGCATCCCAAAAAATCATGAACACCTAGAGAAATCAAATTTCTTTTTTGATTAAGGACAAATCTAACATCGGTTGGAGTCTACACAATTCCGTCACAAATTTTAATTTTGATGTTATCGATTCTAATTGTTTCACATTCAGCATTATTGCCCTTAATAATTATACCACCATTATAAGGTCAGTCATGGAAAATAAATCCTTATCTAGACACGTGAAATAAGTACTAGGAATCAAGAACCCATATGCTCAACAAATTTTTGAAGAAGCAGAGAGAATACCTTCCTGATTTTTCCCAACCAAACTGATAGTTTTGGCATTCGACTCATTGTTTTCTTTTGATTTAAGCTTCCGACAATCCTTGATATGGCCTGACTTCTTACAATAATTACACTTTATAAACTTGCTATTCTTGGACTTGGAGCTCGCCCAATTCTGATTTTTTGGACAAAAATCAGATCTGGCCCTTACTTCAAGACTTATGTCCTGGCTCTCCGAAACTGGCTAACGGACAATTTCTTCCAATATCAAAGGTACAGCCACGTCATCTAAAAATATGGTCTCTTTGCCATAGGTTAGTTCATTTATAAGACAACTACAGGAAGATAGAGAATGTAAATGCAACAAAGATTTATCTTCATCATCAATCTTAACATCGATGCTCAACAATTAACAAGAAGTTCATTGAAATTGTTCAGTGTTCATGGACCAATGCTACTACATTCCTTTGTTTCGAGTGAGTACGGTTGCCACTTCAAACAAATTCCGTTCATGAGAGAATTTGCCATGTAAACTCTCTCCAATTTGGCCACAACTTCTTGGCCACCTTATCCTTGGCGAAATTATAGAGTATCGTTGACTAGGCACAATAGCATTGAGCTCATAGCACAGAAGAGCTTCCCAATCTTCATCAGAAGTGGAGCATCAACTTTTCTTCCCATTAGGGCTCTGTAGAGTCCTTGTTGAACAAGTAAATCATTAATATTGATTTGCCACGAATAAAAGTTGTTCTTGCCATCGAAACTTTCCAACTCGAACTTGGTATTCAAAGTTCTTGATGCCATTTTGGATTGGAACTCTCTGATACTAATTTGTTGCAATAAATAGAGGAATTAGGTGAAACATTCTAGCACACATAAGACGAAATTTTCATGGTTCACTCTCGGAAATAGAGCTACGTCCATGGGCACAAGATTAAGTGGTTTTCTCTATAATCAAAAGAGTACAAAAGATTGAAATAATCCAGCCATACTCTTCTCATCAAGAACTCTCAATTGTTTTATGAAAACCTGAATACTCAAATCTGAAAACACTCAAAAACAGTAGCAATACCCTACCTGATCTGGCATATCAGTTTGTCTCACATAGCTGATGGGTTTGATGGTGTGTGTATTCCCTTGCACATTGCACTATGTGTAGACATAAATCCCACCTACATAGTTGATACAAATGTGTGGCTTCTTGGAGTGTTAAATGAAACATTAAACATGACACAAATAGCATTCTCTTGTCATAGATCTATCACTGTTCATCCACTCCAACAACGAAGTGTTGCAACTCCTGGGATAATTCACCAAATAATCACCACTGTTTTCTCTGCATTAGGCTTCTCAGACAATCATAACCATTGGTACTTTGATTCTACTGCTTCAAGCCACATAACATCAAAGCTATTGACTTTACCCATGTCAAACCATGTGATGGAAACAGCTAATAAGAGTTATTTGCCCATTGCTATTGTTGGAAACTTGAACCCTACCTTAGGTAATGTTTCTCGACCCCAATGTGGATAATGTTTTTGTTACTTAAGTGTCTAATCTCATTTTTCATTGGAGAATCAATTAAAAACAATTGTGATGTTCACTTTTCACCTACTGGCTATATTGTGTAGGATCGAGCATCAGGGACGGTTGAATGCAATCGGATTAAAGATGGTAGTCTGTTACCACTAAAAACCATTCCTCCAGCAAAGACTTGATCCTTTTGCTGCTATTCGTACTAACGTTAGTCAATTATCGCATAAACATCTTTACCATCCCAACTCACATTTCTTTGTTTGATTAAATCTGATTACTCGGGAATAAGAGTCATGGTTTGATTTTTGCTGTTCTCTTTGAATTAATCACTTGTAGGTTGGGCAAAGGTACCACACTTCCTTTTTCCTTCTCATACATTATCCACTACCGAATGCATAGAATGAGATATCAGCTGATATTGAAAATACCAGCTGAATATAGATATTTCATAATACCATAACAAAATAGCAATATGTTACCATAATGCCAATATATTGCGGTATATCTTCTAATTTTAAGAAATCAGCCGATATTCCCCGTAATTGATTTTGTTCTCCTTTGCATAAAAATTTTGAGAAATAAACAGTTCCATTTATAGTTGGGCAAAGATATTTCTCATGCCAACTTGTACACAATGGACTTGGATACTCTAGTCACAAGACCTTTATTGAAGACATTTGCTTAACTTCGTGCATGATTTTACAACGTGCACATTGCAACTGACCCTTAACTTCTTAAAGGAATGCACATAGGACAACTACCCAACTCGAGCAGTTTTAAACGTGCTATAAAAGTTGAACAAACATACAAAGAAAAAAAAAATACATTCTAAGGCTCCATTTGTTTAAAAAATATTTGCCAAATGGAAGAAAAATGTTTTCAACATTTTCCTTAGGAAATATTTTCAAAAAATATAACTTTCCCTAATAATATTTTCCACCATTTTGTGTATAAGAAAATTTGAATTATTACATAAATCGATCAAGAATAGTGAATATTTGCAGTTATTAAAAGTTGTAATACTTCGGTAGTGATATTTTGGTTTGGTGGTACTATTTTACAATTACAAAAAAAAATTTCATTCATTAAGGATTGTTCATTCATGTGGTGATTTTCATATTAGTGGTGTGGTCAGGGGCATTAACAACCAACAACTGGAGGACAGGGTTATAGTATGTACGAGCTAAGAAACATAGATAATGGCAAGGGAACAAACATGAGACCAGTACCAACATGCTGACACATTATTTTTCAAAAGATAAAGGCATGATACACTATGGATATGCGACTGAAATTCATAATTAATTGATAGATATGATAATATAACTAATTAACAATACTACAAATATCAATAACAATGCATGTTTTGTTTCAGCATCAAAAAAAAAAAAAAATGGAAGAAGCACTACATAAGCAAGTCAACATAAATGAATTATACTACAATATACCTCAAATGATAAAAAAAAAAAAGACAATGGGGCTTAGGCTTTTAATTTTTTTTCCAAATTACCAACGGGCTCCAATTTTCTTTAGTCTATTTGAAATATATATTTTTAAAATTACAAAATAGTTTAATGTGTTTAAAATATATCAAAGTATGTCGGAGTCAAAACGAAAGGAAAAAAACATTCCAACAAGTGTTAGACACAAAACCAATAAGTTAGCCCAGGGAAACTGTTAGTGCTTCTTGGTGTACAAGTAATCACACAAAAAGAACAATTAACATCTTACACTACATATTATGTGTGCTGCATTTCACAAGGAAAAATAGATATTGGTGATTGAGAATGTTGATTTGTTAAGTTCAAACATGCAGTTTCAAACATTTTTAGCATCACGTGCTTCTTGCTTGTGGTTCATAAATTATTGATTTGCTGATATGCTCCATTGAAGATCCAAGACTGGATTTCAAGTCAAGCGTAGCTAATTCATCACAATAAAACAAAGAAAATAGCATTCTAAATTTAAAAACAAAAATTGTGACTCTCTCTCTAATAACTCAAAGCTACATTTCCTGTGTTGCTTTCTTATGTATCAGGAGTTGCTACTAGGTTGCCTAGAATGTCATAATATCAACAAATATTACTCATTTTACATTTTTTATGTTTCCTAACCTAATATTTCAATTTCCCAACTTTGTTGATATTCTTCTAGATGAAGTTCTCATAAAATTAGTTTACTGACACAAAATTATACAATACTCAACAGGATATTTTGATCTGCATTGGATTATGATTGCTGGGAACTTTTTTCTCAAACAAGCAACAGCAATGAGAAAACATGACTACATTTCCATCTCCCAAGCTCAAAGCCCCACAACCTAATGACCCTGGTAGGCTACATGGATTTTATGCCTCCATTGAGCTATGTTGTGACCGTTCTCTTCATTAGCTCCAAATAAGCAAAATCATGCTTACTGGTATTCATCAAACTTTCCTTCAATCTACCCCTTTTTCTTTTGCACAAAACATGGAAGGAAATATCAGTTAATATATGAATATCAGCCGGTAATATAGGTAGAGAGCCCCTGATACTGCGACAGTCATGGGAGTTGAAAAATATATGGCATTACATTAATGATATATCAGCCAATATTTAAAATATTGGCTGACAGAACTATATATTTTCTAATATATCAGCCAATATTTGCCACACAAGTTCTGATTTGAAAACAATTTGTGTGTTATACATCTAATACCAATGAAGTATCACCAAATATGGCTGATACCGATATGGCCATGAATCAATATGAATGCGATCGATATTGATATTAATATTTTCATTTATGATATAGAGTTTCATGCATCCACTCAAATTTTGTTATAGGTACACTAGTAGGCCTTTGCCTCATGACCAATAGTGCAACCAGATGTATCTTCCATTGTGTTCCATTTGTATTACTCTAACCTTTTTACTATACAAGATTATGCAGAATCTCATCTACACATCCATCTTAACAACTACATCATCGCCAATGCAATGTTTCTTCTTACATCTAACCTTTTATTATTTACCTTTAAGTTTTAGTGATATTTTCCAAACACATCTCTTGATGCATTTCTCCATTTCATCCACCCGGTTTTGATTTGATTAGCAACATCCTCATCCATGGCCCTGTTTTTCTACACACCAAAAGTATTTGAAGTAGTCTGTCTTTGATAGTTTTTCCATTATTCAATCCTTATACACAACTCTTAATCATCCATCCCTCCTGTTGAACTATACTTTATTCTATGGATTCTGTATGCTTCAATAATTCTAAACCTTTAGCTTCCAAAATCCAAGGTCACCCCATAGAGTTCCAACTTAGAATTAATGCCTTCTCTTGCCTCATCCACCAATACTATATCAGCAATCACAGCTGCCTAGGTTGCGATACAGCCCTGGTACTGCAATCCAGATTGCAAGATTGAACAATTCTAAAGAAACTTTTGCACATCTTTGGTCCCTCGCATTCTCACGAGCACATACAAGAGGGAAAAGAAAGTACTTATCAATGCTTGAGCTAACCAGAATGTTTGTGATAGATTTAGAATATCTCACTACAAGAAGACTGCATACCTTGGCAAAGTTTTGGGCCAGCAAAGAATTTTGGATAGTACAACAGAAGTGGCAATGCAACCAGCAAAGCCCACAATAGCACCTTCCCATGTCTTTTTTGGACTAACATTAATAAGTGGTGTGCGACCAAATGCCTAAAATGGTGCACAAGAGGATGTTAGCACACAATATCACACAGTAAACAATAGTTCAGCTGAAATAAGTAGATAACCTGTTGCATTTAATATGCCATAGCAGTAACATTATGATTAAAATTTGAACATACGTACTATCATGTCTGAAAATCCAAGACTGGATTTTCAAGTCAAAGGTAGCTGATTCATCACAATACAACAAATAAATGGCATTATAAATTCAAAAACAAAATTGTTGGAATTCCTTCCCAAAGTAAAACATTCTTGAAGGGCATACGTTCTTTGCATCTTATCAATGAAAAGCAAGGAAAACCAAGCAGGCTCGTACATTGAGAAGTCAAAGGAAACCCTATCCTATTACAGTTCAAGGTCCAACATAATACTTTTGCAATTAAGGGTTAAAAGAACCTATTCGGTATGTAAGTCATAGGGGAAACTGCCATGTTTAGATTAAACATCATTAGCAAACACAAGCTTATATACTACAGCATAAATAACCTAAATGCTAGGTCACAATATGCAGCAAGGACAGAGAAAATAAAGCGAAATTAATTTTCTAGAGGTATATATAAAATGTGCTTTCACAGGCGGTGATGCGGTAACTAAAGACACCAATGATATGCTGTTTTCCATAGAGGCCAGCCATTGAAGATTGAAGTCTCTCTGTAACGCATTGAAAAAAACCAGCAATCCATGCAACGAAAAGCATACTGTAAGAGTTGGTTCCTAGAATGAATCCCTATATTCATCTCATCTCACAGGGATCGGTCTCTTCCATTTATTTTTCCCTTTATCCTATGTAAGGCAATGACTGTCATCCCAAGACATCACCACATTAGCTTAACCCCGAATAATGATGCTGCAAAATATACTTTTCATCTAGCCATAAATATTCTGCCTTAGATTTCCATTTCCAATGATTTTAAGATATTAACTTGCACTCCTTTCCATAATTCAAAATTCCATGAGCTCAAACGATCATTTTACAATGCCAAGAAATGGAAAATTCAAACAAATTATAAAATAAAGAGTTTATAAGTACACAAAAAAAGGTAAGCTCTATAAAAGCAAAATTTTTGATACTCCGAAATCTCTGGGATGAGGATGTCAAGCCTGCTACACAGGGTGGAAGGAACGTAAAATTAAGCCAAATTTCTAGAAAGTAAATCATGATCCAAAAGAGTGAACATAATAACATGATATGAATAGCATGAGATTCAACCATAACACAACTAAGTTAAAATCTCAAACCACATTCCGACACCATCAACCAACATATAGAAGGTCTCTATTAGCATAACTAAAATCATATAACGCGTTAAATTTAGTTGGACTTGTCACAACTCGCCTCACACTGCCTCCAATCCATATAGTGATTCATATTAAGAACATAAGTAATGCCTCGTAGGAACTTTACATAACCACTGGAATGAATTAAGCTTAGTACAAGTTTACAACATGATCTACACTAAGGACCCTCGGATTCCATATTTATGGATTTCTTAGTGTCCACACACTTTGTCTTTAGCCCATCAACAATGAATATAATAAAAAAAATCAAAGGAAGCTACAATCAAGTGTCAAGGAAAGTATGAAGGCATAAATTCAAGGAAGATAATTTTCTTTGCCAAATGTAGGACTTTCAACACTTCAAAGTTAAAACTCTTAACTTTTAACTTATACGTCTCAAATTAATAAGTGGAGCGAAGCATAGACAAAGATAACCCTCTCAAACCCCAAAACTAACACCAACATTTTTCTTTAATTTAACCCAACACCATAAATGTGATATATCTCAACAATTTGCAAAAATTCAAGGTATTTAGTTCCCAACACTTAATTCTTTACAACCCTAAACAAAGTTGGACCTTATCTTAGCATTAACACCAACTTCTTGATTCATTAAACTACCAATCGAACCATAGTGTAAGATTAATTCTTACTTAACAATTACTTGGATCACCATTTTCTCTAGAACTTTTAGACATAAGTCCATGGTGATCATTTTAGACACAATTTTCCCAACAACAATAGTATCATGACACATTTTATCATTACCTTCAAAGTATCAACTTAACAACCAAATTAGCTTCCACAACTCAAGTATAATTTAATCAACAAGCAATAATTTATTCACAAGATTTCACCCAAATTTCATGTTAATTCATCTTAAACCACGATACCAAAACATTTTCAAATCCATTCTGCTCCATGATTCCTTGCAACTTAACATATAATAATAGGCATTCTTCACACTTTTTTGCTGACAATGTCACAACTTATCATGCAATAACATCATGAATACGATATCATAATTTCTTACTAACTTGCTTACTCAAAATTTCACTAACTTCTCTTTGGATTTCTCCATCATACCATTTGGCCATAATGAAATGACTGACTTAAGCATGACTTTTCTTACTTCAACATATGATAGATCATCTCTAATAATGCTATTATAACTTCTTCAAAGCTTCATCATAAAATCATGCAAGAGTTCAAACACAAGAAAGGAAGATCATGAAATACTTAAAATATTTTCTTCAAGATGATTTCTTCTTTCAAAAACAGATTCAGACTTCCTTTCCTTTCTTTTTCTTATGGGAGGATAGAGTCCTAAGGCCCCATTAAATGCCTATTTATACTACTACTGGAGGTCTCCAACAATCGCCACCCCACTAGACATTGAAGATTGGAAGCATTCACCTAGGATACCTTGCTTCCATGCATGTTCCACCTCCATTATCTCTTCCACTACCTCCCTTGGCCAACCATCACAAAGCTGCCTAGAAAATCAAGGCTTGCTACTGTTTTACTAACTCTTGAACACCCCAATTTTTGAAAACACAAACTCCACTGAGACATGGAATCCTTCATAAGCTCCACTAACTCATCCTAGTGCTAAAATTACTACCCCTTGGCCCACATAGGAATAAAAAGAGGCCAAAAGTTCACCCAGTCATTAAGGCAAAATCAAGTCTAGAAGTCCATCATGTCATAACCTACTACTAACCATCTCACATAAAAAATCCATTACATTATACAAATTAAGTCCCGATATACTAAACATGCATAATATGAAGTAAGGACATAACACTTACTAAGAATAAACAGAAATCAAGGATTAACTTAGAGTCAGAATTTGGATATCACAATGACTGTACCGAACTTTGTTCTTTTAGTCTGCAAACCGTTAGGATCCCAGCATGTGAGCTTTCCTTTCCAAATCTAGATTTTGCTTTTTTTTTAAAGGTAATTTACCTAGAAATATGTTCAGTATTTATAATATGATAATATTGCTACTTTGTTTTATAATATGATAATAGTCCCGAACTAAACATAAGAAGACATTGTTTCATTAGTCACCCACAACTTTGTTTCAATTTCAGAAACTTATGCCTAGTATCACTCTGATCAATAACTCAGCACAACATTTCCAATGTACCTTATTGAGTATCAAAAGTTGCAAGTAGGTTGCCTAGAAATATATTCTCAGCATTCAAGGTATTTCCATCTTTTACATTTTTTAAGTTTCCAGTCTACTAAGAAAAATTTAGGTAAAATTGAGAATTGGACTAGGGTTCCTCACCAGAAAACTACTAGCAACAGCTAATTATCACAGGTTGCCAAGGAGCATAGATGTTATGTCCCATACAGACATGCCATACAAAAAGAAAATATATGCTTGCATGTACAACTTAGTCATACAAAGATGTACATATAGGGTAGGGAATAATACAGGTAGTTCTATAAAATTTGAAATTGACTTATAGAACTATAGAAAAAGAGAAAAAAGTGAGGAGGCGTTTACTTTACTCCTAAACATTCTAGAGTAGAGAGTACAACAGTATTTTTAGAATATTCTTTGAGGATATTTATCAACAATAATCTAGAACAAGAATTCTAGTCATCCATACTGGAAGATAGAGGGGAAATCTAACCATAAAGGTGCTCCATACTCCCTAAACTCAAACTTCTATTCTTAAGTGTGCTTCCTCCAAAAGATTAGTGTCCCTAAACAGTTACAGAAAGGTTTCCTCGTCTACATGGGTGACAGAAAAAGTGTCATCCTGCAGTATAACACTTTAATAATGAAGATGATGAGACAAAATGTTTCACTAATCCATCAACAGTGTCTTCTTAGAATTTCTTAAATATTTTAGAATGATTTAGAGGGATTGTGCTACTAGAACAGATTAATAGTTAATGAAGTGTAACAAAGTTTAAATTTTAAAAACCAAAAGGTTGCAGTGAAAATCTTCAGAAATACAGAACAATTTTTATTTAAAAAAAAAAGAATCTTAGTTAGGTGTTGATATTAGCTTTTAGCCTTCAGATTCATGGTTCATGACAATATGACAAAGGAAGTTGTTGAAGAAACTATAGTTAACATGCAGTAACAGAGACATTCCCCCCTCCTCAAAGCCCTATTTGTGTCTAGCACATAATGTGTGTCTGCATGTGTGTATAATGCAAATCTAGAAGGCCTTGGGATTACCAAGGTACAAGAATAAATAACTAATACAAGCCCTTAAATACCAAAAAGATGTTATGAAGGAGCCAAACCTTGGCAACTGTGGAAATTCATCTGGTGAACTGCAGAATTGTCGAACTTCAGACAACAAAATCTCACCAACTGCCAAACCACAAAACGGCCAAGTATCAACAGATAACTGAACAGTAGACCAGCCAAGTCTCAGCAGAACAGCCGAACCTCAGATGGGCTGAACCTCAGCTAACCTGTTGCTCATTGTCATGATTGTTACACATTTTGATTTTTATTGGTACAGAGGTTATATATTTTGTTACTTATAGTTACGGTTGTTACACAATTCTACCTTTAGATAGTAAGAGGTTGCAATGGCTCAGCTATATTCCATATACCAAAATGGTCATTATGAATTGAATTTTATATTTTCAGCGATTTGTTTTATCTTTTGATTGCTAAGAAAATAGCAACGACTAGGATGGGGCTGTGATAAACACTGAAAATATATTTTTCATTCCCCTGCAGCCTTTTGACAACAATACATACTCTACCTCAATTGGATTCCCTTCAATCTCATGTCAGCCTTCATCTTCTTGTTATGGAGTGGATGCCCTAAAACCACTTCATAGAAAATTGGTGTCAAAGAAGCCAATCATTTATCTGAAATATCCTCCACCCTTAATTTGTCTAACAAAGTGGTTGAACCTTTCTATTTTGTTACAACATCTACCCTTTTCGAATTTTACTCTTACAAAAATACAACCAAAAGAATTCTATCATGCAAGCAACACAGTGCCAAGAAGGGATATATGGCGGATCAGTTGTAATGTCGGCAAGCAACTACCCAAGAAAATTTGATGCAAGACACGCAGGAGCTCATGCAACATTTCAAGGAAGAGCTTAATCAGCCGTTGAATGAAAAACTCTGCATTCTTTAGAAAATCTCAGAAGCAAACTGGCTACAATCCAGTGTTATATACAGTGGCAGGGCAATCTGAAACAATTCCCCAATGAACAAATGAGCTGAGTCTTCCTCACTTGCCACAAGGAGGATTGAGATTCTGAGATTCAGAAGTCCGATCTCAATGATTTTGAGCATAGGAGTAATAACCCATGTCCATATTCTAAGATCGAATTTCCTTCATTTCACAAAGACAATCAAAGAGATGGATAAGAAAATTTGTGAAGTATTTTCAAGTCTTCTGAAATCCAAATGATCTGAAATTGAAACTAGCCATCATTCACTTGGAAGATAAAGTTCATAATAAGTTCCAAACTTACTGTCATGAAACATTTCCTCTCCATTGGAAAGTGTCCAAAGGCAATATATATAGGAGATTTGGAGAAAGAACTCTTTCTAATATAGGGGAAGAATCAACAAACACCAACAAAGATCCATGGTTGGAGATATCAAGAGAGGTTTGAAGATATTAAAGCCTAAATGGTTAACTTCAACTCTACTCTCTCAGAATAATTTTACATTTCTCGCTTCCTCAGTGAATTTAAGGAAGAAATTCAGCCTACAGTGACGGTTCATAAACCAACATCCCTTTTTCAGTGTTACCAATTGGCAAAGTAAGAGAAGTTGGATCCCTAGAAGCCCTCAAAAAAAACCCAAAAGAGATACAGTCCTAAAAAAAACCTTCATTAAGAACCAACCTGTTTCTTTCAGCAAAACAGAGCCTAACCACAAAAGGCAACCCTCCTCTAAACTTAGTCTGGACAAAAGAAAAACCATAGGACATTGCTTCAGATTTAATTAGAAGTACCCACCATGCCATAAATGTTAGCCCTAGATTGGTTTAATTACTTTAATGATAACAACTACATTTACAATAGATTATAATTCTACTTTAGCAAATATATTCCTAATGAGAGCTTATGAAATTCTACCAAAAATTATTACTTTGTGTCAATGCAAACTATAGACATGAATTTGAGGTTTGTACATATTACAAGATTAATTTAATTTAAGTTTTTCTAGTGCTCTTAAAATATTAAAAATATTTTTTATAGAACCTTAACATCATGAGCTTTATGTGGATATATTATATGAAAAATTTAGATTTATATTTGGGAAATAATTCTTTAAAATTGGATAATCTGTAGAAATAGATTCTAGAAATTCAAATTGACAATACTGTAGTATTTTGCACATATCTTAATGTAAAAAAATTAACATGAATTCAGTTCATATTTCACAATAAAGTAGACTAAATAAGATTTTCCGAAAGATATCATTTATATTTTTGGGACTCATCAACTATTTGATACAATTTTTTAAAATAGCAAATAAGTTCTATCACAACAATAAATACAGAGCTGACACAGATCTAATATTTTAATTTTATCTTTCAAACGGTAATATATCTGAGGTTGATTTTTTAAAGCGTAAAACTAGACATAATGATGATACTTCAGAATTTTTTGCAGAGTTTTTTAAGCTCAATAATATATACTTTTAGAATTTTCAATGTGATGCTTATATACTGAGATGGTCCTTTATACCCACAGCTTCCTTGCTTTTGCATCCTATATAAGCTCTATTCTTCATATATGAAGATAACCTGCTTTCATTGAGAAGAATCAAAGCACATGTTGAAATACAGGCCTTCTTTTGAGCATAAAATTTCCATGTCTTTGTTGAGAGAAAATTGTATTCACTTGCTTACATTTTCTTTGAGAGTAAATTTTTGTATTCATATTCTTACAAAAGTAAAAGTGAAGGTATCACTAGTGAGAAAAATCACCAAGGTTGGAGTATGTATGTTATAAGGTTTGATTTTCACTCAAAATAAGAAGATCAATTTAGTAGATTTAAAAAATAGCTTGGGGAATGGATGTAAGTGCGGCTGAACCAATATAAAATATGATGTCAAAGCTTTCTTACTCTACTCTTTATTAATTTACCATATTTATTTTAGTTTTGTATAACTAATATTTGAACAAACTGAAATTATTAAAAATTGAAAATAACCTAATTTACCCACCTCTTTGGCTGATTATTGGGACAACAATAATTGTAAGGAGAAGCATTTCAATGCTCTCACTTCAAATCTGATGAACCTCATGAGGAACTTACTTAGATAAATTAGAACAGGAAATGGAAAGGGAAGGAGTCATTGAGATTTGTGTAAAGTCATTATATGGATCTTCCTATAATAGCACTATCAAAGGAGAGATCCAAAAAAACCAAAAAAAAAAAAAAAAATTAAGGGTGAACTGAACAAGAAAGTTGGGACTACTTTGATTGATAGTGGAAGTACTCACAGCTTCTTGAACCATAGAGTGGGCAAAGGGGTAAGGTGTGAAGCTGAAGAAACAAACCCTCTATTAGTAACAGTTATGAATCACACATGGTGTTAAGCAAAGCCAAATGCAACTTCTTCTCTTGTGTGATGGAAGGACATCCATTAACAGCTAATTTGAGAATCTTGAAGAAACTGTGACATGGTGCTGGGGTTGATTGGATGAGCAAATTCAATCCTATAATGTTAATTTCAAGAAACTCAACCTGAGTTTCCAGAACGCCGGACAACAGATTGAATTAGAAGGAACCACCGAGATGATTGAGCGACAAAAGATCTCAGGCAACATACTACAGAAGATGTTCAAGGCGGGTGAGGATCACATGGGCTAACAATATAGCAATACGAGGTACGAATTCATTTTTCTTTACAAAAATTGTTGTGTAAATTTAAGAATATATTTGAGGAACCTAAGAAACTACCTTCACAAAGAATCCAAGACCAAAAGCTATCCCTCAAACCATATTAAAAATCAATTAATCTAAAGACCCTACAGATACAAACATTTTTAAGAAAATCAAACAGAAAAATTGGTTACTGAAACGCTCACCTCCTTCATTCAATCAAGTCATAGCCCATGCTCTTTCCCAGCCTTGCTTGTCAAAAAGAAAGATAAAACTTTTCAAAAAGAGCAATAAGACTTAGAGATTAGGTGTTTATTACAGACAAACAAGGCAGGCATGTTCAAAAAGAAGATGGGACTTGTCCCAAAAAAAAAAAAAAAAAGTGAGGAAAAAAGGGACCCACTTATGATGAGGAGTAACTTGTATACTTCTGACTGAGTGGAGGCATTATTTCCATGGGAATGAGCTTGAAATTAAGACTGATCATGTAAGTTTAAGTTCCTCTTAGAGCAAAAGTCTCCACCATGTTGCACCTATGGGGTTTGTCAAAACAGATAGGTTTCAATACACCATTCAAAACAAGAAGTGTAAGGAATATGTTCTGGCTCATGCTCTATCAAAAAAGAAAGTTTTAGCATCTTGTAGTGCTGTCACAGCCATCTTATCTACGTGGATTAATGAGCTCAAGAGGAATTATGAAGGAAATCCTTAAGCTACTGAGCTAATCAGCAACTTGTTAATTGAACTACAAGCTCTCCTCTCTTTTACTTTCAAGAATGGTCTACTCAAATACAAATCTAACCTATATGTGGGAGCCACTTGATCTCAGGAGAAAAACCATTCAAGATCTTCCTGATTCAGCTATAGGAAGTCACTCCAGAACCACGGGAACTTATAAAAGAATTTAGCAGTTCTTCACCTGGCCAGGTCTTTACAATCGAGTTGAAGATTTTATGCTTGCTTGTGAAGAATGTCAAGGAGTGAGAGTGAGAAGATGCCCTATCCTAGTTTGATTCAGCCACTACCCTGACACTCCATTTTGGAGTCACATCACCATGGATTTTGTTGTGGGTCGACCAAGACTAGGGGGAAGGATGAAATAATGGTGGGAATAAACAGAATGACCCAATATGCCCATTTTTGGCTTAACTCATCTATTTTCAGCCTCAGGGTAACTACATTTTTCCTGGACAATGTAGATAAGCTGCATGGCATACCTTGTTACATTATTAACTGGAATGTTTTAACATATTTGGTCAATAGCATCGGAACTCAAATGCATATGGGTACGGCCTATCACTCACAAATGGAAGAGAAAACGGAGATGGTAAACCAGTGTTTAGAGACCTATTTAAGTTGCATTCTCATATCTTTCTTTAATATGACTACTACTGTACGGGCAGAGGGCTATCACAACACCATCAAGAGGACTCCCTACCAAGAACTATATGGCTATGTTCCCCACAACTACAATTGGATTATGTTGATCTAACTGAGGTAGCTTCTGTTGACAGTTTAATGAGCAAAAGAGTAGATGTGAGCAGATCGCTATAGGAACAATGGCCCAAAATAGAATGGTATTATGCAAACCAGAAGAGGAGCAAAAGGACTTTTGAAGTGGGAGAAGAGGTTTTCCTCAAACTGCAGTAGCCTTGAGGAAGAACCTTAAGTTGTTGTCTAAGCACTATGGGCCTTTCAAAGTAGAGGTGGGAGAAATGCATGATAGACTACAACTGCTTCCTCATTCAATAATTCACATTGTCATTCATGTTTCTATTATATACCGAAGAAAAAGATTGGCACTTCAGTTACAATGAAACCCTCCTTACCAATCTTAGATAACTATGATGATCATAGTTAGGCAGAGAAGATACTGCAGACCAGAATTGTACAGGGGAAATAAGTGTTACTCAACTTGATGCAATGGACAAATCTGCCAAGGGAAATTGCTACTTGAGAGAATTGAGAAGTAATTATTGCACAGTTTCCTTCCTTCATCCTTGACAACGAGAATGTTTTCATCAAGGGGTACTATTTTGAAGGAGCTGAACCTCGCAACTTCTGAGCTTCAACTTCCAAACCTCAGACAGCCAAACCTCAACTGTTGAACCTTAGAATAGTCATCTCAGCAGAACAGTGAACCTCAGAACAGCAGACATCAGATAGGCCAAAGCTCAATTGTTATATTGCTTATTGTTATGGCTATTACACATTCTGTTAATTATTGCTAAAGCTGATATACAAATTGTGTTTTTAGATACTTATTGTTAGTAGGAGGTTATGATCAAATGGCCGAGAATCACTATAACAGTCTATATATAATGTAAGAGAATGTTACACATTCTGTTATTATTGCTAAAGCTGATATACAAATTGTGTTTTTAGATACTTATTGTTAGTAGAAGGTCATGATCAAATGGCTAAGAATCACTACAACAGTCTATATATAATGTATTCCAAGAACTAAAAAGAAAATTGAGAAATTGAATACTGACCTCCTGCAGTTTTTTAAAACAAAATACAGTTATACACACTTCATCAATTACATTCCCTTCAATTTCACGTCCACCCTTACTTTTCTGGTCATGAAGTGGATGCACTAAATTTACTTCATAACAAATAGGTATTGAACTATTGATCAATTCACAAAAGGCTATTAACATAGAAGTGACACACCATTTCAAGGCCTGTAAAAAAAAAATAAAAATCATTTAAAGACCCAAGTTTGTTAATCAAAGAGTGAAAGATCATTTCAAGTTTAAGAATTATATAGTTTGAAAAAGAAAGTTTAATGTAGCCACACCAACCAGCCAGATGTTACGGTATCATTTATGAGCCAAGCAACATGGCTGACTTTGACACCAGGATAACTAGTGCTAAACACACAAAAATAAATGTAAACATGTCTAACCAATGAGTCAACAAGATTCAGACCAAGGTCCCAGCAATCAAGTCTTAAAACATTATTACCTTGCCACCAAGAAAAGCATATGTATCTGCTGCGATTATGCTGCTGATAGAAATTAATGTTGCCACTAGGCCAACTGTCCAATGAATATGGCCACCAAGAAGAATGGGCCAAACTCTTCCAATCCCTGCCATTAACAAAATGGTTATGAGCTGCTCTAACAAAAAAAGATAGGGCTAATCTCAGATAGATACTAAAACAAAAGCCAGAAGTTTCCCATTGGAGAAAATAAAAGACATGTAGATAATAAAGCCAGAGAGCACTAATGTCTCATATCCACATATATTAGATATATTTCCTAAAGAAAATCAACACAGCATCTCTACATTTGGGTGCCTTTTCTTACTTCCTGAGGTCTTGTCTCCAACATCCTTTTTCATCCTTCTTTTTTTTTTTTTTTTTTTTTTTGGGAGGGGGAGCCTAAGAAACACATACATTCTCCCAACACATGTCCAACTGGAGCGTCCAATTTTTTTAAAAAATGATTTCAACACGCGCTGACACATTTTGGACACACTTGTGGCATTTTGGACACGTTAAAGCACATTTTCATTTATAGCAAACTTTGCCTTCTTTCAAGTAGAAGTCCACAATAGTCGTAAAGAGAGGGTAAGATGTAAGACATATGTGGAAACACATCTGACTCACTCGAGTATAATAGAGAGTTAGAGATTGAAACATCTCTCATTACATAAGCCAGATTTAAGAGTGTACAGTCTTTACTAACAATGGTAATGCAAATGGGGCCAAGGAAGAAAATGATATAGAGATCAAAACGTAGAAAGTAACTTATGTATTTGAATGTCATTGATATTTGATACTTATCCTTTTTATATGACTATATGCTTATATTCGATATCATTTCACAATTACAAAGTGAAAAGTGGTAAAAGCAAAACACAGATATTGATTGGTATATAAAAGAAATATTTGCAATAATAGGTTTTGGCTTAGTTTGCCTAGTTATATCATTATTATTACATTATAACAGCTAATAAAAAATATTATAGCATAACTTACTTATATGGATTCAATTGCACATCGGTTTTCCCACAAAATTTTTCTATGCGAAGAAACAAGAAATGAATATCATTATTGCTAATTTAGCATGAAATAGTACTATTTATCAGTTAGAAAAATAATAAACTAAATTTTAATTAACATATCCCCAGCATATCAAGTCCTCATTGAAAAAAAAAAAAACAACATGACGGTGTGTCTATGTTGTGCGTGTCCATATCCCATGTCAACGTGCATGCTTCTCAGGGGAAGAACGAAGGAGGAAGTGATGCCAACCATGTCAGATAAGGGATATGAAATGAAAGTGGCTGCAGTTGTAGATGAAATTTCAGCCACCACATTGAGGATTATATTAAATTGGTGTCTGCTGAGTTTTGAGTCTGAAAAATTATGTAGAAAGGCATAATCTTTGGAGGACACAATAAGGAGGTGGTCCCGCCAAAGATGCAATGATGCATTGCAGAGGATAACAATATGGTTACTTATCCAGCAGAAAAAACAGTGAGTGAGGGAAACATTTCATGGAGAAGCCTCAGCTCTCAGATATTGTTCAGGCAAGGAATATGTTAAGGGAGGAGCAAGCCTCAAATGGTGCAGCAACAAATCTCAGTGTAATATAGCTTCAATAGATCCTCCATGCAGCCAACTAAGAACATATTTTCAGAATAAAATAGTAGTTTCAAGCCCAAAGTTACATAATATCATGTCCCTAAAATGTTGTGCGCTGGAGTTCTCTTTCCAATCAACAAGCAAGCAAATGCTAAAAGCAGGGGTGGAAAAATGGAAGAGTCCTTTCTGGGTTCTGATATAGACAGTTTTAGTTGATCCAATCTAAGTGGTGCAAACCAGATTATTCGCAGGTGTAACAAGAACTAGAGAACAACTTTTCACATTGGTAAAAACCTAAAATATAGAAACATCCACAGGCCAAAAGGGCCAAAATCTTCTCCTATGAAGCATGGACACCGACGCGGGATACAAACATGACACCGACACTATTTTTTAAAAATTAAGGACACGACACGTTGGGGACACATAAACTAAAATTATGATTTATAATTTTTTTAATTGATGAACACTACTTTTAATTTGTTTTTTTTTAATTCGTTTTATATTATGTTTTATATTTTTAATTTTTTATAAAATAAGAAAATATCAAAAAAATATTTTTTTATAATTTTTTAGATCCTATTAATATAATAATATTTTAAAAATGTAATATTATAAAATTATTATTTTATAAGTTTATAAAATATAATCGTCCTTATATAATAATATTTTAACAATATATAACTATAAATAATTATTTCATAAATTTACAAAATATAATCCTACTTGTATAATAATATTTTAAAATGTGCAAGTACAAGATTATTATTTCATAAATTTATAAAATATAAATATAAGTATTCAATAAAAAATAAAAATTTGATCCAATTAATAAATAAATTTATTTATATATTTAATTTTATTTGAGTTTATATTTTACAAGAATAATTAAAATATATGTGAATGATAAATATAAAAAAAAAAAAAAGAAAAAGGGGGTTAAACAAATTAAAATAGGAGGAAAAGAAAAAAGGAAAAAAAAGGGAAAAGGGGCATACTCATCCCCTTAAATCACCTTCGACCGTTGTCCTCTCTCTACACGGAAGACCAAAACCCTAACAGCGTCCATCCAAATTCGTTTCCCTCTTTCTAACTCTTTCTTTGTCCTGCTCTCTGTACAAGATGGCGTGCTTCCCCTTAACTCACCTTCGGCCGTCGTCCTCTCTCTTTACGAAAGACAAACTCTAAAATTACCGCTTCCATCCAAATTCATTTCCCTCTCTCTAACTCTTTCTCTCTCCTGCTCTCTATGCCACACAACGTGCTTCCGAAACGTGTCCATAACATATCAGACATGTCTAGAGCATGTCCAAACGTGTCGGGACGTGTCCAAAACGCATCCAAAACATGTCAATACATGTTCGGAGAGTGTCCGACACGTGTCGAAATAAAAAAATAAATTAACATGTATTGGAGCACGTCCGACACGTGTCCCAACATGTCCGCAGCGTGTCAGTGTCCAATATGTGTCGAACATCGAGACTTTGAACCCGAGAGAGTGTCCATGGTTCCCAAATCTTCATCATACGAAATAAGAAAGAAGCACAAGAATGAACAGGGACAGGACTGTTCACATACAGCAAAGTCATCTCACACAATCTCTCTTCTTGTTCTTCCCCTGAAGGCTGGAACTCAGATGTTCTCTGAGTATCTTCCATTCTGCATAATACATGAGAAAGGGAGAAAAAAGCCCCCTGCTATTTCTCAGTAAAATATGCTTACAATCAAAATGTAACCAACCTCTGGAAGTTACAGGTAGTTATTTGCAAATTCTACAATCATCCTGTATCTAGCAGCTAAAATACAATATCAATTGTAAAATAAGGAAAAGTAATATTATAACATAGATGCAAATATTAGATGATAGTTACAATATCGGCTAATATGTATCAATATCGGGACCCACCAATACCGATATTTTCCAACACCGTGACAATATTGTAATATCGTGACATATTGTCATATCAACAATATATCATGATATATCGGTTGATATTCAAAATATAAACCGATACAACCCTATCAATGTACGATTTTTAGAAATATCGTTCCTTATAACATATCTGATACTGATATATATTGCCTGATATATGCGATACTAAAATGGTCACAATTGATACCGATATTTTAATCCATGAATATACAGCTTACAACCCAGCATATTAGGAAAGGCACAAACAGCAGTGTGCCGCATCCTTATGCCTCCCGTAGATCTTCAGTAAAATCAGGTTCAAAAGAAAAAGGATAGAAGAGGAGTGTTTGTGGATAACTAGGCTGGAGCAATGAACCTATTTGAAGTCTCTCATCTCATTCCAGAAAACTGATGTACATGGTCTGCACAGTTTAGGGCATGGGAAAGACCTAGTTATGCACTTGCGAAATATTTCTCCCCTTTGTGAGAAATACGGGGAAGTGGGTCAGAAAGGATTTTGTGATGTTGGAAGCCCAGAAGTGCATGCAAGTACTTGCTGAAACTACAGTAGGGAGCAAGTATTGATTTGAAGTAGTGTATTAACTATTTCTAATGGGTGGATGACTAGGATAAAGAGATTGGATTTTTCCACAAATTTGCAGACTGATGCACTGGAAAGAAGACCAACTATGACTGAATCAAGTCTGTTAATAATTTAAGGAAGCTGATCAGGAAGAGCCCTTTTCAGAAGAAGGGGACATTGGAAGCAATCAAGGATCTGAGTTCCTAGTTCAACATTATAAGAGTATAAATCTATTCTTGGACCTTCACCAGTCATCTTATGTTTTGGGATAAGCAGGTTCCTTAACATGTACATGCATCATAGCATCTCTGACTAAGTGATCATGAGTATGAATGGCTGTTTGGCCCAGCTTTTCAAACTCCTTCTCCGCTCTAGAAATAAAAACTGGAACACCAAAAAAAAAAAAAAAAGAAGAAGCTTCTAGCTTTTCAAAACACTTTGAAATAGAGTCTGCTCGAACAGAAGCCACAAATTATAGTTCTCAGAATCTCTTTTCAAAACAAGGACAAACAGGACCAAAATACTTGGACCCTGCTTTCTTAGATTTATCTTTCAGTAGATGCTATGGAGTGGGCTTACATAATCCATGCTTAAAACTTAAATGGGGTTCCCATGAAAGGGAGCATTAGAGTATAAGCTTTATGAATGCATTGATTAATTGACATGGATAATTCCATCCTGCGTTTTTAATGAGTTTGGTGTACAATTAACCAGGTGCTCCTGCTTTATCTTAGACTTATATGAGAATGCTAAACGGCTAAAAAGCCTAAACTTGATGTTCTTCTTTCTTCTCCTCTTTGAAGAGCCAGCAGCAAAAAAATCTTGGTCAATAACATTGTTCAAAGAAGAACACTGAAGAATTTAGCCAAGGTGTTGTCCTCCAAACTCAAGAAAGTGCCACTTCTCATCAGCTCCCTGGAAAAAATAATAATAATAAATTTTCAAGCTGCACATCAGATCCTACATGCTGTTCAAGTAACAAATGACAGCACAAAATCCAGAATAAGAGCCTGTGGCCAGGACCTCCAAAAAGGGTTTTCTATTTCTTCAATTTCAATGGAAAACCAATGTAACTCTTCCCCATTTCTATAGGCTGAAAATGAAGATTCTCTGTGGTTTCAGTTGATCATGTAGGCCTCAAATAACTAGATCAAGGGAGTTGTTCAAGCTACGCTCCTATGTGCTTTCATGTTTGGCAGCATATATCTATCATATCTGCATTTCTCATTTATTTACGACAGACATTTTTCATTGTTTTTACAAGCTACGCACAGAGGAAGTTGTATTGGCCCAATCATTATAAGGATATATGCCAGAGAATGAAGGCTTATGGCATAAATAAAGTGAACCCAGTTATGTAGGAAGGTTTTAGGAGATGGGATGCTCATGGCATTGAACAGCTAAAACAGCAAGAAATTGGAAGGTTTAGAAGAAGAAGAAAAGGTTTATTATTCAGTGTTGACAATGGCTCAAAAGTACTTGGTACAACCTATTATACAGCAATAAACATCCAAGATACCAATTTCCAGCTCTCGTAATGGTTGATAGGTCAAAGGTCAACTGGTAAGTTCTTTAAATAAAAAACTTGCCTATATTTCAAGGCCATTGGGATTTTAGTTTAGTAGTCCAACAATAATAAATATTTAAGTCCCACTAAGTAGGTTCAACTATATAAATACTATTCCTCCTTTACGATTGCTTTAGTACAACATCTAAGACTAAATAGAAATTTTGTATCATACTTTATTACCGCAGTCCAAGTACTTCTAGGCCTATCTCTCCCTACCTTCTTGCCTTCATCCCCAACCAAGTCACCCTTTTTCACCAGCGCATCAATTGGCCTATATTATAAGCTTTTGAACTAGCCTTAATCGACCATTCAGTTTTTTCTAGAATAATTTTAATTTCTAAATGGTTACAGCTACAATCTTTTTGTCTTTTAGAATAACTTCAATGATCTATATTAAAATTCTCATTTTTTGTAATGCTTATCTTTTTTTTACATGTTTAATTACTCAACATTTTGATCCATAAACTAAACAAGTCTAATATATATATTTTTTTCTTCTAAAGTTCAGAGGTACATTTTGATCACAAAGTACACCCTATGTATTTCTCTATTTTAACATGCATTAATTTTGTACATCATATCAACATCAATTTTTTAAATTTTTTAAATTATCGATCCAAATTAACGAAATATATCATTTAGAATATCTTATCACTTGTTCATTGTTCTATCTAGAATTAATGAAATTGCAGTTTATGTATTATTTTTACTTCTACTTCAGCTCTTTGGATTTTAGAGCCACTGTCAAAAGCATAATGTTGCTCTACTCCGGCTCTATTTCCATCTACCAAAAAAAATATGTCTTCTGCAAATAACACACCAAGGCCCTCGTCTTACAAATGTCTCATGAATTCATCCTAACTAGAACAAAAAAGTAAAGAATCAAAGTAAATCCTAGACGCACTCCTATCATAATAGAAATCTCCTCGGTTCTAATACTAGTCATTACTCCACCATACATATTCTTGACAATAGCCATATACAAGTATACATGGTACACACACACATATATATATATACATGCATGCATACATATATACATATATATACATACATATCAATTATTATGCTTAAATTATATATATAATTCGTAACCTATTTTATGATAAATTCTCCCACTTAACTGACTTCTACTAAATTTTTGTTCATTGTTGGTTAGAAACTAAGTTATTGAATGAGCAAGGGCAAAATGGTCATTTTACCTCACCCAAGCTTTGTTAGTGTTGTTGCAAAACTTACTTTGAGCTCTACAATTTTGCTCTACACGTCTTGAGATTCCAATTATTTTAGAATAGAACACATGTGCAAGATAAATGAATTTTCAAGATCCACTAAAATAGCCAAGTTTGGGCCTTGATTGGGTGGAAGATGGGAAGATCAATTCAGCAAAATTTAATCTAAAATTTCATGCAACATAAAAGGAATACTAGGGCAAAAGGAGAGACCTTGGCTATTTAAGAGAGGGGATACACAGCAGTAGAGGGACTAAAAATCTGCAACACAGCAGATTCCTTCGCTTAAAAATTCTATACACAACAGAATAAAGAGCAAGGGCACAGAGAGCAGTTTGGCACGTAACAAATCAAAAGAGAAGAAAGAGAAGCAGTTTGGCACGTAACAAATCAAAAGAGAAGAAAGAGAAGCAGTTTGGCACGTAACAAATCAAAAGAGAAGAAAGAGCAGCAGTTTGGCACGTAACAAATCAAAAGAGAAGAAAGAGCAGCAGTTTGGCAGGCAGCAAATCAGAAGCAGGGAAGCCTTCTTTTCCTCTTTTTTCTCTCCTTTCATTAATCCTTCATTGAAAGGATGAGCACTACTATTTTCATGTTTGTTGTTTATTCAACATGAACTAAATTTTCATTACAAGGGCTTTAGTTGTAACCTATGGATGAACTACATTCTCTTGAAACTAATTCATGACACAATATTTTCTCTTTTGATTGCTTTTTTTTATACTTAATGCTATTGAATGCTTGATCATCATTTGAATAATTTGATATTATATATTGAGACAAAGAAGAGATGCATACATAAATGATCTTAAGAGAATGAATTAGGTTGCTTTATAGATGAAAATATACTACATCAATAAGATATATTAAACTTTATGCATGGTTATATATTTTATTCGCATAGAGATATAGTGATATTGAAACACTATCATTTTGAAAAAGATAAAGCCATTGAATTAGCTGAAGATGTCATTCAATCCTTTCAAAGAAGGAGCAGATAAGATGACACAATATTGGAATAAATAGCAAAAAAAATAAAGCAGGGTGACCTAGTGCAATACTCCGACACATTGTAGGGCCTAAAGAGCTTAAATATGGGTAGCCTCATCATGACATAGAAAAGAGGTTAACTCCATGACTGAAACCGCATCTTCCAAGTCACAAACCTACATAGTAAAAGTGCATTGGGGGATAACTTTCCTTTGACCAAAGTTTGGGGATCAAAAGCTACATTTTAAGATCTGTTTTTAATTCATGCATGAATTAGAAAGCATAATATGCAGCAAGAGATGCGAGCTCACATTTTAATCCATTGTCCTTTCGCAAGGAACTCTTGAGCTTTTTACTGCATTTCCAGGTATCCAATGGGTGCTTCCAGTCTTAGCTTCATCAAAGGGAGTTCTTGATGATTCTAAGAAGAATGAGGTATGAAAGACTGATCCTTCTGTTCTTTTGTTGAGATGTAGGAACTGGCCCATAATTTCAAGGGATAACTAAAAGAGATGAGAAGTTAGGTCCAGAAACAGAACCTTGAGTTTTTGTATATGTGGAATCTAAGGACTTCACAGGATAATTATCTGTGGATCTTGCATGTAAGAAGGTGGAAGGCTTGATGATATTTGAACAAAGAAAAAGTGAAGCATAGCTCACAGCCTTAATGGAAAAATTGGAATGAAAGGAAAAAGGACATATGTGGCTTCTGCGGATAAGTCCAACTGTGGACAGCAGCTTTTCCTACACTTCATGAATGGAAAGTGTTTCCTAGTTCTTTGTATCTGTTTATTTTTCCATTGGATGTCTAAATGTGAGGCATCCAATTGGTGTCTTGCACGACTCATTATTACTTACCATGAAAGGTATCTCAACCAAGCAACGGTCTATATATTTTGAACTGACAAAGAAAAAAGAGCACACCAAAAAAAGAAAACATTTTGTCCAACAGTCCTGGAATTATTCACATGTTTCCAACTCAGAAGGCTGTTTGCATAAGGAAAAGTGCATTAATTTACACATATGTCCTCTCCATTCAATTAGACATTTGTCTAATCATACAAAATTCTTACTTCCAAAACAAACATTGCACTTGCTTCAGAAGCTAAGCACCATCCTGAAGATGCCAAAAATGTTCTTCAGAAAGGTACTGATTAGTTAAACAACTCAAGCCAGGCCCGGATATTCATGCCATGTACCTCCTTGACTGAGCTTTTTGGGCATGTTCCAATATGGGATAAGACCTCCTGAAATCGCAAGAATGTTCCCATTGATATTATTGTCGTGACCCATCAATGCAGATTCTGAGAGGATCTACAATAACTACAAAATCAGTTTCATTTATGTGTTATAGAGATGGTTTCAGTTCTATGTTTCAAACACCCTGAAACAGCCCAAATTTTGAGAGGATCAAGGTGACCTGCTAATCTTTAGGTTAGTTGCTAATTAAAAGGGAGGAGTAAGTTATTAAGGTTGAGAAATGGAATAGGCTTATTATTTTGAGTTAGTAGGACTTTTGTTTAAGTTGTTTTAGTAGTCTTAGGATATTTTCTATGGGCATGTAAAGTATATAAGATAAATTTTCATGAATGAGAAGGTTGTTGAATTTTCAAGAATTCCTTTGTGAATTTAAAAGTCCTCAGGAAACTTGAAATCTCTACTTGGATGTCAAGGATTCCTCGAAGTATCCTACCCCTCAACAATAAGTCGATCCGTTTTTACTTTTGCTCTATAAACCAATGACAAGTTCCCAGGCTAAGGAACATATCACATCCCTCCCCCACCCCCAAAGAAAAAAAAAAAACACACACACACACACCCTTTTGCTTTTTTCCCTGGAATAAATGCCAACTTCTGCATTTTTGTGAGAATGATTTCCTAATACACGTTCTGTCAACCTTTTTTTTGTTAAATCCCAAGCCACCATTTACTAAAGAAGCCTAAGGTAACTTACTAAATGGGATGAAGACAGAATAATCCATGTGTAGTCTTGTGATAGTTTAAAGATACAAGTGCATGGTGTAATGTTGAGATCTCTGCATGCCCATGCGATCATTACCTGTAAGTTATTCTTTCTAATATTAACAATGCAGCTTAAATTGTACCATGATCAAGGAGAGTGAGCAGTATGAGATGAAAGGCTCCCATACTGTTTGGAGGGCAAGAGACATAGATGCCAAACAAACCTGACCCCTATCCATGAGCTACATAGATGCAGCACCAATTAAAAGTAGACAACTTTATTCCAAATTGTTTCACAATTTGATCAATAAACACAGATTTTCCAACCAGAAAGAACCAATACATGTGTTCAGAGATGTACTTCTGCATCGATGTATTACGCATGTCTATGGATGGTACATCTATATGAATATAGTTGAGAGTATGAAATGAAGTTTGAGTATTTACCTGTATTTAAGGCAGGGGCAGCTAAACCGCACCGAAGCTTAACCCAGAAACATGGTAGATAGCCACAATAAAATAGCCCAAACATGGCACTGCTTAGCTGGGCAAAACGGGGATTTCCTCCCTGTAAAAGCAACGTTATGGCAACAACAAATGCCGCAGATGTCACAGAAACATCAATGTGACCGAAATACCTGACAACATAGCACAAATTTAATTCAAGTTAAAACATAAGGATAAACAACCTATTGGTCATACAGGATAAGATACAATAAAAGAGCCTTATTGTGAAAGAGCAAGCAGTCTACCACTTGAGCTACCTACTCGAGCAATAGAGGAACAAAATTGTAAAATATTGTTAATTTTTGTCATAATGCTTCTGTTGTTTAATCATTTTCATTTTTCATGCAGAAAAGCAAGACGTGTCCACTTCTTAATCTGACTATCAAATACACAAACTGTGAACATTTTTCCCCAACTGCCCAGATTAACAACCTTATGAAACCCTAACACTCATACTTCGAATTACAAAGCATTCAAATATAGCAACTTCACAATCCTTAACTTAAAACTGAACCATATTTTACAAATAATGTCATAGCTCGCTAGTACTATACTCTACATTTGTTAATGCTCATTCACATGCATTGATTTCTGGTATGTGAGTAATCCTCCAAACCAAAGTCGTAAAGCAATAGTGAGATTATGTACAGAAATTAACTATGCTTATCCAACACTATTATCTGGTCATTTCCAAACCTGTTTGAACCATTCCCATCAATTTTGAAAACACACACACACACACACACACACATATATATATAAAGATCAACAAACACATGGCAATTCACACATCAACAGGTCTAGTTTAGGCAATATAAGAAAAGGAAACATGGTAACCATAATACAGGACAGATTACACAAATAAGAACACAATAAATCTTTAGCCATGCAAACAACATGCATAACTCACTCAATATAATTTCTATTATATCATATCAAAAGAAGAGGTGAAAGCAAAAGCCTATCGCTCCCAGCAATTAAACCAATGGAAGGAACAAAGCTGGTTCAGAAACATTATATGATTTGTCTATAAATTCTGGTTGAAATATAGAAATCGACTAAGCCACAACAAACGGTTTGGCAGTTTTTCTACTTCTAGAATCAATTACCGATACAAATTGTAAATCAACCCCATATGAAATCCTGCATTTATCAATAAAACTATGCCCTCCAACCCTCTAAGAAGAAAAGAAGAGAAATGTGCCTGGGGAAGCAAGAAAAAAGCACATGGGGTTGTCTCCTTTCATATTGCCAAAACATATACATCTATTTGGGTTAATTGATGAAAGAACACAATGAAAAAAAGGATGACTAGGAAAAAAAAGCATGCTGGATTTTTTAAGTGCCCGTATATATATATGGATATCCCTTGACTGTGAAGGACCTTCTTTTAAGATTTGATAGGTGAATATTACCTAAACGAATAGAAAAATACCATGCATAAGCACAGCCTCTTGGATTGTGATTTTCCATTAAAATGAACATTAAGATGTTACGGAAGTCTTACAAAGTTAAGATAGGCATGAGAGCACTGATAACAGAGCAAACTTGTGACACAAATTGAGGTGGTGGTGTCATCCCTGCAGCAATCCCACGACTCCTAACCAATTCAAAATATTCACGAGCACCGATGTAAACTGCAGCAGCAACAGCAGCTGTGAAAATCCACCCTCCAGCCAGTACAACACTGCCACCTGCAATGCCAATTGCAAGTCCAGAAAGAACCCTCTTCTTGAACTGACTTCCTCTATGTTCATCCTCCATATGTATACCGTCATTTTTTGATAAATCATGGCTTTTGTCAGCTTCCTACAACAAATTTCTCAACACTTCTAATTATTATGCATGTTTGAACAAAAGCAAACAAAATAAATCTAATGTACAGGTGGTTTTCAACTATCATTTCACCAACTCAAACTTATCTCAACCACTTTAGAAAAAGACAAAAACAAAAAACAAAAAAGATCAACAAAATAATGACTGCACTCTCTATTTAATTTTAAACTCTACCTCGAAATTTCTGTGTTAAATAATTCAAAGCCAATTAGATCCCTATACATAGATGGATCAAATTGTAACTCTCCCACCTCATGTTGGAACTTCAAATTTACCTCCATAGGTAAAAGTTGTGAGTTCCCTAACTGAATACCAACCAAAGTAATAATCTCCTATGTGTACTTGTGTATATATAAAGTGTGCCCATAAAGTAATATGCGCCTCAGATGAAGAAAATACTGCAACAAACCAACAGCTTTCATGTGAAAGCAAGTATTGAGATGCCGCTGTAGGTGCTCAATCAATTGAGGATAAAACTCAGTTATAACACTATCATACACATATATAGAAGTATAACAATCCCATCAGTCATCTTTCTTAAAAATAGAAAGATTCACATTAGCTTTCGGTAAATTTAAAATCCATAAGAGTAGTATGAAATTTCTCAAATCACACACTCAATATCTATTTTAGTCTATAAAGAAAGCTTTGGCCAATAAACCTCAGAGGTGAAGCAAGTGAGCATGCCTAACAGAGGAACCATGCATATTTCTTCAGTGAAATTCCATATAACACTGCACTATTCACATCCATCTAATCCATGAGACCATCCTTTCGAGGTAACAATAGTAATAATGGTTCGCATGGTAGCCATTTTGGCTGTAGGTGCAAGTGCCTTCTCTCAGTCAAGCCCATATTTCTATTGGTTCCTAAGAGCCACCAAAAGTGACTCATACCTACATATAGTGCCATCAGGTTGCAAATTTATGGGTAGATGTAAGAATAAGAAGTATTGATAGAAATATCGGCCAATACAATACATATCAGCCCATATGTATCATTATCAAAGCATATTTCCCGATATTGCAATGCGATATTGTAAGCGGATATATCGGTCAATATATCCAATACATCAACCAGCATGGTCATATCAGCTTAGGATTTTCATAATTTTTTTATTCAATGAAACTGATACTAATACGCATTATCCGATATTGAGAAGACCTTGAATTTGTATGCCCAATATGAAGACTTGAAGGAGGGAATTTTGAATAAGACCCATAAAGTGAAATATACCATTCATCTTGGAGTAATATGAGAATATGAAAAAACTATTTTGGCAGAAAAAAATAAGACGGGAGATTGCAACTCATGTGAGGTGTACAATATGCCAACAAGTTAAGACTGATCATAGGAAGCCTCCAAGATTTTTGCACCCTTTGCCTTTCCCTAGCTAAAAGTAGGAGCAGATTATGATGAATTTTGTTTCAAATCTACCTAGGATGGTGAGAAATTTCAATACAACTTAGCGTAGGTGTACATGAATGAAATTGTAAAGCTGCATGGTGTCCCAACTTTGATTGTTTCTGATCATGACCAAAGGTTCATGTCGAAAATTTGGCAAGCTTACACAAAGAGTTAGATACAAACTTAAAATTCAATACAGCATTTCATCTTAAACAAATGGGCAATCGAAGAGGATAATCCAAATTTTGGAAAATATGTTAAGGATGTTTGTTTTGAAGATGGAAGAAAATTGTGATAATTATTTAATTTTAGCTAATTTGGCTATAACAACAGCTATTAATCGAATATCGAGATGGCCTCATTTAAGGCATTATATGGACGGAGATGCAAATCTCCAGTCAATTGGAAAGAGATTTGTGATCGAAAATTTTTGAGCCATAATATCATCCAGAACACATCCGACAAGATCAAACTTATATGGGAATGTTTGATAGTTGCTCAAAGCCGTTAGAAAAGTTATATCGCCAAAGGTACGATTTGAGCTTTGATGTAGGTGATCATGTGTTCTTGAAAGTATCTACAAGGAAAGAAATGTTGAGATTCGGGATAAAAGGAAAATTGAAACCAATGTTTATTAGGCTATTTGAAGTTTGCAATAAGTCAGGGATGTGGAGTACATGTTAGCCTTACCTTTTGGTATGGCGGATTGCCACAATGTTTTTCATGTTTCGATATTGAGAAAATATGAATTCGATCATTCGCATATCATAGAATATGAACCATCATAAATTCATTGGAATCTGATATATACTAAGGTTTTGGTTCAAATTTAGAAAGGAGAGATCAAGTTTTATGCACCAAAGTTCGACTATTAAGGTATGTAAATTTCGAGAATGAAATTTTATAAGGAGGGAAGAGTTGTAACGCACAATTTATATTTATAAACGTCATCAAATAATTTTGGATTAATATGGAGATAACTATACAACGAAAATCTAAAGAAAAGTTTGATTTCAAAATCAGTCTTGGCACTTAATAGGCGCCTGAGCCATACTTATACATATTTTAGGCAAAACATGCATGCCCGAGGAGCACTTCTAGGGCACTTATGAGTATTTCAAACAGATTGGTAACATCTGATATGCACCTATGCAGCGTTCATACACAATTTGGGAAGATTAATGGTGCCTGAGCTGCACCTAATGCGGCACTTGTGCACGCCTGAGAGTTTGAGCAGCCTTGTCTAGCGCTCATACGTCAATTCGTTTATATAAGATCTATGTGCACTGTATTCGGCTATTTTTCACAGGATAGAATAGGAGCGGAGAGGAGAGAGAAAGAGAAGCAGAGGAAGGAATTGAAAAAAGAGGATTTTAGAGCTATATCTTATTAAATTAGTCAAATCAAAAGGCTAAAATAAGTATTCTATGTCCGTTCTTTGGTATATTTGTGAATTCTTGGATTTTATCTGCATGTCTTCTTTTGATATACATTGACCCTTGAGCTACCCTACTTTGAATATTGATGCATGCACGTGATTTTCATTGAAGGTTTTGTGATTTAATTTGACTTTCACTAAACGTTTTAGCATTTTGTCGGCTCCATACAAACTAAGTAAATATTTAAAGTATTACATTTGTATACAAGAATATTTGTGAAATAAAAGTCATGAAATCGTGTATTTGGACCTTACATGTGATAATCCATTTATGTGCTTCAGACCGGACTTTATTTTATTATTTGATTTTATCTATACTTTTCCAATAAGTGGAGAATTTTATATTTATACTTCCCACAGAATTGGAAAGTTTGTACTTTTCCTATAGAGAATAAAAGTTTTACACCTTCTATCATAGAGTCCCCAGATTAGGTATTTTTAGGATCGATTGTAAGAAATTAAACGGACTAATGTATTTGAATGTTTTAATATATATCAGATTAATTTGAAGACTACACCTACACCCATGGGTGACAAAAGAAATTGGCATTTAACTCCAATTATAGGGAATAATATGTAATCAGCCCGCCTACTGGTCTAAATAGTAGTTATTTGACCTAAGGTTATCGGAAGTACATACAACATTTCCTCAAAATTAGTCTTTTATTTATTGGTTCTCAGATTTTAGCAATTGTTTAGATGTTAAATATTTTACCTGCATATGATATAATACTTGAGATGTTTGATTGTGAGATTTGCAGGTTTTGTTAGATATTTGAATTTATCAAATTTTTATTATGAGATATTTCTTACTCTTTCACGATATTGCCCCCAACAAACACAACTGCCAGTGTATATTTTCGATCATCATAAAGCAACCAAGCCAAATTAGTATCAGAGAAACTCTTGATCTGAGTATGAGCATGATTATTGTATAACAAGTCTCGTCCTGGAGTATCTTCAACATATTTCATAATACGCATTACAACCTCCTAATGAGTAACTTGAGAAGTAGACAAAAACTGACTTACAACAATAGTGAAGAAGGAAATATCGACAGTCAGGAAAGATAATTGAGCTTACTAATAAGTCATCGGTACATTTCCAATTCAACAAAGATGATCCCATCATCTAGTGATAATGTAATCCATTGATCCATGAGAATTACAAGGTTTTGAAATCAAAATACAAGTCTTTTGAAGTAAATCCACTATATACTTTCTTTTTAAAAGCAAGATGCCATAATGGCATCCAACAAGCTCAATACTAAGAAGATAATGCATACTCCTACGACCTTTGGTCTAAATTTATCTCGAAGAAATAATTTCAAATATGTGATGCCAATACTATTGCTACTAGTAATCACAATGTTATCCACTAATACAATAAAAAAAATACACTCAACATTAAAATGATAATAGAACACAGAAAATTCATTGTCACAACAAGGGATCCCAAACTTAAATACAACTTCACTAAATTTACCAAACCATGCCCGTGGAAATTATTTCAAACTATATAAAGACTTCAACAAATAAAAATATCCAAACTCCCCCTAAACTGCAAACCTTAAAGGTCGCTCCAAATAAATCTCGTCATAAAGATAACCATGTAAGAAGGCATTATTGATGCCTAATTAATATAAATAACACTGATGAGGCCAATGAAATAGGATGCCTAACGGAAATCAACTTGGTGACAAAAAAAAAAGTATCAGTGTACCCTAGTCCACACCATATATTTGAGCATACCTTTTGGCTATTAGACCGGCTTTCAACCAAACTAAAGAACCATCCATATTGATTTTCACTATGTAAATGCTTTTACACTAGATGGGTTTCTTCCTTGAAGGCAAAAAGAATAGCTCCCATGTGTAGTTATGCTCAATGCAATCATCTCATACTCCATAGATGCCCACCGACCAGAAAGAGAAATAGCCTCGAATATATATCGTGATACAATAATAAACTCCAAGGCGAATACAAAAGCTTGCAGCGAAGATGAAATATCACAATAAAATAATGTAGCAGACAATAGATACTAAGCAAAATTGTAATATCCCTTCCGTAATGCAATCGAGAGGTTTGAATTGATACCCTAATCAGAAACTGTAGCATCTACCGTTAGAATAACTTGCTCGATAGTTATCGGCTCGAAATCCTCTCAAAGAGAATCCAAAATACCATACAAGTACCACAAACATATGTTTAAGTGACCAGAGGACAATGAGGCATATATGATAGAGGTACAGGAGATACAACCTTATGAACAATCTCATAAATGAGAATATTGTCCCCAGGAGAAATACTCGATGATGGATTCGGTGAAGAAACTTCAGGATAAAAACATAAAGACACATAAAATGTGACAACAGTGGACACAAAAAAATGTCCCAGGATAGAAACACTGGTGCCCATTTAAGTAAAAGGGTACCCAAGAAAAATACACCACATAGAGTTAGGATTAAGTTTGGTCTGAGGCTAAATATCAAGAACATAACATATACAACTGCAAATCTTTATGGGAAGAAAATTTAGTGGCATGTCAAGAAATAACACATGATAAAGAATTTCCCCATGAAGAACAATTAATAGCTTCCGATTAGTAAGAAAACATGATGTCAACAACGCATCACTCAAAAAATATGAAACTCTGTGTGGACCAAGAAGAGCTTGAGCAACCTCTATCAAGTGCATATTCTTCATCTTAGCACTCTATTCTGTTGGAATATATCAGGGCAAGATGACTGATGAAAAACAACTTGCATAGATAGGAATGAAGAAAAAGATGCAGAAAGATATTCATAACCATTGTCAATTCGCAAAGTATGCATAAAGGTAGAAATTTGAATATTAATTTTAGCATGAAACACACGGAAAATAGAGTGCAACTCCATATGATTTTTCATCAATCAAGTAAATTGCAAATACTTATCAATGAAAATGACAAGGTAACAAAACCCCATCTTAGACGAAACTAAACACAATTCCCAAATATCCTATTGAACTAACTCAAAATGAATATATAACATGTAATTACATACCCATTCGCATCCAATAGACTTTATCTTATTAGGACAAGACACTACATCCCAAAAGAGACTGAAGCTCTTCTAGAATAGCTTGCTAAAAACATACTTTTATAGAAGCTAGAGAATAAGAAGAAAGTACAAAAATAGTATCCATAGTTGTTTAAAGCATTGTATGAGAGCAACTAAACCTAGAGAGAGGTCGTGCGATCCAGGTTAAATGTGAGGTTTACCTACTACGGAATCAAGCAACAATTTAATGCCAAGAAGAAGTTGAAGATTATCTCTAATACACTATCTCAAGCTTAAATAATTCAATAGGACAAGGCATATCATCAGAAGTAGAGAGACCAACTAATGGGGGATCATGAATGACACATGACTAGAAGAAATATTTGTTTTCAATGAAGACCACGTGATCAAAAATACAAAGCTTGTTAGCATCTGCATCATAACACATTTTTCATATGCATTACTATACTACAAGAATCAACACCTAGTAACTTGAGCAGCAATGTGGCATTCATTATGAGCAATTGAACAAAACACACACAACCAAATTCATAAAGATAGTGATATCAAATGTAGCACCAAATGAACGATAATACGGAAAATCATAATGTAAATTTTGTGAGGACAAGTGATTAATCCAACAGACAGCTATAGACAAGACTTCTACCAAAATATAGGAGGCTCAGAATCAATAAGGTATGAAAAAGGTCCAAAAGGTAATGATTTTTGAGCACTACTATCCCATTTTATTATGAAGTGTAAGCACAAGAACGTAAAATAACAATATCATTGGCGTTAAGATAAACTCGGAAATCATTGGACAAATGTTCCCTAACAAAATACTTGCACAGAGAATGTGAATTGACCGAACTCATGCCCCACACACATCATTATAATTAATTCCAAAAAATCATAGAAGCACAACTACTATGTAAAAGGAAGGAAAGGCAAAAGTAGCATAATCAGATGACACATGAACGATGAAAATGAAAATTTATTGTCTAAGTATTCTTTATTGTCCAAGTATCATGTTTCATAAGATGAATCAAAATGACTAAATTAGGATGTCCCAATCTCATAAACCAGGCATTACTATCATTATTGACAGCAATAAAAGCTCAAGTAAAAATACTAGGAATGGAATACAAGAGATGAAATGGATATTTCACTTTAGGTCCCTTCACGATCACTATCTCACCACTTGACCCTACATAAACCAACCATTATGATCAAAATAAATTGTAAAATTGTTATCAACTAATTTTCTAACACTAATCAAGCTGATAACTCTGTGATACATATTCATTATTATAAAGAGGGCCAAGCTTTTCCACTATCTTAACAAGGAAAGAATTGCTATTGGCCACTTGAATATACTACTCGCCCACATACAAATATCATGTACGGCATCCACACTGCAAGTCAAATGATTGGACACAACAGAGTCAACCAAGGAGAGGTGTTAGCTTACCTTATAGGCCTAGGGCAAAGAATGCGGACACCGTCAATTGTTATACGATCTCATGCGTGAGAGGAGGTGAATAAATGCTTACAGGCGACTAGAAATTAGCAGAAATAATCAAAACAGTAGGAGAAATGGGCTAGTCAGTATTGTGAAAACCATAAGCTTAGTGATTTTGAGGTCACATGTAACAGTCATTGATCATAAGCCTCTCCTGTTAGCAAGAATTGCATAATTTATTACTGCATTTCTTTGCAATATGTCCGAATTCTTCAGAAATGTAGCAAAGAGATTGAAACTTGAATTTTCCCTTTCCCTGGGTGGCATATGCCACATTAACAATCTAAAAAAGTCACTACCTCTTGTGTCATGCTAAGATATGGCTAAACACTGCTCTTCTCTTAGAAATTTCCCCCAAGCATACTTCCAATGATGGGAGAGGATTACAATTTAACAACTGAGCCCATCCAATCTCAAATTCTGGTCTTATTTTCATCATAAACTAATCCCTAATGCTCTTAGCAGAAACTTCTTGTAATGCTATTAGTGCCACTTTCAAAACATTAGAATTAACTATCCGATTATATTTACTCCACAAATTACGAAATCCATTAAAGAATTGTCTAATAGAGAGAATGCCTTGTTTATATTTAGCAATCTCGAATTTAAATTGGAATTTCCAAACATTATCATCTTGGTTATAAATTTAATCAAGATAATCTCACATCTCCTTAACAGTAAAGGATTGAAAGCTACCGTCATACGTGGTTAAATTAAACCCAACAATAGAGACAAAATGCATTCCTTCTCCCCCATTGTCAATATAATACCCCAATGTTTCGATTCGAGTTCAATGGCTCTTTACCTGTGGTGGTCATCAGTAGAGATAATTATTGAACAGATGATAACTTTTGAAACTCATAAACTGTAGGGGAGTGTCTGCTAACTTCATGAAGAGGTTGGACGAGTTGGTTCCCAAAAACTTCAAAAGGGTATTTTGGTTAAATTTTATCAATCGATAATAATGTCTTGGAATATTAATTAGGATTTATGGTTACTTTAATTTATGCTTGTGTCTATAATTGAAAATTGAAACTAAATAATTAAGGAACTAATATAAAATTAAAATCCTAATCATTAGTTCTACCTTGTGAAATGTATTGATTATCCTCACACCTACTAGAAATCATGCCCCTCTTCCCTACTTCATTTTCGTCACCCCCTTCCCATGCATACATCCTTATCTAAAAGTAACATTGTAATTAAACATTATCCTACCATTAAACAAACAATTGAAAAGGATATAAGAGAATTAATGGGGGAACTCAATTCACCCCCTAGTGGTATCCCAATCAAGGCCTTCACATTATGAACTCTATTTTTCTCCTCTCTTCAAATGCACTGTCACCTATTACTATTATTTTCCTAACAAGTGTTAGCCGCCCCTCATCTTAGATGGTTAACCTAGTTTTCATTACTTAGAGAGAGTATAGAGAGAAAGTGCAAGCCAAAAAGCCCTTGTTGTTGCACTGCTGCTGCTGCTGTAACCAAGGAAATCAAAGCAAGACAAGTGAATTCTTCTTCTTGCAATCATGTTGCAAATTGCCTCTCCATAGTTGTTGAATGATCACTCCTGTGTAAATGAAATTCCAATACAGCTCCTATTACCTCCTCTATTTTCGGAAAATCATTACAAACCTCTAAATGTAGGAGTCCTTTGATTATCATATCTTACTCAAATCTTGTAGAATTTAGTGGATCAGATTGTTCAATAAGGATAACCTTCATTTAATAAAAACTGAGATACTATAATTCAGTGTTGAACAGTACCAGATTCCATGCAGAAGATGATAAACAGTGACAGGTGAGGAAAACGAATTCTCCGAACCATTTTCAAGCCAACTGTTTATACATTTAATAGATGTATTCATGCCTATGAATTTCCCGTTCTTCCACTAATATGTCATATTTAATATTATATTAATAAACGTGAGTTCGATTACCTGAAGGTGTAGTAAGTCAATGATAAACACTAAGCTCACCCCTAGCTAAAGTTACGAATGATATTTAGGCCAATCATTTATATGATATATCGATATCTTCATAACAGTAAATTTGTCATTCTTACACTATAATATACTAAGTTTAATATTACATCAACAAAACGCGATTTCAAATACCTAAAGCCAAAGCAATTGATTGACAAAGAATTGACATTAAATGCTGGAAGTCTGGGAAACAAGAGTTGAATCTGGGAACTAGTTTGTCAAGCCTCTTTTCTTGTAAAAATCACGCAGATTGCCTGCAACGTCCTCTCAAGCCTTCTTCTGATCAACCTCTTGCGGGTGCCTAGCTCGGTTGAGCCTTCTTCTCACAAACATCACAGGAACACCCACAGTCATACACTCAGGCATCAATTCTCACAACATAGCCAATAGCGTAGCCAAAAGCTCGAGTAAAATCATTAGTAGCAAGCATTCATGCCGGTCATGAAAGGTGAAGTGAAGTGGGTATTAATAAGTTGTAAATTATTTATATGTCGAAGAATATGCTGTTTGATGCTTTAATATTGGATTATATTGTGCAGATCTCAGTTTCTTAAGTTGATTAATCGGTACTTGAGAAGCACTAGACCAGCACTCGAGCGCCGGGTCAGTACTGGTTAAAATCAATAACTCATGTGTTTTATTTGATAATGATAAAATAATATGTAATTTTATGGTCTTAAAAATGAGATCAACAAACTAATCAATCCAATAGTTACTGGATAGAATCTTATGGGTTTGGTGTACCATGTGACATGCAAGTTGGCAGTCCAACGCCCAAGGACCAGTTTCGATCCAGTTTTTGACTTGGTGTCCAAGTGGTGTCATGTTTGGGTCGTATGGCTTAGTGGGGCTAATGAAATGATAGAAGTCGGGTACTTAATATATTCGTGGATATTCCTTATTCTTCTCGATGATTGTTTCTTTCGCTATCTTTACTCATGTCCATAACCTTCTTGGTATCAATAGTTGGACAAAGCAGACTATATGAAAATAATGCAGTCTCAAGGAATATAATACCTATGAAACCATAGTGTAGTTTACGGTTGTCTAATATATAATTCATGTCTCGGTGAATTGAGGACAAGATCGGAGGGATGCTTATAATCCTTTAAACAGCGCAAAGGATATCACAGCAAGGGATGATGAGTTTGACATGTTGTATCATTTTCTAGACCGATGTGGGCAGGGACCCTCTGTGGGCCTAGAGGATTCAAGTATAGAGCATCCTAGACCTAATGTGGACGTGGAGCCTATATGGGCCTCGAGAATATGAGCATAGTACATCTCATTCCCTGTGTAGGCTTTCCCTGTGTGGGTATAGAAGATATGAGCATAGAAACTCTTATACCTTGTGTAAGTGGAAGGAGTAGGTCGGAGTATATGTTATACCTTGTGTGGGGGGAGGAGTACTCACATAAATGGTATTTACTCACTTGCGGTGGCAAAGTTTCAAGAGATTAGTATGGGTCGTATGTTAAACTTCTAAGTATCAGTTACCTTGCGGTAGTTACCTAGCTGTTGGAGGCCGGAGTACGAGATTGTTGGTTCATAGTAATAGAATAGAAGAGGTTTTTGAGATATTTCATGTAGCAATGACCACTATTAAGATAGGTTCAAAGAAACCAATATTCTTGTACATATTTGGATTTTGTGGAATCCTAGATATGTTTTTTGTATTCGGGTTCGGTGGAAACCCCTTGATAGTCGATCATTGTTATATTCAAGTCGTGGTTACGACGTGGCATAAGGTCTCAAATAAAATATCGTCAATTGTTACAATGTTGATATTACTATTACTCACATTGATATTGGTTATCTGAGATGGTTATTGATTACTATTATTGCTAATCATATCACTTATTGTACTATTATTGCTGGTCATATCATTTTATTGGTTCCACAGTAGAGCAGGTCGGTAGAGCTAGTAAAAGATTGTACCTTTGTTGAGTAGCTTATAGGTAGAGACGATGCCAAAGTCTAGCTACCTCTCATGAAGGGAGATGGAAAGTTTCTTTTCTTTATTAGATAATAGTTGGATATTATTTCAGGACTACATTCCTTTGAGCTTTAAATTGTACATAGATATTTATGTTACCTCATGATTTGAGGAGTTTTGTGATAGATATTTTATTCATAGTGAGTATTTATGATTTGAGTTTTGACATAATAGGTCAAAGTTGGGTTCAGGCATTCCAGGTTTTGGTCACCACAGTCAAGCTCCATTGTCTCAATGGGATCCTTAGATAATTCATCTAAATGACTCTGTATTTTTTTTTCCTTTTATAAACATTTTATATTAAAACTCCAATATGGAGCAATTCTTTCCACTAAAAAAGCAGAATTTTCTAACATAATAATAAGAAGAGCACTAAAAGATTATGAGGGAGAGGAACCCAAGCCTTGCTTACAAAAAACAGCACAAATCCATGTTGACAGAAATCCAAAAACTAACCTTGCTTCAAGAGAACTCACCGGTAGGGGGGGGGGGGCCGGGAGACATTCAGGTATACTTGAATCTGCATGCATGCAATAATACTCCAAAAGGAATCCATATCTAGACAATTGCCCAGCATACGCACACAAATCCAAAGCAATTAAACCCTAATCAATGGTAATTGATCCTGCTCTAGAATCCAAAGAATCAAGGCTACTGATGAATCAATCACACCATACCGAATTTGAGATCATCTTTCACAAATGTAATACTAAAGTCAAGAGAACTCCATGAATGAATTAGGGCAAGAAATTGTAAACCTAGGATACCAGAAATCAAAAGGCAAGAAATCAATGCCAAAAACCACCGTGTTGCAGGAAACCAAAATCTGAAAAAAAAAAAAAAGCCAAAAGAAAAACAAGGCTTCCAATAGTCAAGTGATACACAAAGTAACTGAGAGCCAACTTTTGTTTCTTGGATTCTGATACCATGACAAATGTGGCTTTTTTGGGGTTTAAATGCTCCCTCTTCAGATTTCTCCTTCATTAAATAAAATATATATATATATATAATTCCCAAATAACAATCTAAATAGGATCAACTAAATCCCATAATTACAACCCTAAATATAATCAAATCAAATCACAAACAATCAAGATCTCATAAACAAAGAAATGAAACACTAAGCAATATTCTGCGCAGATCAAATACTATTAACACAATCAAGCATGTTTAGATTCTTCCTATCTTCATCTAATCTTGAAAAGAAATGTTTTAAAATCAACTTTACACCTCAAACTGCTACATTTGTTGCATATCATCTCAAGATAATTGAGATATTGTTTTAAAATCAACTTTAGATTTCAAACTACTATATTTGTTGTATCTTATCTCATGATAATTAAGATACCTTCTGGAAGGAAGTAATGTGGATGACAGAGAGTATCCCCAAGTTTGAGAAAGTTCTTATTTCAGGCAAAACTGACTTGTCATATGAACTACTTGGGATGGAGAAGGAGATCACGTAGTACAAAATTAACTCTTTCTTTAGTTGGAAATCTTCAAAACGAAAATCTTCTGACAAAAATTTTGAGGAAGCTTATCATCATTCTTCAAAACAAGTTTGAATTGAATTCAAATTAGACCTATAAATTGCTCATCTCAAAGGATTAGCTGCTGTCAAAGCCAATTTGAATCCATGCCATACATGGTTGGAACAGCTAAATCAGCGCCTTTGACTCTAAAATAGTATACCTTTATAATATATTTGATTGAGACCAAGTGCTTCTTTGGCTTATCTTTCTCCACAGAAGTTTGAGAAATCATTTTCAAATCTTTATAAGAGCTTGAGTGCTCATTAATTGTAAGTATTTGACCTTAACTTGTTACATTTATTCTAAATATTCTTTGTATTAAAAGTAAGGGTCTAAGGAACCAAAAGTGTCTAGTTGTTTCGTTAGTTGATGGATCCTCAAAATACTGCTAGTTTTGTATAGGTGGGACTGTTACCCGCTAAGAGAAAACATATTGGTTTTTGAGAGTTGTCCGGTAAGGTGGTACTTGATGCGAAGAAAACCACTAGATTTTAATTCCCAAATGTTTAATAAAACCTTCATCAAAGAAATCCTGACCGAAAAGCACGAAGAGATGATGTGATCTTCAAAGTGCTGCAAGGAAAGCAAACTATGCCAAAACTAGTATGAATATTGAGTTAATTGCTTACATCTCTCAATCTTATTCTATTGTCACTAATTAATTACTTTCTTTTTCCACTAGTGTTTTAACTATTTTGACTTAAGGCTCCAAATTCTATCAACACCTTGTTCACGGCCCCCTCCTGAATCTCCACCATCCCACCCCACCACGTAACCAACCTAGTCCAAAAGAATCCTTTGTTACACACATGCTTCAAAGATTCAAAGAGGCATGAACCTTCTATGGGTGTGTATGGTGTTGAAGGAAAAAGTATGGTCATTTTTTTCCCGCACTGTTCCCCCATCCCCCTTCCAGCCAACCCATCCAAGTCCAAAAGAGTTCTTTATTTACCACACATGCTTAGAGGTATGAACCTTCACTGGGGTGTATGGTTGTGAAAGATAAAGTATGGTAAACAACAGTTAGCTAACAAATTTACTCTTTTATCCATTTTGACTGAGTTCAATATCATGAAATCTCTCACAGGCACCATGTTCAGCACCAAAATGCCTTAGCATGATCCACAACAGTTATCTAACAAATTTACTTTTTCCATTCAACTGAGTTCAAGATCGTAGAATGCCCTAGATGCAACAAAGAGCAACCATTTTGTGCACAAAAATGCAATACATACCAAGCTATTAAAAACGATCGACATTGAAATTTTATCCCGACCATAATGTATCAATACCAACCTCTTCAGTGTTGGCTACAACAATACAATCTGATTTATGGTTCCGCAGAATGATTTTGGGAATCCGACAAATGCCACGATAGCCATCAAAGGCTAATCTAAGGTTCAATTTACTTGTTGGAGAAGACAGAATTGTTTTAGATAGAGGAAAGCATGAACAGGGACACAAAGAGGTTATAGAAAGGGGGGTGACATCACACCGTCTAAAACCTACAAATGAAGCCATTTTAACGTGTAATTCCTCTTTTGGGTTTTTTCTTTTCTTGCTGGGTTAATCAAACTTTATGGACTAACTACATTTATGGATTTGGCTAGGGTTAACGGATACATGTTCAGCGATTAAACAAGAAATAGAGGACAGCGAGATTGTAATACCCTGCAAGAAATGAAAAAACAAAGAATCATTCGCAATACAGTACATCAGAAATGTATTCGTTTGAAAAAAGAAATAATTCTCGCTTGAATTGAAATTAGTGAAATAGAAAAGCAAATGAAAGGAATGGATTCTACCTGTATTGTTAAATGTGACGATAAACCACCTACAGAAACAAAATCGCGAAGGTGGAGGAGAGAGCGAAAAAGATAAATGAGAGAGAGAGAGCAGAGCAGACGGGTTAGGATAGTGAGGAGGCGGAGTGAGGGAACAAGGGATTCGGGGATGCTGCTTCGCCAGGCGAAGCAGCGTCCCCTGCTTTTCGCCTCTGGGCCGTCGGATCCGACGGCCCAGATTTCCGTTTCTTTTTTTTTTTAATGTTGGAAACAATAGATCTGGGCCGTCCGTTAACCGACAGCCCAGATTTTAAAAAAGCTTTTAAATCTGGGCCGTCGGTTTTAATGTGAAGATCTGACGGCCCAGATTTTGAAATAATATGGGCCGTCAGATCTTTGACACGTGGACGGTCGAGATCGAAATTTAAAAATTTTGAAAATAATCCCCTTAATTCGTCTTCCTCCTCCTTCACATTCTGAAACCGTTCCCTCTAAACCCTAATCCTCTCAGTCACTCTCTCGCTGTCGTCGCTCGCCTTCGCCGTTCTCGCTCGCCTTCGCCGTTCTCTCTCTCACCGTCGACTTTCTCTCTCTCTATCTATCTCACTAATCCTCGTTGTCGCCGTTCTCTCTCTCTCTCTCACTTTCTCAAGCCCTCTCGTCCCTGTCGCCTCTCTCTGCATAACTCATTTGATTTTTTTGCTTCACAAAATTTGACGAAAAAGAAATATTGTCAACATTTGTGCCATTAATAAATTTTTTTTTTCAATTACAAAGTTTGAGAAAGAAAAATTGTAAAGTTTGTTGGCGATGGATTTGGGACCGTGGTCATCGGCGGTGGTCATTGGAGATGGAAATCCCGTTAAGAAATATTATGTCCATTGCATTTGTGCCGAATGTTGCTTTCTGCGGATGGTGGTCATTGGCGATGGCAGTGGTCGTCATTGCATTTCAAATTTTGTTTTTTTTTTTTTTTTTTGGGGTGTGTTTAGCGTTTTCTCTTCACAAAATCAAAGGAAAAAAAAAAGGCAAATTTAGTGTGAAAATCCTGCTACCCGGTCCGTCATGGTGGAGGGGAGTGGATGCTGGCGGGCATGTCGTTAAAGAAAATTACTGAATTTTTCATACTAATTTGGCCTATTAAACTCATATTTTTGATACTGATTTTCCCTGCCCATGCTTTCATTTTCTCGCTAATTTGGCTGCATCGATCTATTATCTCTTGAAAGAACATAATTGGAGAATTGCGCGGGTTGGCTCTGGTACAGTCTAATTGGTGGTATTGACCATTCGGTGTGCATTTCGTTTATTTTAGGTCTTTTTTTATCCAAAAAAAAAAAAACATTTAGGCCGTTTGGTGTGCTTCTTCGACACTTTTGGGCTTACTTTCTTTCCTAAATAAAAAAATTATTATTATTATAATTATTGTTTTATTATTTGTTGGTAGATTGGTTGAGCGTGGTTTCTCTACATGGTCTCCTGTTGACGCACCGTCGGCTATTTCATCTGGCTTGGACGATCTTACTAGCTTGTGCGGACTCAGATCTCCTGTCGGACATGGGAGGATCCTAGCCATGGTGACGGTCTTGGGCATCGATCCATTATTGGTTGATTGCCGTTTTGGTGTGACGAGCCGGACTTCAAGATAGTCTGGGAGGGAGCGGATTCTCTTCCTTGACCGGGTTGCTATGCTACCGACGCATGGTTTCCCCAAACAAAACAATGTATTGTTTTTTCCTTTCTTTTTAGATTCTTCTATCCCTCTGCTCGAGATATGTCCTAACGTAATTGTTTATCTCTAAACAACAATATTTGGATATTGAACATCTGATTTGTGTTCTTTTAATTGCTTACCAAACCCTTTTGGCAATGCATTCTCAAAAATACCATAACCAAAAAGGGTAGACACTCTAGTCTACCACTTAGGACTTAATTTTGACATACACATTCATTTGTTTTTAGGGCCTAATTTTCAGAACAAATTTACAGCTTTTTATTTTTATTATTTTTATTATTTTTTTTAATCGAAGAAGAAAGCATTAAGTATAGCCTTTAAATCCAAGCATATGTTGACAACTTTATTATTTCTTATTAGATACTCAGGACCGAATAGTGTATACCCAATTGTATAATGTGTAGCTTTGATAAGCCAAGTATATATTACTATATATAATATGCTTAAATTAACATGCATTATCTCATGAAATTTCAAGAGTTAATCCCGGGGAGACAGGGAGTAGAGATTAGACAATTACTAAATCTTATAATACGGTTAGATAAGCAAATTAATTATATATATATATATATATATGCATGTATATTAAAAGATTATTAACTAGGAGGTAGCTACGGTTTTGAATTATGAGGAGAACCACCTGAATTTTTTTCTCTATTTTTGATTTTTCAGTTAAATTTAAATAAAATAGTCAAAAATCTAGTCAGAGAGAGAGAGTGATGGAAAAAAATAAAAAAAACATAAAGTATTATAAATAGATATCTCATATTTTATTTCATTAATCAATTATTCAGTATTATAATTTAATAACTTATTATTTTTTAAGTTTTACACACACTAGCACCGGCACTGTCAATGTCACTACTGCTGCTATTGCTGCTACTTAAAATTATTATATTTTTTATATTATTTTTTACGTCTAATTAATTCTTAAATGTGATAGATATTGCAAGGGTGACATACACAAAATCATGCAATGTGCTGTGACCTCTGGCAGCTTTGTCATTGCAAGGGTTATTGATGAGCAAGTTCATCAAAGAAAATTCATATTGCAACGGCTGTTTGGCCAAGGGGAAATCAAAACAGAAGTGCTGTTACACTACATTCGATCATATGGAACATGATTTAGATGAAAACAACTGCTCCGCATGGCATCCAAACTTCCACAAAACAAGCATGGGGTAAGACTGATAGGATTTTCGACATTAAACAAGATCAAACTTCTAGTATGCGTATGATGTTCTCTTCATCATTTTCAAAAAATCATCGACATCAACTTCTCCATCACCTGTTCAATAGGAAGCCATCAATTATCACGAAAAGAAACATGCATGCTCAGGAGCATATAGAATTTGAAGGCATGAGCATTATGTGCTCTATAACAGATAACGTGTTGATTAGGCTGTCTTTTAGCCAGTGCTTTTAGCCAGCATTAAATGGCTAGATAAGAAAAGCTCAATTAAACTATCAAATTCAAGGTCGAGGTCAAAGTTCATGAGAATATCAAGAAATATTGCAACCAAATCAAGGGAAAACTACTTGCCAAGAGAAGTTTAGGAGAGCAGATGATGCAATTAAAGATTCAGAAACTGTAAATAGAGAACGGTGGCACTAATGATCCCAAAAAGATGCCCGTCAAATAAGAATGTTTACTTACGATGTTGGTCTGCAACAAGCCATGAAAAGTATGAGGCATTACAAAACTAATAGCTTTGGCCATAACAGTATCCTGATCAGTAAAGATAGTAATGGGTGTCCGCCCACCATGACATTTCAAAAATGTCTCAAACAACCACATAAACGATTCCGCTGTCTCATCATACAGCAAAGCAACACCAAATACAACCATTTGCCGATGATGACTAAACCCCGTAAAAACACCGAAAGGCCTCAAACTTTTATTTGTTCCATATGTTGTGTCGAATGTCACAACATCTCCAAAGGTTGCATAATCAACAACCATATCCGGATCAGCCCAAAAAATATTAGTAATCAAATCATCTGTGTCAAGCTGAAAATCATGATAAAATTGTCTATTTTTCATTTCTTTATCGCGAAAGTATATTAATATGGCCCCTGCCTCCCCACACTGCATACTTCGCTGCCTCCTAACTCGAAGATATGATTTCTGATCTTCTGGCATATATCCAACATTTTCCCTACCACCGGCCTCCATCACCATTAGCTCATAAGTGTCGCAAGGTCTCAAACCGGCATCTTGGGCCATCTCAATAACATGACCTTGCAAATTTGACACCTCCCTTTGGGACCTCAGCATATGGCGTGTCTCAGGAGGCTCTAGTTCATGATTATGGTCCCCCACAAAATGTTTTACAACAACAGTCATGTTTTTCCGTATTAACATGCATTCCATTCTAGCAGGACACCCACATCTTGTTTCCCAACGCGGTTGCATGACCTCCCTTCTTTTATCAATTTCACGTTTCCCTTCTTTAGAACAAGAAAATATTCGAAATATCTCCACATTATCTTCTTTTGATTTTCTTACAGCCATTTTTCTAACAGAAAAACCCATTTTTTGACCATATTGTTTCCAAAAATTTCAAGCATCATCCATACTTTGAAATATCATATCAACAGAAGGAGTCCACTCGGCCATTGAATATAAATATGCAAATAATTTTTCTACATTTACAAACAATCCATTATAAACAATTTACTATTAATTTTTACTATATACAGATTAATCATCTAATATAATCAACATATTTACAATCAATATATTTTTTCTTATATACAGCTTTACCAAATCTACAAACTTCCTGCCGAAAGTCACCAGCAGTATACAAATCTGCAAACTTCACAAAGTCATCAAGATATGCAAAACTTCTCCACACCACTACAAAAATCTGGATTTATCTCCTCGTTTTTCTTATCTCCTCGTTTTTTTTAACTCACAACCACAAATTTATAATCTGGATTAATTTTTTTAATCTCATCGTTTTCAAAAAAAAAATACAAATGTTAATGGAAAAAAAAAAACATGTCTGTTAATGGAAAAAAAAAATAAACAAATCTGTTAATGGAAAAAAAAACACAAACAGAATGGAGACCTAAACTTATTTTCTACACACAATTTATGTGCACAAAGAAACAAAAAAACACCACGAACACGTCAAACAAAAACACCACGAACCCGTCATTTTTTTTTTTAAACTTCGTAATGGAAAAAGAAATTTCTATTAATGAAACAAATGTAGTTTCATTGGTACACCCAGATTTGGGGAATATATTACAGGAAAAAATAAATTAATAATATTTTTTTTTCGATTTTCCGAGGCCAAAAAAAAAAAAAAACAGCAATAACAAAAAAATTCCATTACCTCGCTCTTCAACCTCAGTTAATGTCGCAGAATGTACAGACGGCGATAAGAAAGGTTGTTGTTGAGTACTGCAAAGTTCTGGGCCGTTTCCCCCGCCATCCGATGACTGAGATTTGCAGAGATAGGACGAGATTCAGGCGAGGCGGTGAAGGCGAAGCGAGCGGCGGTGAGAGAGTGAGGCGGGGAGAGGATTAGGATTAGGTTTTCAAAGGCAACGGTTTGAGAAAGTGACGGAGGAGGAAGAAGAAACCGAGGAAATGTGTTTCAAAATTTTCAAATCTCAATCTGGGCCGTCCACGTGTCTCAAATTGACGGCCCAGATATTTCTTGTTTTTTATTTTCGAATGTTAATCTTGACCGTCTACGTGTCAAAGATCCAACGGCCCATATTATTTGAAAATCTGGGCCGTCGGATCTTGACATTAAAACCGACGGCCCAGATTTAAAAGTTTTTTTAAAATCTGGGCCGTCGGTTAACGGACGACTCAAATCTATTGTTTCCAACATTTAAAAAAAAAATGGGAAATCTGGGCCGTCGGTTTGATCCGACGGCCCAAAGGGGAAAAGCAGGGGACGCTGCTTTGCCATAGGCGAAGCAGCCCCCCCTGATCCAGGGAACAAGAGCGCTCAAGCAGCACCAGAATTTGTGCTGCTAAACACGGGAATTAGACTTGTTAAATTTATTTATTATTTTGACTCAATTCAATAAACATAACAAGTCAAATCAAATCTTCATTATAATTTATTTAGATAAATAATTTTTTTATTTATAATAAATCAATTATTTTAATTAAATATTCATAGTTAGGTTAATAGTCACTGAAATTTATCGTACTCCAAGTAATTCATAATCTTCATGTAGCATATTGAATATAAGTTTAAATAATTATTGTTTATGCAAGATATTGTGGTATGCAATATAAATGCTAATTGTGCCCAATTGAGGCATAAGTACAATTCATTTAATATTAACTCTCTGCTTACAAAAATGAATGAGCCTCATGTTCTTAATTATTAATTAGTAAAGCCTTTCTGCTAATAATTTAAAAATAATCATCATTAAATTATTAAGTTACAATTACTTTGTTTTTCTTGTTACATTAATGATACTCAAATGATAAGTTTTAAACTTACTAAAAGTGTGAGATTATAGCTTAAATATTAATAAAAATACTATATTTTTGGCTCTCCACATCTGATGGATCTAGTAACTTAATGAACCGATCTGACAAAAGCCCAATAAAATTCAACGAAATCCGAAGCTTAAAGGCACTATGGTAGGTCTGATCGGCAATCCAAGTTACTCAGCCTAGAGACGGCCCGACAGCTTAGCAGCTTGCTCAAAGAAGGTCCACAAGCGACGCTTGTCATATTAAGATAGACAGTAACAATTCAACGAATATTATCCCTGATGACGATATTTCCTCCAAGAAAGCAACTTTCATATGCAGTCACAACAGATTACCATAACTAACTCAACAAATCCCTACAGAATATCTGCCGAATATGGTATCTCCCCAAAATGGCGAAAATAGCTCAGCGAATCGTGGCAGACAACTGTCACCGACCTTGGCACCCAAGGCAAAGCCAACTTGCTCCCTCGCTATAAGTATGCACCCTTTCCTCCACAATGAAGGGAGGCTCAGAACCCAAACGACTCTGAGTTCACAGAAAAAGAAAGATGACAAGATAAAAAAGAGAGAAAAAGCCATCTACACACATGGAAAAAAGGTCGACGGATCTCCTTTTATCCGCCAGCACACAAAGTTCCATTCTTCCCCTAGTCAGCCACTCCCCTACGGGTATATTTATCAGTCAGCCATCTTGCAGCGAAGGCATCACTCTCTCCATAATCTCACCCTCAATAGGAACCAAGTCATCCATCTCCAACGCCGCATCTCAAGCGGGTGCACCTCTAAAATGCCCCTCAAGCTGGCGCACCTCTAAGATTCCCCTCAGCGGGAGCTTCTCTAAGTCACCCCTAAGGCGAGCACACCTCCAAGCCGCCTTCAAACATGTACACTTCAAGATACCCTTGGGCAAGTGTACCACTAAACCGCCCTTCTATTGGGCGTACCAAACACTTAATCCCCCATAAATGTATCAACACATTTCTCTCATATTCTCACATCTTCATATTAGTTGGAAAATATTTTTAACTTAAATATCGGAGAATATACCGTGGAGTAAGTCTCACCAATCTTCTAATATCATGTTTTTATTTGTGTTGCGTAAAGTCTAGGTTTAAGGTACAGAGACCAAACTAACTCTGGTCGACCCGCTGAGGAAGATCGAGAAACTCCCTAATCCATTGAAAAACTCAAATCCAGGGACACATTATTAGCGCCGTCTATGGGAATAAGTGAAAGGTCTTCCACTACAACTACAAGAACAAATATGGTCAGCATCACGAGTGCGAGCTAACGCACCAATCTGACACGTCATCACCCATGGCGACGACCCCTCATTGGCTAGCCATACAGATAGATGACCGACCCCAAGCGTGCAACCACTCACCGCTCAACTAGGTGTCCAGACCCTATCGTCTCCGGACCATTTACACCCATCCAAAAGTGCAACGCTGAGGGCTTCACCATTCAACTTCCAGATGATTCAAGGGAATCAATTGCTGCAGATTTCACCGCTAGCTTGGTTGAACCGAGAGGAAAAAACTATTGGACAACAGTCCGATCGCTCTTCGGATTTAGTGAATCGGTCCGATCCAAAAGTGAATCGGTCGCCCTTCAGATTCAATAGTTCAGCCACCGTTCAAACTCGACAGTCTGATCGCTCTTCGGATTCAGTAGTCTAATCACCCTGACTCGACAGTCTAGTTGCCCTTCGGATTTAGCAGTTCGGTCACCACTCAAACTCGAAAATCCAATCACCCCGATTCAGCAGTCTGGTCACTCTTTGGATTAGGCAGTTCGGTCATTCTCGGCCTCGACACCTCGGTTTCTCCTCAAGCTCAATTCTGCCTGATTGCCCCTCATACTTGCCTCCTAGTCAACCTTTGGAAAGGCTACTTTCGCGAGTGCAAATTCAATGCTAAGATAGAGTATTGTGGTTTTCGTCATCAATCGGGTATAAGCCCACACGGGAGTGAATAATAATCCAACATTAACAGTACATCGACCCCAAACCGTTTCCACCCATCCAAAGGTTAACGCTGGGGGCTCCACCCTCTGACCTCTAGATGATCGGAGAGAACTTGTATCCTTAGAAGATCCAAAGGCTTGATGACCACAAGACCGGGGCGACCTTGAGTGATAGGGCCCAACCGTAGCCAGACAATCAACCAAGTTACTAGAGGCAGACAAAAGACCGAGATGCCCTCAGGTGCAAAGAGGTCTGCCCCCTGTCCACATCCTCCCATGCCAGAAGATGTTGGTTACTCGTCGGCCAAGGTCATCTCCCTTCCGGCACCAGAAGGTTACACATCATCAAATAAATACAATCTGTACTCGTGCTCCAGCAAGCATGTCGCCAGAGACATCACCTTGATGTCGACGACCCTACGGGTAGCCATGGCGATATTTGGTCTTGCCTTGGACATCATGCTTAATCAGTTACATGTCCCATGTGCTCGCCTTAACGACCAGTTGCTGGGGGCTCCCTCTTCCCATGCATAAATCTAAACACTCCCAAAAGGAAGAGTTGGAGGAAGAGACCACTCGCCAAGGAAAATCATAGCCGCCTGACGACCTCGATATTTAGGAGGATCCAGGCAACAGGGTTCACTTCCGATGGAAAGATTAACCAGTCTCGGAATATAAGACAAATGCCCAGAGTAGTGGCATCCTCACTATTGTCGACATGACTGGCAACATTACACCCATGAAGGAGACTCCTACAACGCCAACAGGCATCCAACCGTCCCATCACGGGGGCAAGAGGATTGACCCGAAGAGGTCTCCATAGGGTTCGGCCTTCTGCTCACAAGTGACCTCGCTGGAGCAAGAGGCCTAACCCGGTGGCTTGGCAAGGTTGATCCTGTGAGAGTGCCCCGTATCAGCCCCATGCAGAGTAGCAGATCCTCTAGAAGTTGTCACTATACTCACAATGGGGCTCAACATGTTCGGCTATTTACCCGTTGCACCAGCTAGGAACGTCCCCATGGTGACAGCCACTCATTGGGTAACTATGTTGACAACTGGCCCCAAGGTGTGCAAATGATCAAAGTATGAATGCACCCTTTTTTGGACAACATGCGTTCATCTGAAGGTGTTACACTGGGGGCCCTGCCCTCCAACTCCAAAGCAATCGATGGGGTCCAACATCTGTAAAAGATCCAGTAGCTTGACGACCTCGTGGCCCAGGCGTCCACAAGTGACAAGATTAGGCGGCGGCTAGAAAACAGACTGAGCCATGAAATGCAGATAAAAGCCCAGAGCGATACGATCCACGTGGCTCCGATGCTGCCAAGAGGCTCCCTTCTTAGGAAGGAACTCCACGCAATGTCTCAAAAAATAGGGCTGCAGACTCGAGACCATTGGCGTGAGCGGCCGGTCTGCTAATGGGGACCATACCTAGTAGGCATCGTCAAGCCAAGTGCCATATTAGTCTGAGTCACCTAAGGCTGCACCGGTTGACAATGGAGCCCGTACCACTAGCCATCGGACCACCCAATACAGCAGCAAGGCATTGCCCAGCCAATCCATGGTGAAAGACCAAGTCCCACGAAGAATAGAGGTCGCAGGCGAAAGCACCTACCAAAGCCCCTCGATGACCCTCCAAAGCAATGCACACTAGCCAAGCAACTAGGATCATGAACTGCTCCCAGGGGTCTAGCGCACCATCCACCACAAGTATCGTCGACAATTCCACACTAAATTCAGGTAAGTCTTGCATACATCATACTGAGTGCTTGAATCATATTCTAATTAGTAAAATAATTGTTTATTCATTGTCTATCTTCTCATATGAATATTTGCATAACATTGCTTAAAAACAGATGATTTGGACTACCCCTAAGTCAGATGAATTCCCATTCACCTATTACCAAACCTCGGTTCCAAACCGAGCGGCCCAAAGATGGTCAAATTTGAACCTCAATCGCATACCAAATAATCCTTATGCAGTCAGATTTGAATCTTAGTCACGTACCGAACGACCCATACGCGGTCGAATTTGAACCTTGATTCTATCATTGAGCGGCCCGTGCACAGTCAAACTCAAAACCATAGGGGGCTTTTTAGCATGTGTATGACAAATCCCTTCTGAAGGGACAAGTACCATCAGTCTACACGCGGGCGACGACCTAAGCCAGTACAAACCCGGCAACGATGGCCTTAAAGCTTAGTTAGCAATCACCCTTTCCTCAGCGCCACAACCCGCTCCCGATAGGGGAGGGTGCAACTAGTCATACACATGCATCAAAGCCTGACAATGATAGCCGCAAGGCTTAAACAGCAACCGCATATCCTCCATGCCACGACACCCTTCTGCAGGGAAGAATACAAACAGATGACCGCATCCAGACGAACCCAACGACAATAGTTTCAACGCTTTGTCAACGAGTAGAAAAGAATTAAAAGAAGCATTGGACAGAGAAGTTCAGTGTGTCAAGAAAAACATCGACAACTGTGATCAAGATGACCTAGCTGTCCCATTGAAAAATCAAGACATACATTTAGAGCATCTAGCAATCCCAAAAAGATGCAAGAAACAATCTACATCTATGGCCTAACTGGAAGACCTTGGGGCTAAGGACCCCTCGGTCCACATGGCGCAGGCCCTTGACAGACTCCTAGGGCACTCTAAGCGAAAGTTTGCCTCTAAGCCATTCATTCTCTCTCCGAGCATCCACGAGCTACCACCGAGTCCTTCAAAGTAAGTCCTTAAGCGACGTGATTCGATCCAGAGCCTGAGCATTCGACTCGATGAGCTCTCACGATCTCGCCTTAGATTCGAACAGAGCTCGGTTTAGATGGCTGACTCGTTCCAAGCCCAACTGCACCTTGGTCACGGTGGCAGCGACCTAGCACTCCATCTCCTTGGTGATCAGATTAGTATGCGCGAGGAACAAGTGAGCGATCTCGCTTCCTCGCAAACACACAACCGATTCTACCCAGGAGGTGCCCTCTACGACAGTCAAACAAAAAAGAATCATCAACTAGAAGCTACAGTGAAAAGGCGCAAGATGAAGAAATCTCCAAAGCCCTACCTCACAGGAAGGCGAATGAACTCAACAAGAGGACCCGGCAGACTCAAAGCCAGGTGGCCCCCTTAAAAACTCCGGGGTATCAAGAGTCGAGGAATTTAGGCAATGCCCTTCCTCGACAACCACCTCACTCCCTAAGTCACCTTCTACGGCGTCCTCCGTTATGTGCTCATTGCCACTTTCCCCCTCAATAGAGGGCACCGAGGCGGTGGAAGACGACAAAGCAAACGAAGCCAAAATATCGTCAACGTCCTAATGAGTCATTCCAAGCGTATCAGCCAAAAGAATAAACAAATTGCAAAGGGCAAAGACATCCACAGAACCAAAGAATGCCAAAATAGATGAGGGATCAGTGCTCAAATAGCCAAACACCCAAACCTGGAAAAGGTGTTGTTCGAAGACGTTGGAGCAGTGCGTCCCCATGATGGCCGCGACACATGCCCTTGCACTAGTGCAGCGGTGCGCCTTTTCACTAGCACCAACATGACAAGCAATATAACGTTCCCATCAAAATCAAAGCAACCTGACACCTTGATTGGCACGAATGACAACACAGTTCAGTTAATGATGCCTTAGTGCATCACTTCCTAAAGGTGGCAAGTCGACAGACCCCAGCCTTGGCAAACCCGAGGCTGGTCTGACTAGCCCACAACCTGACCGAGTTTGACCACTGAAAGAACGAGATGCCAATCGACCACACTATCAAGATGTTTTACCCTAACCTACTAGAGGCAAGCTCGGATAGCCCCTACTCTTACCAAGTGCGAGGACGAGCAGCCGTGAGCCAAAATGTTAGAAGAACGAATTTTTGAAGCACCAGATTGTCAGACTAGCATAGCCCAAGCGGCCGAAAATAACATTCGAGCACTTCAATCATTTGTGCCACAATATTGAGGCCATGCAATAAAGTCAAAAGAATGCTCGAAAGTTTCAGTCATTATTTCTTCTTACAAAGTGCAAAGCCCACAACAACTGGCCTACAACTCGGCAGGAATGAAAAAAAGTACATGAGACGATGATCCGACTACTGAAGTCCTACCTCCTAGGACAATCACTCGAAGGCCAAGTAGGCACATGACCCTAGAATGAAATCTCAGTGGCTAAAGCACCACACTCTAGACGGTTGAAAAGATCGGGCTCCTGAGTGCTACTGCCCTCCAGCTACCGAAGTAGTAAGTATATACGAAAGCCCTCACCAACCAAAACGAGGCAGGAAGCATCAGTGCCATCCAAGGAATCATCCATCTAAAGTCGTCCACTGAAATTGACCAAAATCGTGCAAGGCCATACACCAAACCTAGTGTAGCAACAATAGCCCGAGATTTGGTGTAAAGTTGAGAACGTAACCCTATCAGCAACCTCCAGAGCAGACCTCCCGCGAGTGGCATAGGATGGAGCCGCTTGGCAGGAGGGGATGGGGTGTCACTATTTCTCACCAAATTGGCTGAACCATCACTCCTTTGAGACCGCCCTGAAAAAGGCCCACCATCACCAGCTGGCAAAGAAGGAAGCTGATCCAAACCTCGCTCAGTGTTATGCGAAGCTAGGTTGCACAAAGACGAAAAGAGGGAAACCAAAGCGGAACTCAAACACGCCTTTAGCACCAACTCCTAGCATTGAGCCAAGGTCTCCGTCGACTTTGATAGGTAGTTGTGTAAGCTTCATGTCCACCCCGAACATTCACATAGTTTAGTTGGTATAGATGATTCATGGAGCAAGGTGTTGCAAGTCCCCCTATTTACAGCTAGAAGAGGAGATTGGCGTGCCATTATTGCGGAAGATCACGTCGCCAGCGTAATCAATAGAGAATCAATGACACTCAGAAGATTGCCCCCAAATCTTGCAAAGCAGGACGCCGAATTATTACCCACCTGCACAGGAAAGCAGCAAAACTGCCTCGAAAAGGAACGCATAAGCTAAAGTTGCAGAAGACATCCCATCATTAGACATGCCAGGAGTTGGCAAAACTTAGCTTCTCAACATGGGGGCTAGTGATAGGTCCAATAATCTAATGGACCGACCTAACAGAAGTCCAGCAAAACTCCAAGAAATTCAAAACCCAAAAGGCACAATGGAAAGCCTAATCAGTAGCCCAAGCTACTCGGCCTAGAGAAGACCCGATAGCTTAGCGGCTCGACACAGAGAATACCCGCAAGTGAAGCTTGCCATATTGGGACAAGTAGTCATAATTTAGCAAATATTTCCCCTGATCACGCTATCACCCCTAAGAAGGAAACACCATACGCGACGACTGACAACTAGCCATAACCAACTCAATAAATTTTTATAAAATATCCATCGAATAGGACATCTCCCTAGAATGATAAGAGCAACTCAGCGAATTGTGGCAGACAGTTATCACCGGTCTTAGCACCAAAGGTAAAGTCAGCTCGCTCTCTCACTATAAGTATGCATCCCTTCCTCCACAAGGAGGAGGGACTCGAAACCCAAATGACTCTAAGCTCATAGAGGAGGGAAGATACAAGATAAAAAGGAGAGAGAAAGCCATCTACAAGCATGGAGAAGATATCAGCGAATCCGTCAACACACGAGATCCCATTCTTCCTCTAGTCAGCCACTCCCCTGTGGGTAGATTCACCAGTTAGCCACCCCGCGGCGAGGCACCACTCTCTCCAGAATTTCGCCATCAACAGGAGCAAAGTCTTTAATTTCTAAAGCCGCCCCTCAAGCGAGTACATCTCCTAACCTCCCTCTCAGGCAAGCATGTCTCTAATCTGCCATTTAAATGGGCAAACCTCCAAGTTGCCCCTCAAGCAGGCATACCAAACACTCGATCCCCCATAACATGCATTCATGTATTTTTTTTTCATATCATCACATCTTTCTATCAGTTGGAAAAGATTTTTAACTTGAGTGTTAGAGAATATACTGTGGAGCGAGTCCCATCAATCATCTGATCTTTTATTTTTAGTTGTATTGAATAGGGTCCAAATTAAAAGTACAGGGACCTGATTGACTCGAGTCGATCCGCTGAAAAAAATTGAGTAGCTCGCTAACCCGTCGAAAAATCCGAATCCAGGAATGCATCAATATGAATTGATATAATTGTATTCCCCAATTTGAAAATATATATATATTATTTATATAATTTAATAGCTTATATAAAATTATTAGATAATTTCAATTAAAAATTTTTAAAATACCAGTGACAAACCACAAAATTGCATTATTTATTAAAAAATATTGTTGCCAATTTGCAACCATTTATATTAAATTTAGTATTTAATATTATGAAAAAATAAAAAAAATTACATTTGTTATTTTTTGTTATTTTTGAACTTTAATTATTTAATTTTGATTCAATAGTTTAGCGTATTTCATTTGGAAGAAGCAACACCCCTCATTGCTATCTATTGAGTTGACAATTATCTAGTTTAATAGTTATGTCAGAGACATCTTTTAACTACTATTTAATATTTTTGGACCACACAGTTTTTTTATATTTATCTATATTAATAAATTTAAATAAAAATAAATAAATAAACATGTAAAATTTTTCTCTAAATAAGTAAGATCAATCATTATCTTTTGTTTTACCTTTTTTCTATTTACTACTATTTGTAATGTAAAATACACAAGGGCCTCATCCTCAAAAAAATATTCTATTATAATGGCTAGATAGTAAAATTACTCTACAATTATTTGGATATCATAATTCTAACTAAAATTGTATTTTATATTAAAATTTTCTAAAATCCACATAAAGTTTCAATTTTGTTAGTTGAATGAATTTTGTTAGTGGACTTGATTTAGAGTTTTAATTTTTCCTACAACATAAATTACAAAAAAAAAAAAAAAAAAACAAACAAACAAACAAAACAAAAACGATAAGCACTCAGTCGAGGGATCAAGTTTGTCCCCTATAAGAAATCTTTAGACGATAGCTTCCATATTTCTCTAGGTAGAATCATATATTCTTAATAGTCAGTTGTTATTCTCATTTCTTTTTTTCTTTCTTTTTTTTAAAAAAAATTATTTCAGTATGTATGATACTAAAACGCTTATTGGATTAATAAATACAATAGAGAAATGACGGTTTAAAGAGCATCTTGGCATTATATCCGTAGGCATGCTACTATGATTTCTAAGTTTGTAAGTGCTTGTAACAATCAAATGGCAAGGAGGACAAGGTTCATGGGTCGTAGGCTAAACATGCATAGCATTGGAATAACTGAGAATGAACGAGTTGATTTGCCAAGGGTGTAGAGTAAGGGATCAAGGGGTAGTGTAGAAGAGCCCAAGGCTCATTAGAAACACGAGGTGTAAGATGTAATTAAATTGGTTGGTTTGCCAGTTTGGATGTTTATAGATGGGGAATTGGTCATTGCATGGCTATGTGAAGATCCAAGTTAGCCTCCATGCATCCAATCGATGATTCGTGCATGCGAATACTGTAATCCTTATACAAATATTGCATGGCCTTTCGATTACTATCCATCTGTTGTTACACCCACATAGGAGGGATCAAAATCCAACAAACCGGTGTTGATCCAATGATATTGCATTGCCAGTGGGAGCTTATGATGGGCTTCTTGCACATGATTTGTTATAATATAGGAAGATAAGATCCTGTTTAGTTGAAAAAAGAATTTTTTATTTTTCATTTTTTTTACTTTTATTTTTACTTTTTATTTTTTTTATTTTCTATTTTTTTTTGAAAATAACTTTCTTTGTTTCTCTTAGTTTCGTAAATGTTTTAACAAATTATTATTTATTAATAGTTATTTGTGGGTTTTTAATTATCTGACATAAAATAAAAATAATTATTTGATAAATTTACTAAATATAATTATTTAAAGTAAATTAACTAGTTAAATTTACTTTATGATAGTTTATTTTAAAATGACCAAAAGTCACAAAAACATACGTACTATAAAATAGCAAATTATATACTGAATTTAATTTTATTTATAATTTACTATATAAAATAATATAAATTTATATATTTTATACATATAGTACACATACTTATTACTTATTCATCAACTACTACTTTGTTAAAAACATGAATTTAGCTCATTTGATATAAACTTAATAAAGTATTGAACCAAAGTCAAATTCAATTTTATCATTATAAAATTCATTACTCGAGTTTAAGTATACTAACATATAGTTTTTTTCTAGCCTGACCTATGTATTTAATTGTCAACAAGTCAAAAATACAAATTTGATGGTTATGATCAGCCTAACCCAAGAAGAAGACCCATCGGTAAAAGAAATTAGTTTAGAACTCTATAATATCTCAATCGACCCATATGGTGCAAAGTGAATAGATGGGCCCATTGGCCCTATGAAAACTACACACTTCCCGCACATTAAAGGAACCAATCCTAACCGATTTGAATGAATAACCTTCTTTTCTTATCCAGACTACTCAATGGATACGGTTACCGATCAGGAACTGTTGGCCAAACAGTACCTCCTTATCTATTCGAGCAGTTCCATTGACAATTATCAGGAGATCAAACTGCCCCTTAACTCTATATATATTATTCCTTTCTAGCAGGAAAAAGGCAGGACGAATAACAAGCAATACGGCCAAGCAAAAAGCATATTATTGTCATTACAACAAATCCTCCGGCAAAATTCCAACTTCTAGCCGGCGATAGTTCCAAGACGCTCTACTTTGAGTGCATTTTTCTTTCTTTTTAAGACACTTTCCATCAAGCGTATCACATTAAGGCCCTCTATACAAGTATTAACACTTTCATGTTGTATCTTCTTTTTCTCTTTCAATATAAAAAGATAATTAATTTGAGTATTAGAAGATAAACTAATAAGTGAATCCTGCCAATTTTTAAACTTTTGTTTGTCCATTGTATTACATAAAATCCATATTCGAAGCATACGAAGACCAAACTCGCTTAAGATCAACCAGACCAGGTGATCCGATTCTTGATTAACTAATCCGTACAATAACCCGGATCCGAGAATGTAACATTGGCTCCATCCATGAAAAACAATTGAAAAGTCCGACTATCATATCCCAGCAAAAAAGAATATGGTGAACACTCAAGCACAAATCAGTATGCCGATCAGAGATGCCACCTCATATGGCAACTACCATTCTACTAGTAGTCGCGTGGACGACCATCTCAACCCCTGCGTGCATGCACTCGCGATACGGATAGACGATATCTCCACGCTATCCAAACCATCTGCACATGCCGGGATGAGCAACCGAAAGGGGCTCCATCTTCTACCTCTCAAACTGCGACATCTAAGCGGAGGAATAGAGGGAAGAAGCACCCCACCAAAATGTCCCATTAGTCTGACAACTTCGGGACCCAAACTACCTCAAGCAACAGGGTCCTATCATGCATAGAGGGTTGCTGAAGTTACAAGACCCGGAAGGATAGCCGTAAGAGGGAAAATTCCTGCTACTCCCGTGACGATAGGAGGACCTCGGACCAAGGAGTAACCTCTCATAGCATGCACCCTCCGAGGGCTATAAGCCACCTAGCTTCTCATGCCACATAGAACCACTTGGAGTTGAGGATCTTTCTTAATGAAAAAAGAATGGCAGCCCCTCCTCAAACGAAGGAGAAAGTGAAGAAAAAATGGCAGCATGTGTTCAGAAGAGACGCCGACGGGCAATCCACAAACTTAAGAAGATAGCCATTCACGATGAAGATTCAAAAACAACCACTCCCTCACAAGTTCAAGATCCTGACCTTTGAGCCTTACGACGAGAGCACAGATCTAATAGACCATCTTGATCATTTCCATACCCTCCTGAGCTTTCAGGGCCTAGATGAAACCGCAATGTATCTATACTTTCTCCTAGCTTTTAAAGGAGGTGCCCGAGCTTGGTTCTATCAACTTCAATCTAACTTGATCTGGACATTTCAGGAACTAGCTGACAATTTTTTGTTGCACTTCGCCTCAAGCCGAAGGGAATATAAACAACCTTGGCAACTTGCCCTCGACAAACAGAAGTCGAACGAAGGTTTGAAGAGCTTCATGTTTCAGTTCACAACTAAGGGCCGAAAGATACCTAAACTCACCGACAAGATAAAACTGGGTGCTTTTATATCGACTCTAAAATTGGGTGACTTTTTCAAACATTTGGCCCATAATGACTCACAAACCTTCCAAGAGATCAAAATTTTTGCCCATGCTTATATAGTAGTCGAGGAGGCCAACAAGGCAAAGCAACCATAGCGTGTAAACCACTTTCACTAGGGACCGCTGGATGAAAAGAGGAAGAATGGAGATGATGTGAGCCCCCGCCGACCCAGGAAATAGCCCAAGGTGGAACTGACAAGGAGAAGGGAGTTTAGGCTCCCAAACCTGACTTTCCTAAATGATTGTTGAACCAATATCCTGATACAGATTCGAGATAAAAAATTTTTAAAATGGTTGAAGGCATTGAAGAACCTAGACGGAGGGGACCAATCGAAATATTGTCATTACCATTGATGCACAGACTATAACACTGAGGACTGTCAAACGCTGTAAAAAGAAATTGAAGACTTGATCCAAAAAGACTCCTTAACCCCATTTCTGTAAAGACCAAAACAGACCTTCGGAGGAGCAAACAAGGATGAAATCGAGTAGCAAAGGAATGAGTGGCAGTCGGGATCATTAACATGGTGACGATGCGACCAGTGCAGAACAACGCCCCGGATCACCTAGTTATGACCGTCGGCTATAAGAAGTCGAGGGTAGGAGTTAGGGATGAAATCATTAGCTTTAGTAACGAAGATATGACTCATATATTCTCTCTTAATTTCGATTTCTTAATTTTATCTATCCTCGTTTCTGATGATACTGTGGACTATCAGCTAAAACGAGTGTTTAGCAATAATGAAAGTTTCATAAATTTATTTTATTATGTTTATCAAATTAGGTCTAAAGAGGGGTTAAATAAAAACTTAAAACACATACATTGGATACTACACGTAAGATTCAATACAAATTTTTATGACTTTTTCTTTATAAATATTTTATATATAAATATAATATTTTAAAATATTTACTCATTCTATATAAAACAAAAAAGCTCTTCAAATATTAAGTAAAACAAAAATAAAATCCAAAAATAACCAATAAAACTACATACATGTATATTAAATCAAATTGAGGAAGGTACAATATAACATGTATGTAAAATAAAACACTAAACATAGATAATACTAAAAAAAATTAAAATAAATTAAAGATCAAATTTAAAAATACCTATATTTATCCTTTAATTTGACAGATTTGACAAAATGATATTTAAAATCACCACTCTTTTCTTCCTCTCTCCTATTTCCCTTATTTCTCTCTCTCCTATCTCTTCACTCCTATGAAATCTACCCGAAAACAATTCAATACAATATATATATATAAATTAGTGTACGAGCTCGATCAGGCGTGTATAGGCATCGTTTCGATCCCTCAAGCATGCACAAATACCACATTTGACGCAGCTTAAGTATGAGTAATTTGCCAACTTTGTGTACGAGTGTTACAAAGATGTGCTTTAGGCGTTACATAATTTGCCTAAAATACGTATAATTATGCATCAGGCACTATACCTGATGCCCTTAATCAATTTTCAACTAATTTCTATCATATAATTTTTTTTAAATTAATCTAAAATAAATTAATAACAATAAAATCAATTAATTAGAAACCATATGTTACGCAATACCTCAATTTTTTCTTCACTTCATTCCCCTTAAATTTGGATGAAATTCATTTCTTGCATAAAATATTAATTATTTGTGTAATATATGCCATTAAGGTTTTTAGTTTCATACCCAAAATTATAAAATTCAAAATTCTATAAAAAGAATCATCTAAAGATTTTTGAGTTATATTTCACGAGCAAGGATTTCTTGTGGTTTATTCAAAATTATGATATAATTACAAAAAATGCAAAAAGAAAAGACAAATAAATTTCGAGTGACCAAGTTTTTTTTATATTTTAACAATATATAAATCTAATAAAATTTATTTTACATGTCTTCATAGATTTTTTTTCCAAAATTTTACATTATTTCATTACTTCTATAAAGCTTCCTTATTTAAATTCAAACATAAACTTTATGATTGGTAATAAACTAAATTATTTGGCATTCATTTAAACATATGATAAGATGAAAAACATAAAAAAAGTATGATTTTTACTTGATATATCTAAAACTTTATTTGCCTTAATTGTTGTTTAAACATTAAAATTTTCAGTTTTTATCTGATCAAATCTAGACTTTAGGATTTTTTCTCTTATTCATTTCCTAAACTCTTGTATTTAAATGAGTATAAAGATCTTTAATTAATTTTTTATATTTGGTGATCTAAGTTGTTTGTTAATCTCGATAGTATCTATTTTTAAATAGATAAGAAAGCTTTTTATACATAAATGACCTCACTAGTAGTAACATCAACATCTATTAGGTCTATTGTCTCCCAGAATTACTCTATTTGTTGTCATATTTATATTTATTAATTTTATTATATACTTATTAATTGTATAATTTTTTGTGTAAAAAGTTCTCAAAATGAGTTTGTGTGTTAAAAAAATCTTTTTGTGTATCAATAAATGTGTGATAAAAAATCTTAAAGTTTAAAATTTTAAAGATTTATATTAATTTAAGATTTTTAGTAGTACTTTAAAGCAAAGTGTACACCTTGAATATAATTTAATTAACACTAATATAACATGTTTGAATAGAATCCTAAAAGAAATGTTAAGATTAAAATCACAAGAAGTTTAAATTTATTTTTTATTTCTCCAATTGTGTTTATGTCTATATTATATAAAAATGCATATTGCATTTCTCATTTTTCACACTCAATGAAGAAACTTTAAAACACTATTTGGGTAGCAGTGTATGAGAAAAAGAAAACCATAAACCCTAAAAAGTATCAAAAAGTTACATTTTTGCAACTTTAACATTTTATATTTTGAAGTCATATGAATGAGCTAAGGCATTCTTATTCTACTAGCTTATTGTCTGAGTGATACTTCTTGTTTGAAATTATTTTAATATCTTTGCAGATATATAATCTTTAAAAATAAACTTTTAATTTCTAATCATATACTTTAGATGAACATGCACACGGCCATAGAAATAAACATTGACTCGAACACAATTGTAATAGATTCAAACAATGCAATGGAATTGGATATAGTTACAGAAATAACGACGGATACAATAGATATAGATATAGATATATGATATAAATCTAAATAAGGATGTAATAATATGCTATTATTCAAAACAATTTAACATGACATTTGTTTTTGAATCGTGTCATAGAGAAGCTTCGTATTATATTTTTTTCAATTGATATGTCTATATGTTCATCGTATATTCTCCTTTTATAGACTATATCTACATCTATATCCGTTTCAACGATTGTATCTGTGTCAACGGCTATTTTCGTGCCCTAATGAGTCCATGTCCTTTTTTGCGGTTGTATCAATTATTGTCATTATTTCTTAATAAGTTAAGATTTATATTGTAATGCTTCTTTTTCTATGCTTCCCTTAATCTTGATATCTAATATTATTGTCATTATTTCTTACATGTGGCTCAAAGCCTATGAAGGTAATTGTATTGTCACAATATAAAGTATACAGGTCACTATTTATGAATTATATTTCTTTCTTTAATTTTAAGTTATTTTTTATTACATACAAATAAATAAAAAAATTCTTTTTTTCCTTTTTTATTTTTGAAATTGTTTTATATTGTCTTTCTTCCTTTAAATATTTATGTAATCAAATAGACACTTAGATATCATCATTTTTCAACTTTGTTCATTTCGTAACGCATTGCTTTGGCAGGTCTAAGGAAATATTGACGATGGTCTTTGTTCTTTATCAATTATCATATAAAAAATCATGTATTTTTTTCTATTGATTTTTATAGATAATTTTAATTTTTTTTGAATTAATAGAGAATTACAATTATATAATTATGCTTACAAAATACTGTCATATAAAACACTGTGAGTTTATTTGTTTAGATTTTTTTTTTTAATTTGTTGAATAGTAAAATAGAAAAAAATATCTTAAAAATCAATTAAATAGTACCAAAAGTCATAGTATTTCAGATTTAAAATATCCTTATTAGTATAAGATTTTGGAATACGAGAATGAGCAAGAAAACAATTTTTTTTTTTTTCTAGCTAGCACTACAAAGTATAAAATGAGTGGCTTTCTAGCGTTGGAGTTTAAATATTGAAGATTTATTTTCCATTTCCTCTATTATTGTTATTAGTTATACTATTATCTAAATTCCAATTAAACAAGTCAAAGTGACCATAGAAAATATAGACCGTTTTATTTTATTTTAGATTTCGTTAACCAATCACCTATTTTCCATTTCAAATTTTCCTAAACCATCACCACTATTTTTTACTTGGTTGGAACACTTCAAATTATTATTTATTTTATTTTAAAATTTTTTGATAACCTTTATCATTTTATTGGTGAAGTGACTCAAATATTCCCATTCCTTTCCGAACTTACAGAAAAATAGATGCCAAGTACATTTAAAAATTAATAACTTTATTTAAAGGTGTCCCGAATTGGGCAAATTTGACTGATTAAAAGTAGATATAACTTAGAAATTGTTTGATAAAAAAAAATAAATTATGAAGTGGTTTGTGAAGTAAAACACATGAAAACATATACAATAGAAAAGATTGGTAAAAATTATCCAAATTAAATGCCATATGTTATTTGCAAATATTAGTTAAGTTTCATGTCTCGTACAATATAATCTCAAAAGAGAAGTGGGAATATCACCCGTCGATTTTCAGCACTCTGTGTTAAAATTCTTGGTACACAATATGTGTAACTGTACTAATAAATTCAATGGTGGACCACAAACAACATTTTTGGTGAACAAAAATTTACTTTAGATTTATTTATATTAAACGTATATAACATGTCGATAAGTATACAATACAACACTTAAAAAAAGTACAGTACAATATATTACGTAAAATATAATACAATACGAATCGAATAAGTATACAATTGTTATAATAATTTATCTTCATAGCCTATGACCAACCTGCAAGAAATGATGACAATAATATCAGATATTAAGAGGGTAGAAAGCATAAAAAATAAGCGTTAAAATATAAATCTCAACTTACTATAATTCATTGTTATTTTTGGTGTTGCCAACGAAATTGATACATCCACAAAAATGGACAGGAACTTGTCGAGGTATGAAAATGGGCGTGGGCACGGACACAATCGTTGAAATGAATATGGATGTGGTAGATAAAGAAAATGAAAGAATAATACAAGATGAACATACGGACATATTAATAAAAAATATATATATTTGAGACTAAATTTGTATATAACATTATTAAAAAATAAATGTCATATCAAATTGTATTGAATAGTAGCATGTCATTATGTCCGTATTTGCATCCATCTTATATATCTACATCCATATCCATTGTTTCTGTCGCTATTTCCGTGACTATATCCAATTCCATTTCGTCGTTTGAATCTAGTTCAATTGTATCTGAGTCTATGTTTATTTCTGTGGCTACATGCGTGTCCATCCAAAGTAAATGATGCAAAATTAGGAGATTGTCTCTGCAAAATTTGTACATCTGCAAAGATATTAAAATAATTATGAATAAGCAGCATTATTTGGACAATAAACTTGTAGAATAAAAATGCCTAAACTTATTTATTTGACTTCAAAATATACAATACTGAAGTTACAAAAATTTCCCAATTTTTTTTTCCTTTTATGGATTTTTTTTTCTCACCTTTGCCACCCTAATAATGATTTGAAGTTTTCCCATTGAGTGTGAGAAATAAGAAATGTAATATGCATTTCTATATAACATAGACATGAATATAAATAAAAAAATGAAAAATAAGTTAAAAGTTCTTGAGGTCACAATCTTAATAATATTTTTAGGATTCTATTCAGACATATTGTATTAGTGTCAATCATAAATAATATACAATTTGTTTAAAAGTATCAATAAAATCTAAAATTGACACAAAATTTTAAATTTTAAACTTTAAGATTTTTTTACCACCCATCTATTAATATATAACTTAATTCTACTCATTTTGAGAATTTTTTGCACAAAAAAAATAATTAATAAAATATGTAATAGAATTAATAAACATAAATAAAATAATAAATAGAAGAATTATGAAAGAATATAGACCTGGTAGCAGCTGATGTCATTACTAGTAAAGCCATCTATGCGTAGAAGCCTTTTTATTCGGCTAGAAATATATACTGTAAAAGCAAAAAAATAATTTAGATCACCAAATACAAAAAAAAAAAAAAAAAAAATCATTAAAAGATTTCTATACTCATTTAAATATGAGATTTTAGGAAATGAACAAGGGAGAAAAATCTAAAAGTCAAAATTTGATCAAATAGAAATTGACAATCTCATATTCAATTTATATCAAGCAAAAATCTTTCTTTTATTTTTTCATATTATCATTTATTTAAACAAATGCCAACTAACTTATTTCATCATCAATTGTACAGTTTATGTTTAAAATTTAAATATGAAACTTTATAGAAGTATGAAATCATGTAAAATTTTGGTAAATAGATCTATGAAGACTTATAAAATAAATATTATTTAATTTGTATGCTGATAAAATATTTTTAAAAAAATTGGATCACATGGAATTTATTTGTTGCCTTTTTTGTATTTTTTTTCTTTATTGATATATCATTATTTTGAATAAACTAGGTGAAATCCCTATTCCTGAAATGTAACTCAAGGTCTTGAGATGACTTTTTTATATAATTTTGTTATTTATAATTTTTGGGTATGTAAACTAGAAACCGTAATGGCATAAATAATCAATATTTACGCAGGAAATTAATTTCATCCAAATTTAATTGACTTTGTAAAGGAAAATATGGATGTTAATATAGTATTTAATTGAACTTCATATCTTATTATTTTACTCCTAAAATAAAATCTATATATAATGTAATTAAGAACACACTGGATGATGATTGATTTAGACCCATCTCTGGTTTGCAGTTTGATTGTGTCCAATCTCTAAACACAAGTTTCTTCGGAATTTAAAATAAAAATTAAACAAAGAATAAAAAATAATATTATTAGCAATAATAGAAGAAAATATAAATACTTTAATTAATCATTCTATAATTTTATTTAAAATTTTTATTTTTCAATTTTATTTTTCTATTTAACGTACCTTTATTTAAAGTAAAAATTTATATCAAATTCACCATTTTAAATTATGTCATAACTCATAAGAAATTTGAAAATAATTTATCACTAAAGTTTAAATAAATTATTCTCATGCATAATGTAATTCCGAAGCATGTTATGCATATGCATAATTTAATTTCTCCTCTTTCAATTTATGCATATGCCACATGCATCACCATTATATGTTTAGAATAGCACTACTTCTTAATGTCACCTTTACTCTTTGCACTCACAGAGATAGAGATATAGGAAAAAAAAGGGAGATGAAGCCCATGAAAAAATACAAAATAAGAAAAATTAGAACCCAATAAAAATAAATTTTCATCCTAATCATTTTATTCCTGATTACTTTTTATATTTCTTTTTTTGGATGTAAACGAATAATTACTTATACTATTTTATTTTTCGATTACCTAAACACTGTAGAAAAAAGAATAGACAAACCATGCTGTGGATGCCCGATGTCATCAAGCGCATCAAGAAATCGTCGAAATAGTACGGTCGATCTACGACGTTTTTGTTTCTTGATAGTTTTGGATGGAAATAAAGCGTGATGATATTTACAACGATCGCTGTAGAAGATGGTTGAACTATCCATGGTAAAGGGAGAAGAAATGGGAAGTGAATGATAAGTTTGAGAAAAAGAAAATATGTGATTGACTGATAAATAAGAAAAAAAAAAGGGCCCATCTCCCCTCTCTTATAACACAAATCAAATCATCAAGAGTGGAGTGTATTTCGCTGCTGCATTGATAAAGAGGAGAAGGAGGAGGAGGAGATTGAATTAGTCTGTTTGACCTTTTCATTATAATTAAAAGTTGAAGAAAGGTAGGAATGATAATGTTGAAAAATAGTTTACGTACTTCTCTTATATTTGTTTTAATCTAAAAATAGTTATTCTCAACTCTTTTTGTATTATTATTTTTTTAATTTTTGGAGGGTTAGTAAATTTTTCATAAAAGAAATTATTAGACTTTCTGTAATAAAAAAATATATGGACTAATGACATTCATAATTTTTACATTTGTTAACGTCAATATATTTTAAATATTGACAGTTTATTTTTTTTAGATTTTTCAAAAATAGAGAAAATTTTATTTTATTATTATCTTTTTCAAATGGTAGAAGAGGGAGATATATTTATCTTAAAAACTGTTTAGATAGCCCCGAAAATGGTGGCATTTTAGTTTTGAAATTTTCTTTTGAAAATGTACTTCGAGTTTAAATCCATCGATTTTGAGATCCGAACTTCAAGTTTGGTTTTAATTTTTTTTTCTTTTAGTTATACAAATATTATAGGTAAAAACCTATGAAAAAAAAAACGTGAATAAATTATCACTCAAAATATGAAAAATTAAAATACAAATACTTGAAATTTACGTATTTTGTAAAAATAATCATATAATTCTGATTCATAATCAACTCAAAAATATTAAAATTATCCATAAAAAATCAAAACAAAAAATATATGATTTTTTATATAATACCTGTCGAAGAACACAAACCATTGTCAGTGTTTTCTTGAACCAGCCAAAGCTGTGTGTTATGGCATGAAAAGAGATGAACCAAGATGATTTTTAAAAGTAATTGGAGAAAAACATAAAAAAAATAAAAAGAAAAAGTATTTTTTTTATTTGTTTGGATATAATTAAAAATAACTTAAAATTAAAAAAGAAATATAATTCATAAATAGTAACCTACGTATAAATTACCTTTGCTAGTGTTGCCATTGTTAGACCAAATAGGAAGTTAGACTTTCTTTTATTCATAATTTGAGAAATTATTCTCACTTTCTATGATTATAATGAATATTTGTGACTTGGCTATTCTATTCTTATATTCCTTAGCTTGAGTTATAGTGTTAAACATGGTATTTGATAAAATTCTATTTAACATTTCAATTAACCATTTAAAAAATTTAATTGTATATGTAATATTATATCCACATGCAAAAGTTTTCTTATCCTTTCAAGGATAAAAACTGTAAAAATTAAAAAGTAGCTTAGATCATAATTTATAATAATAAAGAAAATGTTTTTACACTTACTCAAATACAATATTTTAGATGGAAAGAAGCACAAATATCTTAAACTCAACACTCAAAAACCAAGAAAAAAAACTCACCATTACATACACGATGAGAAATTAATGTAATTCTATATTTTTAATATATAATATTATAAAATGTTGTAGGAATAGCTAGAGAGTTAGGGTTGTATGAAATAATTTTTTTTTCATTTTATCATTTATCAAATAAAAAATTCTACTTCTTATCAACAATTGTAGAATATTGCTTACATATTGCAAGATATTCCTGAAATTTAAATAGAAAAAAATTGAATATTGTAAATTCAAAAGTATTATTTATATATTGTAGAATATTTGTTAAATTAAAAACTATAAACAATATTTGAGGAGAATAAAAACAAATGAAATAAAATAAAATCTATTACAATTGAGGTAATCTATCCTATCTCAACAGAGATAGAATAATGCCACGCCATTATTTAAATCAAAAATACTGTAATTAACTCATTAGATAAATAGGTCTGAGAAAAGTGTATTTTATTTTTGATTTTGTTTCATTATTTATTCTTTAGATGCTAATAAATAATTACTTATACTTCTTTTTTATTGTGAAAAGAGGAGTGACAAACCTTACTGTGATACCCCGGTACTACCAAGTGCCCTAAGAAATCATCGTAATTGTGCCAGAGACTAGCGTCACTTTTGTTTCCTGATAATTTTGGATGGAAACAAAGACGATGACATCCCCAGCTTTTACCGTCGAAAATGGTCGTGTTATACATGATTAAGAGGGAAGAATTATAATGAAGGCTGAATTGGAGAAGAAAGAGAAATAGAGATTATGAACAAGTGGGAAGAGACCCTTCCTCCTCTTAATAGGAGAAGGGGAGGTAATTACAGTAATTTCAAGAGAAGAAGAAATCATGTTTTCCTTTGACATTTTCATTCACCAATTTTAGGAGTTCAATGGTGAGAAATACACGAAGATGAAATTTGTCGACATCACACGTCAAAATAATTACCAAAGTTAATCCAAAATTAAAAAATGGGGATGAAATTAAAAAAATTCTGATTTTATTTCGTATAATGAAATCAATACATATATCTCTCCTTGTTGATTGATCCATCTTTTTAAAGCATAGATGTAAATAATATTAAATACTCATACGGATATTATTTTTAAAATTAATATTTATGATTAAAGTCATTAATGATCAAATATGATTAATTTTTAAAAGGATACTTCAACATCTATGCTACAAGTAGCTAAAATTCTTTTTAATTTATGATGCCAAAATTGTAAGATTTCAGTTTTTAAAATCCCTTGAAAAAAGGATCTCACATCTTCACAATTTGAATAAAACTTGATATTTCTTTGACCTCTCATCATAAACTAAACTTTTTAGCTTAGCATAAGCCTATCTGAAATAAACTCGACATTAAAAATTTTATTTCACGTATATAACTAATAAAGATGATAACGAAAAATTAAGAACAAAGATAATAAAAAGATTTCATCATATAAAAGATTAAATTATACATATAAAGATTAAGATTGTCACAGTATACTACTATATTAAGCACATAAAATATAAAAAATAGAGTATATGTCATACAAATAAATAAAAGCTGCTCTAAAATTGAAATTTTTTTATATGCTGTTTGACTAATGCGTTATTTTAAAAATTATTTAATTTTTATTAGTTTATTTGTTAGGTTTTATTTTATTTTAAGAAATAAAATAAATTATTTGTTAGATATTAACAAAATAAATCACCTAAAATAGAAAATAAATTTTTACCAAGAGTGTTTCTCTTGTTTGATCACTATCAAAGAAAAATCAAGATAAAAGATATTGAAATTTGATTTGACACATGACAAGGAACAGGACATCAATTTATTCAATGACTTATAGTGTCAACAGTGTAAATTAGTTGTTTTATAAATATAATTACACGTACTCGATCAATGCTTTTCAAAGAGGATTAATTAATAACTTTTGATAATTTTTTAAACATTCAACCAATCACTAAAGGCTTGTTTGATTAATACAAAATTTGATTGATATTATTAGAAACTTAGGAAGTTAATCTAAATATGAAAAGGAAAATGAAAATGAATTTAAACACTATGACTTTAGTTTTTAGATTTGTTTCTTTTCAAAATTAAGGGAAATTATGTACATATATTAAAATGGTAGAAAACTGTCCACCAAATAGCGTAAAAAAAAATATCATAAAAAATTATGGCATTTCAGTTTTCAAATTCGTTCACATATGGCTCTGGCATCCTCACAAATCTGAATTATACTTCTTAGAAATATATGTATTTGTATTTGTTATAACATATGTATTGGGAGTGATGGTTGCATAACAAATATATTTATTTGTTGTTTCTTAGAAAATTGCTCCAATACTCGGATCATTTTATGCTTAAATTAGAATAAATTGTTAAAAAATTATCGACTCTTAAAATATAACTGTAAGACTTTTTGTATTAGACAGTGATGATCTAACTGGGTCATTTGGCTTTTGTTTCTTTGTCTTAGCATGCTTTTGAATCTTTGAGATTTTGTTTACATATAATTTGATATTTAAAATGTTTAATTTTTAATAATTACATGCTTTATTCGATATTCAAATTTATCTAATATTAGATTTAGACTTTATACTTTTGAGCATTTGGATTTATAATTTATGTATCTTTGGATAGTTTCATATTTTGGACAATTTAATATTTATATATAGATAATAAATTTTATATACGAAATTATATTTTGACATTTGTTAATTAGATATTGGATATTCGACACATTTGAACTTTTGACTTCTTGCACGTGTTTTTTTTTATTGCTCATTCATTCTGATTTGTATACTTGGATTTAATATACATACATACACACATATATACATATATAAACTTAGATTTATAAACTTGGTTTAGTTTTATTTGTATTTGTATTTAATGTGTTTTGGAAATTATATTTTGGGATTCATTGTATTATTTGGATTTGCTCAGCCTTAATGTTGTATTGGTTTGAATTTTGGTTGACTCTTTTTTCCCTGTGACTTCAATTGGGTTTTGAGCTGGCTTTATAATTGTTTAAAAATTGAATATAATTAGTTTTGTTAGGTCCTATGTTCGTTGTAAATTAGATATTATTGCTTTGGGTTTAGTTCGTTTATATTTGACTTGATTTTTGGAATTTTTAGTTAAATTTAATAAAAACTAACAAAAGATTAAGAAACCTTACAATCTCTCATCATAAAATTTTTAAATTTTGAGATTGCCTTTATCTAAAATTTTGATAGCCAATGTACAATTTTCTCTACATTGCTATTGACCTCATTAACTGTAGAGCTAAAAAAATTAAAGGGTGATCTAAATGTATAACGCTAGTTTCTAATTAATTTATTTTGATATTTAATCTAAGAGAAGAAAAAGAAGAGAGACAAAGAGGAGGAAGGCAATTTTGAAGCAATATTTTGTCAAATTTATTACATTTAAAAGTTGTGACAATTATTTCTATATTCGATCTTTCATCTATCATAATTTTTTTCTAGTTTTGCTTACATTTGATATTTTACTATGCATGTATATTATTATTTACTTTTTTTCACTTTGAATTTGTGAGTGTACGTGTAGTTTGACTGGTTTTTTAAGACTTTGTTTTGATTTTATTTAATATTTGAGAAGTTTATTTTTTTTTTGTATAAAATAAACAAATAACCTAAAATATTATGCTTGTATATGAATTGTTTGTAAAGAAAAAATTTTGAAAACTTGTATTTGGAATTTACATGTAGTATTTCATCCGTGTGCTTTAAATTGAACTCTATTTTATTATTTATTTTGATATTTATACTTTTTTACAATGTGAAAAGTTTTATATTTATAATTTTTCAAAGTAAAAATTTTATACTTTTTCTATAGGAAGAAAAAGTTTTAAACATTGGTTATAGAGTCCTCCAATTTGATATTTTATTAAGAATTATTATAAAAAATTAATCAAAATAAATACAATTGAACGTCTTAATATATTTAAACAGAATTGAGAATTGTACTTATTATATATGTGTAATAAAAAAATGACATTTGATTACGTCTATTGAGAGTAATATATAAACGGCCCACCTATATATATAAATAGTCGTGATTTGGTATAAGATTATCAGAAGTAAAACTTTAAATTATGGGACTCTATAATAACTGTCTAAAAGTTTACTTATCTGAGTCTGATTTAAAACACATGCGTTGGATACCATATGTAAGATTTAATACAAGTTTTTAAGACTTTTTTTTTTAATAAATATTATTTATATAAATATAATATTTTAAAATATTTACTCATTTTATATAAAATAAAAAAGCTCTTCAAATATTAAGTAAAACCAAAATAAAATCCAAAAATAACCAATAAAACTACATACATGTATATTAAATCAAATTGAGGAAGGTAAAATATAACATGTATGTAAAATAAAGCACTAAACGTAGGAATACTATAAAATAAAATAAAATAAAATAAAATAGATTAAAGAGCGAATTTAAAAATACCTACATTTATCCTTTAATTTGACAGATTTGACAAAATGATATTTTAAAACCACCTCTCTTTTCTTTCTTTCTCCTCTTTCTCTTATTTCTCTCTCTCCTTTCTTTTCACTCCTGTGAATTCTACCGAAAAATATTGTCAATACAATATATATATATATATAAATTAGTGTATGAGCTCGATCAAGCGTGTATAGGCATCGTTTCGATCCCTCAAGCATGCATAAATACCACATTAAGCGCGACTTAAGTATGAGTAATTTACCAATTTTGTGTACGAGTGTTATAAAGATGTGCTTTAGATCTCACTTAATTTGCCTAGAATACGTATAATTATGCATCAGGCACCATACCTGGTATCCTTAATCGATTTTTAACTAATTTTTATTATATAATTTTTTTTTAAATTAATCTAAAATAAATTAATGACAATAAAATTAATTAATTATAAACCATGTGTTCGCAGTACCTCATTTTTTCTTCACTTTATTTCCCTTAAATTTGGATGAAATTCATTTCTTGCATAAATATTAATTATTTGTGTGAAATATGCGATTAAGGTTTTTAGTTTACATACCCACCGACGGACTCCTGTACAGGTTGGACAATAAGTCGGTGCCTGTTCACGGGGTCATCTAGTTGGAGGTCAAATTGGGGGTTTATCCGAGGACTGTCTCTAAGATACTTACTTTCTTGATAGTAGATATTCCGTCAGTCAACAATACTATCCTTGGACATCTTTGCCTGATCACTTTTGGGGTAGTGACCTTGATCCCACAGTTGAAAATAAAATTGCCTACTCCATAGTGCATAGGAGAGGTCCTTAGCGACTAAATGGCCAGAAGGACATATTACCTGTACCAAGTCATTTAGGCACTTCCTGGCCTATTAGTCAAAGACCTCAACTTCCGTCACGAGACTACCTTACTGCATGCCCAATGTGGAAAATTTATAGACCAAATCCCTTTGAATCTCGGTGATCCCAAGAAATGTGTTCAAATAGAAAGTTCCTTGACATAATCCCTCTGAAACCAGTTAATCAGCTTCCTCCAGCGGAATTTTGACATAAAGTGTTGTACTAATTTGAGGACATGGCTAGTTCACACCTCCATTGCCTACCCGCAAGCCAGCGGACAAGTGAAAGTGACCAACCACATGCTACTATACGGGTTAAAAATGAAGCTGGAAGACGCTAGGAGCTTGTGGGTGGACGAGCTTCCATTCATATTATGTTCCCACAGGAAGATGCCAAGGGAGCTAGCCCATGAGACTTCCTTTAACCTGTGGTATGGGACTGAGATTGTCATTTCAATAGAGGTTGGACTATTGAACCTCCGGGTCAAATATTTCAAACCATTCATCAACTCTCAGAGACTCTGGAAATACCTTGACCTACTTGAAGAGGTTCGAGATATGGCGCATTTGCAAATGGCAGCCTACTAATAATGGATTGCTCGATACTATTACGAGAAGGTGAAAGCATGCCAGTTTAGAGTGGGAAACTTGGTCTTACGAAATATAAAGGCAACCGAAAAAAATATCAACCGGAATAAGCTCTCACCTAATTAGGAGGGACATTTCCTTATTTCAATCATTCTCCGAAATAGGATGTATAAGCTACACACCTAGAATGGCAAATTTGCCCCCAATACATTAAAGCTTCTCACCTCAATAAATATTATCAATAGATTGATGTATGGCCGACGTAAAGTTAACATGTATCATTTGGATTGCTTGTAAAATGTGTTACAATTTATTAATAAAATGATTATTCATTTGTTCTTGATTAATTACTCATGTGAATGTTTAATTGCTCATGTAAATGCTTATTTGTCATCTTATAAAATTACACAACCTAGGTTGTCCTTAAATTAGGTAGGATCCCTTCACCTATCCCTTGAACCATTATTGGTGGTCAATAAAACTCGATCACGTTACCGAACGGCCTTGACAAGGTCGGATTCTAAAACTTAGTCACGATACCAAACGACTTTCATGAGGTTGAAGGCTAAAAATTTGGGAGGCTTCCTTAAACACGAATGCAAAGACCTCCAACCAAACAAGATAATATTATCAGTCGACTATGGTCAAAAAATTTAAGTCAGACACATCAAAATTATGATACCCTCTAGCTAGGCCGAGCACCAGTAACAATGCATGAACGACTTAAGATATCTCAAGAGCCCAGCAGCGAAGGCTATAATGCCCAACTAGCATGTAAACCAACATATATATATATATATATATATATATGCATAAATGATAAGGAGAGAGAGAAGAAGCTCGACACGATTGTCACAATTTGGTTTTATTCCTTTAAAAAAAAAAATATTAAAACATATGATACAAGATTTTTTCTGATGGAGGATGGCTGTGAGTCTACGAGATTTCTGGCAAAGGCTTCCAAGACTCCACATCATCTCTGGGATCGTACAATATATTGAATCGATGCTGAGTACTAGCGTTCCTCGGATGAAAGATAGAAATAAAAGTTCTTGAAGCCACCATCTTTATTATGTGTTGGCAAAGGCTAATACTGTCCAAATAATTATACTCCATCGCCTGCCTGATGTTGTCTGGGCTGATGGAGGACCTGGGCGCACTCTCAAGTCAAAAGTTTTGGTCACGGAGAAGAGTGTACTTGTATTTTGTCTCAAACAACTCACATTTGAGACAAGAGACACGCTCTTCCATGGCCCTAAACTTCTCAATCTCAACATAATTTTGAGACTGATGATCGACAGTGGAGACAAGTTGGTGAGCCAACTCATGCAACTGCAAAAAGAGAATAAGTTACAAAAAATAAAAGTAGAGAAGGAACTCAAGAGATACTCGGCTAGTACCTCAAAAAATGATGAGCTCCCTGTAGGATGATTACTTACGGGGCGTCCAGAACCTCTTGGACCATAGATTCCGAGGGTTCTATGCCGGCCACCTCAGTTATCTCATTAGCTCCTTCAGCCAATACCTCCTCTTTGGTGTCTGATGCAAGGGGCTTAGAGTCGGGCACTTTGGCTGCTCCCTCGCCCTCAACTTCCTCTTCGACCTCAGGCATAGGAGCCTCTAAGAATGGCACATCAGGCATTTTGACTCATCCCTCAGTCACATCCTGTTCTCAAGCCTCAGGCTCTGGGGGCTCGGAAGAAAGTCCCTCAGAAACTTCAGCATCAAGTCTTGGGATAGCCACCCTTGGATGTCGGTCTCCAGAACCTCAACCTGAGGTGCCTCATCAGCCTTCCCAAATTGAGTCTCGATTATCCCGAAGGCCCCATCAGCAAAATTCATAGGAAGATCGGGTAGAGATGGCGGAATGGCTGGCTCCCTGAATGAAGCGAGGGCCAACATCGGGATAGGCTTGTCCCCTGCACTAGCCCTAGGGTCACCCATAGCCACAGTAGCAGGCTCTAAGAGCTTGCGACCCTCTTTAAATTAGACAGCCCTAGATGTCTAGGTTGATGGAGAAGAAAGAACTGGGTCCACCCTCTCCAATGACTTCTTTACTCTTACTAGTTGACCGATGGTAGCCTAATCATCGTTGAAAGCAGAGGACTCGGTTGAGGCCTCCTGACGTTTGGGTCCCTTCTCCGAGGGCTCACTAATATGCAGTGGCCTTTGCTTTCTCTTTGATTTCCTCTTTGAGGTCAATAGCACAAGGGGTGCTTTTGACCCCTCCGAGTGGGGTTTCTATTTCACCTGAGCTAGAGTCTCGGTCGATAGCTATTGATTTTTCTTATTTTCTTTGAAGGGGTTGACTTTTTCTTGAGTAAGATCCATCAGCACCTTCACCGACTCTTTCTCATACTTGAACACCTTAGTGCAAAAGAATGCTCCCACTTGACTCATCATTGGAGAGCTTCTATCTAAAAGGAGTTGCCAATAAAAAATGTCGGTCTTTTCACCTTTTAATTGAGTCAGGGTTTCCCCTACTCAAGTCAAAATCTGGACGAGGGGTGATCGAAATCCAATATGCTCAATGATGAAATCAAAAAATTACCTTTACGGCCTTAGCATCTAGTTGAAGCCCGTAGTGACATGCAAAGATGCACATAGAGATCAGATAGCAAACGGCATTAACTTGTACCCTCACAGCTTGAATATTTAAAGCCTTCATGTTCAAGTACAGCTCCGACACCATTGGGTAACGGAGGCCTCCTTTTAAATCTACCTTGTATACTGTGATGTACCCTTTCGGTGGAGAATAAGCTCTGCCACCCACACCTAGGAAAAGATACACTATTGAGCTTAGAATCCTATATCGCATACGGAGGAACTCAGCATCAGCTGAAATAATGACCGACTAGATGTCATTAACACCAGGTGCCACAGGTAGTTAAATCAAAGAAGATTATAGAGTTTTCAAGTAAGGAGGCGAAGAAAATTTGAAGCGAATGAAGAGCGACGAGCTTTAAAAAGAAATGTGGGAATGACAAATTTGAATGATTTAAATGAAGGATCCTAGATTGAAATGGCATCATAGATGGAAATTCAAAGGGCACGCCTCATCATGGTTGTGATACGTATCAGCATCTCATAGGCCATGCAGCACGTCAATTGCTCGAATCCAGTAATGATGACTAGAACAACTCCGAGACAGCGTGGGACTTAAAGTGGCTTACGTTTAACGCTATTGTTGGCGGTGCAAATGAAGCCCATTGGACTGGGAGCCTTTGTCTAGACAGCTAATGAAGCGTTTCAAATTAGGGGCACAATTTTGGTCAACTAATAACCCCTCTGTCATTATACCAACAGGCTAAATTTTAAGCCTCCCGGCATAGGGGGCTAATGATGGTATAGTCAACCCGGCTCAAGAAGAAGGCCTATCAACAAAATGAATTAGTTTAAAACTGAATAATATCCCAATTGGCCAATATGGCTCAGAGTGAATAGATGAACCTATCGATCCTGTCAGAACGGCTTACTTCTCGCGTGTTGAGGGGACCTACCCTAACCGATCGAAACGAATAACCTTCATCTCTTATCTAGGCTGCTTAGTAGAAACGGTAACCAATCAAGAATCGTCGGCCAAACAGTATCCCATTATCTATCCAGGCGATTGTCAGAATAGATCAAACTGCCTATTGACTCTATACATATCCTTCCTATTGAGTAGGAAAAAGGGAGGATAACAACAAAAAATACAGCCAAATAAAAAACATACTATTGTCATTACAACAAATCCTCCAAAATTCCAACATCTAGTTGGAAACCGTTTTAGGATGCTGTCCTTCGAGCACATTTTTCTCTCTTTTTAAAATGCTTTCCATCAAGCGCACCACACTAAGGCCCTCTAAACAAGTATTAACACTCTTATTTTGTATCTTCCTTTTCTCTTTCAATATAGAAAGATGGCTAACTTAAATATCGAAAAATAAATCAAAAAGTGAGTTCTACCAATTATCTAACATTTTATTTGTCTATTGTGTTCACGGGATTAAGATTTGGAGCATACAGAGATCGAATCCGCTTCGATCAACCTGGACCAAGTGATTTGATTCTTGACTCTCTAATCCACCCAATAACCCAAATTTGAAAATGCATCAAAATTAATAGCACATTATTTGTAATAATAATGGTTGTTTAAATTATTAAAAGATAGTTATTTTAATATTTTTATTAAATTAACAGAATATAATATTTTGCTAAGTCACAGAAAATATTAAATAATAACATAAATATTATCATTATCAATTAAATTAAATATTACTTTAAATTTTCATATTTTTTTTATTTTTTATACTAATAAATACATATATTTATATTTTATAAACATATAAAATAATATTTTTATAATTTTATATTCTTACAACATTATTATGTAACTAGAATTTAAAGAATTATGAAAAGCTTTACTTTATAGCCAGTTAAAAATTTAAAAACCATCTCTTTGATATTTTTTGATTTTTCTATATTTAAGTTCAAAATTTTTAAAAAAATTATAAAACTCTATTTTTCACTTTTCTAAATAAAAAAACAAACAGATTTGAATAAATTTTTTAAATTTTTTATTTTTCTTAGAAAATTTTTGTAAAACAATAATATTTTTTCGCTTATTGATCAGGGATTTTATTTGTAGATTTAGAAATGATAAAAAACATTTTTATCCTAAAATTGTATTCACTCTTGTTTTACTTTTGTGAATATTATAAGATTTTATATACATATAATTTGAATATCAATTTCTTATAACTTCCACAAACCTTGGATTAATTCATCCATTAAACTAGAAAATTATGTTTAATTCTAGACAATCATCCTTAAACTAAATTTCTTATAACTCCAAGTATCATTCTCATTGTCATAAAGTATCATACTTGAGAGGCTTAATGAAAATATCTCCGACTGGTTCGTGGTTCTTCATATGCTTCACGTCCACCTTTTTCTTCGCACTAAAATCTCAAATGAACTAATAGGTCGTACCAATATACTTGCTTTTATCATGAACGATTGGATTTTTTGCCAATATGATCGCATACTTTTTGTCAATAAAATATTGGGATACGATATATTTTTTTGAACCACGAAGAAACAATTAATAATTTACAATAAGTATATAATAATCACCAATAATAAAATACTATATAATTTTTATAGGAAAACTCTCTTAAAAATTAGAGAAAAAAATCATTGGATGATACGTACAAAATATCTTCATTATACAATCAATTTGATTACACAAACCTCACAAATATAAGAATTAGACACCTTATAATAAATAGATCGAGTAATAATGAGTACAATATGAAAGAATAAAAAAGTATAACCAGTAAAATATTCTTTTTAATTTCAAGAACAATGTATGCAAAGTCGATGGGGATTGGAATACGATTGAAACTCAATTGGATACACAAATATTCATTTTCTCCATTTTTTCTGTCTTTCTCTTATTTTTTCTTAAAAACGACGCTTCATGCTATGCTAAAATCCGGAAGCCAAGTGCTTATTCCGGAATGTAACGTTAGACAAATATTAAATATGATTTGCATCGGAATTAATTCGGGATGACTCAATGACAGCTCGGTTACTAAAATTGTAACCGATTAACAATCGAATTAAATTCGGTTGATAAAAAAACAATCGGGCAAGTAATAATACCACCCGGGCAGCATATTTATTATTAAATCAAGTAAAACAGTACCTTATTTATTTCCTTTAGGCTCGGGCAGCAGGGCAGCATATATATGGATTAATTGGGTGAAGTAGCAGCTTATTTATTCTTTTCCTTAGGCCGGGCAACAGCTGCAGCAGCAGGAGCAACTTAAAACATCCACACTTAGTGAAATTTGGCAGCAAATTTAGTGAGCCCCACGATAGCAGCAATTCAGCAGCATACTCAGGTAATGATCCAACCAATCATCTCACGCCATTAGGCAAATTCTTAATCAGCCAAATTAAGAATAAGAAGGGGATGAATCAGCTCTTAGGCTCAAAGCTGGCAGCAGCCCCTTTCAGCTAGGATGATTCAACATCCCTTGTGCATTTTAATTTGGCACGTAAGGCATGTATAGAGGGAAGAAAGGAAAGGCCAACCGGGAGAGAATTGAGGAAAAATTGAGAAGGAGAGAACCGAGGGCAGTAGGGAAAGGAAGGGTTACTGAATTATTGGCAAGTGTACTCTTACACCTTTCTTCAATTGTTGTTAATTTTTTTGGCTATTTTTATTAAAGTATTGTTATTCCAATACTTGAATACTCTCTATATTTTATTATATCATCAAGTAGAACAAGAAGTAAAAATTTATAGAAGGCTGAACCAGTCCCCTGAAGCAGCTGCAGTATCAAGTATGGATGCTAAAATAACTTGCTGCTGAACTCAACCTTATACCTGCCAATTTGTTCAGGGTTTGAACCGGTCTAAATTTCACAAGTGGTTGTTATACTCTTAGCTAAAAAATGGACCCTTGAACTGGTTAAGAACCGGCCTTAAACTAGTCCCAAAGTTACCCAGAGAACCGGTCAGGTTATCCTTACTGATGTTGGAAAACTGCAGCCCATAAAAATAGGCTGAATCGGATCCCAATTTGGCTGAACTGGCAACCAAAATTTGCCCAAGAGTCATATGATAATGTTTAAATATTAACTTGTAAAATTAAGTTTAGATTGACCCCTAAACAAGACTCCAAATCAGTAACAAAATTGATCTGAGCATCCTTACTAACACTGAATCTAGCAGTCTAGAAAAATGAACTGAATCGGCATGAACCGGTTGAACCAGCAGCCGACTTGGCCAAGTTAGCAAGTCCCAAGGTTGAACTATCAAACTATAAAATGGCTGCCAAAAATACATTGAACCGGTATATGAACCGAACCCCTAAGCAGTAAGTATCTTTCTAATCTGCATCCAAGACAGTACTAAACTTCAATCATTGAACTGGCCCTGATCCAAACCTCAACTTGGCTGAACCGGAAGCCAAAATTTGCCCAAGTATCAGTTAATAATGTTAAAATATTAATTGAAGTTAAATTTAGAAAAGCCACTGAACCAGCCCTCCAAAACAATGACAAATTCTGTTGTAAGCATCCCTACCGATGCTGAGTTTATACATACTGAACCGGGTCCAAACTAGTACTTAAATTAGCTGAACTAGTAATTAATTAAACTTAGATGATGTTGGAATGTTAATCTGAAAAATTGGGCCTGGAGTAACTAGTGAATTGGGCCTCAAAACCATTGTTGAACCGGTTCATGTAAACTGAAATTTTTTGGCTTATGAATAAAACATTGAATCGGCTTGGACCGACCCAATATCATATATTGATACTAAATCGGTATTACGTAAGTCAAATTGTTGAACTGGAAAATAAATCGGCAACCAAGTAGACTAAAATACATCAAATATGGAATATAAATTTCAGCATGCATTTTCTGCATATGCAAAGCTTGATGTTTTGTTATATTTAAATATTTATTTGCTATGTTGAGCTATATTCGTGAAAGTCTAGTGGAAGCTCTATAAAATTATGAAGAAATTCAGTTATTTTCCTCTAGAGCGAAGAACACTAAGAAATATAAGTGTAGAATTTTCATAAGAAGTTTTGAAAAGAAAAAAGTGAACTGGACCAAGGATCTATTCAGAAAATAATATTTTCTGATATGTCTTAGAATATTACAATAGAAAATCAAAGAATTGATTCAAGATCCATCTACCAAAATTATAAGCAGTACCACCTACTTCGGGGTGTAAAAGGAGGTTAAACATTAGATTGTGTAGACTACCACAATCCACCCACCTCAGGGTGTTTTATGAGATTATACCTTAGATTGTGTAAACTAACACAATGCTTTCTTTGATTTGTCTGCTCTGTTAGTTGGTAAGGTTTACTAGTCTTGATCTCTCAAGGTAAAGATATTTTAAATGAGAATCAATGTAAGGATAAAGTAACGAAAGGTAAATACATTGCATTTTGATATATACGATTCCTATTTCTTATGATAACGTAATTTCAGTATAAATATACATATCTTTATATATTATGAACCTTATTGAGTATTTGGCTCACTCTCTTACTATTTTGTTACCCTTAAGATGAACACATGAGTTGATACTTGATGAGCAAGAGTAAGGATGAAAGCCTTAGTTTTATTTACATTTTGTGATGCTTTAAAAAATATGTAAACTACTGTGCTTAGTGTGAGAATGTACTTAATAATGTTATAAATTTTAATGTTATAACATAATATTTTGATGATCTTAGAATTGCTTCCGCAACTTATGGCAAAAAAAAATGTATGCTTTCACCTGTTAAATGAAAATGAATTTTTTGATTTAGTAGACATCATCTTTTAGCAAGATTGATATCATATTCCTATAGTGCGATATTGGAACCACTGTGAGTGTGGCTATTATTTGGATCCTGTGTATGATTAAGTTCATATATGACATTAAATAACGATAATTACAGCTAATAATAGAAATAAGGACATGGGACGTCACACCGTAGGTCTCAAAGAAGACAAGTGGTTGACCCTAAAATATGTCATACTATAAGCCATGTTCAAGTGCCCGTCAGATGCCTCTCGGGCATAGGTACTACTGGAAACAGCACCTCGGGCACCTCTCTTGATGCCTTCAACGCCCGTCTTTTGGATTCGATGCCTCGAGTGCTCTTCCTTTGGAATTAGCACTTCATGCCTTGGTCGTGCATGAACACCGCAATCCTTAGTTTTAGTACAGTGTCTGTGTGTTCTCATCCGAACCATCTAATGACACATCAAATTGGTATAGGTCAACACAAGAGTGATGCATACCTCAATACAAAAATCTCTATGTCTTCCACTTATGGAATTTACAAATATATAAGTAATCTTTCCAACCAAATTGCATGACAAGTACAAAACATCTTAATAACATATTTCAGCCTCATATGTATAAATTGTCACAATTCATTACTTTTTTTAACATAGTAAAATATGTATTCCTCGTGTAGACAACAAACCACTGGTATTCTTGTAATATTTCAGATCTCCATTTGAATTATTTTAATATTAATTATGATTTTGAATAATTTGGGTGTGGTAAAAATTAATTAAATATCATAAAATTTTAAAGGATATTTAGATTAGTTGGGTTGACGTTCGAAGTGTACCCGTACTATTACTCGAGTATCGATTTGGATTATAAAATAAAGAATAGAATATATATGTAATAATAATAATAATAATAATAATAATAATAATAATAATAATAATAATAATAATAATAATAATAATAAAGAAAAGAAAAGTAAACAAAGAAGGGTTTCGGGAATAGAGAGGAGAGGGGAGAAGAGAAGAGAGAGAGGAGACCGGGCGCAGGTTGCCGCTGCCACCGGAGGTCCCAATGCCGAATATTGGAGACGACGAAGCCATCTTCGTGATGTTACCCTCCGTATTATGCTCCAGAGCATGTAGAGGGAGAAATCTCGAATAGAAGCAAAACAGCCACCGTCCGTTCGCCGCCGTTATTGGAGAAAATTGATAAAATCAAGGCAAGTAAATCCTTCCATTCTCCTTGTGGATATTGATTTTGGGGTTGCATGTATGTATTATGTGGAGATCGGTTGAAATTCTGATGGATTTTGTGTAAGAGGCGCGGTGGAGAGAGGAGAGATGCCAACGGCTACATGTGTCGCCGTCCGCTGCCGTCGCCGTCACTAGGTGCCACTGCCGTGGTCACCTATGCCGGAGCCATCATCGGCGAAGAAGAACGTGAAGAGAGAGAGGTGGAGGCGTGCAAAGCAGGAGAGAGAAAGGAGCGTGCGTGAATCAGGAGAGAGATAAATCGATTCGGGTACCTTGGAGCATCCTTTTGGCAAATCCATTTGGAAAAAAGTCGAGGCAAGTATTTGTGACCCATTTTCTTGGTCTAATTTAATATCTGATAAATTTTGGATACTATCTAAAATTTTTACTAATATGCATATATTTTTATACACTCAATTTATTTATTCTGGACATATATGTATGTCTCATTGGCTAATTTTAGGGTTTTTGGTACGGATTTTATAATTTTAAAGGATTTAATATTTTTCTAAAAGCTTGAATAGTTTTTCAGACACTATATATGTTTATATCAATATCTGTATATGGAAATGTGCACAAAATTTGTATCGGCCATGCATTTTCATAGGTTTGTGTAGGGTTGTGGACATTACATTTGGATTTGGATATTTGATATTCTAGCCAACTCTTGATAGGAAAATATTTATTATTTAAAAATTCTTTTTCACTGGTAGGAAAGGTTTAGAGTAATGACCTTTTTCATCTGAATGCTTTGATTAGACCTTATAATATATTCGGACGTCCTAATATATCTGACAAATTTAAAGATTGCAATCAAAACTATGGGTGATAAAATATTGTGAACAACCTTATTCACGAGTACAGAGTATATGAATGGTTATGCATGTTGACCTAATTTGCATTTGATTTGACTTAAAATTATCGGGATGAGTGTAACTCTTCCTCAAATTAGTTTTTAAATAATCAAAACTTAAATTTGATGTATGATTTGTATTTCGGTATTGATTTTTATTGGGTTTTTTATTTTGATTTGGATTTTTAGATTTAGATTTAAAATTCACCGATTTCGTTCACAATTTGGTATTGGTATGTCCCGTACAAATAATTTTGACTATGTGTTTTGATCCAAACATTTGAAATATCTATTACGATGTGGTTTCGATATCTGTGCATGATATTAGATCATCCGACTAACGAATTCTATCCCAAATTACAAGCTGATCGGGCCTTAGACTTGGAGTTAGACTTGGACTTGTATTTGACATTGGTTTCATAGAATCGGTCTGAATCACTTCTATTTTATTTATATATATATATACGTCCCGATAAGGACTATTTTTTAATTTAGTTACTTATTTTAGAATTTAGATATTTGATCTGAGTACAATACTACCATTGAATTTTAAATCTTAGATTTATATTAGATTTATTTTATCGACAATTTGGATTTATTCTGTTATTTGATTGGACATTCGTCCATTTGACATTCTCTCTAATTTATTAGACTTCTTTTATTTAAATATGATACTTGCTAAGCGCTTGGCCCACGTTTTCTGTTTTATCCCTTTTGAGTAGAAGGTTCGAATACATTGTAGTAGTTATGACATGATTTGTCAGCTATTCATCCAATTCGGTATTTTTTATTTTATTATGGTCTAAATTGATATTTGATATGATTGGATTATGAAATTGGTCGGATATAAACCAAAGGTTATATTTTTAGAATAGTTCAGATATTATATTTTATTTGATTATAATTTTTGGTTGAATTGTTACCTCCCTGATAATAACTATAAAGCAGGTCTTATTTATTTTGTCCAAACAGTTGTCCGATGAGGTCCTGTGTAAATTCTTGACTGGTTGGGTCCTGTGTATTTGTTTTGTCATACCCAAATTTTGAAACTTAATATTATTTGTTAAATTTATTTAAAAATTTAAATTTTAAAAATTATAATTAATTATTTAATTGACCTATTTAGTCCGAATTAATGACAATTCTTCTAATCATTAATATATCTAGCCCAATTACTATCACTATAGACTATAAAATTAATAATGGTATTCTTGTCATCGATATCTTCAACCCAATCACTATCACAATAATTAATAAGCATGTTTTCCTTAGAGAATAAATAAAGTAGACCATGATCAATTGTACCTTTAATATAAATAATGATTTATTTAGTCATTTTAAAATGTGTCATGATTGGTATCTCTATAAATTGACTGATAAGTCTCACTCCACAAAGAATATATGGTCATGTACAAATTAAGTATCCCAAACTTCATACTTGATTTTTAGAAGTCATAGTATATACATTTTCTCCATACTTATTCTTAGACAACTTCAAACCACATTCCATTGGAGTACTCATGGATTGACAATCTTATATCTTGAATTTCTTGAGGATCCCTTAGGGAAATCCATCTAGGAAGATAAAAATAATATTCTTTATTTGCTTAATCTCGATTCCAAGATAATAAGGTATGAGACTAAATGTCAGTCATCTCAATCTTTTAGGTCATTGAATGTTTAAATTCTTCAAACATAATTAGATTATTTCCCATAAAAACTCAAATCATCAACATTTAGGCAAATAATCAAAGTGTCTTTATCTATATATACTTTGGTATAGACGGCACACGTATGTGAAAATTTAGTGAATCCATTCTCTTTGAAGTACTTGTCAATGCAATTGTTACATGCACTTGATGCTTGCTTCAATCTTTGCAATATATAATGTAAGAGCTTCCACTTGAAGAAGACAATGACAATATATTCGAAACCATTGATGAATGAGGAGATACCCTGCCCTCTTGAACTTCTCTCCCATGCTCCTCCTCATCGACGAAAGTAAAGAAATCATGTCTCTATTTGTCTTCTTTACTCAAATTTCATACATTATTTTTATGAAACTCCACATCTCCATTTATTATAATTCTACCTGCACTCAGATTGTAAAGTATATATCCCTTAGATCATTGATCATACCCAATGAAGATGTACTACTTGCTTTTATAGCCAAACTTTGGCATCTGTTAATGTAGTACATACACACGGCTAACACTTCAAAAAACTCCAAATCAAACCCCTTTGCTTTCTTCAACTCTATACTTCTCGAAGAGTTTTGTCCTATAAGCTTCTTATTTGACAATGGTTGGATAAATACACCACACAATCAACCGCTTCAACCTAAAATTCTTTTGACTTCTTCCATGCCATATTAAGGATGCTTCTATTTTTTCTTTTAGTAACGCCATTTTGTAGACGAGACTTTGCAATAGGTAAAAATTGTCTAATGACATTTGTTTACAAAACTCATTGAATTCATTAGAAGTAAACTCCTCTTCTTTATCTGAACTTAAGGATTTAATACAATAATCACTTCACTTTTTTACAAGTGCTCTAAATTTTAAAATAATCAAATACTTCAAATTATTTTTAAGGAATATATTCAAATTTTCTACTAAAATTTTTAACAAAAAGAATGACATACCGATTTTTACTAAATAAAGATGGTTCAACTGGTTCACAAACATTGGCATAAACAAGTTGTAATGGCTCATGTGCACTTGAAGTGGCTTCTCTAGAAAATCTTATTTGAAATTTCCTACCAATAAGACACAATTCACATTGTTTATTTGGTTGATTGATACACAAAAAGCCTATCGACATCCCTTTTTAGTGCAACAACTTCAAGCATCTATAGTTCACATGCTCAAACCGTAAGTGTCAAAGCCAAGAAGTATCTTTCATGCAAGTTTTAAGAAAATTTGCAATATCAATTTGGATATCAAGCAAGAATATTTTATTTTTTTTGTCAAGGTACCTTGGATTCATATTCTTCTATTCATCATGAAGTAAACGATTATGATCTTTTACATAAACCTTGTAGTTGATCTCAAATAATTGTTTCAAACTCAAAAGATTACTTTTCATACTTGGAGTATAAGAAACACTACTCATATGTTGATGGTTACCATTTTTTATATGAATTAAAATTGTTCATATACCTCGAATTAGAACTTTATAGTTATCTTAAAAAGTAATTGATCCAATTACCGACTCATCAATCTCTAAAAACTTGTCTTTATCTCTATGCATGTGATAAAGTAGCTCATTTGTTTTCCTTTTCTTCCATCATAGCTTGGTAATAAAGTAGCTCATTTGTCCTCAATCTCGATAAAATTTGCCTTTTCTTCAATGTTGCATAACGTACTTTAACACTCTCAATCATAATGCACATTCTTTTGGCAATTGAAATTTAAACTTGTCCAATTGCCTTGAGTAACATCTGCTACTGCATCAGCAAAGTTTTGAGAGCCTCATCCGCTCCTTCCTCTTCCTGTTCCTCCTCTTCATTAGTTTGGCTTTGACCACACCCACCTTGAATTTTCTCATAATTATCTTCCTTCTTTACTAAGATCATAGTGGTTAAAACTTATTCAACCACCTTATCTTTTTTCTTATTGATTCTTCTGCATGGGGTTGTAGCAAATCCATAAGTTGATTAAAAATTATGGTTATTAAATTTTTAGATTCTCCAATAGCTATGACAACATGATTAAATTTTGTGTATAAGGAGCAAAGTACCTTTTTAATGACCTGGTCATCTTCCAAAATTTCTTCACACCAATTCCTTTGATTTACTTATGTCAAATCCTTGAAAAAGATTACAATAGACTCAAAATTCATACATTAGTAATCCTTTAAATTCTCTTCATAACATTTGAATGTGCACTTTCTCTATTTATCAACACATTGGTTAGAATTTTGTAAAATATCTTACACTTGCTGGATAATGATCGCATTAGACACTGACAAATATGGCACCATCTAAATATTAATGGATGAAAGTAAGTGCCCTATTTTTTTGCAAAGCCTCTCTTTGAATAGAAGTCAAAATTACATTTTTACAAGGCTCGTAGTAGCCTCAATCCACAATCTCCCTATATCTTGAGATCCAGGCAAAGTCTTCACACGATGCACCAACTTTTTATAATTGTTATAAGTGCCCTATTTTTTTAGCCAAACCTCCATTTGAGTAAGAGTCAAGGTGACATTTTCATGAGGCTTGTTATGGCCTCAACCCACAATCTCATACATATTGAGATCCCAGTAAAGTCTTCACACGAATGCATTAATTTTTATAATTGTCTTTTGTAAGATGAGAGAATCAAAATATAAAATTGATATTGTCCATATCCTTAGGATCATAAAGTTTTCACTCCTTGATGACAATTTGCTAGCATATATGAATATTAATTTGTAGAGTAGAAAAGGGATAAAAAAAAAAAACCTTTTAAATATTCACTTAGCTCTTGCTCTTGCCAATATCACAATATTACATGTGTACACATCAAAAATTTGGATTCATGTATAATCTAAATATATGAATCACATTAACAGATTTAGAAAACCTAAATGTATTTATTAAATAAGTACTTAAAAATACTAAATATTTGAACATGAATTAGTTAGGTTCACCACTCCACAAGTTTTATGGACATTGAGTTAATACATCCATTAAACTAAACAAGCATGTTTAATTCTCAACAGACTGTCTTCCACTAGGAAGAAGCCACATTTATCGCACGTTTCACCATCTGGATATCTAAAAGCTGATGAGAGGTGCGTGCTGGATGCAACTGTTGTTTGTCTTGTTAATTATATCCACCATCAAATGGTTAACGGGTGATGTTCCTCCAAGTTTTAGGGCTCTCTGTGCCAATGAGTCAAATTGAATGTCATGGGGATAGCTTGATGGATCACCCAGGGGCTTAGTGTTGAGGTCAAGTCGGTAGGACGAGATCAACTGTCCGAGGTAGACACTTCGATGAGGTGAGTGAATTGCAAATGTAAGCCAGGAAAGTTGGTTGGTTGCAGATGGGACGATTCAAAGGCTTCTTTATAAAGCTGGAAGACTATGCTCTTTGTGCTTCGGCTCTATATGTGGTCCAAAAACTCTACTTAATACCAGTTGATCCTACTCCTAAAACCGCAAAGGCCGTGTTTAAGAGTAGTAAATCCCTGGGAGACTTAACATTTTACCTGGACTGAATTGAGCATAGATGTAAATTGAAGAGCTGACCTTAAGCATCTTGGTCTTGCCATAACAGAGTACATCCATGGTGTCTTCTTCAGGCGTAGCCAAAAAGGTTACAGCCATGCCTTGTTATGTCCTAAAAAACTCATGCGCGCAGATGGTTGTCCTGTTCATTTCACAGCCCACGAGCACTTTTAACTGCCTTGAAGTCCTTCCTCGGTCTCTTCTTCGAGCGTAGCCAAAATGATTACAACCATGCCTTGTTATGCCCAAAAAAACATGAGCGAGCAGATGGTTGTCCTGCTCATTTGACAGCCCACAAGCACTTTCAACTGCCTTAAAGCCCTTCCTGGCAGTTCAAAATGCAATGATCAACAAGAATCCATGAAGTCAGGGAAGTAACACATTCACAAGCATCTAAGGAACGGTTTAGTCTCTCTCTGTTGTGGCCAGGCTATTGGTTCTAGCTTTAGTTGACCTTTTAGTGTCAACTGGGTCATTGAGGCATTAGTCATATGAATCCCAAATTCATAATTCATTTCAAAAATAGGCAAATCCAAATCGTATTTTATTATAAACGCAATCAAGGCAAAGCACACAACTGAGCAGCCAAGGTGAGAGTTCCATTACTTTCAGTACAACACAAAACGCAGCAAATAAAGCATGATATATATTATAAACATCAATAGGGCTGTTTATTATTCTTGCAGAACGTTCAGCCAAAGATGTTCAGCATTTCTCCAAGAGATTGAAATCCATTTCACGAATCTTCAGTATCAGATCAGCCCTGTAGACCGATGACACCTGCAGAAGAAATGATGATAATAAGATGATAACTGAAAATTAAAAACCACAAAAAAAGTCTTGCTGATTATCCACCCAGGATCATAGCTGACTATGAGGTTAATTGACACAATATTGAGGTCACACGTAGAGAAACTATCAAAAGCCGAGATACCACTATCTCAACCTCGGATAATGATGCTGCAAAATAAATTTGATCAAACTGATACAGGACATCACCAATAAACTCCATTAACTTGCATGCTTTTCCATATTTCAAAATTTGGTGATGTCAAAAGATATTGTACAAATGCCTACAAACAGAAATACTCAAATGAATTATAAAATAAAGAGGTTAATAAGTTTAGGGGGGGGGGGAGGAAAGAATAAGCTCTAAAAAAGCATGGTCATTCAATACTTCAAAGCCTCCAGGATAGGAGACGCCAAGCCCGCTGCTTTGAGAAGAAGGAACACAATGATGAACTAAATGCCCAACAAATAAACCATGAATCAAGAGGATGAGAATAACAACATTACATCAATAAACTAAGATTCAAACAAAATACAACACAATAAAATCTCAAACCATATCCCTGAACCATCAGTCAGCATATAAAAGGTTCTCGTTGGTGGGATCAAAACAACGCAGTTCTGCAAATGTAGCTAAACATGTCTCACATTACTCCATAGATCCACCAATTCTATACAATGGCTCACCACAAATGTATCAACCTCTTAAATGGCCACTGGTGGATCTAATGCACATTGGTAGTACTATCCACATATCTTGTGAACAAATCCAAGACCTTAAGTAGTACATTCAAAAATCTCCATTATCCCATAATGACCGGAATGAATAAGGCATTGTGCAACATAGTCTATAATAAGGAAACCAAGAACCTATGCATCCGGATTTGTTAATGTTTGTTCACTGTGTCTTTAGCTTGTCCATGATTGATGATCAAATGATACGATAATCAAGGGAAGCTATAATCAAGTATCATGGATACTATCAAAGGTAAGAAAATAAAACAAGAATGACAATTTCCACCACCAAATCTAGAACTCCCACAGACTTCTAAGCTAAAACTCATGACTTCACTTTTTAACATAAAGTTCTCCAATTAACATGTACAGCTTAACTTTCTCCAAGGAAGCTCTTCCTACCACATGGCCAACACAACATTTTTTCTTCAAATTGATCCAACAATCATATTTTCAATAATATACCTCAACTGGACATCAAATCATGAAATTTAGTTCCCAACACTTCTGATTTTCTATACTAACCTCATTATGGCCATAATTAGTCCTTACCTTTTGCATTAATACCAACTTATGAACATGATCAATCAAATCATCATTCTAATCATGATGTAAGCTTAATACTCAATCAATATTCGTGTCACCATATTATAATTTTTAAACTAAATCCATGGTAACCATTTTGGACATAATTTTATCATGAGTATCATCATATAATTTATTGCTTCCACAACTTAAATTTCAAATATTATTGACATTTAAACTAGCAAAGTTGCATCACAATATAAGCCTTGATTTCTTGCATGCTAGTCAGCCAACCCATACATCAAATCCAACATTGTGTCCAATATTTCATAAATGACATACTGTATAACCTTAAACTATTTGGCCAGATGACATCTCCATAAAACACTTAAAAATCAACATGCAGAAATTTATCCACAAAAATTTTATCACAATTTCAAGTTAATTCATTTTCAACAACGATGCCAAAACATTTTCAATCCATCATGACCAATAATTTATTGACGCCACCTAACATTTAATAACATCATTTATCCTCACATTTTCCTACAATATCACAATCTATCACACACTGCCATGATTTACACTATACACAATTACTATCTCATTTACACACAACTTATCAACTATTCCCACCATACTTCCTTGGCCTCCTTCAAACACACGAGTTACACAGGATTATGTTACTCAAACATATGCTAATTCATCCCCAACAAAATTACTATAGCTTATCAATTTCATCATACAATCAAGATGAAATCAAAGGCATATGAGTTGAAAACAAGAGACGTAGATCATAAAATACATATAATCTTTTCTTCAATATAACTTCTTCCTTGAAAAAAATGCACAAACTTTCTTCTCTCCCAGTCCAACAACTCAGCCAAGGTGATTCTCAATGGAAAGATGGAGTCTAAAGCTCCATAAGATGCCAGTTTATACTACTTAGAGGCTTCTCCAACACTTGACACCTCATGTAACAATTGCAGGTTTGGAAGCATGCACCTTAACAACTTGCATCCATGTATCCTCCAATTGCCACTACACACACCACTATCTCATGCATTAGGATACTAAGACAATGCAAGAATCCTTAATGTTCCACTAACTTCCTATAGTGCTTCACTCAATAAGTCAACCTATCTTCATCCATGCAGGCATTCTAATTCTTAACAAGACACATTCCACTAAGCCGTGCAAGACTTTCATAGTGTTTTATAGCAACCCATACCCAAATCACCTGACCAAGCCTGAACTGACTCCACGGGAGAACTTAAACCATAAATACTTGTCATAAATCCATCATATATATGGCCAGGGAATGCAACCTTTTTAAGCTAGAATTCGCATTTCTTGAGTTTCACATACATTTGTGCTTCTCTCAAACTCCTCGACACAAGACAAAGATGTTCCTCATGCTCCGCTTCATCCTTGGAATGCACTAATATACTGTCAAAGAATACAACTACGAAGCAATTGAGATAAGGATTGAAAACCCAAATCATCAAGTCCATAAAGGCAGCCAGTGCATTAGTCAATCCAAATGGCATTAGTATGAACTCATAATGACCATACCTTGACTTGAATGCCATCTTTGTGATGTTTGCCTTCTTAATCCACAGAAAATGGTAACCTGGCTGAAGATTAATATTAAAAAATACCTGTGCTCTACACAATTGACCAAAAAGTCAAAACTCCTTAGGAGTGGATACTTGTTTTTGATCGTCACCTTGTTAAACTCATAGTAGCAATTGCATAACCTCATGGACCCGTCCTTTCACTTAACAAATAGGACCAGTGCTCCATAATGAAATATTCGGCCAAATAAACCCCAAAATCAAGCAACTCCTGTAGCCAAGCCTTTACCCTTTCAACTCAATCGGTGCCATTCGATAGGGAGCCTTAGAGATAGGTGCTGCCCATGGAACTAGCTCTATATAAAATCAACCTCATGCTCTGGTAGCTCCTCAAGAAAAACGCCAGCAAAGTCCTGCACTACCAGACCATTTTCCAACTTGGAATTTTTTACTTCTTAAACTGTTACGAAAGATAGAAAGCCTCGCTACCTATTCTACAAAAAAAAATGTCAAGTGCGTGATGCTGAAACCACAGGAAAAATAACCTTGCCACCAATGTCTCAGAACCCAAATGATGAACGATTGGGTAATAACAAAGCGAACAACCCTCCCATTACAGTTAATACTATCATGATAAGTAGCAAACTTGTTCATGCTAAGAATGGAATCAAATTCTAACATATCAAGTGTGATTAGGTCCACCAGTGACAATAATCTCCCACTTGAGCCACACAATTAACATAAACCCCATCAATATAAACAATGTAATGGCCTCGAAACAGCCTAAGTGCGACACAAAACACATTTACAAAGGAATGTGCCGTACTCGAATCAAATAAAACATGTGCCAGGGAATCAGAATATGGATAAAAACTTGCACCACAAAAGAGGAGTCTCAAGCCTCCGGCTTGGTCCCAGCATATACCCGTCCGAGAACTTTATTTCACTGCTGTCCTGACTAGCCTGTGGTGCCACGGTTCAATGCTCAACAATCTTTAGCAAGATCACCCAGCTCACCACAATTGTACATCAAAGTAACTCCTACAGACCAGTTGATGGCGCTCAAGGGGTAGCAGTCGAAAAAGTAACTAGCTTCTGCACTGTCAACTTTTAATCCCGCATGATATGACCAAACTTCTTACACATAAAGCACTACCACATCACTCTTTATCCACCCGTCTTTCAATGTTTGTCAGAAACATCCAACTGCGATCAGCTTTGGTGTTTGTCATTAGCCAAACCACCTCCAATTTAAACCATATTGGCTGGCTGAATCTCTCCCGACCTGGTCATAGCCTGCTCAATCGTCATGGCACGTTTAAGTAATGCACCATACTCAGTCACATCGAAGGTAATCAATTTAATCTGGATCACGTCCACTATTCCCTCATGAAAATGACTCACCTTTCACTCATTTGATTCGAGGTAAGGAGCAAAACATGACAAAGCTAAGAACCACACCTCATACTATGCCAAGATCATGTCTCTCTATACCAATATCAAAAACTCAACTAGTTGCTCATACACACAAAAGGAAGAGTTTATCAAAGAAGAATGCCTTCCGCTGTCATCCTAGGCTCTCACTTAAGCATTTTCTACCAGTGATCAGCTTCTCCAACAAAGCGCTGAATCGCCAAACGAACCTTATCCATCGTCCCACATCAAATCACCTCAAATGTCCTCTAGTTGAGCCATCCATGCCTCGATAAGCATGAGATCTGTTAGACCTGCAAACTCAATGACTTACTGATCCATTAAGTTCCTCAGTAGATGGCACTTGACATCCTGCACACAAGGATGCTCCCCTGTAGACAGTGTCATCACTGCTAGATGTCCTACGGATTGAGCACTAATAGCATGATTAACCAAGAGTATCATCTAGCAAAGTGCTCCTCAACTCAGCCATCTCCCCGATATTATTGCTCAAAGCAGCACCAATGGATCCACCAACATTGGCACAATGTTATTCTAACATCCTACAAAACCACACAAGGGCTTAGAATCTTGCCTATTCTAAATCCTCCACCGACTCACAACTTCTAAGCCGAGAATATCTCCAAAATATCCTTAGTCATCAATGACAAAGTGAATCCTTATAGTCCTCAAATATTTAAGATTCCTAAATCCTTTAGGGTTTTCATAGAACCTTGTTTCTCTGATACCATAAATGTAACGACCGAACCTGAATTACCTGACATAACCCGAACCGACCACACAAAAAACTCAAACAATAAATACTCATCATAAATCCATCACATACAAAAAATCCATCATAATATTAAACTTCTCAAAACAAAAAATTGTATAAATGTCCATATAAAATAAAACTAAAAGGAAAATAGTCCCGATATACTATCCAACATCTATCAAAACAAAAAAAAGACTCCCATCTCTCAATATGAAGCTTCTAGATTCCAAAATCGTCTCTCTACCTAAAAGCTCCACAACAAAAGAACAATCTCCATAAGCTCTTAAGCAACAGCTATACTCTAGAGTCAATAAAATACAAGGGTGAGCCAAATATCCAATAAATGAAATAATCAACAATATAATAATTTAATAAAACATCTCGGATCAACCATCAACTATCCAATAGTGAACGTCACGTTGCAATTACAACTCAAGAGCTATAAGAACTATCAAGAGGTTTCCATTGAAACGAAACATCTAGAATACAACCACAATTTCACTGAATCACAATATCAATAAAGATATAGGTTCCATTGAACTTAATTCAATAGAAGTACCAACTATATGATATCACAAAATCTACTTAGATCTAATTCTATCATTGTGAACTAAGAATCACAAGCTCGCCACTAAGGGCGAGGTTACATCCACGATGTACTGATACTCGCAAGTTTGACAAGCGACCAACTTTATAATCTCATGATACCTTGTCACCAATTGTGCGCGAGCATCGAACTCAAATTATACGATCAATATTCTCGTTACCCTCTCATAATAAACTCAAAATATGCTATGCTCATATTCCAGCAGTTCAACAGAGAGCCATGCCTAAACAGGAACAGAATACTCTATCTCGATCTATATGTCAAACACAACACACCTCAATATGATGTTCCTCGATATCAGCCAACTATAAGCATATAGTATCGGCCAACTATGCTTATAGGACTATAAGCATCCCTCTATGAATATTAGCCTCAATCCACTGAGAAACGAAAATAGTATCAGCCAACTATAAATCACACTAAGGTTTCTCAAATTCCATATTCCTTAAGACTTTATTGTTTTTATATAATTTTCTTCACTTTAATCATAGATATTAAGAACATATTTATACATCCAAATATCACACAAAGAAAGTTAACAAACGACCACAAGGACACAAGGAAAGGCTCTCTAAATACATTAAAGACGAGAAATGTGGCACCCCAAAGGTCCACCACTCTCCTACTCTCTCAGCATAACTCCAGAATAACCATCTTAGGCCTCACACCTAAGATTTGGATCGAAAACAACATTCCAATCCTCAAGCGTTCCATGAGGTATTGAACACCGGTCACACGCCAAACATATAAATCATAAATTCACTTATGTCATACAAGTGATATATCATGCATCATAATATTCTTCTATCCAAGGCCGAATGTAATCAAATCTACATCATATATTTAAAGGCATAAAGAAGTAGATTTATATCATAGAAATATGAAATTTTCATAATTGGCCATGTACATGCTTGCATTTGAACTTCACTCAAACGCTGGCCAGATAACTATGTAGCGTCTAAAAGCTTTCTCAAACGCTAATAAAATACCACACAGAAAACAATGACAACCGAATCATACAAACATGAAATGACACATAAATCTTCTAATGTTTACTTGTTACATTATTTCATAATTGGAACAACTTAAAGGCAATGAGGATCTCATAGATTTCGATTAACAAGTATAAGGGTTAAATTATTCAAAAACAGTAGAGATTTCACTTGCATGATGCATTCGATTATTAGGAGATGAAAGTATCACTCGCCTCGTGACGCATGAAATAAAAGATCTAGAACACGAACAGCTACCACTGCTACTTAAATAAAATGCGAAGTTACTCACCTAAAAATGGGTCAAATGCAAAGAAGAAGACTGGAATGAAGTATGCTCTTCTTTCTCTCTATATTGCTCTCAAGTAAGATGTAAGACTCCCTAGTGGAAGTAATTAGCACTTATATAGGGAAGGCCACTTAGTGAGAAGGCAATTATGGAAAGAGGAGGCGAGAGGCAAGAACCTTGAACCACAATAAAATCTACTAAAGCCAAATTAATACCATATTAATAATGGACTAAGGAAAAGAGTACAGAGAAGGCTAGCATAATGATAGAACGTGAAAATAATAATTAGACTAGTGTGAAATATTTAAAAGGAGGAGCAGCTGAGGAGAGTGAATTCAACTCAACATAACTCCCAAATAATAATCGATTAAATAAAAGTATAGACTTTTACCAATTTACATGCATTTTTTTTGAAGGGGGGGGGGAACGTAACTCCCAACTTAGTGCATTCACATGATAAAATTCTAGTTTTAAAGATTTTATCTTTACTTCAACTCCTTAATTTATTAATAATCACTTTTTAGATACACTTAAGTACATAATAATGGCATAACTAGTCCTAATTAATATTCTAAGGTGCTAATAACAATTATTGGCTACTGATAGAAGAATTACCAAAATATCCTTAAGAAATTCCCACAAATTTGACATGAACAACCTCTTCATAAAGTTATCCTACACTCAATTGAAATAATTAGCTTTATTGATTATCCTCAACTATGGCCCTTCTGTGTCAATTGTCCAATAAACCCGAATCGAGATACTGGAGTGTTATAGTTCCAACAACTGCTTATAGTGTTCAACTAGCTCCCACTAGCGTTCAACTAACACCCACTTGCGCGACACTTCACTTAGCCAAGAGGCCAGCCCACTAACAAAAAGAAAGGGATCAAAATTTACTAAGGCACTAAGGCATAATCAAGTCTAAAAAACCACTATTTCTTTAATACACCACAACTTGATATCACATTCACACCTAAATATTATTACCTCAAAACTCGAATAGATAAGGATACTTTGCATGAATTTGGTCCTCTCCCTTCCAAGTGGCTTCCTCTAGTGGATAATAATTCATAGAATTTTGACCAACAAAATCACGTTTCAATATAGTACCCGGTCTCTTTGACTCAACACTCTTGGATGTGTAGTGGCTTGTACTTGATGAAATGCAAGCTATTATAAGCATATTTCTGCAGCATGGAGATATAGAAGGCATCATGGACATTAAACAAGGTGGAAGGTAATGCCAATCTGTAAGTAACCTTGCCAATCTTCTCTAACACCTTGAACCTAGGACTCAATTAGCCCTTCCTTCCGAATCTCATAACTTCTTTAGCAGAGGAGACTTCAAAAATCAGCATATCACCAACCCCAAACTTTAAGTTGCCCCTCATCTTATTTGTGTAATTCTTCTGTCTGTTGTGACTACCTGCAACTAATCTTTGACAATTCTTATTGATGCAGCGGCCCACAACAGTGTAACCACTATTATCGATGAAGTAGCCACTAGTTTCAATGAAGCAATGCACTCATGGCCTTCATTACTGAATCCCCCATTGGGGTTTCAAAGAAGACAGTACCAAGGCAACCACGTGACAACATAAATGAGGGAGGCGGACCATCTTCCCTATCTAGTTAAAATTCTAAAGCTGGACAGCTGGTTTCAAGACCCTCTGGCAGCCAGAATTGGCCCCTTCACCTGCATTATGTAGCAGCCCTTCCTCTAAATTCAGTTACTCAGAAAATCAGAAGGCAAAGGGAAAATGTCCTTCTTGCAAGTGAGCCTTGGCCTCTTTGAAGAGTTTGTGATCCCCTCAGTGAGTGAGTCCCTTGACTAATTCCCTTCTAATTTGGTAATTGTCACTTGTTATAGTTTCTCCATCAAAGATTTCAATTTTCCATCTTTTCATTTTGCTACTGCTCTAATTTAGCAGCCATTCATTCACTTACCCCATTTAGAGCTTCATCAAGAATTTTTTTTTTTTTTTTTCTAATCTCTTGGATTAATTCAACCCCATGAGCTTCCTATCACCTACCTCCCCCAAACTCATGGGTGATTGGCACTTCCTCCCATAAAGCCTCTTAAAAGGTGTCATGTTGATGCTAAACTGCAAACTAATGTCACTGGTGAACTTGGGCCAGAGATTAATAAGAATCTCAATTACTGCCCATCTCCATCACTGAAGCACTCAGCATATCCTCAAGGATCTCAATCGCCCTCTCAGCATGCCCATTGATTAGGTGATAAAAGTAGTGCTAAAACTCATACTTATTCCCATCCCTTGATGCAAGATCCTTCAAAACCCTGGCATGAATCTCGAATCTCTATATGAAATGATTGCAACAGGAATCTCATGTAGTCTCACGATATGATCAATGTACAATCTAGTGAGCTGATCCGAAGAATAGTAGAACTCAATATCAATAAAGTGCGCCGATATCATCAATCCATCAACGATCACCAAAATCACATCATGACCTCAGGCTACTTGAGCCAACCACAGCAAATCTATAGTTATGTTCCCACCTGCTAAGGGAATTATGAAATTTGGAAGGCATGCCAAGCGGAGCCCAATATTTTATCAGGTCATTCAGGATACCTGAGAGGATCGGGAAAGTAGCTTACAAACTGACCTTACTTCTGACCTTGTCAATGTGCATAACATCGTCCATCTCTCCATGCGATTAGAATGTGCTTATGATGCTTCTCATGTCATTAAGTACAAGCCATTGCATATCCAAGAGAATTTATCATACGAGGAATGGAACGGATTTGAGTTTTGTGCTGTAGAGACCAAGTGCTATGCTCAAAGGTGATTCGTTTGGGAAAAGCCTTATGAAAGCATCACACCAAGAAGGAAACCATCTAGGAATGAGAGGATCCAATCTAAGAAAAATAAACACACATGGTTGAGACTTGAGGTAACAATTTCTAGGACAAAATTTCTTTTAAAGAGGGGTGAATGTAATATCTTATATCTTAGTCTTTTATTTCGATGCTTTTTCGAACACACTTACTTTTATACCTAATAAGGGTTATGTTTATACTTAGAGACATGCATAATTAGTATTTATTTAACATGTAGATTTAAATGGTATAATATAATAAATTCTCCTAGTAATTGCCAATCAGTGATGTACTAAACAATTGGTCAATTTTTCTAGATTTAATCATACCTTGATGCCTTAGCAAAATTTTGATCTCTTTCCTTCTCCTAGTGGGCCAGCTCATGTGAGTGGGACACGAGGAGTTAGTGGAACATTACTAGGACAGTGGAACACTATGAGGAGTCAGCGAAACACTAAAGAAGCTAGCAAGACTTAGTGGAATGTGTTGTCCAAAACTAGAACGCATGGACTGATGAAAATAGGTTGGCTAAGTGAGGAGAGCACTAAAGAGAATTAGTAAAAACACTAAGAAATCTTGCATTATCTGTGTACCCATGCATGAGGGTAAGAGGAGAGTGTAGTGGCAATTCGAACATTCATGGATGCAAGTTCTCAGGGTGCATGCTTCCAAATAACTGGTTAAATAAGTCATGTTGGAAAAGCCTTTTTAAGCAGTATAAATTGCATCTTATGGAGCAAGGCTCCACCCTTTCATTGAGAACTATGGCCAAAATGAGTCCAACCAAGAATAAACTCACCAGAAGCAGGGATGAGTTCTTTGAAAATCATACCCTTGATGACATACACGTGGTGAGAAAAAGTCAAAACAGTGCCAACTTGGCAAACATGGATCCAATTCCATTGACTCCCACACTAGTACAGGTTAAGGATGAGGCTACATCATTACATGCAGTGAGCAAGTTGAGCATCAAGGTGTTGGTGATGTTGACGTTCTCGATTATGACGGTATTGATGATCAGCATCAGGCTTAAGAAATTTCACCATCCGTTCCACTCTGGAGATCAATCAGAGATCAATAAACTTCTAGACTACTTTCTACTGATGGGTATGTGTTAATGAAGGGGGAAAGCATGAATTTTTTGCAGAAACCATGGAGAATGAACAGAAAGAGTGGAATGATGCCACGCAAGACGAGATTGATATTGCATGAGAACCACACTTTTGAGATGGTAAAGTTTCCTAAAGGCAAGAGACTACTCAAGACCGAGTGCTCGGGTTAATGAATGAACAGGACAAACACAACCATGTTACAAGTCAAGGTTGGTAACGAAACGGTTTAGCCAGAAGAAAGGCATTGATTCAAGCAGACTTTCTCTCCAATTGTGAAGATTCTATCCATGTTGTTCTTGGTTTGGCTGCAAGCTTGGACTAAGGTTGAGCAACTTGATGAACTGCTTTTCTCCATGAGAAGGAGATTTACATGGAACAGCCAGAGGACTTCCAGGTGAAAGACAAGGAAAACTGAATATGTAGGTTGAAGAAGTTTGAGTCAACCATCATGAAGCCAAGCTATCGAAAGACTACTTCTGACCATTATGTGTAGAGACTTTCTAACAATGATTTTATTATTCGTTTGCATTAGGTGGACAATGCTTTGATTGTTGGCAGGAACTTTTCCAGAATCAATCAGTTAAAGAGTGACCTAAGAAATTTTTTTCCATCAAAGAATAGGGGCTGACAAAGCGAATTATTAGTATAAGAATCTCCAGGGACAGAAGCAAGGAAGTTGTGATTGTCTTAAGAGATCTACGTGGAGAAGGTCCTTTAGAAGTTCAGTATAGACAAGGCTAAAGCCATCAATTTTCCTCTAACCAATCACTTAGGTTGAGCACTATTTCATCCTACAACTAAGAAGCCGACATGCAATGAGTTCCATATGGTTCAACATTGGGTAGCTTGATGTATACGATCGTGTGCATGAGGCCAAATATAAATCTCAAAGTCTAAGTTGTTAATCGATATCAATTTCTTTTCAAATAGTAGAGAACATTGAGATGCAATGAAATACATTCACAGGTATCACCAATTTACTTCTAGAGTTTTCTTATGCTTTCAGAGCGACAAATCTGCACTTGTTGGATATACATATGCAGATATGGCAAGTGACAGTGATTCTAGGAAATCCACTTTAAGGAGAGCAGTGGCATGGAGATCAAATTTGTGGAAATGTAATGCACTTCTACCACTAAAACTAAGTTCATCATAGTGACTTATGTAAGGAGTTGCTACAATAAGGAATTTCATTCAGGCAATCGGTTTTGAGCAGGATCAGTATATATTGTTTTGTGACAATCAGTGTATGATTCACATTTGTAAGAACTCTCATTTCCATTACAAATAGATACATACTAATGTTAGGTAACCTTAGGAAATGTTTCTACTTATATTAGGGTTGTTGACAAACGGTCAACAATAAGGAAAGCCTAAAGTATGTCATTCACTTGCTGAAATAGTGGAGCGCCTCCCATAATCACAAGGAGAGATTAGTTGCAATGGGTCACTTCTATGAAAATTATGTGTAGAACATTCTGCCAATTTAAATTTCTCATTTTTATTCTAATTGATATAATTCTTAATTTCTCAATTCATAATGGAGTAAGAATCTTCATTGAGATATTGTAGTGGGTATGTTTGGCCATGGCTAATTACAGTGGAGCTCTATTTGGTTAAAAGAAAAACAGTTTTTTCCCTCTAATTTAAAGGATTTTCTACGTAAAATTATTATCTCTCATAATTGATTTATATTCACTGCAATTTCGTGTTGTATCCTAATTGTGATATTTTACCTCATATAAATTCAAGCAAGATTGAGTGTTTCCCACACCATTAATAAGTATGCTCAAGTGTTATGAAACTGAAAGCCTATCTTATTTACTTAAGAGATTTTAACATACTTGATAGAATAAAACCACATTAAAGAATAGTTGGATATAAGGAATGATTAGTACTTTCCATTTCTAACCCTTCCTATCCCTTCAACATGAAACCAGCCGTGGTGTACAGATGCAAATTAATTCTGCGATATAGTAATGGTCGAAGGTTCCCAACAAAACATCGAAGAACCAAACACTTACCACAAGCAACTCTTCCACCAGCATTCCCAGTACTTTTACTCAGCTCATGTCCCCCTATTAAATGACAAAATTTTAAACACTTCATTACAGTTGAGCCAACAACTACAACAAGAGGTAACTAGTGAAAGAGATCAATTAAAGTGAGTTTGATTAGGGCCCATCATCTTTGGGGTTTTGTTTTTTAAATTTTCTTTTCTCAGACAGCATTTCTTGGGGTGAAATTGGACATGGAAATGATCAAGATGATACAAAGTTTCTGGCAAAAACTTCCCACCGTAAATCACAATAGTTGATTTTGAACTTCAATGCTGAGGAAAGGGAAGAAAAGTGAGAATAACAAACCAAGATCTTACCCCTCCCAAGGTCATCAGGATCAGCATGAACCACAACAGCCCTCCCAACAATAGAATTCGTTCCAGAAAGAGGAATCTGTAATCATCAGATAGGAATTGTGATTAGACAACATTCTAGATACTAACTGAACATTCAGAAACAGAAATATGGTATACTATGGCACCTGCTTATCAGTAATTGTGAAGCTAACTGTACCTAAAACACACAATCAGACATTAGACTTCAAACTGATAAAATTTCTTAAGAAAAAATATGGAATGAAGAATGACAGAAAGATGAAATAAGGGATATCATCAACTAAGCATGCCATAGTTTTGAATCGCGGTGCCGCAGTCACGTTGTCATGGGCGTATGTAATCGAATAGTAAAGGTGTCACAGTGCCAAGGGCATATGCAATCAAATCGTAACAGTGTCACGTGCATACCATTACAGTCACGGCTCCTTCAAATATTAGTACATCACAGCCAATATTGCTCTATGGGCATGGCTTTGACACCACATTTACCAATCACAAAATCTCATAAACAAGCAAAATTCTCTAGAAGACAAAATAGCAACAGGAAAGATATAGTTGCACATATAAAGTCAAAAAAATCTAATGTTTCATTTCCCAGCAACTGACTGAGCCAGGGAAGCACATGAGAGCAGCAAACAGCCAAGACAACTTGATTTGAAGTTTGCAGCAACAATAGTGGGCAAAACCACATACCATCCTCCCCAGCTGTCACATTCCCAAGATCTCCAGCATGACGATTTTCATCCTCAGGAGCACCATGCTCTTTGCCAGCAGGGTTGAAATGTGGTCCTGCAAATACATGGTTAAATATATATATATATATAAAGTCTCTTAAAAAGAACGTACATCCAACTGGCTAAAACTAAATCCTAGGAAACCAGCTTACATCCACACGAGTGAAACTAAAATCAGATTTGCTTACCAGTTGACAGGCAACCATTTGTGGTGTCACCAAGGGCATGAACATGGAAGCCATGAAGACCAGGTTTAAGACCAGAGATATTCCCAGTCACTGTAGTTAGACCTAAACAAGGCAATAAAAAAATTAAGGAATTTTATACTCTTACATGAGTTAAATAATCATAAAGTTTGCTTACCATCAATCTCCTGGGTAAAAAATATGGTGCCACTGACACCTCCTGCACTGCTGAGAACAGCAACAGCCTTAACCATTGTAATTGTGATCTGAAAAGGATAAGAAAATCATGGACAACTTGTTGATTATGTTTTAAGTAAATTAAAGCAAAAAGGCATAGTTACAAGATCCTCAAACTCCAGCATACCACATTCCGAATGTGAATCTAAATGATAAATTCTTATGTAAAAAAGGAATTTGTTTGCATATTGCATATTGGCCCACGCAAATTGAACAGTAAACCCAAAACAGTGCCAAAAACCTTAGCAAAGATTTAGACTTCCAAGAAAGCAACAAAAGTTTCTTCTTATGTACTACAAGTTCCTGTGATTAGTTAGGGAGGTATCATTTTATCTTTCTTGACTATAAAGCAATGTGGTAATGTGATTTTTTCTGATAAAGGCAATAATAAAATTAGCTAATCCCCAAACTCCTGCATAACACGTTCCAAATGTGAATCTCAATCATAAATTCTTATGTAAAAAGACATTTGTCTACATATTGCACATTGGGCCACACAAATCAAGCAATGAACTCAGTAACAATGCCAAAAACCTTAGCAAAGATTTAGACTTTTGAAAAAGCAACAAAAGTTTCTTCCTATGTACTTCAAGTTCCTATGACTAGTTAGGGAGGCATGTCTATATATTTCTTGACTAACAAGCAATGTGATAATGTGGTAATGTGATTTTGATTTTCTAATAAGAAAGGCAATAATAGAATCAGCTAATCCCATAAGTAACTTTGCCAATTCGCCAACAGCTATTATTAAATATCTCTGACAATAAATGTGAAATAAACAAGGGACATCAAGCGTGAGGATACATTTGAATTTTGATAGAATTTTTAAGTTCACACAAAATAGTTGGAAGGTCTTGAACGTCTATGACTGTTATAACTGAAACACTGCAGGACTAGACAAATTTACAAAACCAAATCTACGAGGAAATGAAACAAAAGATGATGTTCCATATTACCACGAAAGAAATGAACCCAAAGCATCTAACCCAAAAAAGTTACACAAAATCACATCTCTCCAAAGTGGCTCTACAGTTTTTCTATGCTATAAATCTAGGTGATTTTCATCATTTTACAGATATGGATCTGTTTGTGCCCATGATGGCTGGACCTGACCTGAATCATTCTCCATGTATGGGTAAGGAAAGTTTAAAGATCGTTTAAGGAGATTTTCGTGGTTAATTGCACACCCTAGTAATGGATCCACTTCAATCGTACATATACATGATGCAATAGAAGGTCAGAGCACGAAAAGGGGGGGGGGGGAAGAGAGAGAAAGAGAGAGATGGAAAATGGGAGAAGGAAAAACCAAAGTGAATATCACACTCTTCAAACATAGAAAATTTCAGAAAATTAAGACCTACGGGGGATCCTTAAGTTGGCTCAAAATGTCCAGGATAACTCAAAAACTTATTAAGTAGGATAGATTATGAAGCAGGAAGAAAAAATGATCACGCATATGATAAGAACAATAAGAAGGGAAGAGATAATCCCACATAATATTGACACAAGAGGACAAACTTTAGAGGAATATTGCCATAAATCAAGCAAAACAGTGAAATGTAGTTCCATTATGGCAACCCCATTACAAGAGCTTTACGATGTTATTTTCGGAAAAAAGAGAATTATAAGAATCACTGCTCGAGATTGATAAGCTCTGGGTTCAGTCACATAAAATGCTTCTCAAGAATCACTCTTGTCCCCTATCAACTTTATAGAACACATTTAGGCAATAGGGCCCAGATTAACTGGAGTACCCATTCAAACTAGCAAATTACATACAAACAAACACACAAACAAACACAACCAGTACAAAATCGAAGCAGGCACTATGAGAAATTTATACAAAGATCTAGCAAATAACGTTACCAGAATATACCCTAGAAATGACAGAACTAAAGCAAGAATTTAAAGGAAAAAATAAGTAACAAATCAAAAAGAAATTGGACGCAGTATTACCTCAGTGCACCCCCGATCTAGCTTTTCCGATCAAAGAAAATGGGAGCATCGGCGTATAGTCTAGCCGGAGGCTCTTTATTGAGAGTACTACCACACAGTGTTGGACACGAGGCACATGAGGAACAATCTCGAATGTCTTTCTGACGGATGCTACGCCGTCGTTTGGTCCCACATTATCCCTGTTTGGCGCACTGCTTATGCAATATAATAAAATAACACAGTAAAAAAATTATCACTTTTATAAAATAAAATAAATTATAAATAAAGTTAAAAATTATTATTTTATTATTTAATTAGTAATTTAAAATAAATAAAATTAAATTAAAAATTAATTTTTTTAATATTTATATAAAATCATAGCAAGATAAATAATTAAAAATTTTATATAAAATAATTTTTTTTTATCCTTACTCAAAAATATTTTAATGTACATCAAAATATTATATAGTATTTTTATAAATTATTCTTAACCGACTGTCATAATGCTATATTAAAACCTAAAAAACATACATAATAAATAAATAATAATATAAAAAATAGGTCAGGTTGAATTGACCAAATTCAAAAATATTAATGAATATCAAATTTTCTATTCGACACTCAAATTAAAAAAATATTTTAAATAATAAATTTAAAAATATTAATATAGCTAGAGAGAGAATTCATTGGGTATGATATGTTGAGCAAGGAGTTTAAGGTGTATCCAAACCATATGATCCTTTAAAAGTTAAGAAAGTTTTATCATTCATACTTGTTTAAACTTATCTAGACTACATATTTGTTATAGGCTTGCTTAGGCCTTAAATTTTGTCTAGTTTAACTCGAGTGGCTGGATGTGGCCAAAGCCAATGAAGCTACTCTAGTGCGGTTATTATAACAATGGTTAAAAACAACATTATTTGGCTGAAGGATCTGAAAGTAGACCTTGAGTGAAATCTGGCGACCAGTGATATTGTCATCCGACTACCAAAGGTGTCATGGAAGACACAAAAAGCCAGGCGATAGCCAATATTAGTGAGTCAAGGGAAATCTTGGGTGCAAGCCTGGTTAGGGATTAAGCAAGTGGATAGGAGCCATCTAGTGGCAACAGCAGGAAAGCACGACTCCAATGAGCTTGAGTCAAGTGGCGGCTGATGTTGACAGACCCCATTTGGTGGTGGCAATATATTCAATCTAGGGTAGCAACGACTTTGGCACTAGCAACAATGGTTGTCAACAGCGGCCTTGTTGTCGATCAGCATCGGTCGGCATGACTGGGCATCTACTTAGCCTCTCCCTCCTCTCTATTGTTTTGGCCGCTCCCCTCCTCCTTTTAGTTCTCCTCCTTTAAATTGATGAGAGCTTTGCTTTCTAATTGGCTGGTAACCCAAGTGAGTAATGCAGATCAGGTATTAGTTGTCACCCTATATACAATCATAGCTATATACAGGACACTTGATGCCCCATATGACCTAGCGCTGAGTGCATAGGCAAGAATTACCAATCTGAACTCACCCTTAGTCTTTATTTATTCATTTGGGTCATTAATTTTTCTTATCTGGATTATTTTATTTTTTCTTATTTAAGTCTTCTATTTTTTTTTTTTTTCATTTGGATCACCTATCATAGGTTCATTTTACTAAGACTTAACAAATCTCACCTGTCATTGGTCTGCCATTGGATTGTCAAGGATCCATAGTGAATTCTTGTGTGAAATGGGTATTAGAAATAGCAAGCACTACATGTTAATCATGCTAGGAGTAATTAGTTATTATTATATAGTATTATTTAATTATTGTTAAAAAAAATTTATATTTATTATATTTGTTTGTATGATAAAACTCTTAAATTTGGATAGTACAAATACAAAATCACCATGATAGGATATTACTTTTAGAGTTTAGTTATTTGAGAGTTTAAATCTTTAATATTTTCAGTCATAAAATTATTAAAATGATATATTAGTAGACCATTTATATTTGTTCATATTACATAAGCCCACTGAAGGCATGACTATCATGGTCATTTGTATAGTCAATATTATAATAAATGTGTGTGTGCTCCTTGGAAAATAATTTAAGTAAATTGGCTCAAATTAAGGACTCGTGTGTGGTCCTTAAATTTGAGACATTTTTTAGCAAAAGAGGGATGTCTTGTACCATTTGTTGAATCATTAATTCAGAATCATTGGCCAAGGAGTGAAATGAATTAGAAATAATTTCAATTATATTTGATGAATCATGAATAAGATGAACAAATTAAATAGGAGCTGATATTTTCTTATATCTTAAATTCAATTGAGATACAAAATGATGATTAGATTAAATTTATAATGTAGCTTTCTTGGAAAGATTTAATAAAAGAAATTATTATTTATTTAGATGATTAATATATTATTAGATATCATTCATAATTTTTAAAATCTCTTACTTAATAATGATGAATAATTAATTTAATAATAGTTAAAAGAGTTTAATTAATTTATGACTAAAAGTATTTTTTAGTTATTTGAATAAGATTTGATATTTTTTATTGACTTTAATGGTCATATAATTTTTAGTATCACAGCTATTATTACTTAGGAAATTTTATTTCTTAAAATACGAGCTATATTAGAAGGTGCAAGTGAGACATACTTGACCCTTCTATTACCGCCATCATCATCTCCTGAATAGAGACTAAAGAGCCCTTTGACAAGCCATTTGAACTTTATATAATAGATGCATGGGGAGCCTAACAGGCTCTCCTTAATTTTACTTATAGGAGTTCGTCGTGGTTAAATATTTGAGAGCTTCAACAGAGAAAAGAGAATAAAGAGGGGGCATTTGTAGTATTGAAATGTCTTTTTTCCTTTTTATTCTTAGTGTTAGAATAATTGTTTAAATGAATAATTATATATTAATTTTTTTCATGATTTTATAAAAACTACTTAGTTCAAAAGGTAACAAAAATAGGAGGAGGAGGAAGAACATTCAATGTCTAAGAGAGGAACTATTAATAGAATTGGCTTGAAGGTATTTTGGTCTCCAACAAATCAACTCAACCTCGATGCTTTGGTCAAAAAGCACTAATGGCATATAAAAAGGTTAAGAGTCCACTCTCCAAAATTTTCATCTTCCTTATAAATTATAAAGTCTAGTCTTCTACACTTTGATACGTTTTTTGTTTCTCTAACTTGATTGTTAGATCAAACAGATTTAATTTTATTACCAGAGAATAACCCAAGAAGTGAGTTTCAATTTTATTGAGGATTTTGTTTTGATTTGTGATATGTAAACTCTCTCAAATTAAACTCAAATCCAAGATATACATCTACATGAATAAATTATGTTGGTTTGTATTGATTTGTTGCTTGTAAACATTTGATTAGCACTTTTTATTCATTTCTAATTATTGATAATTGCTGAAATAATGTGTATCTTTAGTGGTAAAAATGATGGAACGTAATATCTCATATCTCTATCCAAATTATTTTAATATTAATTATAATTTTAGGTAATTTAAACGTTATAAAAATTAATTAAATATTAAAAATATTTTGATGATATTTAAATCAGTTAAACCAGCGCCCAATGTACGCCTATATTGTCACCCGATTATCGATTTGGATTATAAAATAAAAATAAATAAAAAAATATATAAATAATAATAATAATAATAATAATAATAATAATAACAACAATAACAAAAATAAAAAGAATTAGAGGTAGTAGATTGGGGAGAGAGAAATTGAGGGAAAAAGAAAATACGGGAGAAGAGGAGAGAGAGGAGACCAGCGCGGGGATGCCATCACCGCCATCGTTGGAGGAGCCGATGCCGGAAATGAAAGCTGATGAAGCTCTCTCCGCGATGTTACCCTCCATTTTGAGTGTCGATGCGAGTAGAGGAAGAAATCGCGAATCGAAACAAATGGTCACCGCCGTCACCGAAGAAAATGGATGAATCGAGGTAAGTAAATCATTCCATTGTTCTTGTGGATGCTGATTTTGGGGTTGTATGTATCGATTTTGGAAGAAATTTGTTGAATTGTGGGAAAATGGGCTGAGGCACGGTGGAGTCGTTCATGCCATAGCCACTGCCGACGAAGGCAAAACGTGAAGAGAGAGAAAGGGGCACACGTGAAGCAAGAGACAGAAGCCCCGATTTGGGTACCTCATAGTATTTTTTTGGTAAATATGCTTGGAATAAAGTCAAAATAAATATCTGTAACCCCTTTTCTTGGTCTGATTTAATATACGATATATTTTGGATACTATTTAAATTTTTTACTAACATATATTATTTTTATATACCAAATTTATTTATCCTGGACATGCATGTATGGCTCATGGCTAATTTGGGATTTTTGTACGGATTTTATGATTTTGAATGGTTTAATTTTTTTTAAAGTCCTAAATAATTTATCGGATACTGTATATTTTTGTATCAGATGTGTATACGAAATGTGTATGAAATTTATATAGACCATACATTTTTACATATATGTATCGGGTTGTGATCACTATATTTGGATTTGTTATTGAATATTCTGTCTATCTCCAGATAGAAAGATATTTGTTATTTAAAAATTTCTTTTCACCAGTAGGAAAGGTTTGAAATAGTGATCATTCTCATTTGGTTGATTTTATTTGACCTTATAATATATTTGAATATCCTAATATATCTGATAAGTTTAAAAATTATATCCAAAGTCACGAGTGACAAAATATTGTGAGCAACATTACCAATAGGAGACAAAGTATATGGGTAGCCAAGTATGCTGGCCTAATCTGTATTTAATATGGTATAAGGTTACCGAAAGTATATGTAATCCTTCTTCAAGTTAGTTTTTAAATAATCAAAACTCAAATTTGATACAAGATTTGTATTTTTTCATAAATTTGTATTGAACTTTGATTTGGATTCGAATTTGAGATTCGTTAATTTTGTCCACAGATGAGCCTTACTATATCTCGTATAAATAATTTTGACTACATATTTTGATTCAAACCTTTGGACTATCTGTTACGACGCTATTTTAACTTCTATGCACGCTATTGAATCATCTGATTATCGGATTCTACTCTAAATTATGAGCAAATTGTGTCACATCTCACAATCTTATATTCATTTTAATCATAGGGAACGTATATTTACCTTAATAATTTATAAATTATAACAAATTATAATACATAGGATCCAAAATAATATCAATAATTAATGGCTCTAACATTCATTCAACAATAATGTGAATGCAATTTGTGATAAGGAAAGATGCCAATTAACATTCCAATATTCAACTTATAAGAATTATACCAAAACTTACAATATAATCACAAGAAAATCACAAATATATTTCTAAATTATCAATACTAAAATTTACATTTCGGGGATACTTATAAATTTATAAGTTCTTATATCATCATTTAAACTAAACTAGTTATTTCATTATTGATTACCACATACTTAACCGGTTCGATTCGGTTCTATTTTAATTTTTTTAACCGGTTTATTTACAGAATAGGTTCATGGAACAGTTTACCCCTTTTTATGAAATTCTTCTTATTTTATCATGTGAACCGATTTATTATATATCAAAAATGATTTAGCCGGTTCACTTAAATAAAAATGCGTGTTTTAACAGGTCCACTCATTCCATCCAAGAACCAAGAGTTGAACTGGTTTGCTGAAACCGATTCTTAACCTTATTTCAACAGCCGGTTCACCCCATAATTAACCGGTCAAGTTGATATTTGGTCGGTTTACTATCTTAACATGCCATATATGAATGGTTCATCCATAAATTTTTAGCCAATTTAGCCTATTATAACTAAATTGCCAAAACTGTGCAGCAACCGGTTCAGTTGCAGCTCACGGTTTTGGTACCAATTTATGTGTCAAATTAAGATATTTTTAGAAATAGTTTTACATGGTGGTAGACCAACCTTAGTACTAAATAATATGACTGGGTTAGCTGCTAATTCAACCGGTTCATGGCCGGTTCAGCCTATCAAATAGATTGCCAGATTCAACATCCACATGGACACAGGGTTCTGCTGCTCATTTGGGGATCCGGCTCAATGTTTCATTCAATTCATTTTCATGAACCAATTTTACAAAATCTTAATAATTGTTTTAACTAGTTGGTAACCAATTTTGAGCCGAATTGATAGTCAGATGGAGGCCATTTCGACCTAATTTCCCCAAACTACCAGTTTTAGCATAATTACTAACGTTAGTCCAATTATTAATGTGAAGCTCGATTCAGTAGTTAATTCACCATGAAAAATTATTTTTCATACATTTTCAGAATCGTCACAAAATTTTGGACTGGCCCATATAAATTTTCTATTTTTATTCTAACTCTGTTCAAAGTTATGCATTGACCTTTCATACACAACTCTGTTTCTGATCGATTTAATGACGCTTCCTTTTCTTTGAACTGGACTGGTCAGATTTTGTAAGATAAATTTACGCAAATTTTATAACATATTACGGTTTATTGAAATATCTTATATAATTTTTGTAAGGTTTAAATCGGTCTAAAAATTGATGAAAATAGCAGCCAAAATTAACACCAGTAGCTGTTCTGTTTTCATCAAATTGAATCTGCTAGTCTATTTTATTTTCATCAAATCGGCCGATTTTATGAAGAATATTTTTTTTCACAAAAATATGGTGATTTAACTAAAATCTTAAAGTATATTCAATAAAAAATTCATGACATGAATTGACCAAATAAAGTATGTAAAAATTCATATATCAGTATAGTGCAACAGAGTTCAATAACAGAATCTCATTTTGACATGTCGTTGAACTTTATTCATTCTAATATGAATTCGGTAAAAATTTTAAATATTAGACTAATAATATTTCAAGATAAGATCAAAATTTAACAAAAAATCAAAGTGGGAGAGGAGTTCTTGCCTAATTTAATGTAGAATAATTTTTAAAAATTTCTACACCAAACTGCCTGCCCTCCTCTTAGTTTAACTTTCCTCTCTCGTTTGCCATCTCTTTTCTCCCTTTTCTCTCTCTATTTTTTCCTTTTTCTTTTGGTGGAATTTTAGACTTATTTGCCTTCTATATTGATAACTCATTGGTAAAATTTTTGGAGTTATCATATGCCCTAATAAGTGATAATTCATTGGTTATTCAAGGATGACTCACCCTTTGTATGGGAGTGAGTTGTTGGCTTCTTTATAAGCCACTTTTTGGAACCCTATTAGTGATTATTTTGATACTTATTAAGCCTCCTAGAGTGTCAAGTGTTTCAATAATTTTTCAAATATAATGTTTTCTCTTTTTTCTATTACATGTGCACGTGTGTGTGTGTGTGTGTGTGTGTGTGTGTGTGTGAGAAAGGGGTGAGTCGTGGCTCCTCCTTCTCCTTCATTTCTTTCTTTTTCTTCCAAATTTTTATTAAATTTTAGATCATAAGGAGATGACATGTATCCCTTAGATTCAATTAAAATTCAATTATTAATGGTAAATTAAAATTAACATAATTTATTATGGTATTAGTTAGCCCATTATTTATACTTTTTAAGTATATAAAATTTTATTTAGCTACTTTTGAATCCCTCTAAATATTAATTTTGATCATAAATTTTAGTTAGGTTATTGTTCAAAAATTTTGGCAGCTTTTGGGCTGATTTCGAATTAGCTGAAATACTAATTTAATCAACCAAAACTTGTTCGGTTACAAACCGAGTCTAACAATTTAATTTTTATTTGATTTGAGTTATATTTAATCAATCGGGTCAAATTTAGTTGTTAATCGGATGTAAATTCGGTGATCGGATTATCTTGCCATCAACCGAAATTAATTTGATTATTAATCAATTGAAAATTTATTAACCAAATTATTTCCGTATCATTGGTTCTATCTTTTATTAACCGAAATTGAAGTCGATTTTATCAAATAAATTTTTATCGTATTTTAGGGTGAGTTCCTAGTTTCTGAGTTTTTATCGTTCATTGATCTTAATTTTCTACAAATTAATTTTAGTTTATCGAATTATGAGTTATGAAATCTTGATCCTTACAGATTGGCATTGAATTTGGATTTGGATTAGACTTTGGAATTTATTATTTGCCTATTGGAATCAGTTCAAATCACTTCTATTTGTATATTATGTATACACATCCCCCTGAAGATTGTTTTCTGATTTGGACATTTGTTTTGAATTGAACATTTTAATTTTAGTACAATACTCCATTTAATTTTGGATCTTAGATTTTTATTGGGTTTATTCTATCGGTGATGTGGATTTATTTTATCATTTGAGCAAATATTTATCCATTTGACCATCCCTCTGATTTATTAGACTCATTTTATTTAAATATAGTATTTGCTGAGTATTAGACTCATATTTTCTATTTTGTCCCTATAGAATAGAGGACTGAGCTATATTGTAGGAGCTGGATCGAATTTTGGCATAGCATTCTTTATGTTTTATATTTATTTTGAGCTATATTGGTAAGTTTTATATTTATTTAAATAAATGGTATTAGTCGTATTTGATTTATGGATGGATTCTACTGGATTATCTTTGACGGTTGGAGTCGGCCTTATGTTGGCTTTTGTATTGCTATTGAGATTTTTGGGGTGAATTGCTTTATGTAAATATATTGCTGTTATTATTTGGTCATTTTCTTATTACTGTTGGGTACAGGTCATGATTATATTGTCTGGACAGTTGTCTAATGAGGTCTTATGTGGGTCGTTTTGGGTCCCATTTATGTATTACTGTGTCATACCCGAATTTTGAGAGTCACACTTGAATTTTGGATTTAGTATTATTTATTAAATTTATTTAAAATTTAAAATTTTAAGAATTATGGCTAATTAATTAATTGATCTGTTTGGATCGGGTTTGTGACATGGAACCAAGTAAAAGAAAAAGTAGGATTAACCAAACTAAGTCTAACAACTACATAGCATTAGGCATGTTGGATAGAATGAAAATAACAAATAATAGATAAAAAATAGTTTCATAACTAAGTCCAACAATAAAAGTATTTATTATGTTCTAACTTTACATTTGGTTTACTAGAGCAAATCAAACATCATTTCCATTTTCTTCACTTTGGTAATAGACTTAACAAAGAACCAATTTGTGATGAAGATTACATAAATTCTATCACTCTATAACTTTATTATGGAAATGAGAATTGATTGTCAAAAAAATGACGACGACATTCTTACAATGTTTAAGGAACATAAGCAAGAGACGTCCATGTTATATGGAGAAAGATACAATTATTGAACCTATGACGATACATATACTAGAAGAAGGTGATCACCCACAACTAGGTATTTCAATATTTTATTTGTAACATGCTAAATTATGAGATTATATGATGTTTGGATGACAAACTTTGTAATGCTTGGTTTCCATCCGATTTAATTTGGTATCATTAGTATATTTTGAGTATATTAAAATAAATTATATAATATGAATTTGAATGATATTTGGAATAAGGAAGCAGTTTTGACGCCTAAAGTATACTCAACGCGCGCTCGTGCACATTTGATAGACTGGGCATGTCCAAAGAGTGCTTGAGGCGGTGTTCGAACGCTAACTTCAGTGTATCCGTACTTGAGGGGCGCCCGAGGCAGCACTTGTGTACACATGGGGTTTGGCATAGCACCTAATGGGTGCCTCAGCGGTGCTCGTATGCTGATTTGATTATATAAGAGGCAGTGCGCTCTATTTCGGTCATTTTGTGTGAGAATAAAAGAAAGGAGAAATAAAGAGAAGGAGAAAGAAAATAAACGACGGTGAGGAGAGGTATTTCAAGGCATTCTTTTGCCATATGTATTTGATTGAATGTTAAGGCAAATATCCTTACATTCTATTCTTAATCTGATTTCGTTTTCGTTTAGTTTTACCTATATTTGTTGAATTTAATGTACATGCATATTGTTTTACTTACCTAATTTGACTCCATCGTGCATGTATATTGAGATGTTATGTTTATATATACAAATATTTGTAAAGAAAAAGTCATGCAAATATACATATAGGACTTGCATGTGGTATCTATGCAATGTATTTCAGGTCGAGCTCTATCTTTGTATATTTGATTCGACATATGATCTTTCCTGAGTAAAAAGTTTTATATTTAACCTTTTTGAGTAAAAATTTTGACTGTTTTTATCAAATAAAAAAAGTTTTAGACTTATAATATAGAGACTCTCTCTAATTTATATTTTTGTGAGAACCATTATAAGAAATCGAATGAAACTAATATATTTGAACGTCCTAATATATTTAGATAGACTTAATAATTGTACCTATCATCCACGAGTAATAAAAAAAGGTGGCATTTGTCTTTGTTTATAGGAGAGAATATATAGTCAGCCCGTCTACGGATCTAAATAGTAGTTTGTGGTTTAAGATTACCGGGATTCTATATAATCCTTCTTCAAAATCAATTTTTTAGTTTTTGGTTCATCGATTTATATATGTTTCGTATTTTTGATATATTTTACTTGCATTTGATTTTGGATACTCAACATTTGATTTGAGATTCGCTGACTGGTCGACGTTGAACTTGGATATCGGATTTTGTTGGTATCGTACATTTGGATCACGTGGCTTTGCTTTGGATCATGAAATTTGCATACAAGACCATATTTAGACATTTTGTTGGTTTGCCACACTCAATACTTGGATCTTGACTTTCTTGAATTTTATATCAATTTATTTCTTCGCTGTGATTGTAGATGCATTATTTGTTATATATTATATATCGATACTTGTTGAACATTCAGCTTACGCTTTCATATTTCTTATCCCTTCAAATTAGAGGGCTACAAGTGTCTTGTAAGAAGATCAGACGTAGGTTTGATTGAAGTCTCGTTTATATTAGGAAAGTATCTACCTTGTATTCGAATTGTATTCGCCTTACTCGTATTTTTGGTATCGTTGGCTGGTGGATGGAATAATGATTTGTGTAAAGTCAAGCGCGACTTTATATAAGAGGTGGTGTTCCAACATGCGTCAAGCGTGCGCCCACTAAAATCGATGCATGAGCACCCTCTCGGGCGCGTCTCGAGCGGCCTTATTCTGGAATTGGCGCCCATGAGTACAACAGGCACCTATCGCGCGCTACTTTGTTGACCTTCGATCAATCCTCAGTTGACCATCGCATGAAAATCATGTGACCCATTAAACATTTTTTGCCGCTTGAATGACCTACAATTGATCTTTGGTCAACTCACATACGACTATTGTGCAACATTCTGATAATTATCCATTTATTGTGGTACCCTCTAAAAAGTGATCAAAATCTAACAAATTAAAGTTAGTAGATTTGTATATAATTCGCCCCAGAAGCAAATTCTCGATGAATTTGCTCTAGCAAATTTGTCACAACAGTAGATTCAAACACTGCTACTATAACAGTTTTTCCATTATAAAGAGGTTGTCCACGATTATACGTGATTAATGTGTTTCTTTTAGTATGTATTGGGGCATCCAGATTGGTTACTACAAATAAATGTATGCATGGATTTATACCTGTTGTTGATGTTGATCTTACATGAAAACATATTGAGATAATTGATTAAGGTATATGCAAAATTACTTAACTAATTAAAGGTCGTTGTTACACAAAATTATCAAAGAATGCAAGTCAATGGATAAAGCTTATGGGAAATGCCCAAATATATTACACAAGGAGATTGGGAGTTTTTTTTTTTCCCCCGTATCATTCAAAGTATATTATTAAATATATCTTTTTATTATTTGCTTTGAAATATAAAGATAATCATTTTACTGTTACCACAAACTATTATAATTTATTTTGTATTCTATATAGGCAATCAGTAATGAAAACTTCAAAAATCAGTTTAAGTCAGGTTTATTGATATCTCACCGTATCAGTAGCTAGCCTCATAGAGAAAGAATTTATAAATTGGTAATATATGATAAATTGAGTTATTTGGATTATTTGATATATTAAGTTATTTTTTAAATCATGTTTTATTCTAAAGGAAGGCAAAGATGATAGCATACAAGATGTTAAATTAAAAAAAAAAAAAAAAAATCAAAGACAGAAGCTACAGAAAAATAATGTGATAAATCTGAAAGGTAGTAAAAGTATGACTTGTTGGTGAAGAAGCTTAACAAAAATATGTATATTTGTATGATTAAAATACTTGCTTAGTATAGGTTTATATGAATATTTTTAATATTTTTTTAAAATTTTTAATAAAACTGATGCAAATTTAATTTTTTTTTTATATGCAGATATGAGAACTACAATTTTGGAGTAATCATTGGCTGAAAAAGAACTTTAAAATTGTTAAACTCCAGCTTTGGATCTGTATATACATTTGAACTTATTTATATCATATTATTATAATGATCAACTAAATATTATATAGTATATACAACTATCACTTTTATAAGTAAATTTTGAGATTATATGATTATTAGTTTATTGGTTATTTTAGATTTTTTAAATAAAAAATAGAGTATATACATATGTATTATTGTTGGGATATAATGATATGATTTACTCTTATAATTATTGAGATTTAAGGATGAGATAAATATTATTATTAACTGTTTGGATTACTATGGATAATGGTATTTATGATGAATTTTGACAATAAAACAAATGTTGTTATTAAATCATTAGTATAATGTTATCGACAATATCTACTATTTCAATTGTTGAGATTTAACAACAAGACAGCTACAATTTATAAAAAAAATTTGATTACTGAGATTTAATATTTGGGTAAATGCTATTATTAAAAGTTTAATTATTATTAATAATGACATTTACTCTTGTAAATATTCAGATTTAACGACGAGATAAATATTATTGTTAAAAGTTTGGTTATTAGTAATGACTGTATTTATTCTCATAATTTTTCAAATTTTGTGATTGTATCGTCGTTAATATTTTAGTTATTATTAATGATAGTATTTATTTTTACAATCGTTCAAATTTAACGGTAGCATAAATATCATCATTAATAATAATTAGATTTTTAACAATGAAAAATGAGATCTCATTACAAATACTTATAACATTAAAAGAAGTAAGATAAAAATTTTTCGTTGTTAAAATCTATTAGCGGCAAAAATCATATTTTCAATGATCGAAAATTCCGTCATTGAAATTACCATTTTCTTGTAGCGAAGATGTAGCCTGCTGATTTACTTCTCTTTAGTCTTTTAATTGTTGTAGATCAAATACAAGCACGGCACTTTCTATACTAAGGGAAAGTATTCCCCATATCAGAATTACATTAGTACCCCACGATTCCTCAAGCCGCCTGTGGCTGGCCTTCACATTCATACGTGACAACGCAATCCTCATAAACGTAAATAGTGTAATTGTGGAGGGGCCTTGAAAGGAAAACTGGCAATTGACCGATCACATCGCACACACAAGGAGGGTCCAACGCCCTCAACCAGCGGCAGCACTCTTGCTCTTCCACCGTGTGGTGATAATGATGTCTTTGCTCGTGATGCCGTCGGTGGTGATGATGGTGGTGTGAAGGAGAGGAGGAGGGCGGCGTCGACTTATGAGGCTGGAGAGGTGTGTAGGGAATCACCGAACACGCATGGTTCACAAGCGTGAGCTGGGTGACGCAGAGCGGTTGGTAAACCGGCGGAGTTTCTGGTGTTGGCTGGCTGTCTAACTCGGGAACCACCACAAGCAATATGGCCATCAATGGAAGCAACACAGGAATCTTGGTTATCTCCATCTGTGCCTTGACATGCATAGGATAGTGAACGAAGACTCCTTATAACGTGTTTGGTGTACATAATTAAACAGTGGTGCATTCATGTGCATCTTGTTGGCTACCAGCAGCTACATTGTTGGGATCTGTTGTAAAAACAATAATCCATGAACAAGACACTGACTTTTGTATACATATATTGTAGAAGATGACATGCAGAAGGTCAGGTTTTAGATGTTTATAAAGTTTTGTATTCAACATGCGCCAATTAATATATATATAGTTTACATAGTTTATAACAGTAATTTGAGACATTATAGTTAAATTAGCTATCATAAATTTGATTTATATTATTACATATTTGGACTTATGTGCCGTATGATCTTTACTTATTGGATTATATACTTGTAGTTTTGATCAAATACACTAAGTCAGTTATTCAATATATATTTATATATATATATATAAAGGATTTTGCATTCATCTTGTGTGACCAAAGATAGTTAGGTTATCGAATATTTTATTATATTTGGTTACTACTAGGGATAGTTTATGAAACAGATATGCACTATTTTTTTTTATTTACATAAAGAGCAAACGATTAATTTCCACTATTTTGAGACCCTACAGTTACAAGTTGACCTAACCCTTACTTTCTCTTTATTGGCAATGCCCCCATTTTTTAACTTTTTTTAATATTATGTATTGATGGGTGTGCCGGAAATGGGCTTCCCCAAGAAGTCAACAGGAGCCCAAGAAGGACGATCAACGTTTTAACGGCCCAGATGGAAAATAGGCCCAAGAGCTAAAAGGCCCAGGACGGTTAACGTTGGCGTTGACCGTCAGGCGGCTAACGCGCACATAGGTGGACAACTCAAACGTTAACTGTCTGCGCATTGCACGCGGGGCCCAAAAGAGGCTTTTCTACAGTAATGGGCTTAGTCCATTTGAGCCCGTAATCCATCAGGCGGCGAGCAACGGGCCCTCAGGCATTTCCCACGATTCCAGTTGGCACCCAAAAGGGATATTGACAAAATTGGCGCCTTTCGCATGAGGAAGGCGCCAGATTTTCTCAAATCCTTACCAACTAGGGCTCTCCAACGGTAACATGCACAGAAGGAAAGTGACCGGCTTGGAAAGGTTGGCCGCCACAGAAGGAAACTGCCTCGCTTAGTTTGGCAACTGGCATCCGCTCCAAAAGGCAAGTAGCCAAGGATCACAGGGGGAATCGTTCCTTCCAAAGAAGAAAGATCATCCTCTCAGTCATAAGTAAGCCTTCGAATCACCATTCAGGGTATGCTTTCTGTAAGGCAAAACAAGTGCTCTCAGTGAACTACTTTCTCTGCCATTGAAACTCTCAAAATTGCCAACACTTTCTGCTACGCAAACACACACACACTAGCAATTCGAAAATTCCTAAGGCAAATAAGCGAGCCTCTCACGGTCGTTTACCGCATTCCCACCTCCCAGATTCAAGAAGGCATCATCGTCTCTCTTTCATCTGGAAAACGCACTCTATCTCTCTCTTTTCTCAATTTACAGTTTGATTCTTTCGAAGAATGTTTTACTGATTTGAGTGTCAGAGTGTTTTCGGTGGGACAACTTTTCGCCGACACACTGACCTCCTGTTCTATTTAGTGGTGTGCAAGATCCAACTCCAGAAACGGAGCGGGAGCCACGACAAAAGGATCATCCGAATCTGTTCGAAGTTCAGATCCAGAGACGCATCATGTATGGTTATTGTAATGAAATAATATAAAATAAAATAATTATTCTTAACGAATAAAATAATATGTGAATAGAGTTAAAAATTAATATTTTTTATTTGATTAGTTATTTAAAATAGATAAAATTGAATTTTTAGTTAATTTTTTAGTGCTTAGAATATAGAAATGGCAAGAGTAACAGCCAACATATTTGTGTAAAATGATATTTTTAATGTTGCATAAATAAGCAACATTTTAACATATACTAGAAGGTTTGGAGCAGATCTGGTAAAAATCAGATCGATCATCCAATCCAACTGGTCCTAACAATTTAAATTTTTATAGAGTTGATCATTATATACCAATATTATAGGCGGTCATAATAAAAAATTAGTCCAACTTACTGATAAAAATAATTGGTTTGGGCCTATCTGGCCTGAATTATAAATTTTAAAAAATTATTTTAATCTATTATAATTTTGTATAATTGATCATTTTTATGTAAATTTTTAAACAGTATTTTAATCTTTATATTATAATTTTTTAAATATTTTATACTTTTAAATATTTTTATATAATTATGAATTTTATAAAACTATTAAAAAATAAAAAATACCTATCCGGCAACTTGTATTGGCTTAATTTTGAATATAAATTGCCAAAGTGCCATATTTTATATCATAAACTAGTAAGGTTATGTGCAAATCAAGCACAAGACTATTAATAGGTGGCACACGTGTGCCCTATCTTATATGATTTTAGGCACAAAATGTGATGTACCATATTTTTAATTAAAAATTTGATAGAATTTCGGCTGTAATATTATAATATTTCGGATCTCATTTGAATTATTTTAATATTAATTGTGATTTTGGGTATTTTCGAATATGGTGAAAATAAATTAAAATATTGTGAAATTTTCGATGAATGATCGGAAGTGCGGAGTGGCGCCTGAGGTGCGCCTGTGTTATCGCCCGAGTACCGATCGGATTTTAGAATAAAAGAAAAGTAAAATAGAAAATATATATTTATAAGAAAAAAAAGAGAAAAGAATGGGAAAAAGGGAGAATCGGGGAGAGAGAAGCGGGGGAGAAAGGATGGAGGAGAGAGAGAGTGAGGGTCTCGCAGGCAAATGAGGAAGAAAAAGAGGAAAGGAGGAAGTGAAGGGAGAGGAAGAAGAGGTGGCAGTGGCACAGGTGGGCGGCAAAGGTGGGTGCGGGTGGCACAGCAGTGGTTGGTGTGGGCGGTGGCTGATGGTGCTCGGTGAGGCCGTCGCAGATGTTAGCAGCAGCCGATGGAGGCATCGGTGCAGTGGTGGAAGGCGACAGTGATGGTGGCTCGCGGATGACGTCGCGGCTGCCGTTGGCTGAGGCGATGCGACGTGGTGCGAGCCGTGCGCAGGGGATAAGCCGCACGAGAGAGAGAAGGCGACGCCGAGAATGTCTGCGACGGCCACGCAAGGCAACGGTGGTCACCGGTGAGGCGATGCAGTGGTGGAGCGGCGACGGCAGCAGTAGTGCGGGAGGCGCTACGCGCAGAGGAGGAGAGGGCTGTGGCGCGCGGGCGCGTGTGAGGCAGGAGAGAGAAAGGCCTAATTAGTGTTTCGGAATATCCTTTCTTCAGATTTGCGAAGTATAAAGTCGTGGTAAGTATCGTCTAACCCTATTCTTGATCTGATTTAATTTCTGATATATTTTGACTTCTGTTGGAGATTTTACTAATATGTATGCATTTTTATACACATTCAATCTATTCATTATGTACATACATGTATATTTTATCGATTATGCGGTGAATTTATACTGGTATTTATAATTTGGAAGGATTTTTGAATACTCGGATGGTATATATGTATATTTGTATATTTGTATGTTGTGGAACCATGAACCAATACGTGTGTTGGTCTACATGCATCCTACCAGGGGTGACGTCACTACGGAATCATGGCGGTCTGAGATCCGACAGGTCGTTCTATGTGATCCGAGGCATAAGATATTGGTACCGCTCCCAACGGAAAGGTTTAGTCCCAACGGAAACGTATATGATATGGCCACTTCTGCCAGAAGAAAGGTTGAGACGTTTAATAACTGACATTCTCCCATTGTATATTTAAATAAGAACCATCGTAAGGAATTGACGAAAAATTAATATATTCGAACGTCCTAATATATAATTAAAAACTTAACATCATAGTGTTAATTTTTTCCCCCAAAGCCAAAATTTTTTCTAATAATCTTTTGACATCATAAAATATATTTTAGTCCTTTATTGTTACCTCAAGAACCCCAAGAACCTCTTGATGCAACCCAAAACACATTTAGTCAATATGAGTTTCATACCATATTGTCATAGAGTCGAAATGTCTCTGATAATCCATCCTATGCTATGCGGCTCCTACGCATTTTGCAAGAAAGACATCGACACAGAAATCCATGTTAAGATATCTATTTTTTAAACATGTTGTTAATCAAATTTTGGTATGTAGTTTTGTTCAGAATGAAGGATACGTGTAATACTTCAATATTTTATTTCGTATTATTTAGACCCATAACTAATAGATGCTGTTAATTAAGAAAAGTAATGTGTAGATTAAGTCCATTAGAGTTGATGACTTATAATTGAGTTTAGACTAACTTTATGAAAAATCTAGACTTATTGGATGCAAAGTGTTTCCGGAAGATATTTTGGTAATTTTTTGGTAATGAGAAAATTTGATATTTGGTGTTATAATTGCTAGTTAGGAACTTTTATAATTATGATTACTATATTTTAGGATTTGAAAAATTAAAATTATGATAAGTTTAATTGTGTCCTTTAAACTATATTGTGTCGCAGCAAAAATTGAATAGCTTAAAGCAAGCCATACACTGGTGAACAATCAGCCTCCGTATCCTCATTTCCTTCTTCATCAGCTGTCCCAGTTACCCCCTTATCAGCCGCACTACCTTGCATCTCGGTTAGATTGTAGTTAAGTGAATATCGAGGGCATTACACTTACCCCCCCCCTAAAAAAAAAAAAAAAGAATTTTGAGGGCATTAGGAGTAAAATTTGCTAGCAATCCTTTCCTTCTTTAACCTAATAAATTTCTATATAATTGTTGGGGTTTGACAAAAACATATACAACCTAGTATAGCAGAATAAATCTGAATCTCCCGTGGAACGTAAATCACCAAACTCATTAGTATAAGAAAAATAATAATGTATAATATTTTTAATGTAAAATTTTTTTGTTAATCAAAGAAAAAATCATGAGATAAATTCTAAATAAATCATTTATAATAATTGTGTCGATTATAAAAAAAATTTTCTCGAAAATCTCTTCACTACAAATATAAGTGAAGAATAGTTGAAAATCAATACTCTAAACACACAATAACCTATAAAACTAAAAAATAAGAGTAACAAAATAAATATTGGGTCTGGTTACTCCCTTGTGGGTAACCTAACAAATTGGTTTGTCATCGGAGGATTTATGGAAAACAAATCCGAAGAACTGTTTCCGGTTAACGGGATGTTGACTGGAGGAGAACAGTGGATGTCAATGAAAATTGACCGGCGGACAGCCAGCTGAATTCGGTCAACGGGAGGTTGACCGTCTGAGGGTTATAGGAGTGCTGCTGGATGGCGGACGGGTAGCAAGAAGACGGTCAACAAGAAAGGTTGACCGGATGGCTATGGAGAACTGTCAAGTTCTCCGGTAGCAGGTGAAGACGGTCAACAAGAAAGGTTGATCGGATGGCTATTGAGAACGGTCAAGTTCTCCGATAGCAGCTAAAGACGGTCAACAAGAAAGGTTGACCGGATGGCTGTGGAGAACGGTCAAGTTCTCCGGTAGCAGCTGAAGATGGTCAACAAGAAAGGTTGACTGAATGGCTATGGAGAACGGTCAAGTTCTCCGGTAGCAGCTGAAGACGGTCAACAGGAAAGTTAACCGGATGGCACTGAAGACGGTCAATGGGAAGTTGACCGGCTGAGCAATTGGGCCTTAGAGATTGTGGAAAGTGGTAACTGGTAGAGGATAGATGTCTTTTTAGGATTAGTCGACAGGTGGGCAGTTGGGTTGCAGAGCACGCGTCTGCACAGTGCAGAGCATGCGCCGTCTGCAGGGCATGGGCCTGCAGGAAGCTCAAAAATTGGTGAATACGTGGCATCTATTATCTGACAGATGACTAGCTGGGCAGATGGGATTAAGTGGAGCCAGAACGTCTGTATATATGAGCACTAGGAGCTTCTGGAGGTGTGTGTGGTCAAGCCCGGTGAAGTTTTGAAGCAGACCGGTGTAGACCGGTGGTGACGGGCTGGTGTGGGAGACAACACCAGGGGCGCTGTACGCCAGCCGCCGTGTGCGGGGGTGAAACGGCGGGCTACCGTTTTAATATTATATTATAAGTTTACCATTTTAACTCTTTCATACTATAAGTTTAATATTATATTATTGAAATGCGGTTTCAATTACATGAAGATATAGTATTTGATTGATGAAGTGACAATGAACATCCAACCGGCTCCGAACACCTCTTTGTGTGACGAATGTTGAGCTGCTGTGATCCTCCCATATTGATGATTTAGAGGGAGATTTCAGTTGAAGAAGTCTTTGTAATTTATGCTTCCATGTTTTGGTTGTTGTTAATGTCTTCTTGATAAATTAAGAATGCTTTGCCTCTCGGTTTTTGGATTGCAGTGAACCTGAAGCTTGTGGTGCGCGGGCTGATGAAGAGCAGCTTTGGTAGCTACTGTTCTTTTCCTGATTTAGCTAAATGAAGTGGATTTTAGAAAAATGGTAGTTCTATAATTTAAGATTTAATGCATTCAATGCTGTAGTATATTGTTGATGAAGTGAAATAAAAATTTCCTTCGGTTTGGAACAATAGAGAACTGGTAGGTTTCGGTAAAAGCTGTAGAAGTTCTGCATCTTTGATGATTCTTCATGAATCGGTAAGTGTAGAGCATTTCTAATTATGGTAGCTTCACTTGGTTAGAATTTGAAGTATATGTTGTTGTAATGCCTTATCATTTCATTTCAAATGTAGATCATTTGGTTTCTTTGGGCTGGTTATATTAGCATTTGAGTGGCACTAGACCGGCACTCGAGTGTTAGGTGGGTTCAGGAGACGATGGAACTTTGTGAGTTATATTTGATAGTGGTAAAATAAAGTATATTTTATTTGATTATGGCCTTTGAAATGGGATTAATAAACAAGTAAGTTTGGTAATATTTTGTAAGATTTTACAAGTCGAAGTGTGAGGCGATGTATCCGCAGGTGTTTAAAAATCAGAGAATTTGATTGAGTTTCAATCTAAATTTAGATTTAATATTTAGGTGACGTCATTTTTTTAGTAGCATGGTGTGGTGTGTCGTGGTGGGCCTAGTGAAATGTTATAAGTGAATACTTAGTGCATTTGTAGGCATTCCATATTCTTCTTGTGATAATTTATTTTTGTTGTCGGTAATTGCATTCATGGATTTCTTGTTATCTATTACTGAATAATGAAGATTGTACGAAAATAACACAATATTAAGAAATATAGAACTTGCAGAATTATAATTTAGTCTACAATTGTTTGGTCTCTAATTCATGTCTCGGTAGATAATGGTCTATTATTTTATGGTGGGATATTTATAATTTTGTAATTATTATATGGAATGATATTAAGGGATAACATGGCAATAAATATTATGTTTGACATGTAATTATAAATCTTATACCTATGTGGGTAAGGAGGATTTGAGTATTATAAATCCTATACCCTGTGTGGGCAGAGAGAGGTCAGCTTGTCGTTAAGACTGTGGAGAGGGCCATAGATTGTGGCTCGGATGTTGACATGGATTCGTTGATCTCTTGTCCTTCTTCTTGGTTCTGATCCTAAAGGAATCTAGTGAAATAATACGCCGACCCCATTCCAAAAGCAAATAGTGATTAATAATAATTAAATTAAATTAAAAAAAATTATCCTTAAAAGAATAAAATCCCAGTGTAATTACTAAAAACTGGTTTAGACCTGACAAATTTAAATAATTAATGACATAATAACAATAACGCTCGATAGCAAACACAAGACCAATTTGAATTATTTTATCCGGTCATTGAAACAATGAAAATAAACCTACTTAACTCAACTTGTGAATAAAAAGTGAAAACCCGAAATTATGCAATCACAATATCAAAACTTGAACAAAATTTGGATAACATAATAGTCCCAACTTAAATAGACTGAAATGATTAGATATATTACAAATCTCTAACATAAATTCTCATATACAATTCCAAATACAAATCTAATACAATATAATATAAATAAAATCTTTCAATATTTCTCATTCAAGCTTTCTGTAAGTAATCCATAACCTTCTAAGTTAATAGGGTTAGAAATAATACAAATCATGAATATAAAGCTTAATAAGTATTAATGTGTGCAATGATAAAATATATCCAATAAAGTAGAATGAACGCAACCAATAAAACATGTGTGACATCCAATGTATTTGAACATCGATTATCTAAAGTCCAAATAATGATTTCTTATACAAAATTTATAATTCATATATGAATATTAAAAATAGTTTAACGTATGAAATCATCAAAAAGCCCCAAAGTTCAAAATTCAAATCTAAAATTGAATAAATTCAAATTTCGATCAAAGTTTACAAATTCCAAAATTAAATATATCAATGTTAAATAACATGTAGGTAAAAATTATGAAAATTCAAAATGTGCTAAAATTTGAGAATTATGAGTCAAAAGACTCATTTTAAAAAAGGATTATATATACTATCGATAATTTTAGACCAAATATCTACCATTTACACCTATAGGTGGGCCGTCTATATAGTATTTTTTATAGATTGGGTCAAGTATCATTTTTTTATCACTCATTGAGATAAATGCATTTCTCATATCAATTGATATATATTAAAATATTTAAATATATTATTTTATTTAATGTCTTTAAATGGTTCTCAAATATTCTAAATCGAGAAACTATATAATAAAAAACTCAAAACTTTTCCTTTATGTAGGAAAACTATAAAACTTCCATTCTATAGGAAGTACAAGATACAAAATATAAAACTTTTATCCTATAAAAAAGTATAAATATTGAATCAAATAACAAAATAAAGTTCGATGCGAAATACATATATAGACTATCACTTATAAGGCCCAAATGTATAAGTTTATATTTTTTTTTTTACAAATATTTTTATATATATACATATTATTTCAAAATTATTTACCTATTTAGTGAACAATGAATAAATTTTCAAATCTTCTAATTAAACTAAATAAACTGTTACAATTTACATATATATAATAATATTTAACATATGAAAACTAAATGGTCACATGCATATATATCAAATAAGAAATGTAAATAAAAATTAAAAAATTTACAAATAAATCAAGGAACATGGGTAGAATACTTGCCTTAACCTTCTGAGGTGATTAATCTAATAAGACAAAGCTCTAAAATATTCTTCCTTCACTTTCAATCTCTTTTTTTATTGCCTTTCTCTCCCTCTCATCTCTTTTCCTACAAAAATGGCTAAAAATAATGTGTGCAGGCCTTAGATAATCAAATTGATGTATGAGCATCAGACAAGTGTATATCAGGCACTACTACAATCCTTAGGTGAGCACAAGTGCAGCATCAGACACTACTCAAGCGTCAATGTTTAGTCCAAACCGTGTATAAGTGTTGGATAAGTGCACATCAACCGTCACTCAATTTGCCAAAAAATACACATGAGCGTCATAAAGGTGTGTATTAGGTGTTTGTGACTTCTATCTAAAATACCTATAAGCACAACTTAGGTGATTATCAAGCACTAAGCCTAACTTTCTACATCCGATTTTTCTTTGAAATTTCATTATATAATTATTTTTAAATTAATCCAAACTATTTTTTAATCACATCATTATTTATAAATAGAAACCAAGTATTATAACTCTTCCCCTCCTTATAAAGCTTCGTTATAGCCTTTAATATTTTTAAGAGATTGTTGTTAGGGATTGCACCTTTTATTTTATGATGATTTATAATGGTCTTTGTTGTTTTACCTCATTATTTATGAGGATTATTAATGAGCATACTAGAGTCTATATGGTGATGATGAGATATTTTTGGAGATAGCGTGATGATTCATGTCTTTAGTCTCGGTTGTGTTCTAGTCACCACACAATCCCTGTGATGGCTTTAGATGCGGAGAGTTGAATTTTTTAAAAGGGAAAGGGAATTAAAAAAATAATAAGAAAATAATCAGTATTTAATTTGATGGATCCTCTAAAAGATTTTACTTTTAGTGAAAAAAAAATTAAGAAATAAATGTAAAAACTTTTAGAGTGTGAGTTGGAGAAGTCCAAATCTTTTACCATTACCAATAACACCACCAAGTTGGATCATACGCTAAATATAGGTAAAATTGTCAGGAATATCAAAATTTGGACATTACAGTCAATTCTTTTTAAGTTTTCACAGATTCAAAATAGTTTTTATTTCCATATTTTTAATCTCTAAAAAAGAATTTTAGTGAAAATATGAGAAATATGACTTTAAAAATCTTTGTCATATTTTCATGCTTCAAAAACATAATATATCAATTAAAAATTACGGTACGTTTAATTATTGGAATGAAATAATGTAATAATAGAATAGTTAATCATATGGAATAGAATTAAAAATTATTATTATCATGTTTCGTTATTAGAATATAATAAATTGGGAAGTAGTATTCCAATATTTGTTTGTAGAATAATATAAAAAATAAGATCAAAATTTATTACAATGACATTTTTACCCTTATTTAAAAAATATATTTTTTTTTCTTATATATATAAATATATGTATGTATGTATATGTACATATAAGTGTTGCGTCCCGAGTCCCGATTGCCGTACAGATTAAGTAGCCTTTGGATTCCTCGCCGTCGGGAGGCTGTCACGAGTGGTCCAGTCTCCATCTCTGTTAACCTGAAACATGCACAACAAAACTAACAAATAAAAGGTCAGAGGTCCGGCGGGATTTATCCCACTGTAAATACTCCAACGCTCAAATCAACAACCTCTCGCAATAAACGAAAAAGGGACATACGCTTAGAGGTGCACGGAAATATACTGTGAATGCGTGGGGAGTGCGTAAATGTAGGTGAGTGATGTTTAATGAGCGAGTATTGGGAGGCCTAACTCCTAAAATGCACCGTAGCAGATGGCTAACTCTTGTTGCCTGAGAAGACTAAGAGAGTCGGATCTGGTAGATGATTTTGAGCTCAGTTGGCTCAATTTAGAGTTGATTATACAAGATCTACTTAGTCAATCAATCCCCCCCTCTTTCCTTGTAGAAGAGGAGGGATTTTACAGACCCTCTGATTGGGGGCTTTGGCCGTGAGAGTCCTCGTGGCAAGGGCTCGTTAGCCACTGACTGTTGTCGGCGATTGTCGGTGTGTCAGTTGTTATTTTGCGGTGAAAAGTATACCGTTGGGTATTGCCAGTCACGCTTGGTCTATATTTTGCGTTGGGATTGGTTAGAGAACTGTGTGCAACGATGCCAATCGTAGCGGGCAGCACTGACTTTCTCCCTATTGGCTTCCTCCTTCTGCGCCACCACTGTCACCCAACATCCTCATTAATGGGCTGCAGGCGACGCCCATTGGTTGCGAGCGTGGGCCGTCATGTAAGCTGCTTTGGGACGTTGGGCTGATCCGCCGTTTGGGGCCATGGTTCTACGAGTTGGGCTTCGATCCTCCTTTGGCCTTCGTGTTAGACCCAACAATAAGTATATATATATATATATTATTTATATAGTATAAATAATCTATTATATATATAATATATTATTTATTATAATACATATTTTATCATATAGAATACATATTTAATAAATATTTGATATAATATATATAATTGAATATATAATTACGTATATATAAATGTAATAACTCCTTATTATATGCACCAAAGTATCAAATTAGATAAACTCCTACCACTCAAAAGTTTTTATATGCTCCTGTGTGTCATGTCTATGGCCAATGTGGTCATATTGATTAATTTTCAGAAATTTTAATTTTAGGTTTTATTAATTTTAGAAAATTTGGCATTTAGTTTAGATTTTAAAGTCTATAGTATCCAACTTGTCTAATAGGGTCAAAAATTAAAAGATAGATATGAGTTAAAAAGAATAAGGGCTTAGCTAACAGGGCCTAGGGATTTTGTTTTTCTTCTTCAATAGCATTTTCACCCATGGATGTAGCTTAGTGTGCATTGTCTAGTTGTATTTTGCCTTAGAATATTTCCATACAAACATAAGCTACAAGCAATTGTACTGTTTTAGTGATTTTCTAAAAGAAGAAAGAAGGGAAATTGTTGAAAGTGTATAATCTATTAAAATATATATATAAAATTGGCTAAATCTACAAAATATTTACATATTCTTAAAATTAATTCTTTGATTGATGCATCTTGTGATGGTACTTGGATATTCCTTTATATATTGTGTTGTACACTTTGTGTATTTATATACTTTTTTTTTTTTTTTTTGAGACTTGACTGAGAATATATACTTTAAAATGATAATTTAAAATATGTTGCATTGACCTTTAAATTTAGATTGACCTTAGATAAGTTGAATATTATATATATAACTCCTTATAAAAATAAAAAAGTTAAGAAATCAAAAAAAAAAAAAGAAAAATAAATTGTGAAAAAAATATAAAAGTTTATTTAAAATTTTTGAAAAAGTAAAATGAAAAATGAAAAAAAAATGATATTTGTTACAATATAAAGCACTTCAATGAAGGAAGGGTTCATAAAAATAGAGAAAAATGGAAGATGAAGGTTTTAGTAACATTGGATTTGATTTTTTCATCTACTTAATATATTAAATCACAATGTATAAAAATAAAATTTGTATATATTTAAAATTTTAAGTCTTTTAAAAAAAAAATGATACATTTATTATATATGTAGCAGTTCATCTATTTTTTACTTTTACTTGATTTTGTGTGTATTATATTCTAAATATGTTTGTAAATTAAACATATAAAGTTTTGTAAAAAGTTTACTTAATTGATTTTTATTGTGGTTTTTATCTGTTGACACAAATATTTTATTTTATATTTATGTAAACATTGTATTTGCATTACATTGGTTTATTATTTTAGGAGTATTTGGCATAAATTTATATCTAAGTCAATATGTTCACATCTTATGTACATTTTCTATCATTTTTTGTGAATCAAGCTTTAAGTCAATATTTATATATATTGATTAAGGGAAAAATATTTATTTTGTCTAAGGAGGAGTTAATATAGCTGTATTTAATTTATGGGGAAATGTGTTATCATATTTAATTTTGGATATAATTTGACACATTGTTCAGTATATATGTATATACTTACTCTTTTATTTTAATATTATATTTCGATTAGATGACTATAAGAATATTTATATTTTTTTATAGCATGTTATAAAGTATTTTGGTATGAATTGATAGAGAGGAAGATTGTTAGATTTGTCATTCGTGAAAAAAAAATCGTGACATTGAATTATATATTACAGTTATTATTTTATTTTATAATATTTTTATATTTGTGCTAAAATAGAAGTATGATAATTGCTTAAACTATATAGTGCATAGGTGATAGACAGGAATTTGATATAACAGTTCAAGTTATGTGGTTCCAGAGACAAATTGTGGATTAGTCGCATGACAATAACTCATAATATGGGATATTTAAAATTAACTAATAAGATTGTCGTAAGATAATTTCTCATATTGTAGGGATTTAAAAGTGATCTACAAGATGGAATGGAGCGGCTACTTGAGCCTGTCTTGATAGAATTTCTTCACCTGATGTGCTCTAATATAGCTTCTAGCCATTTTTCACTTTGTTTGATTATTTTGATTGGAATTTTTTCTTCTAGTTTTTAAAATTTGATTATTTTTCTATAAAGAATAATGAGATATTGATAAAGGAAGTTAAAATGACCTTCATTGAGAGAGAGAAAAAAGGCTTCCTTATGACATTTGAGATTTTTTAAGAGATATTTTTTATTAATTGATGAGAGTTTTGATATTTTGAGATATTTTATTTGTTCGAATTATAAAACTTACTTTGATTAGCTTACAAAATTATAAACCTTCAATGTGTAACTTATATATAGATTTGAAGCGTGCTTATGGATAGAAAAATTTGATCAATTAGAAATCTGCTTGAATAAATTAAAATATATGTGGGTAATTATAACTGTATAAATTTAATTTAAAAATAATTTCAAATTTTTATTTTGTGTACCAAATTGGGATTCCAAAGAAATTTTGTTAGCATATTTTGGTGGGTTGAATTATAAGTAGCACAATAGCTATATTTTTTCGACTCGATGTAGTTTACGATTATTAAAGTTCATGATGGAACTAGGAAGATAAAAGAAAATAACAAAATAAAAAATAAAATAAAAATGTAGATTAAAATAATTACAAAAAAATCCTAAATTTTTCTTTATTTTGATACATTTTATTTTAGATTTAATTTAGACAAAGTAAAAAATTTTATCCTAATTATTAATACAAATTATATGATAGTACTTGACATTAAAAATGTCATTAGCAATGTGATTAAATTTTAATTTTTTACGTTGAAATATAATAAATATGATAATTTTTATGTACTATGAAATTTATAATAAAATAATAATATCTGGAGAAAAAAAATTAAAAATGAAGTTAAAAATAATTTCATCATTAAAAAAAAAATAATATATTGAAGGAAAAAAAATACAAACAGCAACCGTTGCCATGAGAAGTCAGCAATGGGAAGAAGTAAGCAGCGTGCTCGTGCCTTGAGAAGGCCTTTGTGCTGGGCCGGTGAGCCTCTTGTGGCAGAGTTGGATGGAAGAGCTGACGAAGAAGCTACTCAGAGACGTTTTTGGGGAGTCATCAGACAGTGACGAGGGTGATCAATCAGAACTGCCTTTGTATCAGTCAGTCCCTGAAGTAGCTTCATCTGTCTCAATTTCATGCAAAAGCACTAGTTGGGAACGAATTGAAGAAGTCAACGGCTTATGGCTGTGCAAAGACTTCCTTTCCCCTCAACAGCAGTTATCGTTGCTCTCCGCCATCGGAAATGGTTTCCCTCTTTCGCTCTCTGTCGTCTCCTTTAATTTTTTTTTTGTTTGTTTATTTCATGAGATGTCTTCTGCAAACCAGTTGAGAATACGCGATCAATCAGTATTGAGAAATGATTATACTGTCGCAACAAAATATCGAGAATTTTCTATTCAATGAAGGAAGCGAATTTGTTGCTAGTAGTATTTTTAATATTCTCTGTTTGCAAGAATTTTCTGATCCAGTTGCGAAAAATTTTCTCGGATTTCTCTGTATGCTTTGGTGTTGAAATGGAATGCTGCCCCTTTGAGTGGCCATATGATGGTGGTGGTTGTCCAATTTCATTGTCATTTGGCTTAGTTAAGGGGCACAAAATGATACATACTGATATTCTAGTATAACCAAGGACTGTTTCGAAGGGCACTGTGGTGGATTAGATCTATTTGTCCATCAAGCAGCCTTGGACATCAGAGTTTTATTTTCTGCATACAGTTTACTGGTTTGCGTTTATGAAAAAACAAGCAACGGAATTATAATTTTTTACTTGCTGAACTATTCTTACAGTATTTCCCTTTTTACTGTGTTTGACTGAGGACTATGACTAGAATATTTCGAGCCATACACATCCATTAATGTGTGTCTTATAATATTGTTTTGTTTTACTGATGAACTTTGATTACTAGTTTTACGGTATTGTTTTGTCTCTTTTATTTCTAGTTACTGTTTACATTGTGTCATCGTGACTCACCAGTTGACATTAATTTTCTGTCCAGAGGGATGGTTTACCGATGCGTCTCACAATCAGGTACGGCAACCTGAAACTCACTTGTATTGTATAAAGATGTTACGCTCTTTCTCATCATTGATGCTTCTTTTCAAATTATGCATGTGTAGAACCTCCTTGATAGTTCAGTAATAATTGCTTTAACTGCAGTAGAAGAAAGTATGAATTATCAAATGGGAAAATAAGAAATGATAGTTCAGTATGCATCATTAAACTTGTGAGGCTTATTGTTCATTGAGTGTCTATGGCAACTGGTGATAAAATTAGGTTGTTTAAGGATTGGAAACCTAGTGATGTGAGATGTTTTGATAATATTTATTCCATACTTATTATTTGAATGTGTTGAGAAGAAGAAAACATGCACTTTCTTTTGTGAAAGATCCCACAATGACGGAAGCCATGTGTACTGAGCTATTCTTATTGTTTTGATAGGTAAGTCAGGTACTGTAGTATGTGGGAAATAAAACCCAATTCATTGACCTAGTCAATGATTAGGCTGCCCTTGATGTATCAGTGCCAAGACAGAAGTGGTAATTGTTGTTTTCCTTGATTTTCTACATCAGTCTGATGCAAGGGTATTTATGTATATCCATTGATGGGTAAGATTGAACATTCTTATTTAAATATGATGCCAAAGAGGGTGGTATTCCCCAATGCACAAACCAGTGTTGTTAAAGGCGAGTGAGTGCCTAGGCACTCAGGCAAGGTGAGGCATCCACACCTTTCCAATGTCCAGGAGAGGTGATATTCTCAGGTGTTGCCTAGGAAATCACTTGAAGGAAGCGACTCTGGTGCTTAGGTGCCCGCCTGTTGTTTTATGGATTTGTGATATGTAAAATCACCAAAATTCTATCATGTTCTCCACTTCAGCCACTTGCCTGAGCTCTCTCACCTTCTACCATTTTAGTTGCTTGACTAAAGTTGGCGAACAACTGTTCTTCCGTGTTCGGCTCGACAGTCTCCATCCTAAATGGTCCGTTGAAGCGAATTGAACCCTAACTTCATAAATTATGTAGACATCAAACCCTAGCTATGAATCTTTCTCTTCAGCATATCAAACACTCTCGTTCTTAACAATTTTTCCTTGTTCACTCTGTCACACACCATTTTTTTTGTCTCTTGTTCTCTGTATGACTCACCCTCCCTCAGTCTCACCAAATTTTAGCCTTTGTTCACTTTTTAAATTTTTAATTTTTTGCCATTTTGTGTCTTTTGTTCTCTATCACTCTATCTCTCGCATCACATGACTTTGTTTATGTTATATTCCTTTTGGTAAGTGATTTTATGTTATAGTCATACATTGATTTTATTTCTAACATAGTTTTTCAATTTTGTTACTTATGAACATATTATAAAATGTGTATGTAAATATCCCAAATCTCTATCAGTCTTAGAGTTATTTTTATATGTATTTATGTTTTGCTTATTTTTTTGCATTTTTTTAATGGTTCTTTCAAACACTTGAATCTTGATTAGTATTTTTCTTCACTGCCTGTAGGCATATTTATTTATATTTTCATTAGTGTCTCATTTATCTCAGACGAGCGCCTAGCGTGGTGCCTTGTGGCTTAGGTGATAAGGGGACTTGTTGCCTTGACTCTTTAGCGCTTTTGATCAGACTGTTACATACAATAGAATCTAAAAGCTCAAAATGCAACGTACACCTTGACCTAGGCTAGATTTATAAAAAAACAAAATAAGTAAATACCTATATCTGGTTTTAGAAAATATGCAATTCTTATTAAGTAATATAATAGAGACTTTGCCTCCTCTATTATTGAAGATATTATAAATAGAGTGACCTTAATGAATGCAAGAAACAAGAAACTATTTATCAATAGCTATTAAACAAGTCCTCTATTCCTGACATAGTTATAGAAAGAATGTGGAATATGAAGTTTTAACTATAGAAGAAGTCCTTCAGATAGAAGAGTTTCTTTAAATAATTATATTGGGACGGGCATTGCCATTCATATATGTCCCCCTCCATCGCTACTTGGTTCTGTAGTTTTTTCTGTGTATTTTTCAATTTGAAGTAACATTCTGTATCTTATTGGTATAATGGAATATTTGAAATTCAATAAACCCATTGTTTTTAAAAAAATTTTTTCTGCCTTTTTTAATATGAATGAATCTTTTGTCATAAAAAAAATTCTTATACGTCTTATGAATATGAACTTTCCTTGATTAGTAATAATAATGCAAACTATTTTAATTAGGTGTACCCAATAATATGAATTTCCCTATTGATTCATTTTTTCAAAGAGAATCAATGGAGGAATTGAACCGAACCAACAATTACTCCAATTCTAATAAAAAGTAGCATAGAAAAGAATGGTGCATTTCTCCATTCACAAAAGAATTGATACTGAAAATTTTCTTGGTTGATTCATTTTTGTGTCTAATTGATTTATATTAGAATAGCAACATTGGGAGAGATTCCTCTTTTTGCTCAAAATTGAGAAGCAAATCGTCGTGAAGGTAGCATGACTGATGCGCCTATTATATTGATGATATTTTACCTGTGAATGCCTATTTGCTTGCTTTATTCCATTGTTCATGGAAAGCTTTATATCATCATATTCAACTAGATTTCTTACAAGTAATGAATCTTTGGCCCATTCAATTTATCGAAATAAGTTTTGTTATTAAAGAAGATTAGCATAAGAAATCCTTAACTATTCAACAGAATTAGGCCATGAAATGAGCTAGCCAATCATGGCTAATTTTCTCCCTGCCATCTAGTGTGTGAAGAAATTAAGAGCATAAAGATAGTAGCCCAAACATGATGTCCAAATTAGAGCATCCATTCCTAAACTGATAAGCTATTTATTTCAAAAGGGTTATATCTATTGATAAGTTGTGAGGAGTTTAATTGTAATCTCTTTGCTATTTCATCAAATATTTGGAAGATTTATTAAATTGTGAAATATTATCATGCCATAATGTGATGTGCTTCTAATGCCAATAAAAGGAAACCTATCCAATGGCATTTATCATCTAGAAAATTACTAAATGAAATGTGTTCCAAGTCAAAATATCACAAGTATCGCCTCGTCGCTAGAATGCTGCAAGGAAAAATATATCAAAAATCTTTTTTATTTGGCATTAACTTAAATAGCATCCATCTAAAGCACCTTTCATTAAGATTGAGGGCATTATATGTCAACCTAGAGCAATAGGATGATGAATAAAAAAGGAATCACCTACTTTACAATAATTGGCTAGGTTATCTTTATAGTTGAGTCTTGTATTAGTCATCAACTGTTAATGTTAATGACTAGACCTTAGTACTTTGAAAATAATCCACTAGTTGCGACCTACAATTCATCAAATAAAAGAAGACTCATCTTGTAAGGTGGGTAAATCGGTCAGAGTAGGATACTTCCACCATGTAGGAATCTTGCCTAATCATTTTGCTCTCCTTGCAAAAGAAAGGGGTTGTCTTCCTGTGTGCAAAAGTAGTTAAGTTAGTCTTGACAATTGGGACTAGGAAGCATATTTCTTTACTGGTAAGTAAAACTGTGATACCCTTAAAAGTCAAATGATGTGTGTTCCACATTGTAAAGTTAGAGGCAAAGTCTCTATCTTATAAGTTTGGGGGTTCTTTCCCTCATAGGACGTTCTTTTGGGGTGGGTTTTCCCACTGAACTTGTGCACGCATCAATGGTGTTTTCATTGAGACCAGCCCCGACCTGAAAAGGGCTACTTGTGGAGGGGCTGACCTACTGTCGGTGCATCGGGGAGGAGTGAAGCGTTGCAGAGTGAAAGCCACTGAGTGAAGTGCCGCAGAGTGCAGCCGCTAAGGTCTGCGGCTGTTGAAGGAGGAAGAATGATGCGAGTCTCACATTGAAAAACTTGAGGCAAAACCTCTAGCTTATAAATTAGGGGGCTCTCCTTCTTACTAGACTGGTCTTTTGGGATGGGCTCTCCCCTTGATTTATGCTCGCATCAAATGATGTTTTCATTGAGACAAGCCTTAACACGGAGAGGGTTACCTACAGAGGGGCTAACTTGCTGTCGGTGCGCCGGGACGGAGTGAAGTGTTGCAGAGTAGAAGCCACCGAATGAAGTACTGTAGAGTGCGGCCGCCGAGGTCTGCGACTGTTAAAGGAGGGAGGAATGATGCAAGTCTCATAATTAGATAGTTTGAGATAAAACCTCCAACTTATAAGTTAGGGGGCTCTCTCTCCTACTAGACTGGTCTTTTGGGATGGGCTCTCCCCCTGACTTATGCTCGCATCAAATTGAAAGAACCGTTTCGGTCCAAATTGCACAAATGTTTCGACCCCCACAATAAATTAGCGAAAGCAGTGCAAAATTAAATATTCAATACACGTAAAGAATATTTGTGTCTAAATAATAAGAGCAATACGAGCATAAAAATAAAGTAATAGTAATAACAAAAAGACAATCTTTTTGGTGACGAAGGAAAAACTTGGTATCTACGATAATCGAGAAAAACCTTTCGGGTTTCAACGGTTAGGGAAGAAATGCACTATGAAAATCAACTTACAGATTGGGTGGTAATGGCGTGTTAACCTAGCCGACTTATTCCTATTTTGTGATTTCTACCAAGGAACTCCTTGGATTTGTCCACGGCAACGACACTGGATGCCTTCTGGTCTTCACGTCAATCTTACCTTTCGTGCCACTTGAATTGCCACACATGACCGGATCCCATTCTTCAATGTACCGACGTCACCAACGAAGGTAGAAGGGTAGAGGTGATGGATTGATAAAGAGAAAGTGGTGAGAAAATTGCTAGCACACAAAGCACAATGAGAAAAGATCGGTTTTTTCAATTAGAACACGTTTAATGGAGTGGAAAATAATTTTCTCTCAAGTGGGACGGTTCCAAAAATATCCATCCAAGGTTAGGGCAACTAATTATAGGTGTATATTTATAGAGGGCTCGAAAAATGCATTAAAAAAAGTTGCTCGTTGCCGCGGAGCTCGAGCGCACGTAGGGTTTCAAGGTTAGGGCAACTGATTATAGGTATATATTTATAGAGGGCTCGAAAAATACATTAAAAAAAGTTGCTCGTTGTCGCGGTGCTCGAGCGCGCGTAGGTTTTCATGAGAAACCCTACTTGCACTCGAGCTCGTGGCGAGCCCACGGCAAGTAAAGGGCTTCTGGATTTTGGGCTCGAGCTTGTGGCAAGCTCATGGCGAGCATAGGGCTTTTGGATTTTGGGCTCGAGCTCACGGCGAGCATAGGGTTTCTGGATTTTGGGCTCGAGCTCATGGCAGGCACAGTATTCCTGGAAGCCGGAACGGATAAGTACAGAAATATGTTTCGATAAAATACAACTCGAATCGACACACGATTACATAGGGTCATGGAATATGTCAATTATAAAAATTACCCTAACACAAATAATGATGTGCGTCTCACAATTGGAAAGCTCGAGGTAAAACCTCCACCTTTTAAGTTAGGAGGCTCTCCCTCCTACTAGATCGGTCTTTTGGGATGGGCTCTCCCCTTGGCTTATGCTCGCATCAAATGGTGCTTTCATTGAGACCAGCCCCGGCTCGGGGAGGGCTACCTGCGGAGGGTTTGATCAGAAAGAGCTACCTACGGAGGGACTGGCCTGTTACCAGTGCGCCGGGGTGGAGTAAAGCGTTGCAGAGTAAAAGCCGCCGAGTGAAGTGTTGCAGAGTGCAGCCGTCGAGGTCTGCAACTGCTGAAGGGGGAATGAATATTGCGTATCCCATATTGGAAAGTTGGAGGCAAACTCTTCCCCCCATAGAACGTCCTTTTGGGATGGGTTCTCCCTTTGGACTTGTGCACGCATCATCAAACATTTCTTGATGGCATCAACATATGTTATATAAGACTTTAGGACCCGAACTATTCATAGTCTTTTTGGTTTTGGGGTTGCATTCAATAGACAACCAATTTGCTTTTGTATGGGTTGCTGCTTTGTATCTCGCACTTGTTTTATTTTTTTAAATTCTAGTATGTGACGTATAAGTAATTGAATTCATCTATGAATGATTTCCAAGATGGGGCCATTTACTAAAGAAATAGAAGTTGTTGATGTAATTGCGTGTAGCTTGATTTACTTATCAATATTAAGTTGGTGTTCTGTGTACAAAGGTATATGATGGAAAAGCATCTTTCATTCCATGCCCAAAGAGACTATTTTTCTTGGTTGAACCGACCCAATTGGCAAATTTTGTCTTTCTAAATTGGGAGAGCAAGAATGGGGCTCTCTTATTTAGGGAGATCAGAGTAGTTAATAATGAACTAAATGATTATTTTAGAATCTAGAACAGTTGTTCTTCACAATTGCTCATTGTGAAGCACTGGAACCCTGTCAATTAGGATCTCAAGATGCAGCAACACCTATTAGAATGGGAAAAAATATTAGTATTGGTATTGGTATCAATTGTTTTATTGGCATCGGCCATATTGAGTGCAATGTTTTTCATAACCTCATTGAAATTGAGATAAGTACAAAAATTTAACTACATTTAATCATATTTTGTATATTTTAAGTATTTTAGATAATCAGTAAATACTAAAATAATAAAAATAAAGCCAAATAAAGAAAATGAGTTGCCATTGATTGCCAAAAGAAGTGTATACAAGTTATTAATAACTAAATAAAAATAAATGTCATGCTTGTAGTCTTGTATTTTTTGCATAGTATAACCAAGTTAGCAAAATAAGAAAATTCATTTTTGAACCGTGCAGTTTGTGGCCACTCTATAGAGAATAAGATAATTTATGATATTAGTTGACATTTAATCAAGTTAGTACTAGCAAGTAGTATTTGATAAGCAAAATACGATTAGAATAATTAAAGTTGAAGTTGCGTAAATTATCATGATATCACTATTACATCAATCTTTGTCCTAGATTATATCTATCATCTTCATTGCTCATTGCTCTGATCATTGGATGATTTATTTGAGTAATATCCTTCTTGGAATTGGCATAAATCATCAAAAAATAGCGATACATACTACCAAACTTGCGATTGGTGGTGATACCCTGAATTTTCTTGGGTAAACTATTGTTGTGATGGAAAATGAACTACGACCTACGATGCTCTATAAAAATCTTGTTGTCCTGGGTACTGTTACCCATATTGGTAATTGGGAGGATGCCCATATCTATAAGTCAAGAACTTTTGGGGCTAGACTTGAGAAGAGTTTTGTGTACTTAAACTACCACTAGCTCTGGGGGATTAAAAAATCTCAATGCTATTAGAACTTTCTATCATCCTTCGATATTATAAACCTCTAGCTACATGGGCACCATTTGCTCTTTTTCTATAAGTTTGTGATGGCTTTTGCGGTGATTTAATGCCCATCTTATTATCTTATAGGGTGGCACATGAACAGTGTCCAAAATTTGGGGAGGGAGGATGCTTAGTTGATTTAATAATTTGCAATACAGGCTCATCATCATTACTATTGTCATGACCCCAATCATTAATTCCATCACCACCATTTCCACCTCCACTCCTTGCATAATCATCATTGGAACTTTAATCGTCCGAGGAAGTAGAGTTATCATCTTGTTTCCTTTCTTTAGGCCCTGGAGCAACATTCATCCCACCACCTTCTTCATCTCCTTCAAACTCAGTAGTAAGCCATCTTGAATTATCTAGTCCATCTAGAAGTGGTCTATTCCGCTCTTCCATCTATGAACCTAAGAGATTATATTCCTCAAATATATAATTCAAGTTTATCATATTAATTTGATTTTTTAGGTTAGTGTGGGTTCTTCTTGTAACATTCTGTATTTTTAACCTTATGTTATAGTGGATATAAACAAATTTATTCAATCTTTCATATTTTTAGTCCATTCCTAGCCTATGTGTGTATAATATTAAAAGTACTCCAATTTCTCTTACACTTGGAGGAATAGGTGGTTTATTTCAGAACTTGGATAGTAATTATTTGTAGCTTGGGAGTAATAGATCTATAATGAATTTACGATTTAGCTATATTATATAAATTAATCAGTATTAAAATTAGCAAATTTCAAATATAAAAATATTATAATCAGTTGGCAAAACAACCAACTAGTTACTATTTAATTGGATTCATAGACAAGACAACTCTGTGCTAGTTGTGCAAAAGAATCTTGTTTATGGCAAAATAATAATGGAAAAATATCAAAATAAATGTTAATACTTAATAGTATAATGGACATGTTATATAGTTAGTAGTCACATATTGTCATACACCTGATTTATTGTATTGATTTTATTATTTATTTTGGCTCTAACCTTTAATAACCTTTTTTACCCTATCCATCACCTCCAAATTGTTAGAAAGACGGATTTACATAACAACATAATAATAATAATATTAGCAAATAGATTAATACATATAAGTGACTAAGGAAAGAAAATATATTAGTAAAAATATAATTGAACAATAATATTAAATTTCATTACATGTCCACCGCATGCAAATTATGATGTAATTGGAAATTTCATCTTTAATCAATCGTCTTCCAAATAATTATATAACAACAACAATCTTTATTAATGGTCATCTCTGCTCGATCCATGATTTTATAAGTAAACCTCATTGTTAGTTTCTTGTAACTATCAATCAATCTGAATAATTTGATCAATGGTTCTTGCATTCTAATCACTTTATTGTATCTTTTCTATTTCCTTTCCCAAAATAATGTTTTTAATCTTGTGTATCTGGCCCGATTTTGCTTTTTCAAATCTGGAAGATGTATAATCATTTGATTTAAATATGTTCTTTAGGTTGTCTCTATGGAGATAAATAGACCTCACAACAAAAAAGTTTGTGACGAAATATTTGATGGTAGGATGCAGCAACTCTTAGTCATTAGTAAACATACATTATGTAATTAATTAGCCATGTCGAGTTGTAGATGTAACTTTTTATTCTTATTTTTTTGCCTATGCTAGCACATCTTCTACATTGTTTTTTTGTTAAATCTTAAAGGATAAGGTCCAGAGAATGTGCTACACAACTAGTTAGTATAGATGCCTCATCTTCTACATAAGGAGTTGTCCAACTGTTCTCATTGGTCCGTTGTTGTTTGTGACAATCTGGACACCTCTATTCTCCCCAATCTCGTCAACAACTTTGTTTATTAGTTTGAAATAGTATCATCTGTTTCTGTTATAGATATTAGTAGTGTTAATGGACTTATGGAAAACTATTTCGCAGGGGCTATACACTATAAAATTAATTAGGTACTCATATATAATGCTTGTCCCTCTATCGCACGTAATAGTAACATCCTACTTATCCTAAGTATGGCATAAGCAATCAATCCACTATTTCAGCTACTTGCACTTGTCCACCAAATGAATATTCATGAGCATATAAAGAGTAGGGCTCTTAAAATCTATGCCACACTGGATGTTGTGTCATATGTGGGTTGATGAAATGGGTTATTTTTAGGAACATTTGGTGGAATGCTTCTTCACCACAAAAACTAACCAACAGCCTTTCATATCCTCTTCCACGTGCCATTCGTTGATGGATCTCTTCTCTTAAATTGCTTGGTGGACTTGTTCCTGTGCATAGTTGGATAAATCTTCGCCAATGGAGCATGTGTGCTCTTAGGTAAATTCATTGTTTCCCGCTGCCAGTTGCATATGGATCCTACACTTGGACAGTAAACAACCATTGCATGCTCAGGTCCGATCATTGGAAGCTCTTGCTCCACCACTATTCCCATCATCCTTAAAATGAGATGTTTGAGCTTTAAATTTTTGTCTCTCCTTGTATTCTGGATCTAAATGCTCTCTTGTCTAGTTGCATCAAAATGTAGAGTCGAGAATTCAAAGTGGAGAAAAAGAGAATTTAGAGGAACACTCATGATAACATTATGAGTGGTAGGGTCGAGCCTGATGCAATAGGTGGCTTTTGCTTAGGTGGGCTACGAAGCAATGTTGTGGATTTATGGGATGAGAGGGATGTAAATTTTGATGCAACTAGATGAGAGGGCTCTGAATTTTTGTCTTTCTTCCTATACATTGTGGCTCCTAATTCTCTCTTATCTAGCCGCTTCAAAATATATATCCCCCTTATGCCCTAAATCTACAACGTTGTTATGCGGCTTACCTAGGCTAAAGTCACCCATTGCATCAGGCTCGACTCTGCTACCTATGATATCATTATAAAAGTCCTTTGGATTCTCTTTTTCTCTACTCAAAATTCTTTATTATTTATATTTTAAGGCAGCTAGGAGAGAGCATTAGGAGCCAGAATACACGGAAGGAGGGATAAGAATTTCAAAGCTCAGTCGTTTTGTTTTGAGAAAGGTGGCAATAGTGGTGGAGCGAGGTCCTCTGGTGGTTGGGGCCAGAGTATATAACAATCGTTTACTGCTCAAGAGTAGGATTCATGTGTAGTTGGTAATAGAAGGTAGTGGATTAATCTTGAGAGCACATATGCTCGATTGATGGAGATGGGCCTAGATATGTATAGGGTTAAGTCCTCTAAGCAACCTAAAATAAGAGAGTCATTGATAAAGGGCATGTAGAAAAAGATAGGACAGGTTGTTGGTTGGTTTTTATGGGAGAAAACATTCCACGAAATGTTGTGAAAAATGATCCATTTTATTAACCCGTTATATACATTGTTTGAGTGTGGCATAGGAGCTTAAGGGCTCTACTTGTTATATGCTCATTGATATCCATTTGGTGAGACGAATGCAACTAACTAAAGTAGTAGATTGATAGCCTCTGCCCTATTTTGGATGAGCGGGGTTATTATTATGCGTAATGGAGGGACAAATGTTACATATGAGTACCTAATTAATTTCCTAGTGTATAGCCCTTGCCGGATAATTTTTCGTAAGTCCATTAATGTTACTAATATCCATAGCAGAAACAAATAATACTACTTTAAGTTGATGGACAAAGATTTTAACGAGATTGGGGAGGATAGAGTTATCCAAGTTAATACTAACAATGAGATACCAATGAGAGCAATTGGTAATTCCTTAAGCATAAGAGGGGACATCTAATGTTGGATTGGTTGTGCGGCATATTGTATGGACCTTATTCATGAGGATTTAGCAAAAAAATAGTGTGAAGGATGTACTAACATAGGCAAATAAAATAACAAGCTATATTTACAGTTTGACATGGCTAATTAACTATATGAAGATATTTATTAATGGCCGAGATTTGTTGCACCTTATCATCAAATATTTTGCCACAAACTTCCTTGTTGTAAAGTCTATTTAACTTCATAAAGAGGGCCTAAGAGCATATTCAAATTAGATAATTATAAATCCTTCAAATTTAGGGAAACAAAAATTGGGCCTACCACACGAGGTTAAGAAGATCATTCTAGGGAGGAATTTTGGAAAAGGTCTGATGAAATAATTAGAATGTAAGAACCATTGATCAAATTACTTAAATTGGTTGATGGTGATGAAAAATCGATAATGAGGTTCATTTATGAAGCCATGGACTAAGCAAAGATGGCCATTAATGAAAGTTGTTTTTTCTTATGCAAACATTTGGAAGATGAATGACTAGAGGTGAAATTTTCAGCTACAGCTTGATTTTCATGTGACGGGTATGTGATGAAATTTAATTTGAAATATAACTGTTCAATTATGTTTTTACTAATATACTTAATGTTATACCTTGACCTTTTCTTTTCTTTTTTAGTTATTAATATGTGTTAATTTATTTGTTAATATTATTTGATGCGTTCGAGGACTTTAATTGTTGTATGGATAAGAAGATTTTCAATTTGGTCTATCGGATGTTAAAGTATGCTCAGTCTCTGTATGTCTTTAATTCGAATCCTGTGTAATCACAAAACAAATGTCAAAGAATTGTCGAGACTCACTCTCCGGTATATCTTTTAACGCTCAAATCAGCATCTTTTTTAAATGAGAGAAAAGATAGAGGATGTAAAATGTATGTTTTTGTTCAAGAGTTTGTGCTCTTATAATGGCGCCTTAGATTGAAAAAGAGAGTACGCTATTGGCATCTTTGAGTTGTCTATTTTCTTTGTCTGAAAAAGTGTTAGGTGATCCATCCTTCCTTCTGTTGGAGAGGACGCGTTTTTATAGAAGTTGGGCGATGGTTGATTCCTCTTGTCAACTGTTAGGAAAATTGATGGACGGATAAGTTTTATCCTGACTGGGTTTTCAACCAACGCCCGAGATTATTAGGAGATGAAAGTAAGAAACCGTTATGGCCGTTATATTGGCTTCGGCTTGTTTATAAAATTGGACTACTTAAAGGTGTTGGCCAAATTTGCTGAAATAGGCCGCGCAGATGATTTGGGTTGCTGAATCTTGTCATCTTGCTTAAAATCATTTTGGGCCGATTTTTTTGGGCCGTCGGATACAATACTCATCACTAACCCCCATGCCAGAAGGCTTGAAACTCAGCCGTCTGGTATGAAGTCCGAAAACTTTTGTCTGAGGATGAAGTTTAACTTGACGAGCTTTATTAGCTCATCAGACAAAAACATAGATTTTACATTCTCTATCTTTTCTCTCATTTAAGAAAGATACTGACTTGAGCGTCGCAGGATATATTGGGGAGTGAGTCCCGCCAATCCTTTGACATTTGTTTTGTAATTGCATTGGATTTTGATTAAAGACGTATAGAGATCGAGCACACTTTAACACCCGACGGACTAAATTCAAAATCTCTTTATCCGTACAATCATTTTGTACGAAGGTTATGCCCAATCATTTTGTACAATCATTCAGAACATACATTTTAAGCTTGTCTGAAGGATAGCTTCCCATTACCAATGATTAATTTACTTGAGATTCAACATCCTGGACATGGACTATTCAGTTTCATGAATATGTACTCGGGCTACAACTAAATTCGAATAAGCACAGAAGACAAGGAACACATAGCGTTTATGATGACCAAGGAACATACTTGTTATAAAGTTATACCATTTGGTCTAAAGAATGCTTGTGCAACTTATTAATTGCTCGTCAACAGAATGCTCGAAGCACATATTGGACGAAATATGGAAGTATATGTGGACGACAAGCTCGTGAAAAGTAAGGCGATCAATAACCATATTCGCAATCTGGATAAGGCATTCAATGTCCTTCGGGCACACCAGATGAAGTTTTATCCAACCAAATGTACGTCCGGGGTGGCCTTGGAAAAATTTTTGAGCTTTATTGTTTTATATCGAGGAATAGAGGCAAATCCTGAAAAGATTAAGACAATCTTGGATATAAATCCGCCTCGCATAGTGAAAAAAGTCCAAAAATTAAATGGGAGGCTAGTAGTATTCTCCCGCTTCTTAGCCAAGTCGGCCAAAAAATACTTGCATTTTTTCAAGGCTCCGAAGGAAACAAAGGCAGCCGGCTTCCAGTGGACTACCGAATGTGAAGCTACGTTCTGATAGCTTAAGGAGTATTTCTCGAGTCCGCCGCTATTGACTTCTCCCCAAGAGGGCGAGGAGTTATATTTATATCTGGTTGTGTCTGAAACTGCTACGAGTTCGGTACTGATTCGATAACAATCCAAATGGCAGCGACCTGTATACTATATCAGTAAAATCTTGACCGACCCTGAAATTTGATATTCCCTTGCCGAGAAGATAGCTTTGGCACTTGTGTATTCCATTCGGAAATTCCGACCGTATTTTCAGGTGCACAAAATTATTGTCTTGATTGAGCAACTATTGAAAGAAATTTTGTAAAATCTAGATATGTCTAGACGATTGGTTAAGTGGTTCATTGAATTGGGAGAGTTTGACGTGGAGCTCCGACAGAGGCCATCCTTAAAAGGCCAGGCCCTCGCAGACTTTTTTGTTGAAACAACGACTCCAACTTTGGAAACCTTTGATCCTACCAAGGCCGACGGCCATCAAAATACTCTAATATGGACTTTGCACGTAGACGGTTCATCGATGCAAGTTGGTTGTGGAGCCAGAGTGGTGCTAAGAACGCCAGATGGGTCAGAGATAAAATATTAAATAACCCTCGGATTCCCAGCAACAAATAATGTCGCAGAGTACAAGGCATTGCTTATTGGACTAAAATTGGCCAAAGAGTGTTCGGCCATGAACCTTATTGTCTACAGTGACTCGGGACTGGTTATTAATCTGGTTTGAGGAAATTTTGAAGCCAGCAATCCACAGCTTTCCCAATGCCTCTCTAAAGTCCAAAGCCTAATCTCAGCATTTGACAATGTGGAAATGATCCATATTCCAAGAGAAGAAAATGGAAAAATTTACCGACTAGCAATGGCTGCAGCGATTGGGGACCCAGAACAATACGCACGAGAAATGCGTGAAGTCCTTGAAGCTCATAGCATTAATGACCCAGAGTAAGAAATTATGCAGATAGCCGATGTTGACAACTGGATGACTCCTTATGTGAAGTATTTGTCTGACAGCGTATTTTCAGAGAATTCGGACGAAGCCAAGCGTTTGAAAAAGACAGCAGGCTAGGACACCATTATGGATGAAAAATTGTACCGACGTAGGTACTCCATCCCATATCTACGGTGTCTCACGCCAAAACAGGTTGACTATACCCTCGGAGAGGTACACCTCGGTATCCGTGGATCTCATATTGGAGGTAAGAACCTTACATTCAAACTCATGAGGTAAGGGTATTATTGGCCTACCATAAAGCACGACGCCATGAACTTCGTCCAAAAATGTGAAAACTTCCAGATGCATGGAACCTTATCCATCAGCCACATACAAAACTTTGAGCTCTGCAGTAGTCATGGCCATTCTCATAATGGGGACTTGATATTTTCGGACTACTTCCAATTGCATTCGGACAAAGAAAGTTCATAATTATTGGGATAGATTACTTCATGAAATAGATTGAGGCTGTCCCGCTTGCTAGAATTACAGAACAGAACGCGATCGAGTTTGTCCGACAGAATATTATACGTAGGTTTGGTATCCCGAAGTCATTGTAACAGATAACGGGACCTAGTTTACCAGCAAGCGTTTCACGAAGTATTGTGCGAGTTTGAAGATAATGTTGGTTCATACTTCCGTCATTTATCCGCAATGTAACGGACAAGTAGAAGTTACCAACTGTATAATACTATATGGTTTAAAGACGAAGCTTGAAAATGCTGGGGTTTCTAGGTGGATGAACTCCTATCCGTCCTTTGGTCATATAGGACGACACCCAGAGAGCCAACCTGTGAGACTTCCTTCAATTTGTGCTACAAGACCGAGGCCGTTATTCCAATAGAAGTTGGACTCTCTAGTCTCTAGATTGATTCTTTCAATTTGAGTAATAACTTGCAAAGATTTCGGAAAAATTTTGATCTACTTGAAGAAATCTGAGACAAGACGTGGTTGCGGATGACAACTTATCAACAGAGGGTTGCTAGGTATTATAATAAGAAGGTGAAGACAGGTCAGTTTGGAGTGGGAGACTTAGTATTACAGAGCATTGAAGCCACTGGTAAAAATGTCGATCGGAACAATCTCTCACCTAATTGGGAAGGGCATTCTTAGTTTCGGCCATTCTTAGAAATGGGGCATACAAACTACGTACTCAGAATGACAGACTAGTTCCTCAGACTTGGAATGCCTCTCACCTCAAAAAATATTATCAATGATTAAATGTATGATTAGGTAAGATTTGCATTATGATGAGTGCTTGTAATTTTTGTAACATTTCATTAATAATATTATAATTGTTTATTTATCCTTGTGCTTGCCTTTTCATCATATGGTATAACTTAGGCTGCCTCTAAGTCAGGTGAAATTCGTTCACTTGTCTTGTGAACCACACTTGGTAGTCAGTAAAACTTAGTCACGTAACTGAGCGACTCAAACGAGGTCGGTAATTAAAACTTGGTCATGATACCAAGCGGCCCAGATTAGGCCGAGGGGTAAAAACTTAGGGGGCTTCCTTAGAAGTACGCATGCAAAAACCTTCAAGGTAATTTCGTCAGTTGAACATAGTCCTAGAAAAGCTTAAGTTAAACACACGAATGTTTTGATACCCTTCGGTCAATATGAGGAACAGAAGCCGTGAGTTAACAATAACTTAAGTAATGTTTAAAATCAGGCATCTAAAGTGTTCGACTAGCCAAAACACACTAGAAAGAGAGAGCCATTTGAAGAAAGAGAGAGCCATTTGAAGAAAAAGTCTTCATTTATACTAAAAAATAATTACAAGTAAAAAAAAAAAAAATACAAGTGATTATTGTGAAGGAGGATGAGGCTAAGAAGTTTCCAGCAGAGGCTCCCAAGACTCCACATCATCCCTAGGATGGTACAACACGTCGGAACTATGGTGAGCACTGGCATTACTCGGATGAAATACAGAAGTAGGAACACTAGGGGCCACCGTTTGGGCAATATGTCGGCACAGGTTGATACCTTCCCAGTAGCTGAGCTCCAACAGTTTCATAATATCATCCGGACGAATGGAAGTTTAGAGCTCACTCTCAATCTTGAAGTTTCGGTCTCTAAGAAGGACGTATTTCTGCTTCATGTCAACCATTTCACGTTCAAGTTGAGAAATACACTCCTCTGCAGCCAAAAGCTTCTCTCTCTCTACGTAATTGTGGGCCAACCGGTTGGTAGCGCCAGCAATATGATTGGCCATTTCTTGAAGCTACGAAGAAAACAAAGTAAATCAACAAGCATAAAGAGAATAATGTGAATGTTAAAGAAGAGTTCAGACAATACCTCAGAGATGCAGATGCTCCCAAGAGTTGCATCATTTGTAGGGATCTCTGAAACCACTTGGACCTCAAGCTCTGGGGACTCTGAACTAGCCATCTCTGCTGCCTCATGAACTCCTTCAGGAATAACTTCCCCATTAGAGTCAGGCATCTGGGGGTTGGAACCAGATGTTCGAGCAACTGGTTCGAGCGTTGCTTCGGACTCAGCCTCTGGCATGGGATCCTCTAAAAGCGGCGCGTTTGCCACAATGACTTGACCCTCAATCTCGACTTCAAGTTGGACCTTGGGCACTGGGGGCTCGGGAGAATGCACCTCTGCAACTTTAGCATGAAATTCCATGGTGACCACTTTAGTCAGGCTGGTCACCTGGAACTCAAATAGTGACATCCCCTCAATCTCACCAAACTGAGTCTCACTTATCCAAGATGTGCCCTCAGCAAAAGTAGTGGGAATGTCAGGGAGGGACTCATCGAGCAGTGGAGACAGAACGGCTGGAACCGCATGAGAAGTGAGAGTTGGGGCAGGAATTGGCATAACTTCAGCCACCTCCCCAGTAACAAATTCTGAAGGCTCACTGTCTTCGACCAGTCCAACAGCCCCAGGAACTTGGGCTAAGGAAGACGTAGAAGTGGAGTTCAATCTGACCAACAGGCGCTTTCTCCTTATTAGTTGGTCGATGGTGGCCTTGTCTTCAGAATTAGACTCAGCCGTAGCCTCTTTATGCTTAGGCACCAAGACCAATGGCTCTTTTATTTGAATGGCCTTCGCCTTCAAGGTCTCCTTGTCCTTGGGCACTTTGGCGGACGACTCTTTTATTTTAAGGCTCTTAGCCTTTCTCTTATACTTTCTCCTACGAACCGACGGTTCAACAAGAGCCTCCGACCCCTCAACAACAGGCTTCCATTTAGCCTGAGCAAGGGATTTAGCAAACAGCCATTAGTTCTTTTTATTTTCGTTAAAAGTTGCAGCCTTTTCTTGAATATGGTTTGTCAACACTTGGGCCGCCTTTTTCTCATGATAATAAACATCGGTTTGAAAGGAAGTAGAAACCTAACCCCACTCATTGTAAAATTTCCATACATGAGGAACCACCAAATAAAAAAATCGGTTTTTTCACCTCTTTGTGGAGTCAGGATTTCCTCCACTCAAACCAAACTCCGGCCGCGGAGAGACTGTAACCTAGTCTTGTCTGTGTTGGAAATGGAATATAACTTTCACGGCCGTGGTGTTAAATGTCAGGCCGTGAACCTGGGCAAAAATACACAAAGAAACAAGATACTTCATGCCATTTGGTTGAAGTCTCGCTATTGGTATATGAAGCTCTATCATTATTTTATACAACTCTGGGGCCAATGGAAATCAAAAAATACCTTTTAAATGGGTCTCGTATATAGTAATATAACCTTTCGGTGGAGAAGAAGTTCGTCCACTTACTCCAGGCAAGAGATATGTCAAAGAACTCGGAATTTTGTACCAAGCTCGAAGATGATCCACATTAGTGGAGATTAGGATGAACCGAATATCTTCAATGTTGGGAGCCATTGGAATGAATAATCTCTAGCAATGAATGAAAAAGTGGAGAGGAAATTTCAAATGAGAAGGAGGAAGACAAAGGAAGCGAAAGTATTTAGCAAAGGCTTAGAAGGCTATTTATAGACGGAGAAGAAGGCACGAAACAACACCGTTCAATTTGAAATTCAAAAGGCGCGCCTAATGATGACACTGATACGTGTCGACCACTTGTTAGCTCTGCCGCACGTCAAATCGTCCGATGCCAGTAATGATGATTTGTGTGTTTCCAACGAGCCATTTAGTATCTGAAGAGGTGTGCATTTAATGTTGTGATTGATGGCAAGGGTAGAGACCGTCGGGTTAATTGTCCTTGCCTGGTAAAAGCCTTCGGACTGAAAGTTTTTGTCCGATAGGCTAATAAAGCTCGTCAAGTTAAACCGACCGCCATGGCCGTTATATTGGCTTCGGCTTGATTATGAAATTGGAGTACTTAAAGGTGTCGGCCAAATTTGCTGAAATAGGCCGCGTAGATGGTTTGGGCCGCTGAATCTTGTTCTCTGGCTTAAAATCATTTTGGGTCAATTTTTTTGGGCTGTCGGATACAATACTTATCACTTTTTGAAATTTCCTTATTATCTCTCGAGGCCTCGAATACTAACAACGATTCCAAGCTGAAACCAAGTGAGTTTTGCATGCATCACACTACTTGCTTGAATCATATTTAATTCATAGTGTAATTATTTTATCTGCTTATACGAATGCTCGCATATCTTCGAGCGACCTAGATTGCCCTTAAGTCGGATGAATTTTCATCCACCTGTTGCCAAAATTCGATTATATCACCGAGCGGCCCAGAAGAGGTTAGATTTTGAAACTCGGTTACATCACCAAACAGCCCAGAAGATGTTGAATTTTGAAACTTGGTTACATCACCGAGCGGCCCAGAAGAGGTCGGATTTTGAAACTCGGTTACATCACCGAGCGACCCAAAAAAGGTCAGATTTTAAAATTTGGTTACATCACCGAGAGGCTCAGAAAAGGTTGGATTTTGAAACTCAGATTTTCCAAGGATAGCAAGTCGACAAATCCAGACTTACAGATAGAATCCCATCAGAAGCATGTCGGGGGTTGAAAAATTTCGAACTACCCGACATGGGGGCTAGTGATGGGTTTGACATACTCAATCCAAAAAGTGGGCCCATCAGCGGAAGAAGTGGGCTCAAGAAACAAATGATGTCCCAGTCGGCCTAGACTGTTGTAGCCGATCAGGACGGCTTACGGTTGAAAAGAGGAATTGCTCAACCGTTTCACATTATCCACAGGCGGTTGTAAGTAGATAAGGACAACTGTTCTCCAACTTTATAAATATCAAACCACCCAAGAGAAAGGGGGAGGGGAGAAGTAATAAATAAACCAAGATAGAAGGAGGAAGAGAGGATAAATGAACCAGCCTCTGGTAAGGAGGACTCTCCCTCCAGAAGGCCCCCCATGAAGCCCTCCAAGCAAGGAAAAGTCATTCGTATAGGATGTTGTCCATCCAAGAAGCCACTCAATCGGGCGTGCCCAAATACACAATCCCCATTACAATCCTCTACGCACATTTTATTCAAAGTATACTCTATCTTTCTCTTTATGAAGAAGGATTACTGATTTGAATGTTGAAGGATAAATCGGGGAGTGAATCCAGCCGTTTTTCTTTGACCTTTTGTTTTTTGTGTGTTGTGCAGGTTTTAGTTTAATAGGTACGGGGATCGGATCTGCTCTGATTCGACTTACTGAGAAGATTGAGTAGCTCCCTAACCCGGCAAACAATTCGGAATCATGGACGCAACACTATTATTGTTAGGTTATTTTTTAAATCCCCAGAATCAATATGGTGGTAAGATTTCTAACAATTTGAATGTGATGGATGGGGTAAAAAAGGCTATCCAAAGGTTAGAACTTGGCATGGATTATCAAATCAATGTAATAAATCAGGAATATGATAATATATGACTACTAACTATGTAGTATGCCAATTATGCCGTGGAGTATTAACAATTTTTTTGGGTGTTGTTTAGTTGCGTATAGGATGTCGTCCATCCAAGAAGCCACTCAATCGGGCGTGTCCAAATACACAATCCCCGTTACAATCCTCTACGCACATTTTATTCAAAGTATACTCTATGTTTCTCTCTATGAAGAAGGATTACTGATTTGAATGTCGAAGGATAAATCGGAGAGTGAATCCCGCCGTTTTCCTTTGACCTTTTGTTTTTGTGTGTTGTGCAGGTTTTTAGTTTAATAGGTACGGGGATCGGATCTGCTCTGATTCGACTTACTGAGAAGATTGAGTAGCTCCCTAACCCGGCAAACAATTAGGAATCATGGACGCAACACTATTATTGTTAGGTTATTTTTTAAATCCCCAGAATCAATATGGTGGTAAGATTTCTAACAATTTGAATGTGATGGATGGGGTAAAAAAGGCTATCCAAAGGTTAGAACTTGGCATGGATTATCAAATCAATGTAATAAATCAGGAATATGATAATATATGACTACTAACTATGTAGTATGCCAATTATGCCGTGGAGTATTAACAATTTTTTTGGGTGTTTTTTAGTTGCTATTTTATAATAAACAATATTATTTTGAAACACAATTGGCATAGAGCCACATGGTTTACAAATCCAGTTAAGAAATAAACTAATTGGTTGTTTTGTTGATTGATTCTAATATTTTTGTATTTAAAATTTGTTAATTTTAATATTAGTTAATTTATATAATGCTATTGAATGGTGGTTTCATTATGGATCTTTTGCTTCTGAGTTACAAACGCTTCCAGTCTAGGTTTGAGTCAAACCACTTTTTTTCTCCAAGTGTGGAGAGAAATTGGAGTACCTTTAGCCTTATATACACAAAAGTAAGGAATAAACTAAAAATATGAAAGATTGAATAAATTAGTCTTTGTCTAATATAATCTAAGGCTAAAAACATGAAATGCCATAGGGAAAACCCAAGCTAAATTATAAGATCAATTTTATCTGATAAACTTAGATTATATATTTGAGGAAGATAATCTCTTGGGTTCATGGTTGGTGGAACGGGAGAGATTACTTTTCTATGGATAAAATAATTCGAAGTGACTCACCGGTGAATTTGAAGGAGATGAAGAAGGTGGTAGTAGGATAGATGTTGTTGAGTCCAAAGAAAAGAAACATGATGATAGCTTTACTTTCCCAAACGAGTAAAGTTCTGATAGTGATGATGCTAGGAGTGAAGGTAGTGGTGATAGAGTTGATGATGATGAGTTTGTATTGCCAATTATTGAATCAATTGGGCGTCTTCTATCCCATATTTCAGAGACCATTCATGTGCCACCCTACATGTGGAGAGAAATTGGAGTACCTCTAGCCTTATATACCCAAAATTAGGGAATAGACTAAAAGTATGAAAGATTGAATAAATTAGTCTATGTCTACTATAACCTAAGGCTAAAAGTACGAAATTCTATAAGAAAAACTCAAGCTGAATTAAAAGATCAATTTTATCCGATAAACTCAAATTATATATTTGAGGAAGATAATCCCTCGGGTTTATGGTTGGTGGAATGGGAGAGACCACTTCTCGATGGACAAGATAATTCGGAGTGGCTTACTGGTGAATTTGAAGGAGATGAAGAAGGTGGCGGTAGGATAGATGTTGCCGGATCCAGAGAAGGGAAACATGATGATATATTTACTTTCTTAAAGGAACAAAGTTCCTACAGTTATAATGCAAGGAGTGGAGGTGGTGGTGATAGAGTTAATAATCGGGGTCATGATGATGGTGATGATGATGAGTCTGTATCATCAATTATTGAATTAATTGGGCGTCCTCTATCTCGTATTTCGGAGACCATTCGTGTGCCGTCCTACGAGATGATGAGACGGACATTGAATCATTGTAGGAACCGTTGCAAACTTATAGAGGAAGTGGAAAAGGCGACCAAGCACCTAGAGGTTCATCATCTCGAGAGATAATAAATAGTTTTGGTGCTTTTAGGATTTCTAAATCTCCCTGCACAAGTAGTAGTTAAAGTACACAAAACTCTTCTCATGCTAGCCCTAGGATTTTTCAACTTATGAATATGGGCATCCTCTTTCTCCCTATTACCTATATGGGTGCCAGTATTTAGGAAAATAGAATTTTTTATGGAGCATTGCAGGCCCTTGCTCATTTTCCATTATAACAACATTTTAGCCAAGAATATTATTGTCAGTGACGTGTTTGGTAGTATGTATGGATATTTTTTTGATGATCAATGTTAATTCCATGATGGATATTATCCAAATCAATCATCCAATATTTAGAGCAATGAAGATGATAGATATACTTTCAGGACAAAGATTGGCACGATAGTATTATTAAGATAATTTGCACACCTTCAGTTTCTATTAATATAATTGTAATATTACTTGCTAGTATTAACTTGATTGAATGTCAAATAATATTACAAATTATCTTATTCTCTAAAGTGGCTGTAAACTGTGTCGTTTAAAAATGAGTTTGCTTATTTGTTAACTCGGTTGTACTATGCAAAAGATACAAGATTACAAGTATTATTTGCTCATCCTTTTTTAGATATTAATAACTTCTATAAGTGTCATTTGATAGTGAATGACAATTCATTCTTTTTATTTAGTTTTATTTCTATTGTTTTAATATTTGCTAGTGTATAATTTAATACTAAAATGTTGACTAAATGAATAAAAATTATGTAAAATATGATTAAATATGTCTAAATTTTAGTGTTTATATTAATTTTGATGTAATTATGAAAAACAAATTGCGTCTAATATGACCGATGTCGATATATATCGTTCAATGTGGCTAATACTGATATGGTCGTAATAAATATCAATATTGATATTTCCGTCCATGTCTCTGTGCAAGATATTGCTCCATGATCAAAAACTCGTATCATGATAAATCCTGTAATATATTGGTGATGTATATATAACTTTGTTTGAATTGTAAAGTCTTGTGTTATGAATATATAATCAGGTTAAGAATACATATGCTGAGCTACAAAGGAAATAATAACCCCTAAAGAGGCTAGAGTTAGTTTGATTGATGCAAATGTTGGTAGATATATATCGGGCCTCCCCAATGCCGCGACATATCGCGATGTATTTCCATATCCGCATATACAATCAAGATATCAAATGATGACCCTTTCAACCTATGAGTTTTAAGAATTTTTTCTGTCTGATATATCCGATACCGATACTAACATTAGCATAGTCTTGGTTGATAATGGATCAGTGTCATAATGACCCCTATGTTCCTGTCCTAATCCCCCTCAGAATATATTTCTTTAAAGGCTCTTTCATGCTATGCCTAGTCTCAAAGTTTGTTCTGTATATATGGCTAGCAATGAGAAAAATAAATGTAATAGCTAAATGATAATGAGCAATATCAATTAGCCAAAGGATTCTTCAAACAGAAGTTTTATGCAATGAGAAGCCCTGGCTGTTAATTTTCGTGTTAAAAGTAAAATGAAGGTAAGTGACAAAGCAAATCAATAGGAGCTAAAAGCTTTAAGTGTTAGGCTTGACTGATTCCCTTTAATCTCTGCAAACATGAGCGATGGGAGGGGGAGTATAAGATTTGGTTCACCACTTAGACTAGCCCATGATATTGATTCTTTTTCAAATTAGCCTCAAAGGGAGCTTTGAAGACCTCGTCTATTGTGGTTTTTACATATGTAACCTCCTATGGGCTGGCTGGTCTTCTGTTTTGAATAAAGAACTCAAGAACATATGTAAGGACTTTTGATGAATGGAAAAGGATGTACTGCTAACTGGTCACCCAAGTCGCCAATCAACTTCCTAATTCACGTATGTCAATGAAATATTTAAGCATGATGAGTGAGAATAAAAGCAAGAAGAGTAGTAGCAGAAGAAAGCAGACTAAGGTAGTGCTGAGGGAGTTTTGATATTTTGATTTTTCGCTGTTTGTACTTTCACCGGTATTGGGATATAGTACACTCACTTGATGTGTACTTAGTAGACTTCTTCAAGCGCCCTTTTATGAATCTTCATGGAAGTCCAAACTCGAGAATAAAGAGCTTTCTCAATTTGGTCTTGCTTGCTAGTGTTGTGATATGATAGCTGAGAAAGGTGTAATTTGGAACTGTCTATGCTTACAATAGCATCTCCCAGGGCATGAGTATATACTATTTGAGCAAAAAATTGACTGATTGCGACTTAATAAATTCACCATTAGAGAAAACCTTTTAAACATGGGGTAACATGCTCCACAGGACATGAGTTATATGTCGTAAGTGTTTTCTTATGGGAATGCCCACATATCTAATTACTCCTCGTGCTTTGTGAGCTGATATAGCTATTTATTTGCTTGAAATGTATACTGCATTCTTATTTCTCTCTCTTTCATCTTAATTATTGTAAATGAATATTTAAGAAACTGTTATCCTTGGAAAATATATATTATGTAAAGGCTCTTGAGATTTGAGAGGTTGGGGATGTCATGCCTTGCTGGGATGGTTTGCCAACGGACTTTTGTGTAATTATGTGATGTGTCAGATTTACCGGTAGAAAATCTTGGGAATTAATATTATCTTTTGCAGTGCTAATATTATGCAGTCAAATGAAATTTATTGCCCTCTGCCTTGTTACTTTTGTATGCGACTTAAAGAGCTTGAGTAGGTAACAGGTAGACACACACATACATATAGATAGATAGATACATATGTATATGTATATATCTATATGTAAGTAATACATCCTGCCTTGTTACTACACACACACACACACACACACGTATGCATGTATGCATTTATGTAGCCTTTCCAGTATATATATATATATATATATATACACGTACGCTTGTATGCATTTATGTAGCCTTTCCAGTTCATACTGCTAGAACAGATCAGGGTGTTGGGAAGCTGGGTCTGAACAGCAAATCTGCATGTTCAACCTTTTCAAAAAGCTGAAAATGTGTAGTGCTTAGTTTTCGAAAGACAGTGATTGTGTTGAAAGATGAAGATGTGATCTCCACGTGTGGTGGCATTGAAAGGGGGATTTTATTGAAATACTTATATCGTGCACCTACTTTATCTGATACTGTCTGACATGTGTCATTTTTACTTGCTGAAAGTGCGTGTTGCAACATTAGACTGTCTCCGTTTAAGTTGATCAACAAATGGTGTCTAAGATTGGAATATTCTCTCAGTACAGGCTATGAGGTTTGGAGATCTTCCATCATGGGCTATTGAACTTTCCAACTCCATTTGTGAAATGGCATCTGCCGGTAATTATGATTCTGAAACGGGAGACTTTGCAACGGTGAATCATAATGATGCAGCCTGTGTTCTTCCATCACATTTGCTTTGGAGGAAGCCACTATTTGATCAACTTATTGTAAATTTATACCAACCAGGTGAGGTGCGGTTTCAACACTATTGTTTACAAATTCAGTGGTTGTGTGTATGCATTTGTAACTCTTTCTGTTCCACTGCCATTGGGATATATGCAGAAGCAGTAACAATATGCAAATAGGCAAACTTAGGAACGTCTGGGAATCTCTGAATTTAAGTCTCAACTGTTAGCAATGCAAAGCTTTTTTTTCCTTGCGACTGGTTTTCCTTCCTGCAAACAAAATCAAAATTTTTTTTCTAGAACCCAAAAGTAGAACTGCAAAGCCTTCTTTCATCCTTGCCACCAATTTACCTTCTTTCAAATGAAATTCAAATTTTTTCTCTCTATTTTTAGAAATCTAGAAATAGGCATGCAAGCCTTCATGCAACCCTGCTAATAATGTATCTTACTTTCAATCGGAATCCAAAGTCTTTCTTTCCAAGCAACTCAGTAAATTTATCTTGATCCCTATCTAATTCGGGAGATCGTTTAAAGCTGAATTTTGTTTTTGTTGCCTCAAAAACAAAATTTGAGGACTTGTGCTTGCACATTGGGAAACAAGGTTCTCTGAAGCTACCTGCTGTTGGACTTCATTGGAATGATTATGTTGTGAACCTCCCCAGTCTTTTCACAACTCTAACTCCATTCTATCATCTATCTCCTTGTTATGCATGTGAATTTGATTGGGTAACCAAACATGGATACTAATTTGACAACAGTCCGCATAGATGTATCTTTTATGAAACAGTGTCTGTGTAGAACAGCACTTTGGAAGGGATTTAAACAGACGAAGGCTTCATTACCTTTTTCAACTTGCATTCTGTGTTCTTGAATGGAGTGGTACTGGATGAATATGATTTGGACTGTTTCCCTTGGGACAGGGTATACTAGATTTTGAATTGCAACATATAAAATCTTCGTATGCACCATGAATTATGGGTGACTCAAGGCAATGACTGCTGTTTGTATTATTTTCCAACCTTTTCTTTTTGACCTCATTTTTATTGTCCACAGATGTAGAGTTGCCACAAACTTTTTTTAATCAGATTTTCTATATAATTTTAAGGGCTTACTTGTATACTTAATAAGTACCTGTCAAAGGATATATGAAAGTGGTATTTAGTCATGTTGGTAAAAGTCAAGACCCCTTAATCATCTGCATCACTCATGGTAGGATTGTAAAATTAGTGTTTTTTGCTCAGTAGCATCATATGTTATCGGTTTACATCCTTTTATTTCCTAATTTTGGGTAAGCGAAATTATATTGATCTTCCTCAACAATGCACTGGTCCCAGCAATGCTTGGGTCATAAGAATGCAGCTAAAATAGCCTAAACAGGCTTAATCATCTTGAGAATACTACCAGCGTGCAGGTCACTTAAATCATCATGTTTACTAAGGCCCATGCTCTCTGTTAAAAATTTTCCTATTTGTCTCATGCCATGTGTTACACCAAAGCAGGATGAATTTTCTTCTTTACATAGTCACACCATTTCTTCTCTGGATAGCTTTAGGTGCCTACGTTTGCAATTGTGGTCAGCCTCAATGTCATCTTCGAATATAATTAGTTCACCAACTGCTGAATATTGGTGATTGTAGAACGTAAGCTCTCTAGTTTCCTCTGCACTGTCACGTGAGCCACATCAAACATTGATGGCTATTCTGCTTTGAGCTAATTTAGTTCTTGTTCTCAGCTTATCTGTAACTTGTGATGGAAGGAGGAGGGAAGGGGAAGATGAAGGGGATAACAAGGGAGAGCGAGAATAGAGACGAGAGGGGAGGGGAAGAAATCGCAAGGGGTAAGAGAGAGACAATTCTGCAACAATTCCCACATAACTTTTATTAATTGTTATTGGTTATTCAAACAATAAAATATAATCCTTAGATAGAAATAATTTACTGTTAGATTAATTAGGAAATAAATATAATTATCTGATTAATGACAACCTAAAATAAGAAAATTATGGAAAAACAATATAACTTTCCATAGGTATCCTTGAGACAACCAAAATTATAGAATTTTAGAAATCTTTAATATGAGAAAATATAGAAGAAAATATAATAAAATGAACAAATTAACTAAATCTTCGGAACAATTCCGTTAATCCACATTAGAAGATAGGCTGAAACCATTGAGCTTTGTTTTGGTGCATCATCATTGATTCATAGGCATTTTTCAAGCTTTAATCACCATGCTTTGTGTGTCTCCATTGGCACTTTACCCCTTGCACTTGGGCTGCTGCAGTGAAATCATCCCTTACTGTCAACAGGCTGCTCCAAGCCCCTGATGCATTTTGCTGCTTTGTTGCTGTACATAAGCTTGCACCCTTTTGGTTATAAGCATGAATCATCATGCCCACAACATCTTGTTCTTCTTAGCTAGGACCTATACTTGCTCAAAAAGCTGTACTCTGTTCCATGCTTGCAAAATTTTAAGGCTAATATCACCATACTTCATTGGCATACACAATTCATTCCAAGCACCATATCTCTTTTGAGAGCTACTCCTGTCCAGAGAAATGCTCTGCAAGGGGCCTGAATTTTTTCTGTTATTAGGAAGCAGGAAAATTTGCCTCCAATACAGAAATAGCTGAAAAATAATGCTTTCACTAATTGTTCTCATCCTGGATTGGTAAGATCTACGGGCGCTGCACTTGATTGTTGTAGTAACCTTGTCAACCAGGGGGCCAAACTGATCAACACAGAAACCTGGTAGATGAGAGAGGGAGTCCCAAATTATTTATTGACGAACCATCCTCTAGAATTCCCTACATCTGCTGATATTTGTCTTACTTCTTTGCACCAAAATATGTGCTACTTTTGGGAGGATGAGCTGCCGACCTAGTAGCTTCTGAAAATGATCCAAACAACCTTTTAGTAATGTAAAGAACTCTCGTCAGCTTTACTGTCAAGGAGAAGCCACCAACAGTGCTCAAGTGGCTGATCCTTAATTTCTTCATGGTGGGTGGAAATGGAAGTTCTGATTTGTTTGTAGTTCTTTCACTTTTCTAAGTACACCATCATCTGGTGCCATCGGATCATCTTGTTTGCAAACCTTTTTTCTCCTCGATGCCACCATTATGAGGTCTAGTGAAGGTCAAAAGTGTGGAGCATTACTCTGCATTACAGAGAGCCTGCTTCCTTGGCTTGAATTAACTAGGCCACCTTTAGGCTATAATGGAGCAATATTACCATTGTTTCAAGGCTTGCTCTTGAAAAGCATTGTTCTCTAGAACTAAAATCTGGCTCAAAATATTGTAAGCTCTGTGTAACTCGTCAGGAAACTTGAAATTCTGTGGCATCTGGTCTTGAGAAAGTCTTCTTTGAGCACAGACCTAAGAGATACCTTCTTCCTGCCTTTTGGCTGTCACACGTTCTTGACTTTTCAGCACTTTATCTCCTATAGATCTTCCTATGGGAAAGGTTGATTGACCATAGAAAATGAGATTTGATACCACCTTTTCAATCTGCTGGTTGTGACCTTTCAAATGACGATATAAATCACATCCTGCAAAATAGAGGCATTGGCAGTATCAGAAACAAAAAGAATAACTGTATGCAATATGCCTCGGTAAAAAATTTGCCAAAATTTTTTATGGCCTTAGGCAACGTTCAGCAAAAAATTCCATTATGGCCTCAGTAAGCTCTTTCCCAAAATTTGCCACAGAGAAATAGCCTGCTGCTCCCCGTGGCATTCTCTTCTGGGATTGAAAAGTGTAGAGTCAGAGAAGAAAAGAGGAGGAAGTTTTGTGAAAAAACCCCCAATTAGGGTTTGGGCTTATACATATCTATGTATGTATGTATATAGACATTTATATATTCTTATCTACAATATAATACAAAGACTATAATACCTACATATATTAACAGATACCCTAAGCATATCCTATGAGCACATTTACAAAGCATATTCTAGTATTCCCTTCTAGTTAGAGTATCGATGTTGCTCATGATCAACTTATTAAAAATATATAATTCGAATTCCAATTAAAGAATTGGTGAAAATGTCCGTCAGTTGATTGCTAGTGTTCATATGATGAACATAAATTAAGCATCGTTGGAGCTTTTCATGAACAAAATGATAATATAAATTTGTATACAATATGCACTCATACAATGTGGATAGCTGCTTGATTATCACACTATAGTCGAGAAAGCCTAGAACTCTTATAACCAAGCTGATTAAGTAATTTCCAAATCTACACTTCACATGTAACATGTGTTAGCATACAATATTCTCATTCTATGCTTGACCCGACCACTATATTTTATTTCTTACTTCTTCACAACACAAGGTTGTCTTTAACCAAAACATATGGTGGCTTGACCCTATCAACATTTAAAAATTCCTTGACATGAGTATGACTATGATCACTATAAAGTAGGTCTCCTACTATACTTTAAGATATCTCATAATACACATTATAGCCTCTGAATGAGGAGCATGAGAAGAAAACAATAATTGGCATACAACATTAGCTGAGAAAGCAATATGTAGACGAGTTACAACAAGGTAATTGAGGTCGCTAATTAGTTATCAGTACCTTTCGGTTCAATGAAGATGTTTGCATTATCTTTAGAAAACTTAATCTCTAGATCCATGGGAGTATCATGAGGTGTTGAATCCATTATACTAGTATCTCAAAGCAAATTCATTGTATTTTATTTGCAAAAGAAAGATGCCACGAAGGCACCTAGCAATCTCAATGTGAAGAAAATAGCACAAGCTCTCTAGATCTGTGATTTGTAACTAACTTAATAACAATACTATCATTGCTAGTAATTATAATATCATCCACAGACATAAGAATACTTCTAGTACTGTAGAACACAAAGTGATCAATTTTACAATGAGAGAGTTCAAGCTAAGAAACAACTTCATTGAACTTGCCAAACCATGCCTGTAGGGACTAACACAAAGATTTTTTCAGCTAACATGTAGATCTAGATGCTCCTTGGTGGTTTCTCTAAATAAATATCCTCCTCAAGATTACTATGTAAGAAGGCATACTTGATATCTAATTAATATAGAACCGGTGATGATTAGTTTCCAATTAAATGAGAACCCTAGTTGAAGTCAACTTGGTGACAGGAGAAAATGTATCCATGTAGTCTACCCTATATGTTTAAGCACACACTGTAGCCACTAGATGAGCTTTCAACATAACTAAAGAACTATTCAAGTTGACTTTTGACAATTTAAACCCATTTACAGTCGATGGTTTTCTTGCTAGAATGAAAAAAGTTTAGATTCTACATGTGATTATATTCAAGTGCAACCATATCTTCTCTCATAGATGCTTGCAAATGAAGATGAAAAATATCCTTGGATATAGATCAAGGTAAATTGATAGAGACCAAGGCAGACACCAAAGTCTACTAAGAAGAGAAAAAAAAATAGCATATGATAATGTAGTAGACATGGGATACTACGCATTGTTGTGATGAGCCTTTTGCAATGTAATCAGAATGTTTGAATTGGTCCCATGATTAAGAATAATAGTATATGCCAGTGGAAGAATAGACCTGATAAGGTTGGCTCAAACACCCAATAGGATATCACTAACATACCATACACATCCACAAAATTTTGTGGAAAGAGGATGTAATGGCTTTCTAGGACATAAAACATGATAAGGAATCTGTCCTTTAAGGACAACTAAGGGAATTCTATACATAAATTAACAAGCTGTCAATATTATCTCACTCCAACGTTCTTTTTGGAACTCCCATTTTGAATAATAGAGCTGAAGCAATTCCTGTCAAGTTTCTATTCTATCTTTCCGCTGCTCCATTCTGTTGGGGGGGTATCAGGGCTGAATGACTTGTGGAGAACCCCATGGTGGGACATGAATGACAAAAAAAGAAGTGGAAAAAAATATTCATGAGCATTATCACTATGCAAAATACATAAATGTAAAAAATTGAGTCCTAATTTAATATGGAGGGCACAAAAAATAGAAATATATCAGAATAATTTTTTATCGGGTGACTTGTGAATAATCATCGATAAAAGTTACAAAATAATTAAGTTCCTTCTTAAATTGAAGAGGAGAGGGACTTTAGATATACGTGTGAACTAACTCAAAAGAAGCATATATACATGTATAAATGCAAGGGTAATATGACATGTGTTGGCGTTTAGCAAACTAAATGACGTAAGGGTAATATGACATGCGATGGCGTTTAGCAAACTAAACGATTCAGAAAACATATCAATAATAGAATTGAAATTTAGACACAGCCTTTTCAGACTAGATGTAGAAGGATTACCCAACTAACAATGAATTTTAAGAGGTGTAGAGGAAACATTAGAACAAATAGTGGGATTCGGTTCCTCTACAACAAGTGGAGACTTTCTGGCACATGACAACATCTAGCAATAATCAACTGTCTCAAGATCTTCTTGACAATTGGGAGAAAAACACTACACAATATTGATGCTCTTTGAGTAAACATTCTCACAAATCGCAAATTAAAAGGAAAATTCTGCAAGAATAAAACCAAAGAGAGTTGTAATGTTGGGGTTAAACAAATAGAACCAATTCCTTTGACTTTCATAAAAGAGTGATCCTCCGTAGTTTTTCCGTAATGTTGTGTGCATAAGATTATAACTTTGAATCAGATAAGATATATGTGACTCTAGTCACGTGATTCGAAGCATTGGAATCAATTAACCAATATTGAGGAAACAACAATAGATGGGCAGTGGGATTTTGCATATGAACAATAGTGGATGTAGATTAAGAGACTTGACAAGCAAGCGTAAATATTCCTTCTTAGATAAGGTAATAGATCACTTAGGGATTGTAATGGGTTAATGAGCTAAAAATGGCTAAATTCAACTTGTTAGGCTTATTAAATCTAGCTCAAACAAGCTTCAATGAAGAATTTCAATCCGAGCCCCAAATAAATTGCTTTGATTAATGACTCTGATATTAGGTCGAATGATTAATGTGATTCTAACAACTATTAATTAACAATGACTTTGCAAAACAGACGCTTTTCGAACTCAAATAAAAGAATGTGCATTCCAAGGAAATTGAGGAAAATGGAAAGTGAAAAAATAATGAGAAGAAAAGGGGGGGAAAAAAGAGAAATTGTTTTCCACTTTAAAAAAGGCCCCAATTATTTTGAATTTCAGTTTCTCCTCCCCTCCAATCCCCACGTTCTGCATTATTTATGTTCACCTATCTTGTGGGACTAGAAAGGTTTTGTTATTGTTGTTTTGTTGTTTTTTTTGCTGTGCATGCTGTTGCACTATCTTGGTCAATTGTTAGTTATCTGGCAAGTGTTAGTCTCTGTTTGATCTACAAAAATGAACTGTGGCCATTTTTTTTAGTACTTTTTGGTTAAATAGTCTCATGTATATGCAGGGAATCTGTGCACATGTAGACCTGCTGCGCTTTGAAGATGGGATTGCCATAGTCTCTCTGGAGTCTTCGTGTGTTATGCATTTCAGCCGGGTGGAAGAAAATGAAGGTGAAGTTTTGCCAACGTCGAAGCTTCCTGTTTATCTGAACCCTGGATCTCTGGTAATCATGTGGGGAGATGCTCGCTATCTTTGGAAGCATGAGATAAATCGCAGTAGGGGATGCCAAGTGTGTGAAGGGAAGGAAATTGATCAAAAGAAGAGGACTTCCATAACCCTGAGGAAACTTAGGCACACCAAGTAGAGTTGTCCATCATTTCATGGAAACATTCCTACATCATTGAGTAAGCTCAGTTTTGCTTCAGTACTATGTTGGCATGGCTGATTTCTTCATTGTTTGTCTTTTTACCTGAGAAACCATCAAACAAGATGTCCTGACCGCAAACTTATTTAGAATCCCCATTACTATGATCAGATTTGCTTGACAATTAGCAACATGTTAGTCGGAAAGTTGATTTTTGTGTTATGACTATTGGTGACAGTTAGTGACAACCGACAAGATTTGCTTTCATGAGGTTTTTGCGAATGTGTCATGCACTAGTGTTTGCTTATGACATAACAATGCTTTATTCATTGTATGTTGTGATAGTCTTGTCTCACCTGTTATTCTCCCTATGTTACTCATTTCACAAAATTCCTTGTAAAAATTATAATGTTAGGCCAGCGAATTATTGCTTGAATCAAAATCGAGTTCTATAAATAGAAGATGATAATTTTCATTCACTATTCAGTTTTGCATTTGCAATAGTCTTTTACGAAATTTCTTGCATTCTATTGGAGCTACTCATTTGAAGCTCAGAGTTAGCTATTTTGATAACCGCATGTTTGATACTTTGGGCCAGCATTTAAAAATAAGCCAAAATAGAAAGTGGTTGAGGTTCCTTCAGAATTACGTGGTGGCTAAACTTAATTGAATTGAGCACTTCGTTTGACTTTCTATTTCTAGGTGTTCAGTTGCAATTTGGGCAATACTTCATGACATTATTTTCTAGCATTTTGCAATTTAAGGTATCCAGTTTCCCTGGTTCTGGATAAATATGATGGCTTTCACTTCTATATGAATTACTGACGAACTCAAGACCCGTAAGGAGTGTTCTGACAATTCATCCTATTTGATCAAAACGTACGTAGCCAGCGCTATACTGGGGTGAATAACCAGTGGCAATCTCCAGGCTCTGATAATCATTCTACTAAGGAATTTCCAAATCAAAACCAATATGTAACCAACTTATCTTGGACAACAATGAAAGTGGTGCTGACCAGTCTTTCCTCATTGGTCGGAGAAGTGGTGTCAAAGCTTCTTTTATTCATTATTTCCAAATAGCGTAAATAGTGGCTGCTAGCAGTTGATTTTGCATTCTTACCTTTCTAGACGCCGGACACCCATTGCATTCCTGTTGTCTATTTCTTTACTGGCTGTACGCACCTCATCTTTTCTGCACAGACATCCCCAAACTTGTTTTGCAAGAGGGACAGATAGAAAGGACAAATGATTGTGGGATTCCTCTTCAATCTGGCATAAGACACACCATGGAGGTCCATTGCAGAAATGTTTGATTCTATCCATAATTTCAAGTCTCCATATTGCAAGCCGAAGGATGAAAGCTCGGCCAAGATATTTGCAGGAAAATCAGGTGAGTTTTTCCCATGGAACCTAGCTTCCTTTGGGTTGCATGACCCTTTGGGAAGAGCCAACAGCGAAATTCCCATGCCTAGAGAGTGCCCAGGTTGTCGCGTCTTCAGTGCTTGCATTCGGGGAATATGATAACATGGTATCCTTGGCCTGTATTTCCTTGCCATGTTTATTTGTCCATTTCTTAGAGACATTGCTCACTATAGCACGTATTGGCAGCCTTGTAACTTTGGTGATTCTCTGTATACCTCTCAACTAGGAGGCTCAGTCTGATGAGAGGGAAAAGCTGCATCACGATTTCTGAAATCTCAGAGTGTTTTGGGAATTTGAGTGTCCATATGCTCCTTTTCTTCAGTCTGTTTACCAAAACCCAATTTACCCGGATTGATGGGTCATTTTTGAAGATAAGTCTCCCTAATTGCTTAGATAGCAAGGCATTGTTCCAGGCAAGTTTGTTTTCAATTCCCAGATCTCCCTTATCTTTGGTGTTGCAGACCACGTATTATACCACTCTTGCAGATGATTTTCCATCAAGGTTCCCATGGCATAAGAAGCCATTGACTGTCAGTCCTTTACAGAATGGGTTTTGGAAGCATTACCATTGATATCTAATACATATGACTGAGTGGAAAGGATAGACGAGTTGGAGTTTTCCACTAAAAGACAGCCATCTATCCTTCTATCCTGAGATGCAAATGATGACTTTATCCGCAAGAACTGTCAATCAGCTAATGAGAGTTGGAGCTTCACTCACTCGCAATTAGTGCAGCCTTTCGATTTTCAGGAATCTTGTGCAATATGAATGGTTGAAGCCTTTTTTTTTTCTTGGGTCAATTCACCCTCTACAGTTGAAGTGCCAATATGTCTTTTGTAGAAGTTTGCTATTTCATCCTGTACTTCCTCCTCCTTGCTATTTGTAAGTGACCACTCTTCTTTTGTTAGGGAATGGATTCACCTTCTGTTTCCTTTGCAAAAAAAAAAATGATATGTCCCTTCTTTGATCCATGCTATTTTTTTATCTTAGCTGCAGGAACTCCTGTTCTCTGACAAGGGCTTTTAAATATTCATAGAGCTGATTTCTCTCTTCCTGTTGCAATTCATGGCTACTTGGATTGAGCTGAGTTGCCCTTTCTCAACAAACAGCTTGTAAGATGTGTCTCATTTCATTGCCCGGTCCCTCGACGGCTGCTTTGCCATGTTTCAGTTTAGTGGCAACCCCCAACATTAACACTCCATCCACATCCTTATCCCATGCCGATCTGGCCACCTTATGAAACTGGGAATGACAATGCGTGAATTATCACATTTGAATGAGCCCTTTTGACATCGTATACTGCCATATGCGAGCAGCAGGTAGGAAGAATGATGGGATATAACGGGAGGAGCGGGAGAAGTTTTATGGCGAAAACATCAACTGCTAATAGTCCAGGCGATAGAAAAAAGGGCCGAGGCTTACATAAAAGTAATCCACTGCACAGTGTTGTAGTATTAAATAAGTCCAAAATTAGGGAACAGGCCTCAGCACAAGAAGGTTCGAACCTGATTTTCTACTTCAAAAGTTTGGGGGCTTATGATGGGACCAAAATTAAACGTGCATCCCGAAACCCCGAATCAAAATGAGTCGGGAAAGATACCTAGGCATCGACAAGAATCTTGGAGTCTATCAGAAAAACAAGCAAATGCTGCCAAGGCCAACCAACACATCTACCGAACTCGACCATTCTCCCATTAGATCATTCAAGCCTTTGAAACGTACGATTTACCTAAAGGTCGGCTGTGCTGACCTTTAGCTAGGGGGCACCGAACAATTAAAGGCGTCCTTAGGTCCAATTGAGCATTCAAGAAGAGGGAGCCTGTGCAATCGATCAACTAGGGTGGCCAAATCTGAGTCAGTGAGCAAGTCTAGCATTGGAAAGAACCAAAAAACTTTGATAAAAGCTGGGATGACAAAAGAGAAAAGAATGAATTAAATCACATCCTTGATAAGATAGCCGTTGAAAGTTTGAAGAGTAAAAAAAGGCAATATACTTTCAAAAAAAGGTAGATTTATAAACTTTTATGTATTAGATAAAATAGCCATCCACTTGGAACAATTGACAGCTTAATGGTGCTGGCACGTATTTGAAAAATTGATTCCACCTGAAGCCTTTAACGACACGCATCCAAGTGTGATTTAGAGTTCTAAATCAGTTTTCTATACACCATAAATAAAAATGGGAGGTGAATGGGATCCTAGGACAATTCTTTTAGGAATCCCTCTGACGTTTAAGTAATCAAAAGATTCCAATTAATATATGGAATAAATGAAAAATGTTAATATAATTAGGAAAGAATTTATTAAGCCTAGTTTATCGAGTAGGGAGATTAATGCTTATATAGGTCATGTGGTTCTTTTAGAGATAAGAAAGTTTTATTACCTGTGCCCTCTATCCTTTAGGCATACCTAGACATCATATTTATTATGGGCCTATCCAAACCTTGGATGTACACTGGAGACCTTAAATCCGAGATTGTCTCACTTGAGTAAATTGTTGTGGTTAATATTTAGAACGACCACATTACAGTTATTAACAATGCCACTCGACTGAAGGATCTAGAAGCGGATCTTGAGTGGGCTCCGATGACTAATGGCAGTTGCCGAGAGCAGTTGCTTGTGCAGGCGCAGGCACAACCGACATAGAGAGTTAGGCAGAGACAGTTTTGAGCTTGAGTGCAAGCCCGGCCAGGGTCTAAGCATGTGGTTGGAGGTGTAGGCATATTGGGCTTAAGCAGCAGTCGTGATGACAGGCCTAAGCACACGCCTATTTTAGGCTCAAGCGGGCCACTAGTGCCACTTGGCGGCACCAATTTAAGCCAAATTCAACGACAGTGGCAATTGGAGTTGATGAGAACCATCTGGCGGCAACAGTGTGAGTTTAGTGTCACCAACGAGCCTAGCCTATTTTAGGTTCAAGGGGGCCACTAGTGCCACCTGGCGTCAGCAAGAGGCACGAATTAGTGGCGATTGGAGTTGATGAGCACCATCCACCGACGACAATGTGAGTCTAGTGTCACCAACGAACCAAGCCTCATGGCAGAATGATAGCTAATGCGGACGGCAATATCTAGTGGAGGCAGCTAGTAGCCTTGGCGCTTGACAGCAATAGCTAGTGCGACTCGGCATCCACTTAGCCTCTCTTTCGTTCTTCTGTGTTTGGCTCTTGCTCCTCCCCCTTCTTCTACGAGACTTTCCCCCCTTTTATAGGCTAAGCTTATCCAGGAGTGCGGGTAATGCACTTCAGGTACCGGGTGGCGCCACGCATGCAGGGTATCAAGCATCCATGTGGCTTCACCACAATTGTACAGCCGGGAACCCCCGATTAACCCGTTTATGCTAAAATTGAAAATTATTTATTCATCTATTCAGGCATTTAATTTTCTTCCATCCAGGTAGTTTATTTTTCTCCATTTAGGCTTTTTGTTTTTTCCCATTCAGGTCACTTATTGTAGATCCACTTTATTATAACTCAATAGGTGCCTTGTCGTCCATTTGGCACAACTGGTTGCCTACTAGTTTCGGAATCAAGTTATTAGCATATGACGAACACCATCTCTACGCACTATTAAAAAAGATCTTCAGCTAACAGTAATGAGATTAATTGATTAGTTTTTGATTTATTCTCCCTCTACTTCTCTGCTAATACATCTGTTGTGTTATCTTTAACGTTAAATCGAGATTACCCATCACATGCTGAAGAAATACTTTCTGCAAGCAGAAGAAGCTGCTGTAGGCTCAACAAGCTTGGCTATGTTCTCTACTAAGGAGGACTGTCGACCATCACACATTCAATACTATGTTTTTTGTATCCATGGCTCAAGGTATTCTTGTTAGCCCACTCCATTATCTCACCAAGGACCTGTAATCCATTACTGCTTTATCATGAATTCTTTCCCATAAAAACATGCTTGAGGACCTCATGCAGCCCATACGGTTGTTCTTCCGACCTCTAGAACCGAACTGTTATAGGTCAAGTCCCTTTTCCCTTCCTCATCATCTAGCGAAGATGAGTCCTTTAATATGAGTTGAAAGGGTTAAATCAGCGAAGATACCATGAGAGGATGAAGCTTCGTTGCATTGACATATCAAACAACTTCCTATTTTGCATTATTCATTTGAAGGTACAATATTCCTTGTCCTGAACAGAGTGAGAGAGTTAGCAAAGGGCAGTCAATAGACAAATTCTTACTATTACCATCATGCATAAACGCCCAGAAGTCTTCAGGGGCCCTTAAAATAAGGGCGACCGGCTCACAGCTAAGAAGCTAAAAGAAGCTTAAGATTTACAATAGCCAGAAATGCAGCCCAGGCCAAACAGGGCATGACCAGATCAGCGGCAATCGGATTAACCCTTCTAAACGTGTTGCCGCACCGAAGCAGAGCCACAAACGCTGTCAAAGACACCAAGAGAGCGGACCAAGTGGCGCCCAAGCTAAACAGAATCGGATCCCAAACGAGGCTCAGCCCGAGATGGGTAAGGTAGAGCAGCAGCATACTTGGGTCCCGATGGAACCCGCCCTCCGCCCAGACCAGCCAAGCCGACAGCCCCATCAGGACGGCCGAGCCCAGACAGGTCATGTGCAGCGCCCACAGAGGCGGCAGCCAGGCAGTCCCCCTTGATATCGCCTTGTAGCTGTTGCTTGAGCCGAACAGGTATATGTCTGCTAGCGTGAGCAAAGGAGGGATGGAGGCGGCCACCGACAGGGATCTTAGGCCGCGTTTGGCCATTGCTATTCTCCTCGCTTTCTCCGCATCGTGGCCGGTTGCGCCGCTATCTGGAGACCCAGTGGGCCCGTCCTTGATCCGCTGCTTCAGGTGGTTGGAGGAATCCATGTGGGTTGTAATTGTGGCGGAGCAACTGCAGCGTTAATATATACGGACAGAGAGAGATAGAGAGCTAGAAAGAGAGAGAGTGTGTGTGTCAATCTTCGGGAACGTGACAGGTGGTTGACACGTGGCTGACAGTGGCGGTAAAGTGGACGACTGTTTCACACGTGGAGTTTAAAACAGCGAATAATGCCGGCTGTTTCCCTTACCCCCAAAAAAAAAAAAATGCTAAAATATTATATCCCTATATTTTTAAATATATTTTGGAAGGTTACCCTATTTTTACTAGTTTTTTTTCTCATTAATTTTGTAAAAAGGCCTGTTTTATATCACCCAAGTTGGGCAACAAAATCTCATAATATCCCAACCATAGTGTTCCTTCTCTCTTTGCTTCCATCAAAAAACTCCAATATATATATATATATATATATATATATATATATATTAATTATAGAGCTTACCATCTCAACGTGCTGCTGCAGCATTCTCTCCACGACCCCTCTCTCTGTGTAAGGTGTCTCTTGCTCCCGTAGTACCGCCGCCACCTACCAAAACGTCCACTCATCATCTTTACCTCACTCCACGTAGGAAACTCCTAAATTTACAGCTTATAGTGATTCAATAGAGCCTATCCATACACCGAGGCAAACAAGCAAAGTTGCAGAAGGAGCCCCATCAACAAGAAACAAAATTTGTATGTCAAGCCCGATACACCGACCACGGGACGATCCTTGCCTCTCCATGCCAATCACAATCCATGGGGCAAAGGTAGCCCAACCAAGGAACGCAAACTCCGATCGCCACCCTCACCTAGCCACCCCACCCATCATCCTATGAGAAAGGGGAGTGACAATCCCCAAGCCTAATCAAACTTAAGCTTTGGGAACTCGATCCAAGAGAAAATTTACAGAGTTTAACTCTTACCAAATTGCAAACGGTGTTGACCATCTGATTATTCGATTGAGGCTTGTTCAAACCAAGCATCGGGTTGTTCCTTTCATGCCAAATATAATATACTGTTGCCGCTAAGGTGATCTGAAATGAAATAGGCAAAGTATTTATGCCCTTCCATTTAAAGGAGGCCCATATAATATTTCTACTCCACTCAAAAGATGACCAACGGCAATTGGTCGTCCTACAAATTCAAACTGTGTACGGGGGGGAAGGGACATTAAAGAAGAGGGGAGAACCTTACACTAATTCAAAATCACAAAAAGCACAGCTCAACCTGCCATTGACAAATAGGCGAATATGGTCCATCGTGCTGCCTACCTCCGATTGCAAAGCAAAGCATGAAGGCATGTGGGGGAAGATGACGGGTAGACCAAATGAGTAACATCAATGTAACTTACGGCCTAGAACTTGATAATTTCATGCCAACTTCACAAAGAATCCCCATATGAAGACAGTGTCCAAATAATTCTGCCACTGTAGTCCAAGTTTGGAAAATACCCAGGCATGTTATTGGAGATACTTCTAATATCAGGCACAACTGGTCTCAGCCAATTCCAGGCATTCCACAAAATGATGTCACACACACTGACATCAATAGGCAGTCACGGGCGTCAAGAAAAGCTGTATGAGAAGCTAACAATTAGTGGGCCATTCGAGTGTCAGTTATCCGACCACAAAAATGTGTCCAAATCATCTCTAATAATAACTCAAAAATACCTGCTAACATAAGGCCAAAGGTTAGGTTGAAGATTTTCCAAAAGCTCCAATGAGAATTTTGTAAAATTTTTATAGTCCAAATGCATCTATCTTTCAATATGTCTTGAATGTGCCCATTCATTCAAGACATATGGAATCAACACCCCGGTAACCAACCTCCAAAGTTGTTTTGTCATCAAAGCTTGGCTCCGAGCAACCAAGTCTCGAATGATAACTATGGAGAAGTTATTGTGCCATCAGGATATCATTACGAACATGTAGTCCAGCAACAAATGCTGTTCAGCATTTGCCCATCAAACAAGGGATTTTATAAATAACATAGTAATAATTTTGGACTCCGTTAGCAATAATTTTAGAAATGATTTTATAAATAATATTGCAGTAAGAAATAGGCCTGAATTCAGCAACCACAAAAGCAGCTACAACTTTTGTGTTGGGGGAAATAAAGGTAGTGTTGATTTGCTTCAGCAATTTTCCATTAGAGAAGAAACCACCGATGGCATTACAGACTAGAGGGCCAACAGTTTCCCAAGCTGATTTAAAGTATCCAGCAGAAAACCCGTTCAAGCCTTGAGTCTTGGAGTCCTTCATACTGTGAAGGGACCTCACAATCTCCTCGTGCAGAACAGGGTCAGTTACCACACTGAGAAAGTTTTCAGGATCCATCTTGGATATGAAAGGCTTAATCTTCTCTTTTGAATACCCCTAATGCAGGTCGGAATAGCCCAGTAAGCTTTTAAAATAATTGATAAACTCTTCTTTCACCTCACCTACATTCTCAGTGAGAGATCCATCCTCATGATTCAAGGCAATAATTCTTCTACTGTTTCACTTCTCCACAACCGTTCTGAAAAAGAAATTTGAGCTTCTATCCCCATCCTTCAACTAGTGCACTATGGCATTTTGTCTGTAATAATCCTCCTCTATTCGTAAGGCTATGACAAACTCATCCCTATCTCTCCTGTCATCCTAACTAAACCTACAGACACTGGGATTACTTTGGACTGCCAATTGACATCGATCCAGATCTAGTCTTGCTCTAGACACAGCAGTAGAAACATCACCGATAACAGCCGCAATCTCCCTTTGACAAGCTTCAGCTTTTTGCAACCCTAGAACATGGAACTCCACTAGAATAAGTGTCCCAAGTGTCGAGGTCGGAAGGCCCGGATCCACCAGATCCGGCAGCAGCGGAAAACCCGATCCCCCTGTCATTGACAGCCACCATTTAATAGGAACAAAGAACAAGGGATGCACAGCATTTTTTACGTGGAAACCTCTTCCCAAACCGAAGAGGAAAAACCACGGGACACATAGTCCACAAATAAATCTACTATGTAAAATGGGTTACAAACCCCCGAGATGGAGTATTCGCTACACACCCGAGAATAATAAAGAAAAACCTCACCGGAGTAAACGGGAAACACTCTCCACTCTTTTACTCTCTGTTTTTCTTTCTCTTTCTCACTGGTGGTACACTCCTCTCTACATTTTGCAAGTGTTGGTGAAATGGCAGTTCGCCGTTTCACCCCTGCACACAGCGACCGGCTACACAAGCCCCTGGCTACACAAGCCCCGGCGAATGCTCGCCCATGGTGATTTCTCCATCACCCAATGGTCACTCTCATGGCGCCTTGCGCGCTCGCCCACAGCATGCCCTGCATGCATATATATCATGATCTACCTGGAGACCTTTAACCAATAGGCAGGTTGAGTGTGGTCAAACACCTGTCACCCACAACTTTGTCCACTAACTCTGCAACCTGCCCACTAACTCTGCAACTTGCCCACTAACTCTACAACTTGCCACCTGCACAGATTTAGCCTACACGGTGGCAGTGCTACCGCTCTGCAGAGCTAACATCTACGCTTGCTACGCTTTTCCACGACGTCCTCGGTTGTTGCTGCAGCTAAGTTCCCGGACCTTCTGTGCCCTTTGGCCATCACAAGAGTCCTTCGGCATTCCATGGTCTCCAGGCAGTGACAACGACCTCGGACATCCCATGTCCTTGGTCTTCACTGTGCACAGCCCATATCTCCGGACGCCTTCACTCACCAGCCCGTATCACGTGGCGATTTCATATCGGTAATATCAATCGTAAGTTTCGGCCTTCTCAACCGGCCAACATCTCATTGTGATCTTCAAGATTCATCCGGTCAACTTCCACATGATCGTCTCGGTGTCAGTTTATCTGGCCCAATCCGGTGCTCTTCAGCTCTCGGGACGGCCAACCTCCCATCCGGCCCGATTCCGTTGGCCGTCCGCCGGTTAATCTCCATTGACCGTCTACTGTTCTCCTCCGGTCAACGTCCCGTTGACCGGAGACAATTCTCCGTAAATCCTCCAATGACAGACCAGTTTGTTGGGTTACCCACAAGGGAGTGACCAAACCCAACACCAAGCCTGCTTAATAGAAGGAATGAAGCTAGGGTGAGAAGAAATAAAGTCATTAAATTTAGAAATACCGTAAGGAAAACCCCATAGAAGACAGGATGTAAGGGGAGTGGTCTGAAATCCCAGAAGTAGGGAAAGGTGCTGCATAATCCCTGTGCTCCATGATCCACTTGCCATTTACTAAAATTTTGTCCAGCTTTCTAAATAAGCATGCTATCCCTTCCCTTGTGTTATTCCAAGTGAAGTTGCAGCCTTCATAGCTTAAGTCCGTCAAATCACCGCATCTAAGGCATGTGTTAAAAGCAGAGATTGAACTGTCATCCACAGGCCCTCCTAGAGCTTCAAGAGCGGTGCCTGACCACACTGAAGTCTCCCATGGCAGCCCAGCAATCATCACTACAACTCATAGCCATTTTCTCCAATTAAATCCACAAAAGCCTATGCTCAATATCAGAATTTGAGTCATAAATGAAGGTGAAGAAACAAACTGATCTATTCCCTAGGAAGGTGGCCCCACAGTGAATCAGTTGGTCATCCTTTGCAATAATCTGCAAGTCGACAAAAATTGTACTTCAGCCAAGCCAAATCCCTCCAGCATAGAGGAGGAAGCTTTCCAACCACTTTAGCAGCATTCCCTAGCTGCACTCTGGTCTCCAATCAGGCACAAATCCGAGGCTGACACAATTAAAGGAAGTGAGAAATCTCCTTTATTTTAAGGGGCCCATTGAGTCCCCTCACATTCCAACAAACAACTCAAGTCATTTGAGACCTATATTAGGGGACGGATTCCTTTTAGGCATACGTGTAGGAGACTGAGGTCTTAACCGAGTAGGGGACCCAGCCTTAACTTCATTCACTGCTCTGCCAACACAACCATCTAAAGGAGACTAGCGATCCAGCATTTTATCATAAGATTCCTCACAATCCTCCAAAATGGCAAAGGATTCCTAGACCCAATCGCAAGCATCTTATCCTTATCTTCAACAAAACTTGAAAGGGCACAGGTGGATCTGGAACCCCGAAATTCCACCTGACCTTCAATCTGACCACTATTGGTTAGCTACAGGATCATTCAAGCACTTGGGATTGGCTGAAATTTCCACTGTCAAAGCATCCACTCCGGGTTTCACCTTATCCTTAGGCTTGATGACATGTATGACTTTCTTCCTACAATTTGTAAATTCAAGACAATATTTATTGCATTATGGGCACAGCACAGACTTCCATTGGTGGCCAACATCAATAATCACAATAAACTCTTCCTCTGACAGGGGGTCAACAGCAGCAACTCACTCACTCTTCTTAGGCAAAGAAGCATTCGCATCCACTTCCGCACACAACCCGGCATAACCAATCCTAATATGCATTTCCATTTGTGAGTCTGCATACAGAGGGCATGCTTGCGCTTTGTTTGATGGAGCACCATGCACGACTTCCACACTTCAAAGAAGATGGGTTTACCTATGAAATTCCACGGCCCTGCTGTTGGGTCTGGTCACTCCCTTGTGGGTAACCTAACAAACTGGTTCGTCATTGGAGGATTTTCGGAGAGCAAATGACGGAGTTCATTTGGTGGAAATCTGGAGAACTGTTTCCGGTCAACGGGACGTTGACCGGAGGAGAACGGCGGACGGCCAATTGAATCCGGTCAACAGGAGGTTGACCGTTTTAGGGTTGCAGGAATACTGCTGGATGGTGGACGGGCAACAGAAGACGGTCAACGAGGAGGTTGACCGGATAGCTATGGAGAACGGTTAAGTTCTCCGGATTGCAGCAGGAGACGGTCAATAGAAAGTTGACCGGCTGAGCAACTAGCCTTGGAGACTGTGGAAGATGGCAGCTGGCAGAGGATAGATGCCTTTCCAGGATTTGTCGACAGGCTGGCAGTTGGTCTGAAGAGTTAGTGGGCAGGTTGCAGGGCTAGTGGGCAGGTTGCAGGGCTAGTGGGCAGGTTGCAGAGTTAGTGGGCAAAGTTGTGGGCGACAGTTGTCAGACCACATGTAACCTACCTATTGGTTGAAGGCCTGCAGGAAGCTCGGGAAGGTGATGACGTGGCACCTATTATCTGACAGTGGTGACCAGCTCTGGGCAGATGAGATTAGGTGGAGCCAGGACGTCTATAAATGGGCACCAAGAGCTTCCGAAGTGTGTGAGGTGGTCAAGTCCGGTGAAGGCCTTGAGAGCACCATGGGCGAGCATTCGCCAGGGCTTGTGTAGCCAGGGGCGCTGTGCGCTGGCCGCCTTGTGCGGGGGTGAAATGGCGGGCTGCCGTTTCACCAACACTTGTAAAATGTAGAGAGGAGTGCATCACCAGTGAGAGAGAGAAGAGAGAAAAACAGAGAGTAAAAGAGTGGAGAGTGTTTCCCGTTTACTCCGGTGAGGTTTTTCGTTGTTATTCTCGGGTGTGTAGCGGATACTCCATCTTGGAGGTTTGTAACCCATTTTACATAGTGGATTTACTGGTGGACTATGTGTCCCGTGGTTTTTTCCTCTTCGGTTTGGGAAAGGGTTTCTACGTAAAAAATGTTGTGCATATCTTGTTCATTGTTCCTACTAAATGGTGGCTGTTGATAACGGGAGGTTCGGGTTTTCCGCTGTTGCCAGATCTGGTTGATCTGGGTCTTTCGACCCCAACACCAGCTTCAGAAACATGCGTCATGTTCCCTCCGTTGGAGAACTTAAAGAAGAAGAAGCCCTTCTGATTAACGAGGAACTGGTATAAGCTGATTTTCGCCCTCAACTTGTTAGCAATCTGCTACATAATATGGAATGCTGGGGGCTTGTTGTTGGTCGGAAATGGGGCAGCCTACCGTCGCAGGCATGAGAGAATTGAAGAGAAGGAATGGAAGTTAGAAAAGGAACACACAATATTTACGTAAAAAACCCTTATGAATCAAGGAAAAAAACCACGGAATGCTAAGTCCACAAAATATACTATGTATGAGATAGGTGATTACAAAACAAGAGGCAAAAAATAAGAACAGAACACACAGTCTTTCATCACTGCACTCTGCTTCTTTTCTTCCTCTCCTCTGTTCTTTCACACCCTTTTCTTTTTTTTTCTCTCACCGTAGTGTATATCCCTACATATACACACACACATATATATATACATAAGACCAGCAACAGCAGGATTACCACGCCCTTCTCCATTGGTTGGTGCACAGTTTCTAAGAAGCATGCATATGTTTACCCTGTTCAGCAGCAGGCGGCGCATGCCTGCAGTAACAGACAGATCTGCTGTTAGAGTTCTAATGTTACCCAAACAAGTAGGTCAACCAACTCCTTTCATGACGGAGCAGATCTTCTATATTTCCATATCAAACTGGTCAACCCTGTTGACCGTCTTCTCATTTAGACCGGTCAACGTCCTGTTGACCGTCGTCAATTGTTGTTCTGAGAATCCTCAGCAAAACCGGTCAACTTAGACCGGTCAACTTGACCGTCCATCCGGTCAACCATGTTGACCGGAACTTCTTGTTCCAACTGAGTACTTCAATCACAATAATTTCTTCACAGGAGTGATTCCCAACAAACTTTTCCTCACGACCGTGAGGAAGTTAAATCTGTTAGCCCGGCCATCTTACAGCATGCCTCATTCCTTCCTTTCGGTAGAATCTTAGTCATCATGTCTACCCCGTTCTCTTCTATGTTGACCTTGTCCAATGACAGTAGACCTTCCTCCAGCACATCTCTTACCCAATGATATCGCACATCAATGTGCTTTGATCTGAAATGGAGTGAAGAGTTCTTACATACATGAATGACACTTTGATTATCACAAAGTACCATATATCTTTCCTATTAAATGCCTAACTCTTGAACAAACTCCTTCATCCACAACATCTTCTTGCAGGCCTCCGTCACTGCGATGTATTCGGCTTCAGTAGTGGATAGGTCTACACAGTTTTGTAGCTTGGACTGCCAAGAAACTGTACCTCCCACAAATTTCACTAAGTAACCCGATGTAGATTTGCGTGTGTCAATATCTCCGGCCATATCCGCGTCCGAGTAACCCACCAACTGAGACTTGTCACTTCCAAGACACAGGCACCCCTTGGAAGTTCCTTTAATATATCTCATGATCCACTTCACCGCGGACTAGTGCTCATTTTTCGGATTGGACAGAAACTGGCTAACTATCCCAACGGCATGAGCTATGTCAAGTTTGGTGCACACCAAGGCATACATCAGGCTTCCCACAGCTGATGAGTAAGGAACGCCTTTCATGTATTTCTTCTCGTCATCCGGGGTTGGGCATTGACGAGTTCTCAGCCTGTAGTTTCGCAAATGGTGTGTTTACGGGCTTTAACTTATCCATGTTGAATCATTGGAGCACTTTTACAAGGTAGTTCTCTTGAGACAACCACGATTTCCTTGCCTTTCGATCGCGTAAGATTCTGACTCCCAGAATCTGCTCAATCAATCCAAGGTCCTTCATAGCAAATAACCGCCCAAGTTGCTCTTTCAGCTCCTTTATCCGGGCACTGTTCTATCCAACGATCAGCACGTCGTCCACGTATAGGAGAAGAACAACAAAGTCATCATCCGAGAACCTCTGTACAAATACGCAGTGATCACAGGTTGTCCGCCGGTACCCCTAACTGGTCATAATTGACTCAAATTTCTTGTACCATTGCCAAGGAGCTTGCTTCAATCCGTACAGACTTTTTCTTAGATGACAAACAAGTTTCTCCTTTTCCTTAACTTTGAACCCTTCTGGTTGCTCCATGTAGATCTCCTCTTCAAGCTCTCCATGGAGAAATACAGTCTGGACATCCATTTGTTCTACTTCAGGAACCTGGGTGGCAGCCAAGCCCAGTACTACCCGTATAGAGGACATTTTCACAATTGGAGCAAAGATCTCATCAAAATCAACCCCTTTTTGTTGATTGAAGCCCTTCACTACCAGCCGTGCCTTGTACTTTGGCTTCTTGGTATTCTCGTCCAGCTTCAAACGGAAGACCCATTTGTTATTGAGGGCCTTCTTTCCCATAGGAAGTTTAACCAAGTCGAAGGTGTGGTTCTCATAAAGAGAACTCATTTCTTCTTTCATGGCTTCCAGCCAATCCTCTTTGCTGTCGTCCTTCATCACCTCTTCATAGTCCTCAGGCTCTCCGACATCAGTAAGCATGACATATTCGTTAGGCGACAGATGGACGGAATGCCGTCTGTTGCGTGAGGATCGTCTAACAGGAACATTCCTGGCTGGTTGAGGAATAACTCCATCCATGGTGTCATCCGGAGCCATGTTCTCCTCTTCATTATCCTCAACCGTTTCTAGACCATGATTCTCTCCTTCCAATGATGCCGGACGGACAGCTTTAACGCTTACTTTGTCCATTTGCTTATCATTGCACTTGGCCTCCTTGCCAATGTATTTAATCGTCTTATTTTCAACGAAGGTTATGTCCATCGACTGGACGAGCCTTTTGGTAGCTGGATCACAGAACCGGTAGCCCAGCTCATTTTTCCCGTAGCCCATAAAGATGTACTGCGTCGTCTTTGGCTCCAACTTTGTCTTTTCATTTCTTGGGATATGTACGAATGCTTTGCACCCAAATACTCGTAAGTAATCATAAGACGGCTCTTTGCCCATCCATATCTTCTCCGGCACTTCACCCATCAGAGGTTTACTGGGCGACCTTTTTATAATGTAGGCCGCTGTTCTGAGTTCTTCTGCCCAGAAGGATGCATGAAGCTTTGTCTCGGAGATCATGCAACGTACTCTCTCCAAAAGCGTACGATTCATTCGTTCTGCCACTCCATTCAACTGTGGTGTCTTCTGGTGTCTAATACCGTACGACCGGCATTAGGCATCAAAGGGTCCCAAGTATTCGCCGTCGTTGTCACTTCGGACAACCTTCAACTTCTTCCCCGTCTGACGCTCCACAAGAGCATGGAATTGCTCAAATGTACCAAGAACTTAATCCTTGGTTTTCAGTAAGTAGACCCACAGCCTTCTAGAACAGTCGTCAATGAAAGAAACAAAATATTGGGCTCCACCAAATGACATTTCCTTGAATGGTCTATACACGTCTGTGTGAACAAGATCTAGAAGTTCTGCCTTTGGAGAGGACGAGTCTCCATAAAATGAGACTTTTCTCTGTTTGCCGGCCAAGCAATGAGGACACATCTTTGGTTCTTCATCCTTTGCTCCAGCAATTAGGCCCTTCCTGGTCAAATAAGACAGCCCATGATCACTCATGTGACTTAGCCTTCTATGCTACAGATCCGTTGTCTCTTTACAGATTGTAGCATTCACATCTTCGGTTACTGCACAAGCCTTCATCACATATAAGCCGGAGCCCTTCTTCCCTCTTGCTACAACAAGAGACCCTCTAGTCAGCTTCCATTCACTTTCACAGAAGGTATTGCAGTGACCTTCATCATCCAGCCGACCGGCTGAGATGACATTTAGTCGAATATCACGGACATGACGCACATCCTTCAGCATCAGTTTCGTCCCATTGTTTGTGACCAAGGCAACATCTCCTCTGCCAACGACTGAAAATGTTCCTTCGTTTTCCATCCTTATTACTCTAAAGTCTCCTGAAGTGTAGGATGTGAATAGTTGCCTCCTGGACGTGACATGTAAGATGGCACCGGAATCGATTACCGAGCCGGACTCCTCGTCCGTTAGATTTGCCACATCTCCTTCACTTGTCAACAAGAGACCACTTCCTGTGATCACTGAGACGGAGGACTTTTCCTCTGCCCGTCCTTTATCACTTTTTTCTTTTTTCGTATTTTTTCGCTTCCATTTGAAACAATACTTCTTAATATTGCCCTTCTCGCCACAGTGGTGGCACTCAAGGTTTTGATACCTTAACTTTGACTTGCTGCGGGCTTTCTCTCCTTACTTTTGACCACGACCTCTACTTATTTCCCTTAATTCAGTCATAAGTACCTCAGACGTCGAGGTCCCTTGTGACCTCATTGACTCATTCATGAGTAGGAAAGCAATAACCTCATCCAACCTTACTGTATCCTTTCCAAACAATAACATTGTGACAATATGATCATAGGAAGTCGGCAGAGAAGCCAGCAGGACCAACGCCTTGTCCTCCTCCTTGATTTCTTCGTCAAGGGCAGACATCTGCGTCAATATCTGGTTAAACTCGTTCGAGTGCTTCTCGAAGCTTTCTCCTTCCGACAACTGTAAGCCATAAAATTGCTTCTTAATGTGTAGTCTGGTTGTCAAAAATTTAGACTTATACCGGCCCTCCAACTTCTCTCAGACCTCCACCGGGTCAATCAAGCCAAGCACTTCCTGGAGAGTGTTGTCCGCCAAACACAGCTTGATGATGCAGTTTGCAAGATCATTTTGTCTTACCATTCATCATCGGTCAAGTTTGCAGGCTTCTCATCCTTCTTCTTCAGCGTCTTTATCGTCCATTTTCTGGTAAGAACGTTTTTCATCCTTTCTTGCCAGAGAATGAAATTACTCTACTAGTTGAACTGTTTAATGCTGAACGTTAGATTCTTAGATGATACTGACGCCATTAGAATAAAATTCTCAACCTTGTTCTCTGATACCATTTGTTGGCTGGAGATGGGGCGGCCTACCGTCACAGGCATGAGAGAATTGAAGAGAAGGAATGGAAGTTAGAAAAGGAATACACAATATTTACGTGGAAAACTCTTATAAATCAAGGAAAAAACCACCAGACGCTAAGTCTACAAAATTTACTACGTATGAGATGGGTGATTACAAAACAAAAGGCAAAAAACAAGAACAGAACACACACAGTCTTTCATCACTACACTCTGCTTCTTTTCTTCCTCTCCTCTGTTCTTTTATTCCCTTTTCTTTTTTTCTCTCACCGTAGTGTATATCCCTACACACACACACACACACACATATATATATATACATAAGACCAGCAGCCGCAGAATCACCACGCCCTGCTCCATTGGTTGGTGCACAGTTCCCAAGAAACATGCATATGTTTACCCTGTTCAGTAGCAGGCGGCGCATGCCTGCAGTAGCAGACAGATCTGCTGTTGGAGTTCCAAGGTTACCCAAACAGGCATGTCAACCAACCCCTTTCATGACGTAGCAGATCTTCTATATTGCCATATCAAGCCGGTCAACTCTGTTGACCGTCTTCTCATTTAGACCGGTCAACGCCCTGTTGACCGTCTTCTCATTTAGACCGGTCAATGCCCTGTTGACCATCGTCAATTGTTGATCTGAGAATCAACAAAATCGGTCAACTTAGAGCTTCAACCGGTCAACCATATTGACCGGTCGTTGACCGTCCATCCGGTCAACCATATTGACCGGAACTTCTTCTTGTTCCGACTGAGTTCTTTAATCACAAGAACTTCACGGGCGTGATTCCCAACAATTGTCAGGGAATTAGCCCATAAAGGTAGTCTCCCAAGCTTTGACGACCAAAAAGGCAACCTCAGTTGGTGGCTTGATGATAGTTCTGGATCCCTGCACAGAAGAAGGGTGATAGGAAAGTTTAGTAGCCGCTCTAACGGAGGAAGAAATCACCTCTCACCACTTAGGTGCTAAGGCTTAACCATGACAGGGATGTCTACCTCAACATCCCCACCTTACTCGAGTCATCAACAAGCTCCAAAAGACCCAACTGTGGAACCCATAGGCGGCTCTCAACCTTCTCACTGTGCACCTCCAACAACTCAGGCCGACCATAGCTCTCATTAAGCTCAGGCCAAGAACTCACCCCTTCACATGCATCCATTCCCTCCAGGGCAATAGCCCCAGCCAAGCATGCAGAACCAGTGCAGGAGGCATCATCCAAAGTCGCCGACACATCCACCTTTGTAATCTGAGGCTTCGCCATCGCCGGATAGAAATTTTGAAACAACTGCCTCATAGCTTCAGCCAAAGAAGAGGACGAAGCCAGCAATTGGTCCAACAGATCACATAAACTACGAAAAGGGGAAAACACATCCACATCATTTGGATCGACTAATGGATTAGACATAAACTACAAAGAAGAGTTTTTTTTTATAAAACTCTGGTTAATTAAAAGTATACATATGGATTTTCATCGGAGATGGTGAATTAATACAAAGTGATGGATCACTATTCTTCCTCACTCTTCTAATAATAAGAGATTAAGAAAAATTTGTAAACTAATGTTGTTAACATGTTGAATTGTCTTCTTCCTTCCATTTAGTAAATTTTACCTCTATGCTTGGTGGATCAAATTTTATCTCTATATTCTATTTGGTAAATCTTTTGTGTGCTTGATTTGAAAGCTTCACAAAAACTAGGAATGAATATAGTTTGAGATGTTCACCAAAAATAGAATGAACCACAGCACGTACCCACACACACATATATATCATCACATATTTGGCCTCTTATGCCCCCGTCCCATCCTCTGCATGCGGTGGCATGTTTTGAGTGGTTTATATTAAGGGTGGTTCTTGAAAGTATAATTTTCATACAAAATGGTTATCACTAAAAAAATAAATTCACTAATTATGTTCGTTATCTTAATTAATTTTTTGAATATTGTGCTAGAAGCTTGATATCACGATTTCAACCTATTAATGGTAAGTTAGTGATTTAAATTGATTGGCAATGACTATGTTGCTAGAATATTTGACTCAAAAATTCAAACAAGACACTCCTATTTTTCATTATTTTATCACTAATTCCATAATAAATTGTTCAACTATCTTAGTTAATGAACTTTTAAAGTATCAAAATTAAGATCAATACTTAGAATAAAATTATAAGTTTTAAGGAGCTTGTTAGTAAGAGAGAGTTTAATTAATTATCATATATATTTTATGACCATTTTTAGAGATTGGTTAGGATATTAGTTATATATTTTTATTATTGGAACTCTTATTTATTAGAGGGGTGTGTGTATATGAAATTTCATTCTAGCTAGTAAATGAATATAGAGAGAAGAATCATTCTTGTTCTTCTTCATTCTCCTGATTTTTCTCTCTATCATTCTACTTCCTTCCTTGTTTAAATATAGATGCAAATCTATAATAATTAATGAAGGTTGGGTGTCCTAACCACCAAGTCTAAGAGCACAAGATTAGGGTACATGTGGTCACTATTTTAGGAGCTTATATTCAAAAAAAGTTCAAGGGTGATAACTTACACACACACAAAAAAAAAAAAAAAAAAAAAAAAAAAAAAGAAGAGTAATAAAAAAGGTTAGAGTTATTTGTAATGACTTGATACACCTCTGTTGCGTACCGGTTTTCGGGGTCCGGAGCAACATAAGAGTTTGGAAGTTCGGGGTTAGAGAGATGGAGAGATTGAGACAAGATTTTACGTGGAAAACCTCCCCTTAAAATGAGGATGAAAAACCACGAGGCTTGGAGCCTGAGAAAGATCTTCACTATCGTTGGTTGGTTGTGTACAAAATACAAGATAGAGAGGAAACCCTTTCTTTTCCTTCTTTTATCTCTTTTTTCCTGGTTAGAGAGAAAGATCTCAAAAGATCAAAAATACTTCAAGAGATGTCGAGAGATGGTCCAGCCGGGGCCCCCTTCTTTTGGGCTCTAAGTAAGTATTTATAGAGAAGTATGGTTGTTGACGTGCCCACGTGCCTGCTGGTGCCTGCAGGAAGGCTGTCCACCTGCCCTGCTGACATGGCCATGCTGTGTCAGGAATACTGGCGTGTCCAGGAAGTTAGCTTCCAACGGTGCTGACTGGCCATACCTTGTCAGGAATGTCAGCCTTGAAGTGACAAGGCATGTTCTGAGGTTTGGTGGTGGCGTGACGCATGGGTTGCGTGTCCTTTGACGACTGTGAAGCTGAGCTGGCATTCTCAGACGTTTGGGATAGTTCTCGTCCCTTTTTGGCTTAACCATCCTTTGGATGAGTCCGCGTACTATATGCCACATGTGCTTGTTCTCGGACGGGATGAGAGGGTTCTCGGTCGTTGACTGTATTGCTGACCTGCTAAAGGCTTTTGGGCCTATTGTGGAATATCCTGGGCTTTTTTACACCTTTCGCTTAGACAAACTGGCAACTTGGGCTTATCGGGTCAAGTACTCGTCCTTTTGCCCATTCTTTTAAGGACCCCGGGTATTGGGACCCAACACTAGCCCCCCATGCCAAAGGGCTCGAAGTCCTCGACCGTTTGGCATGTCCTCGTAACACAACTTTCTTTCCTGATGGCATTTCCTATGAGAATCTGTCCGCGCGCATAATGACCGTCCGAGGAGTGATGACGCTTGAAGGCCTATCTTCCAACTTAGTCCGAGATGTATTGTGTCCTCGGGTTTATGGCCAACCAATATTTGAAGCAGTGATGTCCGGGAACTCCTTTGAGTCCGAGGATTTGTAGCGCCACCGTTTTGGGCTTCTGCAGAGCATTAAATGCATGATTGACAAGCTATGTATACCTTGGGAAGGCAAAGGTCATTATTTTCCTGCTGTCGAATGTCCAGGCAACGCGTGGCTAGGGCAATGATGGCGCCCTTTCAAAATTTCAAACCTATAAATGGTTTTCTTTCCTCACAGAGCCGTTTCTGCTCGTTTCCCTTTCGTTTTCTCTTCTTTGCATTGTCTTTCCATCACAGTTCCCTGTGCCTTTTCACCCTTGCTTTCCAATGTCGAGGGCGCCTGGAGTGAGGGAGATTGCTTCTACGATGACCCTTGGTAAGCTTTTCAAGATTCGAGCTCGACTATATTTCGAGTCCGCGGGTGTGCTTATTCCGGAGCAGAGGATAGGCGCGAGCCCTCCGAACGGCTTCATTACCGCTTTCTGAGGTTCATCTTAAAGGAGGGTTGCGGTTCCCACCGCCACAGAGCTTTTACGATTTTATGAGGGCACTCGGGGTTCCTTTCGTGAGACTCCACCCAACGCGTAAGGTATTTAGTCTCCTTGTGCGTTTTCTTGAGATGTTATAACAAGCTTTTTGAGTGTCACCACCGCCAAGGTTATGTTTCGCTTCACACATAACTTTGATCGATTACTATGACCCAGCGTCCGGATTTTTCAGCGATGTGTGGGGGCAATCCCGACTTCACCAAACGGTGGAAGGACAAGTACTTTTTCCTCGAGTTCACCAGAATGGGCCATTCCTGTTGGCTGGGAGAAAGTGGCCAGCAGGTGGTGTTCTGAGCCTTCGTTGGAGGACAGGGAGATTGCGAAGGAGTCCACGGACCTGGTGCTCGCCAACCTTGGGAGCTTTCATGAAGGTAAACGTAACATTTGGTTGTCGCCTGAGAAGTTTGTAGAGGCCAAGTGGGAATCCCGGGTCGAGTCTTCTGCTGCAGCTCCATCCAAGAAGTCCAAGAAGAAGAGGTCGACGGGGAGTACGCGGCCTTTGAGGATAGGAAGTCCGGCCGGTCTTCCTGAGATGAGCGCCACGACCGAGAGCTCAGAGCGCCCGGCCGCCCTTGTCGAGCATGCTTCCTCTGATGATGATGATGACGACGCTTTTGACGTCGTTGTTGATGATGTGATTGCCCCTCTTTCTAAGAGGGCGAGGACTGTTACTTTTCCAGAGTCCTCGGGGACGGAAGGTCCTGTCCTGGCGTCCTCATCTGGTCCTCCTGCTGGGTCCTCAGAGACAACTCTCCCGTCTTTGGAGATCTCGGGCATCCAGCCCCTTTGTGATGATCCAGTTCCTGTGGATTTTCCCTCCGAGGATATGGCTGGCGTGAGCTCCTCTGCGGGCGCAGAGAGGGAAACGACGGTTGAAACAGTCCGAGAGGAAGTGGAGGCCGAGGAATTTGTGGCTGGTCTGGTGTCCTCGGATCCTTCTGAGCATCCCGTTATAGTCCAAGTTCGTTCTGGTGAGTTTTGTGAAGAAACTGAGGAGGAGACGGCGGCGCCTCCTATTGAGGCCTTGGGCGCCACTGCTGATGTTCCTTTATCTCAGTCGGAGGTTGAGGTTTCTGTGGTGCCTGTCTGTGAGGCCCAACCGTCCGAGACCACTGGGGAGGCCACTGTGAGCAGTGACCCCCTTATTTCCCAGGTACCTTCATCGTTTTTTGAGTGTTTTGGCCTTCTGCTTTTTTCTTTCTTGCTCTCACAGTTTTTGCTCTTTGATGCAGCTCCAAGATGTGGTTGGAAAGATAGCCTCCAAGATGGAGGTTCTGAGGATCACAATGAGGCCGCCCAAAGGTCGAAGAACTTCTTGCTGAGGCGAGAAGTAGGATAGCCTTGTTGGAGGAAACTGTGAGGCTCCAGCGAGCTCATCAGTCAGTGCTTCAAGAGAGGCTATATCTTTCGGAGGAGAAGCTGAGGACGTCCGTTTCGTCCGCGGAACTTGGGCCTTTATTGGAGAGCAGGTACTGGGACGGCGTTAACATGTGCCGCCGAGTAATCTGTCTTATTCATCCGCGGTTCCTTGCTGCTGTGCTTGATCCCCGGAATGCCAATGCTTTGATCGCAGAAGATTTATATGGGATTCAAGGGAGGCCTTTCCCTAGCTCCTCTCAGTCAGGGCCGTCAGGGCCTTCGGATCCAGCGGAGCCCCCAGTGCTTCATGAAGATCAGCCTCCACAGGCTGAGCTCTCGGGGAGCCAGCCCCTAGCGTCTTAGGATGTGTATATCTATTTTTCTTCTTTTTCTTACATGATGTACATGCGTTGTTTAATAAATGATGCTGAAGTCTTAGATGATTTCTCGTTGTGTTTGCTTCTTCTATCTTTCGTCATACTCGTTGAGGCTTTGGCCCTTAAGATTGCTTGAGATGGAACTGAGTTCTTAAATTCGACCTTTTGGGCCGCTCGGACATAACCGAGTTTTTGATTACGACCTCTGGGGCCGCTCGGACGGAACCGAGGTTTTGATTACGACCTCTTGGGCCGCTCGGACGGAACCGAGTTTTTGATTACGACCTCTGGGGCCGCTCGGACGGAACCGAGTTTTTTGATTACGACCTCTTGGGCGCTCGGACGGAACCGAGTTTTTGATTACGACTTCTTGGGCCGCTCGGACGGAACCGAGTTTTTGATTACGACCTCTTGGGCCGCTCGGACAGAACCGAGTTTTTGATTACGACCTCTTGGGCCGCTCGGACGGAACCGAGTTTTTAATTACGACCTCTTGGGCCGCTCGGACGGAACCGAGTTTTTTATTACGACCTCCTAGGCTGCTCGGACGGAACCGAGTTTTTACTTACGACCTCTTGGGCCGCTCGGACGGAACCGAGTTTTTGAATTTGTCGTTGATGAGGGAGTCTTGGAGCAGTTCTTGATAAATACAACGAATGGACGTTTTTATTGATGGGTACGTGTTACACCGTTTAGCCTCTAGGGCCTTCTTGAATTCCTCTTGTTACATTAGTCCATGAGCTCCAGTCTTGGTGGTCCTTTTGCTGCTCCCTTGGGTCTTTTATCGATTATGTTTAGTTCTTGGCCCTGCCAGCACTAGCGTTGCTAAGAACGAGTAAGGCGTGTTCCAAGCCTATCCTGGCCTTGCCTCTGGGAGTGGCGTGACCGGTTGTGTCCTGCTGGTCTGGGGCCAGGCCCAGGTCGTGGCAGGAAACGGTCAAGATGGCCTTCCGCCGCTAGTCGATTGATCTCTGCCTGAAGCTTCATGCAGTCCTCAGTGTCGTGGCCGTAACAACAATGGTAATGACAGTATTCCCATTGGTCACCTCCTTCTGGATTCTTCAAGGCCCTGGGCCATCTTAGGAACTTCTCGTCCTTGATCTGCCTCAGGATGTTTGTGATGGAGCCAGTGAAGGCCAATGAGCCTGAGTGTTTTTCTTCCTCAAGGGCCATCCGCTCGGGCTTACCGTGCCCGGACGGTCTTTGGGTCTTCTAGTGGGCGCTCGCCCTTCTCCCTCCTTCCCCTGTCCTCGGGGGCAAGGAGTCTTCTGGTTCCTCCAGCTGAGTTGCTTCGCCGGCCTTGTGTCCAAAGACAGTCTTTCAGAGCCTCTTGAGCCCCCTCCTTGATGGGACTTGGCTCATAGATTTCTTCTTGTTAAGGTAGTCCCTCAACTCACCAGGAACTCGGGCAGTCTGCCGCTCCTGAGACACTGGTGGACGCGAGCTCTCAGGGTGCCTTCCTCTGGACTGCTCGTACACCCTTTCGCGTAAGGTATGGATGGTTCTTGAAAGGTTATCCACCTTTTGTTCTAGTCTTCGTATGCTGGGACCGCCATTCCTCATGTTGCCTGACAGGAGACACCTGTCGAAGTGCTCGTCCTCTCGGGCGGACGTGCTGTCTCGCCTGCTCATCATCTTTTGGGCGTTGGCGGTCGTGGAAGAATTGAAGTGTTGTCTGGTGTTATTTTGGAAGGGTGAGAAGCTGACTTTTAGTCCTCTTCCCACAGACGGCGCCAATGTTGTGTACCGGTTTTTGGGGTCCGGAGCAACATAAGAGTTTGGAAGTTTGGGGTTAGAGAGATGGAGAGATTGAGACCAGATTTTACGTGAAAAACCTCCCCTTAAAATGAGGATGAAAAACCACGAGGCTTGGAGCCTGAAAAAGATCTTCACTATCGTTGGTTTGTTGTGTACAAAATACAAGATAGGGAGGAAACCCTTTCTTTTCCTTCTTTTATCTCTTTTTTCCTGGTTAGAGAGAAAGATCTCAAAAGATCAAAAATACTTCAAGAGATGTCGAGAGATGGTCCAGCCGGGGCCCCCTTCTTTTGGGCTCTAAGTAAGTGTTTATAGAGAAGTATGGTTGTTGACGTGCCCACGTGCTCACTGCCGGCCCTGCAGGAGGTCATCCACCTACCCCCGCCGACATGGCCATGCTTGTCGTCGGCATCTTTGGCGTGTCCAGGAAGTTAGCTTCCAACGGCGCTGACTGGCCATACATTGTCAGGAATGTCAACCTTGAAGTGACAAGGCATGTTCTGAGGTTTGGTGGTGGCGTGACGCATGGGTTGCGTGTTCTTTGACGACTGTGAAGCTGAGCTGGCATTCTCGGACGTCTGGGATAGTCCTCGTCCCTTTCTGGCTTAACCATCCTTTGGATGAGTCCGCGTACTATATGCCACATGTGCTTGTTCTCGGACGGGATGAGAGGGTTCTCGGTCGTTGACTGTATTGCTGACCTGCTAAATGCTTTTGGGCCTATTGTGGAATGTTCTGGGCTTTTTTACACCTTTCGCTTAGACAAACTGGCAACTTGGGCTTCTCGGGTCAAGTACTCGTCCTTTTGCCTATTCTTTTAAGGACCCCGGGTATTGGGACCCAACAACCTCAATGTCAAATTTAACTAGTGTAAGAGGAATTATGGAGTCAAATTGTGAATAAGTAAATGAACTAAAATAATAAATAATAAAAAAAAATGATACGAAGATATCAAAAAAACTTAATAAATTAATACTGTTAGCATATTAAGTTGTTTAGAGCAGTCTAATTTCTTGTGTCATGATATACTTAAGATACGGTTATATTAGGACAATACTTTAAAAGTCCTCATTCAAAGGAAGTTCATTAAGAAATATAACTCTTAAGGAAAATAAGTAATCAAAAATGTTGGAGTTAAATTTGATAGCCTTATACATCTCTATACAAAATTCTCTGGAGAAATTATGGAGTTACATTTTAAATAAGTAATAATAATAATAATAATAATAATAATAATAATAATAATAATAATAATAATAATAATAATTAGTGAAAAGATGATAAGAAGATGTAGAAAAAAATTTGTAACTAATATTGTTAGCATTTTAAATTGTCTTTTTCCTTCCATGCAATAATTTTAACACTGTACTTGGGTGGATTAAATTTTATCTCTATATTCTATCTAGTGAATCTTCTATGTGCCTAGTCCGAGAGCTTCACAAAAATACGAATGAACATTATTTATGAGATTTACAAGATTATTGCGCTAGCAGTGTGATATTAGAATTTGAATTAATTAGTGGTAGATCAATGATTTTTTCTAGATTATACTTAAAAGAATACAAATATAAGTTTAAAATTTTAACCGAATAGTGAAGATTTAAAAGTTAGAAGATTTGAGCCAAAAATTTAAACAATATACTCTTGTTTCTGATCATCTGTCACCAATTCTATACTAAAATATTCTCTCATTTTGGTTAATAGATTTTTAAGATATCAAAATTGTGTACTTGATACACATTATTATGAGAAATCAAAAAGAAATTGCAAGTTATAAGGAGTTAGTCTTAGTAATTATTGTATATATTCTAAAATCATAGTTAGGATATTAGTTATATATTTTGTTCACTAAACTTTTGTTTGTTATGAGAATGTATGTGTGTGTATATATATATATATATATTCATTGGAGATGGTGAATGAATAAAGAGAGAAGAAGCATTCTTCTTCTTCTTTTTCTTTATTCTTCTATTTTTCTTTTCTTTTTTTTTTTTAACTAAAGAGGTATAATTATAAAAACTTATGTGCCCTAATCATAAAATCTGAGAGCACAAGATAAGCATATATATATGACTACTATTTTAGAAGTTCATATTCAAAGAAAATTTATTAGGAGTCATAACTTTTAATAAAAAAAGATTGGAGTTATCTTCAATGGTCCCATACACCTCAATACCAAACATGACTAGCATAAGAGAAATTATGAAATTAGATTGTAAATAAGTAAAAAAAAAAAAAAAAAGACATAATAAATAGTGAAGAAATGATAAGAAGTGGCCAAGAAACATTTATAAACTAATGTTGTCAGCATATTAAATCATCTTCTTCCTTTTGTGAAATAAATTTTACCTCTATGCACAATGGATCAAGTTTTATCACAATGCTCAATCAATATATATATATATTCAGAGGTGAATATTTTACAAAGATACACATGATTTAATTTTTTAACGTAATAGGATGTAAATAGGTAAAATTTTTGACATCTCTCGAAATGATGGGATTTAAATAAGTTAAATTTTTAACATTACAGACGATCGTTAAAGATATATTAGCTATTTTAATTTTTAGAGTTGTGTCTGAATCTACTTTTAGTAGTAGTATTAGGCTAGTGAATTCATGCATGATAGTAGATTTCATCCAAAGACCTTGAAAACACTAATGTGTGTTCAAAATCGGTTTTTTGACTTATAAAAAAAGATAATATATTAGATAGTTGTGTTTGTTTTATTATGCATTTTTTTATTCCTCAATTACTTTACCATGTCTTTTTTTTTTCCTTGTGTAATTTTTAGAGAGAACAACTGTATCCCATTCAGATTGTTATGCTCCCATATATGGTTTTGGTGATGGAGATGAAACATGTATTATTTTTCTTTTTAGAGAAAATTGTAATATGATTTATTGAATCTCTGACTTCTTATTTTATGAAAATGTAGATTTCTTAATAGGAGAGCATGATTAATCATCTTCATATTAAGACCAACTATCATTTTCTGGTTTGATGTGGAGAGATGAATGGCAACACAGTTTCTTATAGTTGATTTGTTATGTTTTAACTACTTCTTTTTTGGAAAGACCGATATTGTGTTCCTGATTTATATTAAACTGTTACATTTTGTGAAATTGGATGGTACATGGATTATCCTTTAATAGATGCCTAAATGAACTTGGCATATTGATTTTTCTTTATAATGGCATTCAAGAGTTGAGGCATAAGCATTTATATGCCCTAGGAAGGACATGATTGATATTTGCATGGTTTTGTGCCGCATGTGGAAAACGAATCCTATGCGTGCTCAGATTAGTTTTCTTATCAGAGACATCCGGTATTGAGACATGAGAATTCATATGACCTCAAAACAAACTTAACACTTCTTTGCATAAAACCAATTCGATGCGGTCGGATAACATTCATAACAACTTTTGAGATTAGCAACTGCTTTATTCACCACCAGTTTTTGTACATGAGTTCATAAATTCATTATACCCATCTTATTGCCTAAGTGCCGACCGTCTTTACTGCAACAAAGGAAAGATCATCAAGTGTGCAAGAAAAGTGAAAAACAAGAGCTTTCTCAACCGGACAATTTCCTCTAAGTTAGATGGCATTGCCATCTCGCATATCTCGAGCTCAACTGTTTACATGGCTGTTTGAGAATCTAATGCTGCTATTTTCCACTGTCACAATACAATGATGATGAAGCAGCGTTGAACTGTCACCCCAAAAGAAAGCACGATGCTGCCAGCGGAATATCACTTGACTACCCTTCTGAAGATTCAAATCCATTTTGCATTATCTCACGGCCGTGTTTAGATTGTACAATTGCAATGAGCAAGCCCAAAGTCTTCTGCTGGAGGCATATAACAGGTACAAATCATACTTGCCCAACACCATTCTGCAAATGGCAGCAGCTGAAGCACCGTGGATCAAATCATATGCTTGAGAAAAGGGCACAACGTGAGTAGTAATTAATCTTTCACAAGTACTATTAACTCAGGCAGCAGAGATCTCAGATGCAGCTTCCTCCATCTCATCCATAAATAAAAATGGGGGGCAAGGAAGACAAACATTGAAGTATTAGCCGCTGTGCATTCTAATGGCTAATTGCCTCCATAGCAAGCCGTACTAATCGTAGCAGACTTTCTACATCATGGAAGTTAAAATCTAGAGCCCTCTTAGTGGAAGAGATGCCCTCTTTTAAATGGGCTTGTTCGGCACCCATATTAGCAGCTGCAAACGCAAGCCGTGATTTTCTTGAGGCTTCCATTGCAAAATTTACATCCTGAGCCTGCAGAAGATTAGATTTCAGAAAATAAAATCACTTCTATGATTTGGAAAGTTCACATCTCAACAAATATGATTTAACTAAGCTGCCCATCATAGATGATAACAAAAAATAATGTTCTTGTGTTTAGTTATCTCCAAAGCATCACTGATTGAATGGACAATCAAGGGCATAAACTGGCTGAAGCACCAAGGATGATTTGCCACAAAAAAATGCGTTACTTTGCAGTATCCTAAACTCAGTTCTTTTTCTTTTATCCTTTCGGGTTATTATTCAATAGTTTTCAATCAGCAATATTCCTACAACTGAATTACATGCCACAACAGTGTCATTGAGAGATATTTATCACCCAGCCAGAGTATAGCAAGTTAACCATTTCTTAATTATTTGGGAATACACATGGAATAGATCTGTCTCCTAATATATATTTAGGTGAGTTATTAAACATCTAATTTTTCTCATTTTGTAGCAGGATAAAAGCAATACTTACAAAGTTCAGAAGCCTCAAAAAGTTCGGATGGTTCTGGGCAGCAATAACATGGTTACCAGCTGGTTGAGGTGAGCTACCACTACTGGCTTGGACTACCTTCTCCCCTGTTGCTGGGTTGTTCGAGTTGTCAATGTCAGAGGCTGATGAAGAAGAGGACTCTCCTACATATTAACACATTCCAAACAGGTTTTAATATTATTAGAAATTGGAGAATACAATCATTGGGACTGACAGCAGCAAATCAAGGCCATCACAGACAAATATGCAGCAGCCATGAGCTTTTTCAGCTAATAAAGCAGTGCCCCCAACACTACTGCAATTATAAAAATAGGAATGAGCACAAATAGATATATGATGTTGGAAGAAGCACCAACAATGGAACACAGAAAAAAATCTACATTTTAGTAAGGCCACAAAAGTACCAGTCACAAAGTAAGGGGGGAAGGAACTGCAGCATAGCTCACCCAATGGAATCAATTCAAAACAGTGATCCAGATAATCACATATTGACGATGGTTTTGCTGGTTATCTCAGAGTAATTGCTACAAAGGTCTACATCAAAAACAAGATGTCATCATGACAAAACCATTTAAGAAATAAAGATTTCACTTCCAAGACCACGAATTTATGCATCTTTCATTATGTATAAATCAACAAAATCAACGAGTACATTAAGTACTTCATGGACTTCCTATATGGAGTGATGAATCTAATTACAGAAGTGTACTCTCTAACGATAGTATTACTAAAGCACTCCTGTTCAGGTGCATATCCATAATAAATACATGTGAATCAGTTCATTATCTCACCAAGATGTTGGAGAAAAATATCTACCATTGACTTTCTTCTCATACAGTTACGGATAATAGAATTATTGAAAAATGAGATCTTCCTCCCTCTTTTACGATTCTCTCCCCCACATCTGTTCTAGTCCCTCTGCCCATGATTTCTTCTTCTTCCCATATGATTAACCTCTCTCTACTTCCTTCTCTTTCTTGCCCTAGACCTCTCTTTCTACAAGCAGCAGTAAGATGCATTCGGTGATAATGACATTCTTCAGAGCTTCAAGATTGTTCAAAGGTTGTCACATTACAACTATCAATAATACAGCAGTGCAATGGCTTCCAAGAAGCATCATCTGATGTTGTATAGAATAAAATCAAGATATACATGGAGAACCGAACAGAAAAATGAGGCCGCAGCAGTTTCCTAAAAACTGCAAAATGAACACGCTATCAATCAAGTGGAGGAGGATGTTACAAGGAAAAAGATTTGCAGGATACAAGAAGGCACAATGCTTCAGCACCTTATAATTAATTACCCCTGCCCCCAACCCAGGCAGATAAGTAGCTGCATACCAGTAAGGTGCAACTGCAATACATGGGTAAAAAAAACCAGAAAACAACAAACTAAATAGGGTCACGTAGCTTACCAACGGGAACTATTTGTGCAGAATTCTGCAACTCATACCGATCTCTGCTTGCTACAGAATGCAAAGAACAAATTACCCTCATGTATGCCACCTCCATACATTTGTATGCCAGAGCAGCAGCAGCCATATCTTTTGACTTCTCAAATTCATGGGCACAAAACCTATAGATTAAATAAGTCAAGTTCAAAAAGAGTAAGCAGACTCTAAGTTATTCCTTTTCCTAGAAGAAATCACTGAGTAGAAACATTAAGTGTAATGCAGCTTTTAATGTCTAAATTAAATAAAAGCAGTTCCTGTAAGTCCATGAAACAAGTTTAAAAAAAATGTTGGAGGGACAGCTAGATGGCAAATAACAAATATTCCAGTCAAACATGATTATATATAGCATGCATGCACATATGTATCTATAATCTAGGTGTTTGTGTATGATGTATGTGTGTTCACAAACATACACAACTTAAACTACTCCTGTCTTCATTGGAGCACGTGTCAATGTAGGCAAAGCCGTAGTACATGTAACTTAAACTTTTCTTTCCATTTAATATCCTCTGAGAAGAGGTATGTGATCCATGCGATCCAATTACCCTGGTGTAAGAGGAGCCAAACATCCAGTATCCATCTCTTGAATTTATTCTCCACAATTCTCTGATCACTGAGTCCCCTCTGGTGGTTTATATGCATGCTTTTTTAACTTTCATTTTGATCAATGAAGGCCAGTTCAGTGAGTTCAACACTATCAGTTTAGCATTGATTGCTCCCCAGTGATCCCATCCATTTATTGAAAGTCCTCATAATTGAGGAGAATTAATACTTGCGAATTTCTATTATTGCTAAAGGATGTAACAAGAGACAACCTTGGGAAAAATGATTATGTGGCACATGCATTGTTCACAAAGAGCTTTGTTTATGGTGAAGAAACATCCAGACTCAAAACTCAAAATTCAATAAATTGACATATTTGTGATGTGTAACTATAGTACTTTGTAACATATAAAGCTTATTCAGTAGATAAAAAAGTTTACTTCTATGGTTGGTTATAGTAGTAGCTAGAAAAAATCAAGCTGCAAACCAAGAAGAGGTTTCCATATATAATGACTTTCACATTGAGGACGGCTCAAATGAGGATCTAGTTAAATTTCAAAAGAGTTTTCTGACTCATAGCTTAATGAAATTTTGAATTTTGGTAGATTCTTAGGCCTATCTTTTGGGGAACATGAGAGTTAGGCTATGAAGCCTTTTCAAGAGATTGAAGATAAGAGATTAAAGGAATAGAAGACAAATTTACAAAAAAAAAAAAAGGGGCATCAAAGGAGACAAATTTGCGAAAAGTGACAAGAAGAAGAGAGAATTAAAGAGGCTTCAATGAAGGCGCCAATTATGAAAAGGACAAGGGAAAGGGCTAATTCTTCCATCATTTGTAGAATGACTTCAAAATTTTGTTTGTTGTTGGATCTGTTGTTATTTCTTATCTTCATCTTTGGTTCATTTTCATGCATTTGAGATTGTTCTGCCTAGGTAGTATGGAAAAAAGGGTGGCTGCGGCTTTCACATTTGGGCACCACCTCTTGATGTCATTGTAGAATTAATAAATGCTTTCGTACCCATCAAAGAAAAAATCTTCATGACATCAGATTTTAATCTAGGATCTCAACATATAGGGTAAATTATATAGTGGAATCCTGATGTTGGGGTTAATTATATCCCTCACATTTAGAAGATTACATAATGGTATCCTCAGATTGCAAATTTAACAGTCATTTTGATGAATTGATAGTAACATCAAAAGGGCTAGCCTGCCACAAGAAAACATTATGCTTTTATATAATAATGAAAATATTATTTGATGTTTAACAATAGATGACAAAGCATGGAAAAAATTTAATTTCATCCGCCTTTTCAAGTAGTAAAATATTATGTTTGTACTTTTAAAGGCACTCAATCCTTGTATTTATATATGAACAACAAGAATGTGTGCTCTCAAAATCAATTGGTTAAAATTTGCAGTTTTAGAGTTGAAATTTCAGCGTATAACTGTAATTTCACAAACCTCATCGTACCATCATGTAATTTACCCTCATATTTTATGGAATAATTTTGCTATTTAAAATATAAGTAAGTGTCTACACGAGTATAACATATTCTCTTCGTTTAACAATCATTATTAAATTATTGATTTAATTGATATTATGCTCCTTGCTTTGGGTCTGCTTCTTTCTCATCTCCTTATGGCCTTCCCATTCTCCTCTTCCTCTTCTCTTTTCCAATTCTCCTTTTTTTTCTCCCCCTTACTACATCGACCACTCACAAGGGATTTGAAAAACCTAAACTGCATTGAATATGTGCATGCATATAACACTTCTATTGTTGCTGCTATGTGCTATAATCTTATTCCATGATCAGTTCCAAGTCTGCCAAAAGGGAGGATTACACTAAGTAGCTGACAACCAGTGTACACATTTTCAGGTCTTTATAAGATGAATCCAAATTGTAGTTTCCCTTAGGATGTACCTAAGCAGGTAACACATTTTCCCCCTACCATGCCGGGAGTTGAGAAATGGACAAACTTGGGTTACTTTGTTACACTGAGGCAACACTTGTTGCACTCAAACATGGTGTCAAGTATGTAAGAGTAGGTGAAGCAGAAGAAAAAGATCAGATCAACTTCAAGCATTGGGACCCTCGCTGAGAAGAGCATGGAGATTCTTCTCTCTCTCTCTCTCTCTCTCTATCTCTCTCTTTTTTTAGTTTTATTTGCATTTTGGACTATAATATTTGTTCCAACTGTCAGCATTATGCAGAAGGAAACATAGCAAGTCGAATAGAAAAGATCCTGCACAGAAGTATACAGATTTGGTGGACCCTAATAACATAAATAACTTTGTTCATAATTTTTATGGAAAATTTACCAATGGAGGAGTTCAGATAGTAAAGCAACAATATTATAGTTAATTTTAGAAATAAAACAAAATGTACTAATATCCAGAGCATGTACATGAAGATTTTAGGGAATATATGAAGAGAAAAGCATAGGAAAAAGCAAGAACTGAATTATTGCCTGGTTGTGATAAGATTGATGAATATCGTGAAGATGAAGAAGATGAATTTGGTAAAATTAATTCTAATACTAAAAAGACATTTAAGTAGTGGAAGTACCAGCAAAACTACTCAATCTACAACCTGCAAAAGAAGCGAAAGCAAAAGGGTACCATGGATGACTAATTCACATCTGATGCCGAAAAAGTTGTTTGAAAAAGGAAAGGAGGAAGTTGAAGCAAACAACTATTAACGAAGCATGTAATAAAGAATAAAGAGAGAGCTTGTAGAGATACAATTAGGTGGAGGGATAATGTCGGCATACCATTTAATAAGGTAAATTATGATAGTGCTGGTTATTGAATCAATTAGGCAATATATCCCTGAAACGAAACCACCTAATTATCATGAGTGAGAGTTCCTTTACTTAGGAAGGATGTTGATTAAATAGAAAGGTTGATGAAAGCCCATAAAGAGTTCAAATGACTGGCGTGATTCAGTAGTAGGAAGAGATATGATAAACTTTTTGGTGAATTCTCCAAGGGGTCACAATTCATCAAATCTATTTATGCTTATCATATTGTGAATAGATAAGAACTATTTTTTAAAATGACTGATGATATTATAGATGAAATTGGAGAAGCAAAAGTGGTTTAAATGCTGACAAACAATTTCTCATATTACATTGCAGCAAGTTGGCGTTTTTAGGGAAAAACGTTATATAATAATATAATATGTATATAGTAGTATTGTATGCTAACAACATAATGTCTTCAATTTTAATACAAAAATAATTGGAACAAGAGAGACTACATCAATATTGGACATCATACACTTCCCATTGCGTTGATTTGATAATAGAGGATACTGGAAAGAGCTTGTACTTTAGCCAACACTAAGAAAGATAGTATTCTTTAATAGTTTCATCTACAATAGCACTAGGAAGTTAACATAATAAGATAGTTCACAAGGAAAAAAAATTAATTGTGCTAGCTATTTCTATTAATAGATCTACATCAAGATAATTTAAGGAAATGGTTTACTTTAAAATAGCGGATAATTTGTAAGTAGGCAAAAGGAAAAAGCACGAAAGAGGGCCACCAATATTGTCTGGATGTCTCCCGTTTGAAAGAATATTGTCTATACCAATATACCTTAAAATTAACTAATCCTCTTGTAAATGTTCTTCAATTGCAAGATAGTGAGAAGAAACCTAATTTAGGTTACATCTATAAGGCTAAAAATATGGCTAAAAAAGCCACCACTAAGTCCTTTAACGAGAGAGAGGAAAAATATGTGGACGGCTTTCAATTGAATGATAAAAGATGATATTGTCAATTCCATCACCCTTTGCATAGGTCTGACAACATTTTGAACCCAAAATTTTTTTATTCAAATCCAACATTAAGCAAGATGAAGAGATCATGACGGGTTCATATAAATGTATACAAAGGCTTGTTCCAAGTGAAAAAATATAAGATAAAATCATTAACAAATTGACAAATTATAAAAAAGCTCAAGGTCTCTTCGGGTGAATATGACTATAAGACAAATGAAAACAAAAACACTATGTAAATTAGTTATTTTTATATAATGTTTTTACTTTAATTACCTATTTTTTCTAGAAATTTAAGGCAGTTATTAATTTTTTTTTAGCATCAACAAATTTACATTTATTATTCTTTCATCAATAGCTAAGTAGTGGAGTTCATATGAATGTTTAAGCCTCAACTTGCAAAACTTAACCATAAGGGTTCTTAGTTGCACATGTAGTGCCACTACTCGTGAGAGAAATTGGAGTATATTCTAACAAGTAATTACTCATTAGTTATTTGGAATTGATATCCAATCAAAACAATTAACTATAAACTAGTTATATATTATCTTATCGATTTACTTCTTGCATCTTTGCAACAGAAGGAAAAATACACAACAGCATTTAAATGATAGTGTTTATGAAATACAATCGAACATTAAGACGTTGACACAATAGGTGTGATAGTATTGGCTTCATTCTTTCGAATGATTAATTGAAAGAATGGATGGAGACTCTGATGAATATAAGGAATTTGTATTTGAGGATGATTCTTTACATTGAAAATCTGTTGCTACAACTGTTAAGATAAATAATCTTACATATCGCACTATATTAAGAATTAATACAAATACCTCATGAAGAAGGAATGCTTCATCCTCTTTGCCAGGTGCCTCAAGAGCTATTCCATTGGAACTTGCAGACGAGGAAGATGCATATTTAGATGAGACATATGAAGAGGAAGAAGACATGGATGTCATAAATCTAATGAAAAGGAAGAAGATAACCATTTGTTTAACAATGACGATGAATATTAATTTTTGTTATAAATATTAATTTTTGTTATAAGTTATGAATAGCTCATAAACAATATCTCAAATTTGCTGATTAATTATTTTTTTTTGTATGTTCAAAGTGAAGTATTATTGCTAAATTTTTGTATTATTAGGCTCAATCAAACTAAAAGTTTATTATTGTCTAACATGTGTTTTACTGTTTAACTACTTATTCTATTATTAATTTGGAAATTGAAGTATATTGCCAAAAAACCTTATATGCATGCTTCATAGATGTGCACTTTAGTTCCATCAGGTTCATGCCTATGTCTTGCACCTAGACTCCAAGTGCCTTGTATGCGTTGCACATTTTAACAACACTGGTCCTTGGAGCATATGAAGAGCTCACTCTTGTATGCATTGGATTTAGGCCTGAGAGATCTACAAAGAGGTGAAGGAGTTTCAGAAGAAATCCACCGAAAGAGGTTTAATAGCAGAGAAAAGCTTGATATGCCAGAAATACTAGCACGACTATCTGGTGCTTTCACGTTTGTAGTGGAAGATGAAATAGCTTCACTGGTTGTATGTGTCATAATCATAGGAACCTCATAGCCATAGTAAAAAAGGTAGGGGATGTTAGCCGTCTATTATTACTCCAATTTCCCGAGTGGTATGAGGATAGTGGAATAGAGAAATGCACGTTAAATGCATCTATAATGGTGTTCAGTTATCAGAAAAAGAATTTCCTAAAAACTGGTTAGCAGACGGTGTTCAGATAAAGATACTCTTTCCTTTTGTCTAAAATCTTGGCACAGATCTAAAATAAAACCTTCTCAGAGAGAACCAATAAAAAAGAAAGAACAAAAACAAAAAGAAAATTTTTGTTTTTTAACTGTTTGGGGAATGGAAACTGAACTTCCTTTTGGTTCTCCCCGAAAACAACCTTTCCTTTTTAAACCCATTTTAAAAGAACTCGAAAAAAAAATTCAAAAATTTCAAAAAATGTGTTTTCTAGTTATAAGAATTTTCAAAGAACAAAATTTTTTTGAAAGGTCCCAAATGAAACAAAAAAATAGATTCTCAACAACCTTATACTGTTTAGAAAAAAAAAAAAAAACTATCAAAAGTAAATCCAATTCTAATATTTGGATTGAGAGAAGATTCGAGTGAAATAAAAAAAGAATCGGATCCCCTTGTTCCTACCCCTTTTAAAAAACTAACTGATTAACCATTGATTGAGATTGAATAGGTTGCGATTCTAATGTACTGTTTATCCACTCAATCATTTGATGTGAAAATTCCATAAGTTTGAGCATCGCAATCAAAGAATCCAATTCTATCAACTCTCATGCTTTTTGGATATCAACTTTCATAGCACATCTCTGTTTTCAATTGTTTGTATGATACAGATATAGAAGCCCCTAGGCAAAAAAGAGAGGGCTACAACTATAGAATAAGTTAATAACTATCAATGTCTTTAATACTAGGTTTTTTCATATAATTATAATTATTATCATCAAAAAGCTTCTGATTTTGAAGAATTGGAAACATCTTTTTTCCAATTCTATATACTCTACATATGATATTTTTTAGGATGTTATCCCCAATATTTCTTTTGAAAATGAATGTTGATTGGCATTTATCCACCATAAAAGGAAAGAAGCTTTCATACGTTTAGCAATCAAATTGAAAATAATTTTATAAATCACATTGCAGCAAGAAATTAGACAAAAATCAAAAACATTTGAGGGATACTTGAACTTTGGAATGAGATATATGATGTTGCATTGACTTGCTCAAGGAGTCATTCTTTTATAAAGAAATACTATGCTGCACAAATGATGAGCAAGCCAACTGCATTCCATATATTTTGAAAAAGGTTGCAGTAAATCCAACAGGACTTTGCAATGAAGTGCTTTGCAATGTGATTCCCATGAATGCATGCCGTCCACTCTTGGGGAGGCCTTGGCAGTTTGACAAAGAAGTAAATCACAAAGGTCATAACAATGCCTATTCCTTTCGTAAGAACAACAAAACGCATCACATAAGCACCATTAGCCCCATCCCTATGCCACAAAAATAAACCTGGGGAAGGAAATACAAGTTAGGAAAACATGTTTTCAAGTAAAAAACAGGTCGAGATGGCCATTAGTAAACAAAATCCAATTTACGATTTACATTGGGTCGAAAAGAAAATGATTGAGGAATGGAGAATCCTTCACACAACGAAGTAACCTCTTATGAAACAATTTAGTGATGTGTTTCTAGATAATTTATCCCCTGGTCTTCCCCCTTTTTGAGGGATTGAGCACCAAACTAATTTGAATCCTAACGCTCCATTATCCAATAGACCAGCCTATCAATGCAATCCAGAGGAATCTAAGGAGCTACAAAGACAAGTTGACAAGTCGACTTAAGAGGGGTATGTGAGAGAGTATGAGTCTTGTTGTGTCCATACTCTCCTTGTCCAAAAAGAGGATGGCTCCATGAGAATGTGTGAGAAAAAGTAGAGCTATGAACAAGATAGCAATCAAATATAGCGATCCCATTCCTTGGTTGGATGGCACGATGGATGAACTAACCCACTCTATGGTATTCTAAAGATAGATCTCTAAACTGGGTATCAACAAATCAAAATAAAGTTAAAAAATCGAAAACCACTTTCAAAACCGAGAATGGATTGTATGAATGGCTTGTTATGCCGTTCAGCCTGTCAAACACTCCAAACACCACCATAAGGCGGGTGAACATAGCACTACGGCCATGCCCAATCTATGGCCATTCATTGGGCACTTCATCGTGGTTAGTTATTTAATATTCTTGAGTGTAGCAAGGACAAGGGTGAGCATCTCTATCATCTCCCCAAGTCTCAAAGGTATTGCAATAACATAAACTTCATTCTGAAATGGAAAAGTGCACCTTCTTTACTTCTAGCTTTTTTTATTTTTTTCCTTGGGTATGTTGTTTCTGGTGATTGAAATTTGAGTTTATCAAAACAAAATGGAGGCTATTCATAGCTGACTGGACCCAACATCACAATCTAACATAAGGATTTTCAATGGCCTGGCATCTTTTTATCAAAGGTTTGTGAAGAATTTCAGCACCATTGTGTCACCTATCACGGAATGCATGAAGGATCGATTACCAGCAACTCGATGAGCCTTCGACATCATTAAAATAGAAGTTATAAGAGGACCCAGTTCTTGCACTTCGAGATTTTGAAAAGTTGTTCGAAGTGGAGTGTGATGCTAGCGGCACAGCACGAGGGTGTAACTGTTTTTTTTGGTCCAAGAAAAATGTGCATTGGCTTTCTTTAGCAAGAAACTCACTAGTTCTAACAACTATTCAACATAAGAAAAGGAGTTTTATGACATTACTAGAGCTCTTGACCATTGGGAGCATATCTCTGGGCTTCATGCTTCATTCATATAGTGATGCTTTGAAGTTCATCAACAATCAGCACAAGCTCAACCGTCCGAATGTCAAATGGGTGGAGTTCCTTCATTCTTTTACCTTTGTGTCGCAATACAATGCAGGAAAAAGTGTAACCGATGATCTTTCTAGGAGACATGCATGATGTCCACACTGGATTCTCACATTCTTGGCTTTGAATTGCTTAAAGAGCTTTATGAAAGCGATTCAGACTTCTTCATCCATGCAGATTATGAGAAAGGCCCCTCTAATCAATGTCTCTTGCAAGATGGATTTCTCTTCAAAGGAAAAAAGGTATGTACACCAAAGAGCTCAATCTAGGAGCTGCTGATCCATGAGGTTCATAGAGGAGGTCTATCTGGCCAGTTTGGCATAATAAGACTCTTGAAATGCTTCAAGAGCACTTCTATTGATGTAAAATGGCCAAGAATGTCCATTCCATTATTGAGAGATGTGTCACTTGTCACAAAGCAAAGACCCAACATCAACTCAGGCTTTACACAGCTATGCAGCACTTGTCAAATATGGACTTCAATGTCAGCTTACCCCAGACCGAAAGGAAGAAATATACAATTATGGTGGTTATTGGTCAGTCAGCAAGATGGCCTATTACATTCCCTATAACAAGATGGACAATCCAGCCATATTTCTGATCTATTTTTCAAAGAAAACACACGCCTTCATGTAGTTCCAAGAACCACCATATCAAATCAGGATTCCATGTTCCTGAGCTATTTTGGGAAAAAATCTAAGAAAATTGCCAAAGTACAAAGCTTCTTTTCAACATCTCGTGTCATCCCTAAACTAATTGACAAACTAAGGTCGCCAATCACACCTTGATAACTCTCTTTAGGGAACTGGTGAATAAGCATTTACAGGATTGGGATCTCAAGATGGCTTACACTGAATTCACATGCAACTGGTCCCCGAGCTACACTACTCAACATTCGCCCTTTAAAGTGGTGTATGGAATCAATCCTTCCACCCATACTGAATTGATTCCGCTACCTCAGGATTCTCAAATTAACTTAAAAACCAAAAAAAGAGCAACAGTCATGAACAGATTCATTAAGAAATTCGAGCCAAGATCAGATAGGCTAACAAGCTTTACAAGAAGGCCACTAAGCATAGAAGGTTCATCTCTTTTTAGCCCAGTGATTTAGTTTGGGTCCAATTTAGAAAAGAAAAGATACCTTCAAATTAACTTGTGCCTGAGAGTGTGTGAATGCCACAAAATGATTTGGAGACAACATAATTGGACGAAAACCAGAAGGAAGCAAGCAACATGAAGGAAAGCAAGAAGAGGGAGGACTGGATGGTGATGGTTGGCCATGCCGGTAAGAGAGTGCTAGAACATAGCAAGAGCAAAGTTAGAGAGCAGGGAGAACTTCTCTTCAAGGATTGGATTATTGATTCCTTCTGGAACAAGTCTTGCTCCTCATTTGCCTACATCAACAGCAACATCATAGAGAGGAATAGAAGTTTTCTCATCTACATATTCTTACTCTTATTAGTTGCAGTATTTCCATTACTTAGTTTTATTTTTCTTAACGTTATTTTTCTTTACTTCCAAAACATCACATGCAAACATCTCTTGTATCATGACAATGTTATCATTAAAGAATATTATGTTTCCAAATTTACTGATATTATTATCCAATTACTTCTAGATTATATCTAGATATTCAGAATAATATCTTGATTACTTATAAGTAGAATTTCCTTGAAATACTATCCTTATTCTATAGTCTATAAATTCATGTCTTGTACTTGTTATGAAATTTATTCAAATCAATATAATAAGCTTCATTCTTAAAAAGGTGTTAGAGCAGTCCTCTATATGATCCATCAAGTCTACTTCTTTCGGAAGAAGGACTGCATCTCCCGCCAAATGAGATGTCAAAGAGAAAAGGAACGAGGATAAGAATCGAGGAGGACATAATCTTATGATTATGAGCCATCCATCCATAACATAAAAAAGTGAATTAAAAAGTGTTTGAGAATCGAATTCACATGGAAAAGTCATCAGTTTTCTGCACGAAACCTGAGTACTTACATCAGGTTCACCCAATTTTCTTTGTATTCTGTGGGCCCTATCAGCCATTAGGGTTTTCTTCTCATTACTCTCCAACTATGGTTGCTTTCTGTTTGGCATACTCTGATGCAGTGTGAACAACACGTGGACAGATGTCTTAAACAGTACATGAATAGTCTCCACAAATAATGCATGAATAGGTACTTCTATCAGTTTCTTCCTTTGTTCTGATATGTTTCCCTAATGTTCTTACATGCAATCGACTGTATATATCAGTGTTCAGGTTCGTTGGATTGTTGAAGGAGACCGCACAGAGCAGTGTTCATCTTTGTTTGATAGTTGAAAGAGAACACACAAACCATTGCTTGTGTTTGTTTGATAGTGTTAGTGATATCAACTCAGTCTAGAAAACAAGAAATTAATAAATCCATAAAACAGAGGATAATTGCTCACCACTCTTAATAGATTTAGAAAATAATTACACAGCTGACCACTCTTTCCAAATATATGGAAAAGCTCACCACAAAGAGTCCATCAAGATAAATAACTTAGATAAAGAAGACTCAATTTTCATTCAATAGTCAAATGTCTGCTTTACATTGTCTAAATTATGGATACTTATAAAACTGACTTGGAACATTCCTCAAAGAATAGAAAAGGAATAAAAGCATGGAAAACAAAGAAAAATAAAGCTAATATTGTAGTCAGAAAAAAAAAAGGGAAATTTCAAGATTGGAAAAACTCAATTATGCTCCCAAAATGTAATCTAGACTAATCTTAGCAACTAGCAATAATTCTGTTGAAAATCATCAGTCCTCAACCCTGAGACATCGAAAATAAATTGTGAAGCATTTTCCCAAGTCAAACTATTTAGTTAGCTTATTAAATTGCTACAACACCTGATTTGTAGCGACACTTTGTCAATTATTGTGGGCTCAGAATGCATCAAATCAGACTTGATGAGCTTATTGGACTGGGGCTGGAATTCTGAGCTCAGTTTGAACGTGGCAAAGGGTGATAAATATAGCTACTGTGTCAGTTAGGTTCTTATTTCTATTGAAAGAGAATGCACGTGTTAGTATTGGCGTGTTTGTTTCATAGTGTTGGGTTTTGAATTCTGTTTGCACAAAACTATAAGTTTTCAATAATAATCCAGGTGTTCTTTCAAGAAAAGAGATTTTTGATAATAAATCTTTGCGTCATTGTACCTCTCATTGCTGACTTCATTGGTTTTTGAAAATAACAAAAGCAAACCTCCACCTCAAGAAACCTACTAGAATTTTGATCCATCTCTGACTTCTTATCATGATACAACCCTGTTATTTTTTGGCATCATTAGTCCAGATTGATTCTAATGATGTTCCTAGACATCTATCAATAACCCAAGCTATACAAGATCTATGCAGCAACAGGCCCCTATGCATCTCCATCAACATCTACTTGCATTGAAATTTCCACTTATTTACCAAAACGTAGAGCCAGTATGCCACATTTCACTCTCAGTTATCACTGTACTGAGAAATTCCTTAACTGTACCAACTTAGCATATATATCATTTGATAATTTTTATTTTTAATCAAACCTGATAAGATTGATTTTGCAACTTCAATCTTATCTTTGTGGAAGATTTATTCTATAAACAAAAATCATACTCATTACACAATTCAAGTACCCATCACTGTACCTATCACAGGACCAATCTTTTCAAGGCACGTCACATAATCTCCTCTCAACTCGTCCAGAATGTATCAAAGTTGACAAAACCTGAAGTTGCTCTTCTTTCTTCTCAACCGTTTTTTCACTATCAAATTTCCAACTAAATAATTAAAAAGTTCATTTTGACGCATGCCTTCAAATTTCTTAAGTTAAAAAGTCTCATCTCTCCAAAATATAATGTAAGAAGCATCAAATAGATGACAAAAAAGATAGGGGATATGGGAAGAAAAAAGAAAAGAAAAAAATATATTTATTCACTTACTCGCAGAGCTTAGCAGTACTGCTATAAATTTGCGTAGATTGAATCATTTCCGCATGCTTAGCATTCTCATTGTTGTTAGATTCTAACAAGGAGGCTCCGTGAAGAAACTTTAAGGCCGCCTGGAAGTAAAATCCCGTTCTCTCAAAAGCTGATCCATTATTCTGCTGGGGAGAGAAAAATGGTTCCAAATTCAAAAAAAATATGAATCATTTAGCTTTTCTTCTGAGAGGAAATGGAGGGAGGATAAGAAAATGCAGGAACCTTTAGACGATCAGCATGGTGTTTCAGATCCTTCGCTTCTTTAAGTACATTGCTTGCAGCTTGACTGGATGAATCCCTTCTTACTGGACTAGGACCGCTGCAATCCTTGACCCCGTGCCCATTGGACATTAAATGCTTTGACGTAGCGTACTGTGTTCGATTCTTCTTATCAGTTTTTGTATCCCTCAAAGCAACGGCGTTTCCACGAGTATCTAAGGTTGAAGTATCTGCACCATTACCCTGGTATTGCCCTTGGAAATGATTCAATATCTCACTTCTATTTCCTGCATGGGAAGGTAGCTGTGGCAACTTTTCTCTCACAGAAGTTGATCCCATTTGATCAGCTTGTTCCAGACCAAACTTCTTCGAAGATCTTTTCTGATCATAGTCCTGTTGCCCATACTGCTTTGCCATAGACTTAGCATCATGGCTGCAAACAGCATCTGCTTTAGCATCTGAATCATCATGGCCCACAGAATCTAATTTGCAGTCTTTTCTACAACCCCCAGTTGAAACGTTCCTGAACCAATCTTTCTTACCAACAAAATCCTTTGCCGACTTAACAGCACCAAGCCCAAACTCCCTCGGACCATTGATTTCAATGTTCCTAAGGTTCTCATTATAAGTAGGGGAAAGATCCTGGGAATCATTATAAGATTCATTCATTTTGAACTTGCTTTTGTCAGCTTCTGATTTGAACTTCTCATTTTTGTCCTTGGAAGGAGAAGAGGAATCTTTTGCATATCTCCTTGAATGAGAGCTCTTAGAGTCATGATGGCTGGAACTTCTTGTAACTTCGTTGAGGCATCTACCCAAAGACTGTGTTTCAGAGGGATATTGAGTACCTTTGTTTGAGATATCAGCATGACCATCTGTTGAATGGCCAAAAGGGTGTCCAGGAAAGGTTGCAATTTCTCCTTTATCTATGATGTCTAGTGAGCGACTATCATTTCTGTCCTGCAAATCCCGCATAGAGGGAGTTAGAGATACATGACCAGCAACAATCTTGAATGCATCATTCCTTGTAGTGCCAGATCGAGCAGTACCATCATCATGTTCAGCATCTAAGCATTCTTTTGGACTAGCTCTAACTGAAAGCCCAACATCCTGACCATTGTCTTTCTCCATTGGGTTGCTTATTACTGGTGTGAACCTATTTGAATTTGAACTCCTGAAAGGGGATGAAGAAACTGATTCCACTGGTGATCCTTTTACTTCCTGGAAAATAGATTTGGCTTTACAGGAACCAGAGACCTTTGAAGAGCTTGAAGTAGCCACTGCAGGCTGTGCAGCTGCCAAATCATCACAGTTCCCTAATGATGAAATGGCCTTAAGACCTTCCCCAAGCTGATGCTGCTGTGTAATTTTACCTCTCTTTTCTGTCCCACTGGTGCCTTTTCTTGCACTGGATTCCTTTCCCTCAGGCTTATCCATCTTGCCCTTCTTTACTCTGACTAGCTCATCATCAGAGATCACCTTGCCTGCAGAATGGCTCATAGTATCCAGTGAGTTGTTCACTTTTCTCTTCTTGGTAACATTGCTGTCCTCAGACTTGTTAGAATTCAAAGAAGCAACATCCATTGATGATAGGACTCGAAATTTAGAATTTTTAATGGCATCTCCTAAGATAATACTTTTGTCACACTTAGAGTTTTGAGGAGAAGAATGCTCATGATTAGTAAGCTGACCATTCCAGGCTACTTTAGTAGGCAAATCATAACCTGAGCTAGGATGCAACATCTCATGGCCCTGATCCTGAGAAGTTGTCCAATCCTCAGCTACAAGATGCATATCCCTAGTCTTGCTTTTCTTTGAAGGTCTGGTACGATCTTGATTAGGCTCCTTGTCACTTTTGATCTTTGGATTCTTAGTATGGCCTGCGCTTATGGTCAAGGAAACACATTCTTTCATCAAATACAAAGAATCTGGAGTCTGGAGAGGACAACAAAGAACGACTCAAAATATGATACCTTCATCAGAGAAACAATCCAGTGATCTGTGCCTGTCCTTTTTCTTACGTCGATTTGTCCCCGCATATGTATCAGTAGAGTTGCTGGCATGCTGAAAATAGATATCATTCACCAGAGGAGACTTCCCAGCATTTGTTAAGCTCTTGTTTTTCAGTGACTGACGTATTTTCTTCTTTGAGTCCAGAAACAGGTTTAAACCATCTTGCTGAGATGCATTTGTTATTTCTTTCAATCCATGTTTCTTTTTCCCACCACTAGGAACAAAATTTTGGTGGTTGTAGTTGGGATACAAAACTTTAGCTGAAGTTACTCCAGATACAGAACCATCCAGAGGGCCACAAAGATCGTCTTCATTCACAGGAGGCAGTTGGTATATAGCTCTCAGTGCTTTATTTGTTTCCTCCTCACTTATCGTGCAGCGGTTCATTCCAGGCCTACAAGAATTATTTAAGTTTGTTAAGAAGGATGATTTCACAAAGTAAGTGAAAAAAGAAAAAAAAAAGACAAGCAAGCAGTTGCTTTTTGTCTGTGATAATTGTACACCAGAAATTTAGGTCTAGAGTGCCTAACAGTATTTTATTCACAAAAGCAAATTCCCCTAGGGACAAACTAGGACACAGGAGATGATGGTGGAACAGAGCTTACATCCAGGTCATCATGCTACAGATCCACCTTTCCGGAAGGCTGTCTACTTTGGTGCCATGTGGAAGAAGTCGCCATTTCTGACACTTGTCACAGCAAACCCAACTATCATCCATGTCAACACCTGCAGGAGCTGGGTCAGACATGGAGCCCCTAATTTTACCAACAGGAGGAATATTTGAGGTCCCTTTTGGATATCCCTCCGAGTTGAACAGTTCATGGGTTCCCTTGGAATTTGATCTATCCCTTAGAATGTTCTCAGATGGATATCTTCTTTTCTCAGCAACCTGAAAAGTTTCCATCCAATCTTCAGACAGAGAATCCGGGGACTTCATAATATCATGTCCCAGTTCATTCATGTCCCCAAAGAAATCTTTATACTTGTCTTTGGCTTTGCCGAAATCTTTTTGGGGAACAGTTTTTTTCAATTCACTTTTACATGCAGAATCTTTGGGCTCTAAAGCAACAGTTCTAGCGTCCCCATTACATAAACCAGTAGCTTGAGAACAAAGAATTGGACTTTCCTTTGGTTTCTTTTTCCCCCTCGAAGGCAATTGCTCCTTTGCAGTAGGTAGTTTTGCTTCTTCTTGTCCATAGCAGGTAGATCTCAGACCAGCCATTTGCTGCTGAGGGTCTGTATTTTCAATCATTAAGGTATTGGAACTACTAAAACCAATTCCATTCACATCAATGTTTGTTAGGCCGTTGGCTGCTTCACCTTTGCTGTCTTTGCCTTCTCTGCAAAAATTTGTGATATCACTTTGCAAATCTGCTAGTCTTCCATGTGCATCTTTTTCAGAAGAAATTGCCTTCTCAATTGGCTTCCCACTCCAGGAATCCCTACGGAGGGAATTTGCCTCTATTGGTTCCACTTTTTCCATATCAGAGGATAATTCCTTCAGCATATCCTGCTTCCCTTCATTGGGCATAACATAAGACCCAGGAGATTCTTTCACAGAGTCCCCTGCAGCAATATATGAATTAGATAGCAGTGGAAGCTTCAAAGCATTAGAAACAAGCTCCAAACAAGCAACAGTGTCAATGTCTGCTTCCTTCTTCAACAGAAAATCAAAATCATCATGAGAGTCCTTTGCAATTGCATTCTTCGACTCTGCAGATAATCCGCTTTTCTTCACTGACTGCTTTGTCTGCTCTCGTGAAAACATTCTATTACACTTAATAGAATTAAACTGCTTGCCTAAGACAGAACTTTCCTTGCTGGCCTTTGAGGCAGGTTGAGTGCTAGCATCACATGTATGTCTCTCTTTTATATTCAGTCGTACTAGATTAACAGAAAGAGGTGACAAGAGGCAGCCTCCACCAATTGGGAAGGATGACATCATCTGCTCCAAGAGAGATGAAATTTAATAGTCAACAGGCCACTTAAATTCCATGATGAATGAAGAACCAAAATATGTTAAAAAAAGTATGTCAACAACTCACTCGAATAGTTTGACTAGGCGACTCATTAAAGGAAAAAAGTTGCCCCTGATACATCTTTTTGCTTTCTATCGGGCTGTCATCAAATGATGATGACGGAGAAACATCCAGGCCAAGACCACAGTATATTGCAGCATTTTTCTTCATTGATAAGTTATCAGAACCCACTTTTATCCGAACTTTAAGAGTTTTTTGGTCACATAACTTAACAGATCTTTTGGCAACTTCAGATTTAGGAATCAATTCTTCAGGAGAATAAATGTATCGAGGCTGTTCACTTTGTCTGACTCGGTTACTGTAAGAAGGTGCCCTGTAATGTGATGGAGCAGATCCATGCTTTGTCGAATGAGGCACGTCAACTTGAGTTGAAGAATCACAGAGACCACCCTATAACAGAAAAAATGCCCAAGGGACTAACTTAAGTGCTAATTTTCCAGTTGGCTGAGAAAAACTCAAGGTTTCAGGCAAAGAAGAAGAATGAGCAAATCAGCAACTGGCAAGCAAGTGCATCCAACTAAGAACTCATAGCATAAACATAACATGTCATGGGCTACATATTTTTTCCCCTTCAAAGAAAAGAAATATTTCTCAAACAGACATGAAAATCTTTGATTAGTTTATAATTTCTGAAACAGATCTAGGTCACATTGAACAAAAGGCTACCTCAACTTGTGAATTGTTTGGAGATCTGGGCGTATTAAGATTTTGAACTTTCGGCCTTGAATGAGGAATCGGTGATCGCTGATAGACAGGTAGGAATGACCCATACCCACCAAATTTTGCCCCTGTCATAGTGTGAAACCACGGATCATAAATTTTGTGTAAAAGCCATTTGCCACGGCTTTGCAAACATTTGGAGATTCAGATTTTGCTTGGGTTGGCTTACCCAAATTTTCAGCTGAAACACCACCTTCAAAATCTTTCTTGAAATGCCCCAAAACATATTGAACTTTTTCATCCTTCATAGAACAAGTACTCAATATTATTAAGAACAATACACAGGAAACATATATATACAGAGCTCATTAAGAGCCAAACTTGAGCTTGATGACAAAAGGAGGGACATATAGGACAAGATATAGATAAGAGACAATTTCACAGGAAAGAGCTGCAGACACATGAGAAATACCATGCAGAATTAGCCACCCAACAATGCAGAAAGCAATAAAACATCAACAACCTGGTAAAACAACCAGAGCAATTAGAAATGTAAAGACAGAGAAGCAAGAACGTCCAATCTCTCTTATTCCCACAGAAGGGAAGTAAGCAAATAAAATAAGACAGTTCCCATCTCCTCCATCATTGCACTTCCCTATCAAAGAGCATTCCAAATCAGTTAGTAAAATATGTGATAAGTACAGAACATTCACAGAAATCCCCATGCCTCTTCTTCTAATTCACATTTCAAACACCATGAGCTGGTGTCAGCCAATGATCCAATCATCATCAGTTTTCATTTTAAGATTTGTCCTTAATTCATGCATCTTTAGCAGCACCAGCCCTTCACTAGGCACTATGCATCTATTTCAAAAAGATAAACAAGCAGATGATAGTTTCAAAACCCCCTCCCCCTTGCGGCAAACTTCATTACAGTCCTTAATTCATGCACTTCACCATGCATCTTTAGCAGCACCAGCCCTTCACTAGGCACTATGTATCTATTTCAAAAAGATAAACAAGCAGATGATAGTTTCAAAACCCCCTCCCCCTTGTGGCTAACAAAAAAGAGCAGATTGCAGTACATGCCATGAATGATTTTTAGCATGTCAAACAGTTTAAAATAGCAGAGCTACTGAAGAATCAAATGTCTTAAAAACTTTAACCTCACCAAGTGTCCTTTTAGCTTTCTGATTTAGGACTTGAATGAGAAAATGGCATCTATCCAGTCAAATGCCTTCTTAAGCGGGAGGCAGATACTTGATGCACCTTTATGAATGTTTTTGTACTAGATAGAATTCATCTGCGCAGTTCTTTCTCTTCAGTCAGCATGCATCCAGTTTTCTTCAAATACTATTGGGAGGTTGGACATGGAAGATAGAAATGAACTGTTATGCCAATGTGTACCATTTCATCTTTGATTAATCAGCTACTTCTCTTTTTTAAACCGGCAGTAGAATCAGGAAAATCCTCTTTCTTCTATTCATTTTTGCAGTGGAGAAGCTTGGTATATTGATTCTATAAATCCTTAAAGAAGGATTTATCATCAGGATTTTCTGTAGGCAAGGAAGAAGATAAAAGCCTTGCAATTTCTGATGTTTCTGTTTTTTAAATCGCTGCTTGTTGATATGTTGGTTGTTTTGGACATATAGATAGCAAAAAGTCGAGTCATTTCACACATGTTGCTTTGGGTTTGACACTGTTTCATGATTCTGTACTTCCAGCATCCCACATTGCACACCTTACTTTTGATATTAGGCAGTCCCAGATTGAGTGTCCACTTCCTAAACTAAAACAAGACTAAATTCATATTTGCATGCACAAGAATAATATTGCCATTATCCCTGTAATAGAAGTTTGTGCTATTCTCAACAAAAACGCACAACATGGAATGAAGGAAGCACTAACATTGCCAGAAGTGAATTAGTGCTCTGGGAAGCAAAACAATTGGCTGGTTTTGAGTTTCTATCTTGCCTTCACTTATTTGGCTTAGCTGTTGATCCACTATATCTTACTCTCTACTTTACACAAAATGACCAGAATTTCTATATTAATAATGTTTTTTCAGATTTTCATCGAATACAATATTTATTGATAAATTTACCTTTTAATCTTTCATAATCAAGATTGAGAAGAACAAAGGAATAACAAAAATTTAAGGAAAATAAGGCTTCTTTGCATACCACCAAAAAGGTAGAGTGATCTTCACATAACCACCACTATGTAGTTCTTCTCTGTTTTGCATCTAACCACCTTAAAGCTTATACTTGTCTTGAATATACAACCTAGGTACTATCTCCATTACATCTTTTTATAGAAATGCCAGATTGTCCATCACAAAACCGGTGCATACTTCTGTAAACATCACATTTTTACTAAACAAACGTAACTCAGAATGTTGAATGGTGCACAATTGATGCAGAGCCTAAAGGGATCAAGGAAAAGCAAAACTAAAAGTTCTGCATCAGTTTATGGCAGCAATTTTCTGCAACAGAAGAATTGTTATTTCTGCAATTCATTACTTCAGTTTAGGCCTATTTTTTACAGACTTTAATTCACATAATCTATAATTATTAGCGATTGTGAAGAAGTCTTAGTATATTTAAATTTCTTATTTTATTTTCCTGGCCTTACAAGTCATTATCTCATATAAAGAGTTTTGAATTTAATCCATCTTTTATCAATGAAATAACTGCCAGAGACCATGGACAGCAGTTTCTGCTCTCTTCAAAATTGTGTCGCAATTCTAACCCTGGGAGGCTAGGAGTGATGCAGCTGATGACTATTAAATTTTGAGAGTGATTCCTAGAAAATCCATATTTTCCCTACACAGCAGCCCTATAAGATCCTAAAGAACCTTCAAAAGTATAGGGAAGGGCAACAACATTTTGATGAGATGCGCATGCTAAAATAAGGTGATATGTATGTTCTTGATTGTGTTTCCAGATTTCAGAAACAAACTGAACAACATGAAGTTGAAGATAAAATGATAAAGAAGGCTAGATTTACTAAGGGTTAAGGCCAGGAAATTAAAAAGAACAAAAAAAAAAAAAAAAAAAAAAACATTCAGTTTTACAACTTTGAAGAACTTCTTGATACATCTGCCTTTTGGAATAAGTATTTCAAGTTCATGAAACCTATGAAACAAGTCCAAAATCAGATGGTTTTTGCCAAAAATCAGGCAAGAAAAACAATTTAAAAGTCAGCAGCACAGTCACACATACCATCAAACAATTTAAAAGTCAGCAGCACAGTTGCACAAACCATCAAAACACTTTCCACCAATAACTGGTTCTAAACATAGCATCGCAGCAGCAACCAGCATGCGATCATAAGGAACCAGTTCAAGTAGTTGCCAAAGTTAATTATGAACATACACAAAATTAGGTATTGCAGAAACTACAATTCTACCTTTGCAGAAAATAGAAATATAAACAAATGCAGAACTTTTAATTCTGCTTTTCCTTGATACCTTATGCCTTTGCATCAAAACTTCTTATAATCTATAAGTTCTTACAACAAAAAAAAAAAAAAAACTGGCCCATTTATAGGCCTTTTACACTTTAACAAGGATTTTGTTCACCTTTCAATTAAACACATGACAATTACAGACCAATTGATGAAAATACCCTCCCATGTTTTTCTGTTTTGTCTTTTTTACTAAAACAGTTCTAAAAAATTTTGCCTTTGTTGCTTTTTTCCTAAAAAAATGTTTTCCAATAACATTCTACCCTAAGAAGCATAGATATTGACATGGAGTAGAGACACATCAAGATGCTAACACATTATTTTTCTGAAAATTAAGACATGTGGAAAATATTAACTAAAATTTATAATTCATTTATAGAAATGAAAATACAATTCATATTTTATACTAAATTAACAATAAAAAATGCATGTTCGTTATTTCCTTATCCCAAAAAACAATCTTAAGAGGAAGTAATATACAAGTGAGCTAATATAAAGAAGTTGTGCTATAATATGTCTCACAAAATGGAAAAAAGGACAAGAGGGGCTTAGAATTCTGATTTTTCTAAATGCCAAAATGACTCAAATTTACTTTAATTTATATCAAGAACCCCATTTTTCTAAAAAATACAAATTAGTCCAATGCCTCCAAGATGTGTTAGAACTCAACAATGTGGTTCAGTAATAAAAAATAATAATAATAATAAAATATTCTACTATCTATTAGAGTGCGACCAATACGTTCCAGACACCTATACACTAGCCCTCATAAGTGTAGGTGCTTCTTAGATGATATCGTTTGTTGATTACTAGTCTAATGGCTAAGATTTTGCCAACTTTAGTTTGTAATTACCATGTGCTAATCACAAGAGGGTATTTTAGTCAATTGTTGTGTGATTGTCAAGATATTCAAAAATTTTAGTTCTAATTCAAAAATTGAAAAAAAAAGTGGCAGTAAAATAAAAAATAATAGCCATTAACAAGGGCTCATTTTTTGTTTTCATTCCTTTAACTTTATATCAAAGTGCCCATTTTTTTAGATTTACCTTTATTATACACAACTGTAATGGTTGTAGAACCATGCGTTGCTCACATGCTAGACAACATGGAAATTCTATTTAAAAAATATGACGGAAATGGAACCTAGCTAGTATCTTAAAAACAAACAGAAAGTTTTAAGGTGGTTAAATAGATTTGTAAAGAAAACAAAGAAAAACACAGTTGTGATTCCGTGAAAACCACCCTATATTCAAGATGGTTGTGTGCCAAAAAAAAACACATAAACAATAACATGGATATAATTATTTTTTGACCCATTAGAATTCCCAGGATCTCCAATTTCCTAAAATGTTATTTGACAAAAAATAATTAGGCAAGTAGTATTAAATTATTTTGTTGAAATATATGAGAATAGAATCTCTTCTAAAATATGAAAGATTGTCAAGTTTTTCAGCAGCACTTCTTCCAGTTTGCTGGTTCTCCCTTGATCGGGCAGGTTAAGACAGAACTAATACATGCAATGTGAAACTTAATAACTTCAAATACAGCTCTTTCAGGTAAATTTCATGATTTTGCGAGGCGAAGATGGTTTGTGGAGGAATTTGTGAAGTGCATTAAAAGGATTTGTCAGAATGGTTGATAGTTCTCTTTAAGTAGACCAGTTATGCTGATATTTAACAGGAGATATCAATAAAGGTCTGATCAAATATAGCATGTAGCAAAGAATCCACAAAGAAGGGTGCAATAGAAATGGAGAGAAAGTAATGGGAGCACTTTCAAACCACCAATACACTTCCATTTATACTAGTTGACAAATAGAAATGGGGAACTATTTCGAGAAGTTACCTCAATCTAGCATGACCTCGTGGAAAACATAATACTCAACTGTAGGCAGTAGATGCATAAAGACTAGAGAAGTGGACCTTAACAGAGATACACATGATTTGAAGCAGAAGATTGTGGATATTTATCTGAGAGGATATGACATTTTTAACAATTGGTCAATTGAGGATGACATGGTGCCAAATAGAAATAAGTATATTATTTCCTTTTCTTTCCTTCTTGAAATCTTACACAGTGTCACTGGTGAGGATCAAGATGAGATTCTTTCTCCATTTCTAACTATGGTGTTGTTGATAATTGCAATTAATTGTCGGTTCCTCCCGAGGAAAGCCACTTTATAGAAGATTGAAAGCATCTCTTTGTGGGAGAGAAAGAGGATGTTTAGCAAACACATGGAAGAAATAAGACTAAGCTTTAACTTATATGCATGAGGTGCGTTGCTCTGCTCCTTTCTAATCCCTTTGTCTTCTGTGCAGTTCTTAATCTTGAGATGCATAGTTTTAGCTATTTGGATGTTCTTTATGACCAGCATTCATGTGTTTGGAATCACAGGATCTTCTTTCACCTTCAATCCTCACCAGGATTTTTGGAGTTACTTTGTGTAGTTGCATTGTGATATCCAGCCAACTTCAGATATGAGATGAGTTTTAAGATCAGCTTCTAAGGCCTAAAGCTCATCCCTTGGAAAGAGTGCTTCACCTATTCATGATTGAGCTTAAGGCCCGAAAGACATGGTTGTCTCATGATTTAGACAGGAAATGTTACAACTAGCATCATAGCCTTTACCCTTTGCAGTTTGTGGGCTATAATGGAACCTATTGAGCATCTTTGCTGATACCCTTAGTCCAGCAAGGGAGAAAATAGTGGCAGCACCGAGGACGATGGCAGTGGCATGGATGGGCTATACTGCCCCAGGAATCCAATAGGGATGGATCCTTGGGACAACAAAAGCATCCCGGTTTTGAGTGGAGGAGATTATTGCATCCTATTCTTATTGAAAAGTGAGATGAGTTTGAAGCCAGTTTATTATTCCATCCCTTCATAACAGCACTAACCAAAAAGATAACTGCACTTACCTAGAAGCACATCAGTGTCCAACAACTATCAAAGATAGACGCCCTCTCCGACATGTTTTGCACTCTGCAATACATGTCAGAATATTTTATCTTTTACAATTCAGACATGTTGGGACCTTGGGGCATGTTAAGGACATACTTGGGTCCCTCTTTGCATTTCTTAAACTATTGTAACAGGAACCAACCCTGACTATATGCTTGATTATGGTTTTCTATTCATTCCTTTTTTGGTTGTGAACAGTAACTACGTCTTTTTTCTGAATTCCCTCTACTCTTTTTTTGGCATATTGCTTGTTTAGGAACTTTTTCTTATAACTTAGTATCAGGGGGAAACTGTAAATTGTAATGTGGAGAATTGATTCCTATTTTGTATAAAATAGGTTGTTTGGTCAGATAAACGTTCTAATGGATGTTCCAAATCTCTATAAGGTAATTGGATTGAAAGGAAGTAAGTGAAATGATGGAAAATGAAATTAAGTGAAATAAAATTTCCATTGTATTGTTTGGATGTCTCAATAAAAGTAGAGTAACTTATTTTCCCTAGTTTGGAAATATAAGTGGAAAACAATTAAAACTAAAATTAATACGAATTGTTTTACCTTTATACCCTCATGAAAAAAAGCACTTGATATTATAATAAATTTTAAAATTAATTAAAAAGAGAAAAATACAATATTTCAAATATTTTCCCTTTACTAATATGCATAAGGCAGTTGACATTTAAAATTCAGGTTCCTACATGGTGGCTTATAATTTATAGGTCAATAAATGGAGGAAGGTGGAAGTGAAGGAAGGCATTGTAATTGCTGGATCTGGAATAGCTAGCCTTGCCATTGCATTAGGCCTCTCTTATGAGGTAGACGTTAAATTCTAGGGATGAATAGGTCATTTAACATTTCAAGTCTTCTTGTCATTTCCATTTCTCCCATTACTCTCCAAATAGAAGAGTATTTTTTTTATAAGCCAAAAGCATGAAATGTAAATGCAATTTACTTTACATTCCCTCCCTTTTCTTTCTTTTCCCTCCAACATTTTACAACCAAACAAGTAAAACACATTTACTTCCATTTCCATTTCACTCTAAAAAACAAAGCATAAACATTTTGGCGCAACTAGATAATTGAATGTGAAGCATTGATTGCTAATTTCGTCTAAAATAGGGTTGTTTGATCAAATAATAATCTAATATCTACAAAAAAAACCATTAATTTTAGTTGACGTACTCCTAACATGTTGTATCCAAAACCCTTAGAATATTAACATGTAGCATTATTGATGTCGAGTCATATCCATGGACTGTGCGCTCGCTAATGTCCATGCTTCTTACCTATGAGTTGATTAAAGGAGACATATAGCTTGGTTGCAAAAGTTTGTGCTTAGGTAATTAAAATCGATAATAGAGCTTTTGTCTTTCATGACCATATGCCAAGACCTTCTAACTATGTATCCTTCCTCACACCCATGTTACAACGGGAGCAAATGGTAGTGGCAGCACCAAGGATGATAGAATGAAAAATTGTAGGCCTGTGCCACATAATGCTGCATCATCTGGGATAGATCTTTGCACCTAATAGGGAAGTCGAAGATTTAAGTAGGAATATTATAATTTCCATCCCACATCAAAATAAGAGAAAATCCTTAAGGCCTAAAGTCTTATATCTTGGCAACATCACTTCACCTTTTTGGCAAAAGTTGGGTCAAAGTCAAAAATGAAAAAAGCTTGATAGCCAGGTGGTTTATCCTTAGGTAGAGTTTCACCAGCATAACATATTAGCTTTACAAAAAAAATGGCTGGCACACTATGTAGCAGTCGATATTTAGTTCTATGGCCAATATATATATTGGAGATGTTCACGTGGGCCTCATTCATTTTGTAGGAATAGGCATACATTAGCCTTTCGTCTTATTTATTAATATTAACATTCGTAATAACGTGGTTTCCACTCTGATAACTATAATGTTGTTTTTTTTTTTTTTTTTTTTTTTGATAAAATAAAAGAAAAATTAAAAAAAGAAAAACCAATGGGAAGGAGAAATGCAAGTGCCCGTAAAAATAATCATTTATTCATTCTTTCTCATGCGGTGAAGAAATTGCAGCCCTTGGATTTGTTTATTATGCACAAAAGGGGTATTGATTTTATTAGACAGAGATGTGCTCAGCTCTTGGAATATTGGAATGGAGATAAATTGGGCAGAGAGGATTTGGAAAATGTCTCCTTTATGTCTTCAAAAGATTTCTGTAAAGAGAAAATTAAAGGATCTTGAAAATGTTTAATGTAGCATTCAAATTCTTGGATTTCTTTCCCAGAAAAGCTTCCTAGGGGAACAGGGAGGTAACAAATAAGGACCCACAGCTATCCACTCAAAAGCAAAGCTATGCTAAATAGAGTTTTCTCAAGTACATGACTTTGGCTCCAGAGAAATTGACACCATACTCTGAAAGAGACAAAATTCAAAGCTCCAGCTTGATCTTCTTAAAACATCTTGTCTTGAAAGTGGATGGTCACCATTGATGGAATTCAATATGACAATACTACTCCCTAGCACTTCACAAAATGTTCACATTATGCAGTTTTGAAGAAGCTTCAACTGGAATTTTAGCTAAGCTTAGCCACACCTTTATGGCTTTACATTCTTCTCTATATAGGCTCCCCTGATAGATTAAGCTCTTAGCACTGTACATAGATGATGACATTGATACTCGATTCACCAATCAAAGTTATATTCAAAAGAACAATGAAGATTAAATACACACAGCCTGAATCCATACCCTAGGATGGGCTAAATGAATATGCCATTCATGTTGATTGACAAATACTCTCTAAAAGAGTAACCATTCAATAAATAAAATCCTGTTATCAGCAACAAATGGCTTCCTTTCAGGTGAGTAAGAACACCAGTAAGTATTGACAAAATAAGTTTAGCTCAGTGCAAAATGGAAGTACCAAAAACATTGGCCATATAAAGCACACTAGTTATTATCGCTATGAGACAACCAAAAATACAATGAGGGAAAGATCTGATAATCAACAAATGAATTATTTGGGGGTAAAAATGAAACTTGGCAACTCACAACCTCAATATATAACTATGAGTATTGAGCATCTCTTTCTCAATTAATCTTAAAGAAAGATTTCCTCACCATCATTTATACTTCCCTCCTTTGACAAGCGTCAAAGGACTTTCAACAGCCTCTCGCCTTAATCACTCTCCATTTTGACTTTCATGCACCCTTCACCCTCTTAACCCTTGCCATTGAGCTATAAATTTGTCCACTAAATATAAGTTAGAAGTGCCAACATCTGTAGTCTCTGGGAAATTTCCATTTGCAATATAAGACACTAATTTCAATGTCTTCTCGGAGGAGGAGCACTGCCAAAGGATCACAGTGGCCCTTCTCCAGTGCTACCAAGCTGAGAATTTGTCCATAAAGATTGTTCATTAAGCAGAACCATCCACATGGGTACACTTACCACCAAATTTTAAATTCATGTGATATTTCTAATATACTTCCCTTAAGATGGAAAATACAACAATCGAGTTACAAAACAGCTATCCTTTTGGCAAGCTAGACATCCTTTTACTTTATCACTTTCACTTTACCATTTCGGTGACACTTGGTTAAGATTTCAACAAGATTTAACCTCTAATCACCATGTATTACTGATCCAAGTTACTCTACTCGGAGCCCCCAACTCCTCAAAATTAGACCCAGCCACCAATATCTTCACCAATTAACTTAAAAAAATAAGTCAATGAATTTCTCAAAAATATCGAAATCTGTCTCAAAACCAACATGAAAATTCAAAATTCTCATTTAATCTGCCACAGTCTCTCTCTCAGATCAAGTTCAATTCTCCAAACTAAATACTATATTATTCTATAAAATAAATACAATCCAGAGAAAACAGCAAACAAACCTCAAAATAGATATTAGATCAAGTATGAACATATTAACCGAGTCATGAATTGGTGCCAAGGCAGATAAAGTAAAGTTCAACAACAACCAAACCCAGCTAATATTCGTCGATCTACAACAACCATACAACATGAAAATAGAGCAAAGGCCTACAGAATTGGAGACAATTTCCGACTAGATAGTCTTAGCTATATTAGAAAGAAATATGAATATCAGAGTCCTTGTTAAAAATTAAAGCCTTACTAGATAAGAGAAATCAACATCAGGGTCAATGCTGGTATCATCATCCCGATACGAGCAAGCCTCTCCTTCTTCAAGCTCATTCTCATCCATCTCTTTCTCACCACCAGATTCAATGCTAATCTCTTCCTTCCATCTTGACATCCCACAGAAATCGTCGGAAGAAAAAAGGTCCAAGATTTGCTCCTAATTCACCAAAAAAACCCACCACCTTCCAAAAGATTCCATGAATAACTCCAAAAGTTCAGTTTGGCTCCTAGAACTTCAAAAACCAAACAAAACCGACGAAAGACTTTGATGTGAATCGATCAAGTTCGAACCTCAATAAACCACGTTACGGACAGAAATCCCACAATATTATTCAAGACGAATTTAAAATCAACTAATAAGTAGAAAATTCTCCTCTACTTCCTCAGCCTTGTACCGAATATTCTATTTGATCATACAGACCCTTTGGCTCAGGATCCTGAAATGCAATCCCTGAAGCTGGATTTGATTAGCAGCGAAAACTACTGTTTTGGTGCGAAGCAGCCGGGTGCTTACGGATTTTCTTTTCTTTTTTTTTTTTTTTCTTGACCTTTCTTGGATATTACCGAGACTTTTACAGAGAAAACGAGAGGAAGCAGTTACGATTCTAAATTGCCATACTTAAATGTATTTTATGTATTCACTTATTATTATTATTATTATGTGTACGCAAACCGACAGTTCGGCCGGAATAGAGATGACTAGGGGCGGAGCCTGATCAAGATAACTGGTTTCTAGGTACCGTACAATGAATAGAAAGACTGCAGAGCTTAGGTTGCACTTTCAGGAAAAATATTTTAATATATGAGTGTCACAATCTTAATCCAAAAGCAGATAAATAAAATTTATAATAATTAAATTAGAAAAAATATTTTTTTTATTTTTAACAGAACAAGATCCAAATATAATTACTAAAATTATCGGGTCGAATTTGATAAGAATCGAAAATCATCAAGATAATAATTACAATGCTTGGTACCTGGCACAGGACCTATGCAAATCATATTGTTCGGTTCCAGAAGTAATAAGTAATAAACTTGCTTAACTCAACCGATAAGGAACATGATAGTCTAGCACTATACTATCACAATGTCAAATGGCCTAATATGAAACGGTCCAAAATAAAATCCACAAATAATATAAATTATGATCGATAATTTATACATTACTCCCTGAGCATTCGACATTCAAACCTAAATCTAAGCACAACTAAATACAAATAAAATCTTCTAATTATTATTGTCCAAACTCCTTATGAGGAATCCATAATTCTCTAATTTGAAAGTATTAAAAATAATGTAAATAGTTTAAAATTTAACAGGTATTAATATATATAATATCCAATATATGTCCAATAAAAATAGAACTGATGGGTCCGGTATCGCGGGTTGATCCGAAATCCTTGTGCAAGTTTTTTTAAAATTTTGAGACAAATCTTTGGTCATAACCAAAAATAAAAGAAATTGGAATACCATACAGTCTTACAATCTAATTAATGTATAGCTGCACCAAATAATCCCCAAAAAACATCATCCTCATAAGCAAAAAATGAGCCAATTTAGTCAATCTATCTACAATCATCTAAATTGTATCTAAGTTTCTTACCATCCTAGGTAGACTTGAAATAAATTTATCGCAATATACTCCTAATTCCAACTAGGAATAAGCAAATGGTGTAAAAACCCTGAAGGTTTTCTAGGCTTAACCCTGACCTTTTGGTATAATATATATCTTGCCACATAAGTTGCAATCTCCCATGTTCTGATATATCTTATTTACTTCGAGATAAATGGTGTACTTTACTTTATGCGTTTCATTCAAAATCTCTTCTTTCAAATCTTCGATATTGGGTATAAAAATTGTATCTCAAAATCGAAGAACTTTATCTGCTCGTATATTAAAATTTGCTCATGATTCGTTATTCAAACTCCTAGTAATCTCCATCAAATATGGGTTATTTATTTAAGATTGTGTTGAACAACATTCTAAATCTCGCCATTAACTATAATTATAATTAATTATCTTTCAATTATCATTTTGACCATTTATACATTTAATTGACCATTCAGATATGAACTTCTATGTCAATACTAAGACCGACCATAAATAAATACTGCATTATTATATACAAGACCCAAATCAAATGCTACGTCATCAGTGGCTCCAACACCGACCCAAATAATATGACATCAGATCTTAATAAAAAAGGATGTCTGTTCAATACTGAAATCAACATATAAAATCTATAGAAGTAATAAAAATCTATAAACTAAACTGAATAAAACTAAAATATCAATGACACCAAACGACACCAAAACCATAGACATACAATACTCAAATTTTAACATAAAACCACAGTGGATATTAAACTGATACCACCTGCTGTCTAAATTTAAAACATCAACTTAAATATATCATTTTATTCATTCATAAGTTGCTACAGCACAAACGACACATCAACTACTTCAAATTACCATAAAACATCATTCTAGGTATCTAAATATCGTTCGATAACTATATACATCATAATTCATCATTCCGAATTAAAATTTAAACTAAGATATAGCCATTAAGCACATTAAGTATCGTCCAAAAGTATAAACCAACAAAAATCATCCATAGAAGTATAAACTAAAACTCTTCAAGCTTCACTCCTATTCAACCGGCTAGTATTTGTGTATCTTATCTGAGAAGATTAATAAAATAATATGAGAGTGAGATAAACATTTAGTAAAGTATATAATATATCATTGAATATACATACTTTGTGTTTAAAATATGTTAGAAGGAATATAGATCGTGATTAGATGTAATGACGTAAATTTGTGTAAGAAAAACTTACTAAATGTATTTTTAGATTTCATATCTTATTATTTCTTAATTTTAATCATCAAAATATGCTTAAATCTCATTTTTCTTTAGGGATTAAGATCAATAAACTTTATCAGATAAAAAGAGTAGATAATCAAAAATCAGGTTGTATATACTTCTATACAACTAAATGTATACATTCTATTCAAGACTCAAAGATGGACTACTTATATATAATCCTATAGACGGAGCCAGATATTACTTTTTAACCTTGCGGTTACGTAGGATTAAATATTGATATACCACTATAATATACTAATACATGTCATAATATACCACCGATTAAATCATAATCCTGGTCCAATTCTTATATTTATAAAAACTCTATACTTTTTATTGGTTCTTAATTTTCTCACTCCTAAAAAAAATATTTATAATTCATAACATATTGTAGAGTTTTCTACTATAATTTCATGAATTTGTACTTATACTTTTGTAGAAGTTTAGTCATGTTACAATTAAAAATATGGGATGCAAAATTTATGAGTAAATAGAAAAAAATTCAGCAACTAATACAATTCAGCATGCATATTGAAAATTCGGCTTATACAGGTCAATTTATATATTTCTTCCAGCTTATACATAGTATATATATATATATAGTTTTAAAGTATAAGTGGACTGCTATATGAGATTGGGACATGAGGAGTTCAGAATTCAGCAACAATTGCAGTAAAAACAGCATGAAAATATAGAAATTTTGGCAGCAGTACATACAGCTCAAAAATTCAGTAACATTTATTATTTTGTAAAAAAATTACATAATTTTAGAACTTATAAGACAAATATTTGATAATTTAGAAGCTATATCAGCTATTCTACAAAATTAAAGTATGAATTTCAGCAAAATTTAGTAAAAACTAGTAAAAATTAGTGACATTGGCTATTTCTATAGTATCAGCTTATATACTTAACATGCATGGCTTAATTCTTTAATTTTTTAAATATGCAATGTAAGCACAGAACTTACTGTAGTATGAGATACAAAAATTTATCACTTATAAAATTATTAAATTATAAATCTAAGACATCCATGCAGGTGAAATTTTAATATATATGACATATATGTGAAGTTTGAATATAACTAGAAATCTCACTTGAAATTTGTTATAAAACCATGAAAAATTAACATGTATGTATAAAATACATACATTAGCTTTGAAATTATAATTTGGATGAGTATTAGAACAAAAATGCCCCAAAAATTTGGCGAGAAAAAGTTACAAGAGAAAAAGAAGTTTGGAGTGCAATTGCCTTGACTTGAATTTACTTAAATCTAACTTAGATCACCTTAGATTCAAATTTCTTGGCTTCCTGTCTCTTCTTTTCTCTCTTCTCATTGGCTCTCTCTCTCCCTTTTCTTTAGATTCTGTTGCAAAAATAAGTAGAATTGAACTCAAGGGTCTTTTTTATAAAGCCGTGCGCTCAAGCACCACTTGAACACGTGTCAAGCGTTGGGCTATAGGTGATTGGTTGCCAAGGAGTATGTCAGGCGTGCCTCGAGCGCATAACTTCTGTTTTTTGCTCTAATAGCAGGCCTCAAGCGTGTCTCGAGTGCCAAACCCCTTATTTTTAGTGCCACGGTGCAGGTCGAGCCACCTTTTGGTGCAGGTCGAGCCACCTTTAGGCGCAGGTCCACTCGATGTAATTTTTTACTCATCTAACCCAATTTTTTATTTCTTTTGATCTTAATTTAAATTATATTAGTTTAATTAATCAAAATTATCATAATTTAGAAACTCATGCCTTACAAACAATTTTTGATCCTTTCCATAATTATCCGTTGAACCAAAAAATACGACAAAATTATCATAGAGCTTTAGGAGTGAAACAAACAGTTACATTTTCTCATCCAATTTAGCATCTCTCGTTTCTTCATCATCAAATGAGCCACCATGTTTGAAGATTTTTGGCTCAATACATTAGTTATAACATTCGTCTTTCCCGATTGTTGTTGTATTTTATAATTATAATCTTTTAACAAATTCATCCATCAATATTTCGAAATCATAAGTACAATTTCCAATGTTCAACTTTTTTTTGAGAACAAATATTTCATACTCTTATTACCTTAATAGACAATAAATTTTTCTCTATATAAATAATGTTTCAAAATCTTTAATACAAATACAACCATTACCAACTCCAAATCACAAGTATGATAATTCTATTCATAGATTTTAAGTAACCTTGATCCATAAGCAAAAATCCAACTATGTTGCTTAAACACACAACCCAAATCTTTTCTCAAAATATTAAAATAAATCACAAAACCTTCAAATCATTCAAAATTGACAAAATCGGTAGAGAAGTCAACTTGTTTTTCAATTCTTGAAAACATTTCTTGAAATTCTCATTTCAAAGAAAAACCATTCGCTTCTAAGCTAAATGCATTAATCGTACTACAATCTTTAAAAAATTCTCAATGAAACATTGATAATATCCGACCAAATTTAGAAAACTTTAAACTTTCACAACATTGCCAATTAGCAAAAACCCTAATTTTCTTCTGATCCACTAATATACCTCCTTCGAAAATTATGTGCCTTAAACTTCTTCTCATAAAATTTACATTTCTTTAATTTGGCAAATAATCGTCTTTCCTTTAAAGTTTGCAAAGCGGTCATCAAATGATTTCATGCTCCTTAAAATTTTATAAATAAATCAAAATGTCATCAATAAAACCACTAGGACTGATTTAGGTAAAATTGAAAAATCAAATTCATAAGGTCTATAAATGCAGCCAGTGCATTCGTTAATTCAAAATACATTACTAAAAATTTATAATAGTCATGCATTATTCTAAATGCCATCTTAGGTGCATCATCACACTTGATTCTCAATTATATTTACCGTGAACATAAATATATCTTGGAGAAAACATATACTCCTTATAATTAATTGAACAAATTGTTAATTTTTGGTAGGGGATATTAATTCATGATTGTTATATTATTTAGTTCTTAGTAATTGATACACAATCTTATTGATCTTTCCTTCTTCTTTACAAATAGTACTAGTGCTCATCATGGTAATATACTCGACCGAATAAATCTCTTATCTGACAATTATTGTAACTATTGCTCTAACTCTTTCAATTTAAATAGGATCATCCTATAAAGAGCCCATAAGATTGGTGCAAATCCCAATGTGATTCACATCAATGGCAAATTTAATTTTTTTGATTTGGAGGTAAACCAGGCAACTTCTCCTAAAAAATATCTTTGAACTTACTATTAGGATTTCTTTAATAGGCTAAATAAGTTCGGTATCTATTTTAAATCAAATGGTTCACATGTAGAGCCGAAATCAATCCTTACAATTTATTCCCAACGTTTCCTTACAACTCAAAAGACTTGTACCTAAGAATATAGAACAAAATTGACTCAATAAAATAATCTATACATTCGTGATAATATGCTAACTAATTTATTTTAAAAATAATATTAAAATTAGATATATTAAATAAAATTAAATCTACCAACAATTCAAACTTATTAACTCATTGGGATACATAATATCGACTATCAAAGACTTAACAATCGAGACAGATATCACTAAAATAAAATCCAATGTATAATTACCTAAACTATCGAGTTAGACCTAACAAAAATAAAAAACCATCAAGATAATATCTAAGATACTTGACAACCGGTGCATGATGAATTTGAACAACACTATTCAGTCCTTGAAACACATAGTAATAAACTTACTTAACTCAACTAGTAAGGAACATGATAGTTCAATATCAAACAATCACAACACCAAATCTACATGAAGATAAACAACACCAAAATCCAATATAAAATAGTCCAAAACAAAATCCCAAGTAATATAAACTATTATCAATAATATATATATATATATCACTCCATGAAGACACGAAAATCAAATACAAATTCAACTCTAACTAAATACAAAAAAAATCTTCTAATCATCCTCATCCCAACTCTCTATGATAATATATAACTATCTAATATGAAATTGTTAAAAATAATATAAATCATAGATATAAAGCTCACCAAGTATTAATACATATAATATTGAATACATGTCCAATAAATCAAAACAAGAACAAGAACACATGTTTGAAATCCAACATTTCAAAAGTCTAAATATATCAAATGTCCAAATATGTGTAATAGCAAAATAACAAATATTTAAATATAATTTTGTATACATAATTTGTAATTTATATACAAAAATCAAATAGTCTAATGGTACAAATCGTCTAAAAGTTTAAATGTCCTAATATCATAAATTTAAAAGTCTCAAAATCTAAAATCCAAAAACTAAAACCAGATAAATCCGAATATCAATCAAAACCAATAAATTTTAAAAGTCGAGCATCTTAAATATTAAATCATCTGTAGATAGAATCTTAAAATTTTAAAACATACTAAATTTGAGAATTAAGAATCAAAAGAATAATTTTAAGGAATGGTAAAACCTACTCCCGATTAGCTTAGGTCATATTACTACTATTTGGAATTATAACTTAGCTGTTTATAATTGTTTTCCCTTTAGACGAGGTTAAACGCTGCCTTCTTTTGCAACCTATAGATGATAGCTACAATCATTGAGTTTATCTGTTACATATGATAACATCCAAGTATATTATTTTGTTCAATACCAAATTGAGAAACTTCATAATAAAAAGCTCAAAACTCTTCCTTTCTCTTAAAAAAAATGTACAAAATTTTCAATCTGAGAAAATATAAATGCAAAACTTTTTACTGTATAAAAAAGCACAAATATCAAAACAAATAATAAAATAGAGTTCGATCCGAGAGACACATGCATAAACGATCACATGTAAGGCTTAAATATACAAATTCATGACTTTTACTTTGCAAACATATATATATATATATATATAATATTTTAAATATTTTCTTATTTTATACAAAATGAATAACTCCTCAAATATTCGATAAAATCTAAACAAAATCTCAAAACCTTTAAAAAAAAAAATTACATACATAGAACAATATTCAAAATCGAAAAGTAAATGGTCACATGCATACATCTTAAAACACAAAACATAGATAAAATCTAATGATTTGTAAATAGTCCAAAGAAATGGGTGTAGAATATTTGCATTAATTTTCCAATCCAATTGATCAAATTATAATACCCCAGACCCCTATTTGAAAGATTTTGATATTAGTTATAATTTTTGGGTTAATTGGATATATTTTAAAATAATTATAACGTAAAATTTTGAAAGATATTCAATTTTATGGTACAGTGCTTGATGTACTCCCGAGGTGCGCTTGAAGCGCCGATTCCAAAGTGTCAACACCTAAGGCGCGCTCGAGTATGAGCCTGTTTATAAATAGAGCATGGGGCACTATGCACCCATTGGCGCGAGGAGAAAAGAAAGAGGAGAGAGAGCACGGGAATAAAAAAGAGAATGCACCATTCGGGTTCTTTGAATACTTTCTTATCAGATCTATTTAGTATAATGTTATAATATTAGAGATATTGAGCTTGTGATGGGCTGCATGAACCGACTAATCAAGGGAAGGCCAAAGATTGTAAGGACTTTTGCCGGCACTAAGCAAGCCTATCGTCTAAGACGGCAAAAGGCCTACATGGGCCTTTGCTGCCCATAGGAGGAGCAGCTATATTGCCCTATTAAAAAGCATTAAGCAGCATTTGAGCGTCACTTAACGGGAGCCTAGGCAATGGTCACCAAGTGGTGGCCCTCTATGTGATAATCGATCCATGCTTGATGACCTACATTGGGTTAAGTGTTACATTCTAAATCCCGATTTCAAAATTAATTCTTAATCAATTATTATTAATTATCTAAATTATTCTTTAATTAACATCCAAACGTAAATTTCATATCGATATCTCGTTCAACCACAATTAAATTAACACAATGTCTTACACAGGATCCAAAACATGTGGTACGTCTCATGTTACTCAAATATCGACCCAACCGTAACATTGTCCTTACGTAAAAAATAATGCTTGATCAATACAATTATCAATATAATAAAATTTGTAGAAGCAACTAGCATTCATGACTGATTAGACCATAATCAAACTACCAACACAACTGAAACCAACATTAAAATAACGGACAAATGACAACCCAAATTAAATTTTAAACCATAACAATCTTTTTACTAAATACAACTTGCTGTCCGAAAATCAAAACATCAACAAATTACATTACCAAATAAGTTCTAAAACTGTTTAAACTTAAATCGACACATTAACAATTATCAAGCATCATAATACAATATTTTTAGATACATAAATACTATCCGAAATATAACATAATACATTAAATATTATTCAAATTCATTAAACAACATTCAACATTATTCAAAATCTAATATAGACTCTTCATACTAGCTCGGTCCTTCATTGTTATTCATCTGATGGGAACTCTTGCATCTCATTGAGAGATTAGTAAAAACATTAAGGAGTGAGTTAAAAAATTAACAAGACACATGTAATGACATGAAACATATTTTCTTGCATTAAAAATATAACGAAAGGACTACATACCATCATCGAATGTAATAATATGAACCTGTGTAGAAAAATTCACTTAATGTATTTTTAGAATTCTTATTATATTTTTCTTAATTCAAATCATCAAATCATACTTCATTTTGATTTTTCTTAGGGACTAAGTCCAATAGGCTTTAACGACTAAAGGAGCAGATAATTAAAATTCGGATTGTATATGCTCCCACACAACCAAATGTAATACGCTACTATTCAAAATTCGTAGGTGAGTCATCTATATATCACTCTATAGATAGGGTCGAACGCCACTTCTTACCTGCAAATGATAGATTTGAATATCGATATACCACTATAATATATTAAGATATGTCATAATATACTATCCACTAAATAATAACCATGGTCCAATATAATTTTTTATAAAAACTCTATACTTTTCTTCTTAATTTATAATTTTTTTACTTCTGAAAAAAATACTCATAATTCATATTTTAATTGTGGAGATTTTTTTTTTTTTTAATTCTATCATTTCATGTCATTTAAAACTTATTCTTTTTATGAGATACTGAATGAGCATGTAATGAAGAGAAATTTAACAAGTGATGCATAATTCAACAAATACAGAATTTTTTTATTGGGGTCCAAAACAAGCAGGGCAATTATTATATATTTCTAGTATATATAAAATATATACTTAATAATTTAAAACATGTACAACCCTATATACGAATTTGGAACAGGAAAGAATTATAAATTTCATAATTTCGGACATGCAAACCAAATAGTGTAGAAAATCAACAACAATGCAGAAAACTAGTGTCATGCAGAAGACTAATATAGAATTTTCGGAACATAAGAGGCATAAAATTTAATAATTACTAACTTGTGGAGGGTTCTTCACGAAATTAAGCATACATGAATATAATATTAGATTTTTAGAGCATATATAAAACTCATATTACAAAAAACAATATACTTATATATTTTACATGAACTTAGATATAAGTTCTCATGAAATTTTGTTAAGAAATGATAAAAAACTAACATGCATATTCAATATAAACATTAATATTTTAAAATTATATCATGATTGAGTAATGAAATAAGAATTACTTATGAAAATTAGAAAAGAACAACAACAATAAAAGCAAAAATATAGAGTCAATTGTCTTGGTTCTGATTTACCCAAATTCTCACTTAAATTAACTAAAATTTGAGTTCTTTGGTTTCTTCTCTTTTCCTTGACTGCTTCTCTCATCTTTTGCAATTCTCTGAAAAAATGATAGAAAAATGAGTCAGAGTCCTATTTATATAGAGTAGCGCTCGAGCATCACATTGGCGCGCATTGGGCGCTGATGCTTTTGAACTATCGTGCTTGACCACGGCTCGAGTGTATAGCTACTGCCAATGACTGCTCGAGCATCCCTTAGGCGTATATCAAGTATGAACATTCTAACAACTTGTACTCGAGCGCTTATCAGGCACTAACCTCATGGGTTTTGGCCCTCAAACACAGGTCAGGTTTCCATCAAGCGCAAGTCATCCAATCTAACTTTAACTTTTAACATAATTTTTCATATCCTTTAATTTTAATTTTAATTATATTAGTTTAATCATCTAAAATTTACTTAAATTAAAGACTTAGAGCCTTACATCAAGAATATCTACCAACTAGCCAACATTTTGTTTAGCCAAAGGCGGCACCCCAGGCTGTGGCTAGCATGACAAAAGAAAGTAGAGCACCAGGTGTGGGGACCAAAACTCAATCCAACTACACAAAAACCACAATCTCAATGAAACATCATCGATATCATAAAACAAAGGATAAATATTATTACTAAGGTTTAAAATTACCTAAACACACTCAAAATTATGAAAAGTGCAGCCCCAAAACCAACAAAAAATAAATTGTATCTAAGTATATCTCATCATAAAAATATCTAACAACTTTAACTAGACTATCTAGCTAACACCAATTCCACAACTATCTCTTGCTCTAATGATCGGCTCCACTCTGAACAAAAAACAAATAGTCAAGATGAATTAAATTCTTAACAAGTAATTTTGACAAAAGTCAATGATAGCAAAAATCAAACTATCAAAAAAATTTATATGTTAATAAATACATCAAGTACATGACAAGTTACAATGTATATAAAACAATAATAATTTTTGGATAACAGTAACTCAATAATAATCAATGATATAAACAAATAAATCAAAAATAGCAAGCTCAATAAATGATATAAATAATAACATCATTGATGTTAACTCCCTGAATAATCTAATATCTCGAAAGATATCCACTAATTATAATGAGTCTCAATATATATATCATTAGGTCTTAAAATATCCTAGATACTAAATTTCTTCCTTAGATTTTTCAAAATCTAACTCAACGTCAAGTCTAAATATACGAGATAACAACAATATCCATAGATCTTATTATTCTATTATGAACTAAAAGCCAATATATTTACATCCCTATTGACCACATATTTACCATGAGGTCTCTAACATCCATGATATATAATTATTTATATATTTTTTTTTAGAAATTATACTTGCAACATAATTATACGACTTTCGGTGCCCCTCGCTATAATATGTTGAATGCCATATAGTACAATTATCACAAGGCTATAAGCATTCCTACTTTAAAATCAATTGACCTTAATAACCAAAAATAGTTTAGATATTGAAAAAGTGTAACTACCTAAAGTCTCATGAACTCTTATTCTTATTAACCTGGATAGATACCTTAAAGTCTTCATACATTATTATTTACTTAGTAATAGAATGCCAATAAAGTGTATTCACATGAATTAAGATTAACACCAATGAGTCAAGGATAACAATGAATCAATTCAAGTACCTAAGAATCTCATGTGGTCACTTCTTACTAAATTCTACAAATATCTTCTTAGACTCAACGTAAGTCTAACATTATGGTTCGAGGTTTCAAAACCTACAATTTAAACTATATTAGCGTTCAAACTCCAACTCAGCATTTGAATGGCAACTTTGCTACCATCTAGCACCAAGTCTAAAACTCCATTAAAATAGATCCAGTCATCAATCCAATTGTTATTTTTACTGATAACACCTTACAATAACTCATTCTATGGTTAATACTAAAAAAAAAAACTTATCAAAATCATACAGATTTATAAAATCTCCAAAATTATTACTTGGTATAATGCCGCCTTGAATGTTATTCAAATGTCAGTTTTTCTACTTATACTTTGACACATAAAAAAGTACTAAACATATATGTAACATGAACCTAAAGCTTTACTACTATTTAACAGTCTACTACTCATCATACTATTGAAACATACTTCCTATCATCATGAAATCAATCGGGATCCTCCAAATCCACAAAATTGTTTCATTCCTTGCCCTGGTATTCAAACATTGCCTCACACAACAATTGAACGTTAAATAGAATGCATGTATAGTTTTATAAAAAAAACTATATTACCATTTAATATAGCTAAAACAAGCATAACACAAAGATATAATCGACAAAATTAACATGCAACGTGTGTATAATAGAAACTCGACTCAGTGTTTGAACAGTGTCCAAACATTATGGTTAAGGCAGTGATGTTTGAACATAGGCTCAAACATACTCAAAAGTCATGCTTATCCTAACTATTTTGCACATAAAAATTATTCTAACAGGCCTATAATATTACTATAACATTAATCTATGATTCCAATTAATTGGATATGAAATAATAATAATAGAATTATTAAGAATAAATTAATGATAGTGACAAGTTAATTTATCGCAATAGCTTTCTTCTTTTATTTTCTTCTTGTTTTGTTTCGGTTTCTCCTCCTTAGATCACATGGCAGCCGCTCCAAATTTTGGTTAACTTCCTTCCTCAAAGCTATAAAGACAAACTTACGAGAATCGAAGAAACCATAAGATATCTAGGGTTCGATAGATGGGCACAGATTAGGGTTTGACTTTTTCCCTCAATTTAGTTTGAATGTTTAAATAAAATTTACTCTTCAAAGGCATCTCTTTCTCACAACTGGTTTGTGTAATATGAGGCAAGGTGGGATAACCCTAATTGTTTCTAAGGTTTGGGTGGGCCGTCCATTCGGTTAGAGTTTTTAGGGAGATTCCTTAATTAAATTTTTGAATACATACTCAACTTTAGCTAATGTGTATAATTACTATAAATTGCAAAAATGGATGTTTCTTCCCTAACCTTCCATCAGCCGACCCATGCACAAAATTTACTTAATAATAAGCTAAGATTTTTACCAAAATCCAACAAAAAGTTCCCACAAAAATGAATGATACTATCCGATTTATGTGACACAATTTACAATTTATTTTACTATAACCATGATACTAATTTTTCCACTAGCCCAGCCTAAATAATTAGATTTTTAGCCCACTAAATCTAGTGTACTAAAATCCACCAAGTTAGTTAAGCCTACAAATAAGTTAGCACACAAGGCCTACTAAATTATTCAGATCCAATATGATAGCCCCACTATAAATAAATAAGAAATTTACTAAATAAATTAGTTCTCTAATTTTATTAAATCAAATAACTATCACATAAGAATATAACAAATAATTAGATCGAAAATATTATGAATATTATACTGTGATTATATTGCCAACGATATGATACCGAGTAGAGGCATGGAGCCACCTAGGGCTCATGGTCATTCTCCCATGAGAGATCTTAGGGGATTCTCTCTTCTATCATTGTTTTTAGAGCAAATTTTTGAGATATTAAAATACTCTATTATTGTTTAAGTTTTTTAAGAAGTATGATTATTTGTGTTTCGCTCTCATGAAGTATAGGATCATAGTTGAGTCCTATATGAGAGTTTATGGAAAGAGCAATGTCTCTCTTCTAGATGTTCTTTTAAGAACTTTGTCTCCATCTAAGGTAAAAAAAAAAAAAAGTAGAGGGATTCTCCTCTGGAAATTGATATGAGCTTTTCACTATTTGTGTCTACTCTTTTGGTCAAGTTTGGTCTTTGTTTTCTCTATACAAAAATATCTCACCTCTTTTGTCCATATTTTTCATTTTATAGTGCATGACATGTGAGGGATATCCTCCATAACAAGAAGATTGCCTTGCCTTATAATCAGAGAAATCTGTATATTGACCATTGATTTAGGCATTTTCTCATTAATTTTTGGCCAAATCTCCTTTTCTTTATCTATGACATAATACTTATTCATCAGTCTATTATGTCAATATCTAGTCTAATCAATCTTTCAGGCATTATTACAGTTGCCTTATTTTTTAAAAAAAAAGATAGGTTATATTTTCTTTTTCTTAATATTATTTTCACGTCCCAAAACATAATATAAACATAAATAATAATTCTTAGGTAATGATATTGCATTAAACTTTTATAACGAATAACTATATAACTAAGTTCTAGGAATGCTACAATCTTACATATATTTATATCAAAAGATTTACATTCCAAATGTCAATTTTTTCATGAAATGTCATGCTTTGACACATAATTAATATTTAACCTCAATTACTTGTTTGTGACACTGCATTGAAAATACATTGACAACGATATTTAATAACAATAACAACTATGTTTATCATGTTGCACAACCTTGAGAAATTATATCAGCATCCATCAAATTCAACTGCTTCAAACAAAGGATCAAAGGCAAGTAATCACACATTTTGCTGCACTACTTTGATCCATAATTAATATATCCTACATCCAAAGTGGAACATGACCCAAATTAAAAATCACATCCGTCAAATGGAACATAACCTTTCAAAATATTAAACAATGTCACAAATTATAATAAAGGACATGATATTTCGTAATTCATAATTCAAATATTAAAAATTATGATATTCAAAATAATTCTATATTAAATCTGTCCACATCTATCGTCATGTGATGCCAACAATAAAAATCTCAGTAAAATATAAAATCTATGGAAATGACCAAAACACCAAAATACCATAAAAAGGTTATCAAAATAACATAGGCAAAATTTTATGAAACTTTTGAACCAAGGTTTAAGAATATTTTCCATTGGTAGGGCATGAATAAAAAGTCATTATGTCTATATATTGTAACCCTAAATAGGATAATAAGTCATTATTATAATTTATGGGTGACCTTCCCAATCTTCCACATACAAATAATATAGTGGATATGTTATATATTATATTAACTACAAACTCCTTGCAATTAATTGCTCAATTATAACAAAGAAGCCTCTACATGGGAAGGCATGTTGGGGTCACTCCTGAGTGGCATGATGTCCGCGGACTCCATTGGAAGAATGGACGAGGACTTTCATTGAAGCGTCGTGTCCGAGAGGACTTGAGGACGATAATTCCTTTGAAGCGTCATGTCTGAGCGGTTGCTGAGGACGAGGACGAGGAGTCTAGAATTGTAGACGTTGATTCTATCAACGTAGGCCTGCAGATGGCCGTTTTTGCAGGTGGCCGTTTTTGTAGGTGGGTTGGTCACCCACTCTGATTGAATGTTGCAGCGGCTGCAACTTCCCGATGAAAGGCCTGCCATCTGACACGCCAAGCATGCGCCTGTCATGGCAGGCCTAGGACGTAGGTCTGGAGACCTACGCCCAGTGGGGTGGGCGGACACGCCACCCCTTTGTGTATATAAAGAAGCTTGTTGCCCTTGCTGATGAGTGTGCTAGAGCTGGGACATTTTGAGTTCTAAGAGACTTGAGAGAGCTGTGGGCAAGCTTTATTGTAAAGATAGAGTGAGATACACTTTGAGGGAGGAAAGTTGTACACTTGAGATTGTTTTCTTTCGTTAGAGCTTGAGTAGCCAACACTTGTAAATAATTCTCTTATAGTACATTTCTTCGTGGTTTTTTCCTTGGTTTAAGAAGGGCTTTCCATGTTAAAACTTGTGTGTTCTCCTTTATACTCTATCCTTACTTTCCTTGCCGTCCGAGAGCTTTACTCTGTGTGCTGTCCGAGAACTCTGTCCGCTCGGTCACCGTGCAGTCCGAGTGTTTTTCCCAACAAGTGGTATCAAAGACTTAGGTTCTTTGTACGATGATCTTGTTGTCTGCTGCTATGGAGTACGGGAGTAAAATGCCTTGCTTGAACGGATCCAACTATGACAGTTGGCAAAGCAAGATGTCTGACTTGCTATATATGAAGTCCATGCACAATCCGGTTTTTGCCAAAGAAAAGCCGGCGGGAAAAACGGACGAGGCATGGACGCTGGAACACGAGCAAGTGTGCGGCCTTATACGGCAGTTCGTTGATGACAACGTGCACAACCACGTTCGCAGAGAAATAAAAGCCAAGACGCTTTGGGAAAAGCTGGAGAAGCTTTTTGCTTCTAAGTCTCGGAATAACAAAATTTATCACTTGATGAGGCTGGTGCATATCCGGTACAAGGACGGATCATCTGTTGCGGACCACCTGAATGAATTTCAGGGCTGTGTGGACCGGCTGACTGGCATGGGTATTAAGTTCAAGGATGAGGTGCTCGGACTCTGGCTCCTAGCAACCCTCCCGGACTCATGGGAAACCATGAGGGTCACCATCGCCAATACAGCTCCAAACAGCGTGGTGAGTTTAGAGATGGTCAAAGGAGCTGTGCTGAACGAGGAGGTACGGCGGCGTTCTCAGGGAACGACGACCTCTCAGCAATCCGAGGTCCTTATCACTGAGTCAAGGGGAAGAAGCCGAGGACGTGGCCAAAAGTCTGAAGATAAAGGGCGGAGTAAGTCACGTTCTCGATATCAGGATATGGAGTACCATCATTGTGGCAATAAGGGCCACATCAAGAAATTTTGTTATAAATGGAAGCGTGAAAACGCTGGAGGAGATAAGGGCATGAAGAGACGCGGCAAGGAAGAGTCCTCGGTCTCTGTCGTCACAGGAGGTGATCTCCTTTTGACTTGCGAGTCTGAAGACTCAGTGAGCGTGGCTAAACAAGCCTCTGACTGGGTGGTGGATTCTGGCGCATCTATCCACGTCACTCCCCGGAGAGAGCTGTTCTCCACTTATACTCCCTGCGCCCCAGGAGTATTGAAGATGGGCAACACAGACGCGTCAAGATTGTTGGGCGAGGAGACATCTCCTTATTAACCAACACCGGTGCCGGCTGATTTTGATGGGCGTCCGACACGTCCTAGATATTCGCATGAATATCCTTTCGGCCGGACACGCTCGGCGATGAAGGCTCTGCGGCGTCTTTTGTGACGGCGATTTCAAGGTCAAGAAGGGCTCGATTGTGGTTGCTCGAGGAGTAAAGGCTTCAAGCCTTTACACTATGAACGCCTGGGCCGAGGTAGCGAGGGTGAATCTTGCGGGGGAGTGTGGAGTCCTCGGGCTGTGGCATAAAAGACTCGGACACATGAGCGTGCGTGGCATGAGTCATCTCGCGAAAAGGGTCTCATTCCGAGAGATGGATGGAGAAATGCCGAGGACTTGCCCTCACTGCATGACGGGAAAGCAACAAAGGGTCTCCTTTTCAGGAGACGCATCTTCCAAGAGGTCCGAAGTCTTGGAACTCGTCCACACAGACGTGTGTGGGCCTCTACCGGAGAAGTCATTTGGAGGTGCACAATACTTTGTGACCTTCATTGACGATTGTTCAAGGAAGCTGTGGGTGTTCCCGTTGAAAACCAAGGACCAGGTTGCGGGAACCTTTGAGCAGTTTCATGCGCTCGTTGAGCGAGAAACCAGGAAGAGGTTAAAGGCCGTATGGAGCGACAACGGCGGTGAGTTCATTGGAATGTTTGATGCCTATTGCAAGACTCTCGGCATCAAATATCAGAAAACTCTACCCAAGACGCCGCAACTGAATGGCGTGGCCGAGAGGATGAATCGCACTCTGATGGAAAGGGCCAGGTGCATGTTGTCCGAGGCTAGGCTTCTGGGATCCTTTTGGGCCGAGGCCTTGAAGATGGCCACCCACGTGATCAACCGGTCGCCTTGTAAGCCTCTAGATGGGGAAGTTCCAGAGCGGATTTGGACAGGAAGGGAACCAGCTTATAACCATCTCAGGACTTTTGGCTGTAAAGCCTTTGTTCATGTTCCGAAAGATGAGAGAAACAAGCTTGAGCCAAAGACCATGCAATGTGTCTTTCTGGGCTATGGCGAGGATGAGTTTGGGTTCAGATTGTATGACCCAAAGGAAAAGAAGTTGGTACGGTCCCGATACGTGGTTTTTGTTGAGGACGAGACCATAGAGGACTTTGGGAAAGAGTTGAAGTCTCTACCCAACACTTCCCAGACAGACAAGAGTGACAATGCCCAACCTGTTCGTCTTGCGTCCGACGTCAGCGGACCAAGAGTTGTTGCCAACTAGGATCAGGCGATTCCAGCGCCTCAGGATCAGGTTGAAGATTTGGTGCCTCAAGTGGATGAGGAGGCACTTGTGAGACGGTCGTCCAGGCCGAGACGACCGTCCGTCCGCCTTCCAGCAAGTGAGTACGTCCTCCTCACTGATGCTGGAGAACCAGAGGATTTTGGCGAAGCTATGAGGAGCTCCCAGAAGGATAAATGGTTTAAGGCCATGGAAGAGGAAATGGCCTCACTTTATGAGAACCATACCTTTGAGCTAGCCAAGCTGCCTAAGGGGAAGAAGGCCCTAAAGAACAAATGGGTCTTCAGGCTGAAGGCAACCGAGGACCCGAGCGCCCTAAGACACAAGGCACGACTTGTGGTTAAAGGATTTGGTCAACAAAATGGTGTTGACTTTGGTGAAATTTTTACGCCCGTTGTAAAGATGTCCACTGTCCGTGTAGTGCTCGGACTGGCAACAGCTTTGGACCTGGAGATTGAGCAACTGGATGTCCGGACAGCTTTTCTCCAAGGAAATCTAGAGGAAGAGATCTACATGGAGCAACCAGATGGTTTTAAAGTCAAAGGAAAGGGGGGACTGGTTTGTCGTTTGAAGAAGAGCTTGTATGGGCTAAAACAAGCTCCGAGACAATGGTATCGGATGTTTGAGTCTGTTATGGTCGGACAATGGTACCATAAGACTTCTTCGGACCACTGTGTCTTTGTGCAGAAGTTCTCGGAAAACAATTTCGTCATCATTCTCCTTTATGTGGACGACATGCTGGTTGTCGGATAGAATAGTACTCGGATCAAGGAGCTAAAGAAGCAACTCGGACAGTCTTTCACCATGAAAGACCTCGGACCGGCGAAACAGATTCTGGGGATCAGAATTTCTCGCGACCGAGAGGGCAAGAAGCTTTGGCTGTCCCAGGAAAGGTATATTGAAAAGGTGCTTCAGAGATTCAGCATGGAAGGGTCCAAGCTTGTCAGTACCCCATTGGCCAACCATTTCAGGCTAAGTAAACAGCAGTGTCCGTCCTCGGACACTGAGAAGGCGCGCATGAGTAAGATACCTTACTCTTCGGCCGTTGGCAGCCTTATGTACGCGACCGGACATTGTTCATGCGGTTGGCCTTGTGAGCAGATTCCTCTAAAACCCAGGTATGGAGCATTGGTTTGCGGTGAAGTGGATTTTCAGATATCTACGCGGGACCTCCAAGACGGGTTTGCAGTTTGGAGATGAAAAGCCTCAGCTGATTGCGTACACGGACGCAGATATGGCAAGAGACGTTGATTCTCGGAAATCAACGTCCGGATACTTGGTGAAGTTTGCGGGAGGGGCGGTCTCCTGGCAGTCCAAGTTGCAGAAGTGTTTCGCTCTCTCCACTATGGAAGCAGAGTTTATTGCCATGACCGAGGCCTGTAAAGAGATGCTTTGGATGAAGAGGTTCGTCCAAGAGTTGGGTCTAAGGCATGAGACGTATGAGGTCCTTTGTGATAGTCAGAGTGCCATTCACTTGTGTAAAAACTCCTCATTCCATTCTCGGTCAAAACATATTGACGTGCGATATCATTGGGTGAGAGATGTTTTTGATGATGGGCAGCTATCAATTGGGAAGGTCCGGTCTGAAGAAAATGGGTCAGATATGTTGACCAAGATCTTGCCAAAGGGGAAGCTAGAAGCTTGTTGTGACATTGCCGGTCTAACTAACTTCACTCGGTCGTGAGGGGAAGTTTGTTGGGGTCACTCCCGAGTGGCATGATGTCCGCGAACTCCATTGGAAGAATGGACGAGGACGTTGATTGAAGCGTCGTGTCCGAGAGGACTTGAGGACGAGGATTCCTTTGAAGCATCATGTTTGAGCTGTTGCTGAGGACGAGGACGAGGAGTCTAGAATTGTAGACGTTGATTCTATCAACGTAGGCCTGCAGGTGGCCGTTTTTGCAGGTGGGTTGGTCACCCACTCTGATTAAATGTTGCAGCGGCTGCAACTTCCCGATGAAAGGCCTGCCATCTGACACGCCAAGCATGCGCCTGTCATGGCAGGCCTAGGGCGTAGGTCTGGAGACCTACGCCCAGTAGGGTGGGCGGACACGCCACCCCTTTGTGTATATAAAGAAACTTGTTGCCCTTGCTGATGAGTGTGCTAGAGTTGGGACATTTTGAGTTCTAAGAGCCTTGAGAGAGCTGTGGGCAAGCTTTGTTGTAAAGATAGAGTGAGATACACTTTGAGGGAGGAAAGTTGTACACTTGAGATTATTTTCTTTCGTTAAAGCTTGAGTAGCCAACACTTGTAAACAATTCTCTTATAGTACATTTCTTCGTGGTTTTTCCCTTGGTTTAAGAAGGACTTTCCACGTTAAAACTTTTGTGTTCTCCTTTATACTCTATTCTTACTTTCCTTGCCGTCCGAGAGCTCTGCTCTGTGTGCTGTCCGAGAACTCTGTCCGCTCGGTCACCGTGCAGTCCGAGTGTTTTCCCCAACAAGGCATTTTCTATGACTTTGGAAAAACAATACTTAGCATAGGCATTATTATAAAGATTAATCATATTATGAACAATTATATACGTGCATGGGATTCCAAAAACTAGATCCAGCATTATGACTTTCATTCTCAGAAATTCAGCAAATGAAGATGCAATTGGCCGTGCATGCCACCAAAACTCAAGGAAGAGTATACCTTAGTACATGCTTCGAGGCTTTGTACAAATGATGTCAAATTTTCATCAAAGGAAACAATAAAATCTGGATTAGCAGCAAAGTGGAAAAATAAAGTATGAAATGCGCTTGACTTGCTTAGGTTTACAAGAAATCCTGAGTTTACCTTCACAATTCAATTTGCCCTTCTCTATTTTTCTCCCTCTCTCTCTATCTCTCTCCCTGAATTGTGCATAAAATGATCATTAATTCAGTCCCAAGGCACATATATACATATAAATACACACACATATATATATGTATATATATATATATATGTACATATGTCTGTATAGTTCCCTTATTATAATTAGCTCCTCAATTGAAATGAGAGGGCACGTAAATAATTTACTCATTAGATTACACAAATTTCACATGCTAATAGATGGATTATCCCAAAATTAAGACTCAGGCATCACATGCCTCAATCAATAACTTCACATATGCAACAAAATACACTCTAAACTATCATACTGGTAGATGTGCCTCTCAAACCTTCACATAAAAATATAAGTGGACTTATCACAAACTATATTAAATCAATCAAATTCTCTTGTCAAATTCCATGGTTCAATGTTGTCAACAAAATCTCTATAATTAGAGCATTTGTGTAGCATGGAAAAAACAGTTTATATTATGGAAGACAAACATGTAAAGATATCTCAAATTGAAACAAAGGAAACAAATGCATGGTGAAATTATGACAAAAATTTTAGTATTTCATCAAAAGATTAAGTAATATGTACCTAAACTGAGATCTAATCCAAAGCAAGATTATCTAATACCTGAGCTAAGCCCTTAATAGCTACCGTAATTTTGTGTACCACAAATAATAAAGTCAATGAGACACTGAGTTTTATTCAGGTAAACTTCGTACCTAAGCTAGTATAACTTTAAGAAGAATAAGGCAGGCTAATATATTATTGGCTTCTTATACTCAACCTTAAGACTTCTATTTTAGACAAATAATCATGAGAGGCTCCATTGTTCTGATGGTCTCAACGGAAGATGGAAAACCTTTAGGCAACAGACCCCTTGTAGCCTGGTTGCCGAGAGATGCTCCGCCTTTATGGAAAACAGGCCTTACAGTCAGCCTTTAATGTAATTTTGGCACCTAGAAGTGTTCTTTAATCTTCTGTCTTGGAGCAATAATGAATGATCAGGTGAGTAAATGTGTGTTCTCCTTCCTGGGAGGCAAGTGGGCTTCTTATTTAATGTTTTCTGGACAAATCTCCTTTTAAATGGAAGATGGGCAAATCGACTTCTCTTTGGGTTGATGGAATTGTTGGGTTCAACTTAGATACATTCAACTTAGCGTAGTGGAAAAATCTGAACTCTCGACGGCCGTCGGCCACCAAGAATATGAGCACAAAGAATACAAGAATACATAATAATTTTTAACATAAAAAATCCTTTTCAATTAAGAAAAAAACCACGAGATAAATTTTGAATAATCCACTATATAAAATCAGTTACAAACCACCAAAACAGAATATCAGTAACCCACCCGAGATAAAGTAAGAAAAAATAATCTTTCAGAGTGAGGAAACTCTCCTTCACTCTTCTCTATTTTCTCTCACTGGTGGCGCTCTCTACTCTTTGATTTTGTAAGTGTGGTGGTGAACGGCGAAGGCTCTCTTTTACGCTTCGTTTCTACTCCGTTCCACACACAGTTCTAAAATGCTTGATGTGTTTTATAATGACACCTGGCCAATCACTTACTCACTTGCCCTGATTTTATAGATGAGTTGTCACACCAGTTTTATCATTTTTTACACTTTTACAAGTTCACGCACTTTCACATAGACGACGCATGCTCTACATGTCAGTTGCCTGATCTACAAAGTCTACTACTTACTCTTTAAAATCGGCTACCTGCTCTGTAAAGCTTGGTGCCTACTCTACAAAGTCGTCTACCAGTTTCGCTAGGTTGTCCCCTCTGAATTGGTGTTGCCTAGTCACCCATTCGCATCAGTGTCCTTGGTCGGCTTCTCTGGCCGGCCTCATCCCAGCTCAGCCACACTGGCCTGGCTACTCTTGACTGGTCTCCTTTCATCCAGCTGGCCTATCTGGTTGGCTTCTTCTTCTATCTGATTGGCTTCTCCCACCAGTGTCCTGCAGGATGACCTCATGCTGTCCGGTTGGCCTCCTGCAAGTCGACCTCATGTTGTTTGGCTGACCGTTGCTAGCTGACCTTCTTGCTGCCCGGCTGACAGGCCTCCTGCTGATCCTCACACAAACCTTCGCACAAACCTCATGCGAATCTTCATCACTTTAAAAATCACTGTTTTCTTTTTTTCTCCTGCTTCTTCTTCGGTTATGGTTGCAGGTGAAATCTGAAGAGCAAGAGCAAGAAAGGCGTAGCTCAGGGTCTTCTACTGCTATCGCTGCCAATGGATATCGCAATTGTCAAAGTCGTCGTCGTTGGCATTTCTCATTAATTAGGCAAGTTGATTTGAGTTCTTTGATGAAATCTGTATCCTTCCTTCTTCCCATTAATGCCGATTTTCCAGTTTTGTATCAAGATTGTTAAAGAATTAGTTATATGTGGGTGAACTTTGGAGGATTACAATTAAATTAGGCCGTGAGTGAAGAAATTTGGAAAAACAAGGCATTCGGCTCCACCGTGAAATTTCTAAAGAATCAATATGATTTTGGGCTCCAAATAATTGATATGTAAAATGTATAGATCACCTATTAAATAATGAGGGTTGAATTTTCATTTTCATGCTTTGATTTTTTTTGAGAAATTTTCATTAAGTGAAGTTGGGGCAAAACAGAGCCTTCGGCTCAATAGAATACAGGAATCGGGCTTTACGCTTGAATTAAGACTTGAGAATTGAATCTTGAAGGTACATAATTTTTTAATTTGAATGTTGGATAGTTTTTAATTGGTTAGAAGCTGGTGTATTGCAAAGAATCAGTGTCGCATTTGTCTCCTAAAAATGAAAGTGAATAGGGATATGTGGACCGTATCTATGTCTGCTGTCGAGGGTATATTGGGCGTATATACTGTTGGCGCAAAAATGGAAGGCACAGTGACCGGGCGGACAGATCACTCGGACAGCAACAGAGTTGAGCTCTCGAACGGACGGCTAAAAGTAGAGATAGAATAAATGAGAGAAACACACACGAGATTTTAACGTGGAAAGACCCTTCTCAACTAAGGAAAAAATCACCAAAAAATACACTATAAAGAATTTGTTGTTTATAAGAATGTTAGTTACAGAAAGCCCAAATAAGGAAAAATAATCACAAGTGTATATCACTCAATCTCTCTCTAAAAGTATCTCTCCCTCTCTATCTTTACAATAAAGGCTTGTCCACAGCTCTCTCCAAGTACGCTCCAAGTGATTGCCTTAGCACACCTCCCAAGACACACACTCCAGCGAGGGTACAAGCATATATATACATATGAGGCCTAGTGGTCGGCCAGCCACCCTAGCAGTAGGGTGGTAGGACCACGCCTCTTAGGCCTGCCACAGCAGGCGCACGCTCGACGTGCAGAGTGGCAGGCCTAATACTCTTGAAAGTTGTAGCCGCCTCAATCTTCCAATCAGAGTGGATCAACTGCCCACCTGTAAACACTGCTACAGCAGGCCTACGGAGAGAGAGAGAGAGAGTCAACGCCTAGGCTTGCAGAGTCCTCGTCCATGTCCTCAGCAACCTCTCGGACATGACTCCTCCAACGAGTCCTCGTCGGTCTTGACAGGCTTCTCGGACCATTCCAAAAGTCCGCGTCCTTTTCCTCGTCATGTCCGCGGACCAAGCACCACGAAGGGAGTGACCCCAACAAACTTCCCCTCACGACCGAGTGGAAGCGAAGTTAGTCAAACCGGCAATGTCACAACAAGTTTTCAACTTTCCCTTTGGCAAAACTTTGGTCAACATGTCCGAGCCATTGTCATCCGTCCGAACCTTTCCAATTGACAGCTGCCCATCATCAAAAACATCTTTCACCCAATGATATCGCACGTCAATGTGTTTCTACTTGAAATGGAATGAGGAGTTTTTACACAAGTGAATGGCACTTTGGCAATCACAGAAGACTTCGTATGTTTCTTACCTTAGACCCAATTCTTGGACGAATCTTTTCATCCATAGCATTTCTTAGCAGGCCTCGGTCACGGCAATGAACTCTGCCTCCGTAGTTGAGAAAGCAACGTACTTCTGTAACTTGGACTGCCAGGAGACTGCTCCTCCCGCAAATTTCACCAAGTATCCGGACCATTGATTTTGAGAATCAACGTCCTCGGCCATATCGGCGTCTGTGTACCCAACCAGCTGAAACTTCTCTCCTCCAAACAGCAAACCTATCTTTGAAGTCCCACGGAGATATCTGAAAATCCACTTCACCGTGGACCAATGCTCCATCCCTGGATTTGAAAGAAATCGGCTGATAAGACCAACTGTATAAGTAATGTCCCATCGCGTACAGACAGCCACGTTCATCAGGCTACCAACGGCCGATGAGTAAGGAATCTTACTCATGCGTGCTTTCTTTGTGTCTAAGGACAGACACTGCTACTTGCTCAGCCTAAAGTGGTTGGCCAGAGGGGTATTGACAGGCTTGGAGCTTTCCATGTTGAATGCTGGAGCACATTTTCAACATAGCCTTCTTGGGACAGCCAGAGCTTCTCGTTCCCTCGGTCACAAAATATTTTGATCCCCAGAATCTGCTTCGCCGGTCTGAGGTCCTTCATGGCAAAAAGACTGCCCCAGTTGTTATTTTAGCTCCTTGATCCGAGCATTGTTCTGTCCGACAACAGCATGTCGTCCATATAGAGGAGGAGGATGATGAAATCGTTCTCGAAAAATCTCTGGACAAAGACACAGTGGTTGGAAGTAGTCTTATGGTATCATTGTCCGACCATAACAGACTCAAACTTTCGGTACCACTATCTCGAAACTTGTTTCAACCCGTACAAACTCTTTCTCAAACGACAGACCAGTCATTCCTTCCCCTCGACCTTGAACATTTCTGGTTGCTCCATGTAGTCTTTTCCTCAAGATCACTATGTAGAAATGCTGTCCGGACGTCCAGTTACTCTATCTCCAGATCCAAAGCTGCTCCCAGTCCGAGCACCACACGGACCGAGGACATCTTGACAACAGGTGCAAAATTTTCATCAAAGTCAACACCCTTGCGTTGACTGAAGCCCTTCACCACAAGCCGCGCCTTGTGTCTTGGCTTGCACGCGTCCTTAGTCGTCTTCAGCCGGAAGACCCACTTATTCTTGAGGGCCTTCTTCCCCTTGGGTAGCTTAGCCAGCCCAAAGGTATGGTTTTCATAAAGAGATGTCATTTCTTCCTTCATGGCCTCAAACCATTTATCCTTCTGAGCGCTACACATGGCCTCGTCGAAATCTTCAGGTTCTCCAATATCAGTGAGCAGAACGTACTCACTTGCTGGCAGGCGGACGGACGGATGTTTCTCCCTGGACGATCATCTCACAGGGGCTACCTTGACCTGCTGAGGGGCCAGATCTTCAACCTGATTCTCCTGAGGGGTTGGAACCGCCTCATCATTGTTGTCGGCCATTCTTGGTCCGCCTACCTCGGACTCAAGAGGTCTGGATGGACAAGCCTCAACGGTAACTCTGTCTGTTCGGGAAGTATTAGGTGGAGACTTCTCTTTCCTAATGTCTTCAATGGTCTCTTCCTCAACAAAGATCACGTCTCGAGATCAGACCAGCTTCCTTTCCAATAGGTCATAGAATCTACACCCAAGTTCGTCCTCGTCGTAGCCCAGAAAGACGCATTGCTTCGTCTTTGGCTTTAGCTTACTCCTCTCATCTCTTAGAACATGAACAAAGGCCTTGCAGCCAAATGTCCGAAGATGGTTGAAAGCTGGCTCCTTTCCGACAGATCTTTTCTGGGACTTCCCCATCCAAATGCTTACTAGGCGACCGGTTGATCACATCGGCTGCCGCCTTTAAGGCCTCGGCCCAAAAATATCCCGGAAGCCTAGCCTCAGATAACAAGCACCTGATCTTTTCCATCAGGGTGCGGTTCATCCTCTCGGCCACGCCGTTCAATTGTGGCGTCTTCGGTGGAGTCCTCTAATGTTTGATGTCGTGAGCTCTGCAATAGGCATCAAAAGTCCCAATGTACTCTCCACTGTTGTCGCTCCAGACGACTTTCAACTTCCTCCCGGTCCACGCTCAACGAGGACATGGAACTGCTCAAAGATTCTTGCGCCCTGATCCTTGGTCTTAAGCTGGAACACCAACAGTTTCCTCGAACAATCGTCAATGAAGGAGACAAAATACTGTGCTCCTCCAAAAGACCTTTCCGGGAGGAGTCCACACACATCTGTGTGGACGAGCTCTAGGACCTTGAACCTTCTGGATGATGCATCTCTGTGAAAGGAGACTCTCCGTTGCTTCCCCACCATGCAGTGAGAGCAAGTCCTTGGCATTTCTTCATCCAACTTTAGGATGAGTCCCTTCTTGGCCAGATGACTCATACCTCTCTCACTCATGTGTCCGAGCCTTTTATGCCACAAGCTCGAGAACTCCACACATCTTGTGGCATTTACCTCTGCCACCTTGGCCTTGGCTTTCAGCGCATAAAGGCCTGAGGTCTTTCCTCTTTGGGCAACCACCATGGATCCCTTTGTCAGCTTGAAACCGCCGTCACAAAAGACGCTGCAGTAGCTTTCGTCATCAAGCCGTCCTACTGAAATAATATTCATACGAATATCAGGGACATGTCGGTCGTCCCTTAAAATCAGTTGGGCTCCATTGTTTGTCACCAAGGAGATGTCGCCTCGTCCAATGATCGCCGACGTCTCCATGTTGCTCATCTTCAACACTTCTGGGGCAGTTGGAGTGTAAGTAGAGAACAGCTCACTCCTAGAAGTAACATGTATGGATGCGCCATAATTCACTATCCAGTCAGAGGCCTACTCGGCCACGCTCACAGAGTCCTCAGACTCACAGGCCAAGAAGAGGTCACCTCCTGTGAGAAAATAGAGACCGAGGACTCTTCTTCACCACGTCTCTTTTCACCCCTATCCTTTCTAACATTTTCACGCTTCCATTTGTAAAAAAACCTCTTGATGTGCCCCTTCTTGCCACAATGATGGCACCCGAGTTCTGGTACCAAAAATGTGACTTACTCTGCCATTTGTCTTCAAACTTTGAGCCACATCCTCGGCTCCTTCCCCTCGATTCAGTGACAAGGACCTCAGAGTGCTGAGAGGTGGACGTACCCTGAGACCGCCGTTTCATCTCCTTGTTCAGCACAGCTCCTTTAGCCATCTCCAAAGTCACCACACCGTCAGGAGCTGTATTGGCAATGGTGATCCTCATGACCTCCTATAAGTCCGAGCACCTCATCCTCAAATTTGATCCCCATACCACTCAGGCGATCAACACAGTCCTGAAATTCGTTCAGGTGGTCAGCGACAGATGAGCCGTCCTTGTACCGAATCTGCATGAGCTTCATCAAGTGAAAGATTTTGTTATTGCCGGTCATGGAGGCGTACAGCTTCTATAATTTCTCTCAGAGCACCTTGGCATTCGTCTCTCCCCGAACGTGGTTGTACACGTTATCGTCCACGAACTGTAGGATGTAACCGCACACTTGCTTGTGCTCTAGCGCCCACTCCTCGTCCGATTTTGCCGCCGGCTTTTCTGTGGCAAATACCAGATTATGCATGGACTTTACAAAGACCAAGTCCGATATCTTGCTCTGCCAAGTGTCAAGGTTGGTTTCGTTTAAGCAAGTCATTTTGCTTCCAACCTCCATAGCAGCCAGCAACATGTGTGAAGCTAGACGCAAGCTCTGAAGTGATTGGGCTCTGAAGCAAGCTCTTGTCTGCAGAAGATGCTTTATGAAGATCAGAAGTGAAGATCCTTTTGTTTGAGCGGTCATGAAGCTAGACGCAATTAAGTAGAGCCTCGATTGTCAGATGGAAGCTCAGGGAGCAGTTGAGGTTGTCAACAGCTATTATGAAGCTATAGTGATCTAAGTCTGTTAAGAACATCGAAGATTCTTCACCAGCGGAGTGACGAGTTGATCATGCGTCTCGTAAGCCAAAAGGAAGAAGCCTTCGAGATTTTGTTTTGGTTTGCGTTAGGCAGCGAGGAATTTGGTGGCATCTTGGATGATAATGGATAAGCTGCTGAAGTCGGCTCTTTGTTTGCTGATCAGAAAGTCATTCTTGAGTTTAGTTGTCGACACATTATTGAGATAAGGAAATTGCACAGTATTCTAATTTTGAAGCCCTTGTTTGCGATTAGAAGCAGATGATTGATCAGAGTTGCGCAGTGAAATCGTGTGAATTCACGGTTATCGGTCACAAGATTTGATTTGAGGATTGAAGCAAGATATCAGATTTGTAACCCAATTAGATATTCAAGAAGAGTGGTTAGATGTTTCTGAAAGCATATTAAAGAAAAGAATTTCTAATTTTGGGGGCAAATGATGGATTGTGGTTGAGGTTCGATAGGCCTTTTGAGGTTTTGCAATGAATTGGAGAGATGGCCGAGAGATTGGTATTGTCCCGAGTTTGGCAAATCGTGATGATGTGTTTTATGTATGTATGTTGAGAGAAATATGGGTTGATTATTGGCATGTGATCGAGTGTGAATTATTGTTGATTTTGAGAAGCTATTTTATGTTGAGATTTTGATTCCGATATTGGGATATAAAGATCAGGTGTTGATGATCAGATTTTTGAAGGAATCTTCTAATCAAGCTTAAGTCCGGAAGAATTATTCTTATTTGTTCAAGGATTGATGTGCGTAAATTTCGAGGATGAAATTTTTATAAGAAGGGGAGAGTGTAATATTTCGGATCCCGATTGAATTATTTTAATATTAATTATGATTTTGAGTATTTCGGACGTGGTAAAAGTAAATTAAAATATTCTAAAAATTTGAAGAATGATTGAAATTTTGGGGCGGCGCTTGAGGCGTGCCTGTATTGTTGTTCGGAATCCGATTTAGAATTTGAAATTAAGGATTTTATATATATATATATAATAATAATAATAATAATAATAATAATAATAATAATTGGAAAAAAAGAAGAAAAGAAGGGAGAAAGGAGTCGGGTAGAGAGGGAAAAGAGGAGAGAGAGGCGGCTAGGGTTTGTGCGGCGCGAAGAAGAAGGAGGAGAAAGGAGGAAGCGGTGGCGGCGACGCAGGAGACCGGTGGAGAATCGGCGGCGTGCGGTGGTTGTGGAGAGGTTGCAATTGTCGTGGGTGAGGCCGCTGTGGTTGTGGATTGAGGCAGCGGCGCTGAGTGAGGGAATCAGTGCCGGAAGAGTCGACTGTGGCCATTCGGGGTGGTAGCGGCGAAATCAGTGGTCTCGGTGGTGAGCGGCGGCTACGGTGTGCGGTGGCAGTGCGAGGGGAGAGAGGGCAGCGAGAAGTTGCAGCGAGGAGCAGCGACGGCCTCGTAACGGCATCGACGCCGGCTGGGTGGTGCCGAGGAGGCCAGCGACGGCCACGTGAGGCGGTGCGGTGGTCAAGCAGCGGCAACGGCTGGCAGAGGCCGCGCGCGGAGGAGAGAGGAAGGGGCACACTGAGGAGAGAGAGGACGCGGTAGAGGAGAGAGAAAGGCTCGATTGGGGTGTTTCGGGACATCCTTTCTTCAGATCTACAGAGTATAATGTTAAGACAAGTATCCTCTAACCCTATTCTTGGTCTGATTTAATTTCTGATGCGTTTTGACTGCTGTGAGAGATTTTACTAACATGCATGTATTTTTATATACCCATAATTTATCAATTGTGTACATGCATGTATATTTTATCTGTTGTGCGGTGATTTTGTACTGGTATTTATGATTTGGAGGGATTTTGGACATCCGGACGATATATATGTATGTTTGTATATCCGTATATTGTGGAACCATAAACCAGGTCGTACGTTAGTTCACACGCACGCTGTCGAGGGTGGGATCACTACGGGACCGTGGCGGTCCGAGACCCTAGGGGTCGATTTGTGATCCGAGACATTGGCTATTTATGGCGTCGCTCCCGACGGGGAGGCTTAGTCCCGACGGGGACGTATATGATAGGCTACTTCCGCCGGAAGGAAGGTTGAGACATTTTGTAGCTAACCTGCCCCACTGTGTATTTAATTGAAAACCATCGTAAGGAATTGATGGAAAACTAATATATTCGGATGTCCTAATATATATAACTAAAACTTGAGGTTGCACCCAAAGCCACGGGTGGTAAAATATAGTGAGTAAGTTCCTAATCTATGGGAGATAGAGTACATAGATGACCTTGAGCTACTGGCCTAATCCGTAGCTGAGCCTTGAGCTGCTGGCTTAAATCGCAGCCAATATAGCCGTGGTTACCGGACGAGGGTAACCCTTCCTCAAGTTGGTATCATTAATCTTTGGTTCTCCGATTTCATGCATGCTTTGTATTTCTACATGTGTTGCATGGACGATTATTTGAGATACGTGGTTTGGCCCACGGATGGACGATAGGAATGTCTCGTACGTACTGATGTGATAAACCCGAAATATGTTTTGATTTATGTTTTAGTTTCAGCGGTCTTCTCTTGATTTCTGCATTATGAGTTTTAGATCCGGACGACGGTATGTGTCCCACGCGGATGTGGTGACGGTCACGATTATGTAATGTGACCTCGGATCATATGATATGATATCGTCTACGAGATTTTATCGAATCGTGATTTATATGATTTTGTTCCGGAGGGACGAGTTAATACGGACAACGATTTAGTACGAGATATCTCCTCGATTTTCAGGGATTTCACGGACATTGTGTTTTGTTTTACGTGATTGCTATGCGATATCCATACTTCTGATTTATGTTTACCGTTTTATACTATTATTGATACTTACTGAGCTCTAGGCTCATGTTTTCTTGTTTTATCCCTTCAGACCAGTGGCTTGGATACGCTTGTAGAGTTTGGACGTTGTCTGATGCGGCAGATCTCTATCGATGAGTCGAGATGTTCATATTGGTTATATTTCTAATCTCGAGGATATATTGTGGTTTTATCTATGGCCGGACGAGGGTCTTGATCCATGTATAGAATATGTTTGCAGTTATCGTGTTATGTTAATGAGTTGTTGTAATGTTGAATACTTCTCTTGCGATATTTGGATAGCAGGTCGTATATTGTGTTTGTCCGGATTTATATCCGATGAGATCTTGTGCGGGGTTTATCATGTTGGGTCCTGTATGTGTTTGGATTATCACGCCCGGGTTGGGTTATTATGGTTAATAGAATATATATTATTACTTTTATTTTGACCTGCGAATATTGGGTTCTTGGGTCGTGACGACCTCACACGTAGTTTCAATGAATGTTTTCTGAAAATTTGGTTGAGCAAAAATTATGTATCAATGCAAAAAAAAAATATGATAGTGAGACTATTTTAAAATTACTAATTATATTTACCATTGTTGAGCAAAAATTCAACAATCGAGCTGTCTCCTTGTCACCCTAAATCAATCCAGTTACGAATTGGTTGCATCAATTAATTTTTGTGTCATTGCTGTGTCTCGGGGTGAGTATCTGGTTTCTGAATTTTTAACATAATTAGTATAATTAATATAATTGTGAAACTCGAAACCTAATTCTTACAGGAAACGTGTGGAAGAGATGATCTGAAATGATGTTTCTATCATAACGAATATAAATGTAATGCCAATCTGAATTCAGTTTAGTAGCACTGATTTAATGAAGTGCCTGCAACAATTGTATATTATACCCATGGTGCACGAATGAGAAACAAAAACTAGGACATGAACACAAATTATACTTAGGTCTAAATATTATTACCCATATTAAAGAATCAAACATTACAATTACATTATTTATCTATAGTTTTGACAATCATGCTTAGGGCAGGCTTGCATTAGGAAGTCAGTCATCCTTAGGGTCTATTCTGAATTTTATTGGTGGATCTGCCAAGCTAAGAAGAGAATATTTCAATAGGTCAAACTGAGTTGAAGGGGAGCTGTAACATACATACTTAAACTGCATTTTAATAACAGAAGTAAGTTTTTATTTTGACTTTGGTGCCATCATTTTAAGCAGATTTTTATATTCATGAGAATACATTATATTATTAATTTTTTTATTTTTAGTATTTTTTTTTTTTTAGGCCCTCTTTAAACTCTATGGTTTTATTTACCCCACTTGAACAAATTCCTAAATTTATCATTGTTTTCTTACGATAAATTTAATTATATTAAGGGAAATCTAAATTATACATTGTGTTTCACAATATTTTATTTTAATTATGACTTTCTCATTCCTTCTATGGACATCGTGTAAGGGACATATTAAGGGAGGAGGACGTCTGAAATCGAAAGCATACGTTAAGATCGTAGGGGACAGCCAAATCAGCTATGGCAATTCCGTAGCTACAGAAAACATCGATTTCCAGAGATTGGAAGAGTTTTCGCTTACTGCGGAGCTTTAAATTCGAGGTTAAGAGTTGTTTTCAACCGAGTTGTAGATGTGCACGATCAATTGTTCTAATTCTACCCTGTGGTGATTGTCACACAAGATCGTGTTCTTTCCCTTCCAAATGAAGCAGACAGAAGTGGCTGAGGTAGTACGGAAAGCCATTGATCTAGCATTCTGTCCCTTCAATTTGATTGCTGCCTTGCTGATTCCACGATCTCGTTCCTCATGAGGCCCGTTGCATCTACCGCTGCTGCAAATTTTTTCGATTTTTCGAGAGGATGAACATTGGAAGAAGTGGTGCTCATGGGATTCATTTGCTGATCCACAAAGGATGATGTAGATGGAGCGGGGATGGGAGAACCTTTGGATCCGATCCTTAATGTTGCGTTTGTTATGGATTGCGAACCAAAAGATGAATACATGAAAGGGGACAATATGGGCAGTCCGAGCAAGCTTTGTCCATATGGCCTTCTCTTCTTCGGGTGAGAAAATCTCTAAGCAGTCTAAACTGAGAATCTGTTAGTGTATATATGTGATCATGTGACAATGAAAATTGAAATCATCTGACCCAACCCTATTCAATAATACAAAAATATTAAATTATAACTGATCATTATCAATTCATAATAAATGAAATATCCATTATAAAAAATAATTTAAATGAGAAATAATATAAATATTTATAATATTAATAAAAGTCAAGAAAATACTATCCTGATAAATATTCAACATCTAAATAAACAGAAAAAAAACTCTCACCATCTCTGAATATAAAAGCTATATAACTATGGAAGCGCCTCTACTTGAATTCTCATCAGCAATTGCATGAAATTCACTAGTAAGCTATCAATTTGCTCTACTCTATCGCCAATAAGATATAATAATGATTCGAATACCCAATAAATGATATAATCAGTAATATTAATAATTAATAATTTTTTAGATAATAGTATCAAATATGCAAGAAGAATAACAGCATGCAATTAACTATCACTTGTCTGAAACTTAACACCATATTAAAAATACAATTCAAAAGTTATAAGAACAACTATTAAGATTTTCATTGAAACTGAATAATATAAATGCAATCAGATTTTTACCAAATTTGAATATCAATAAAGATACAGGTTTAACCGAACCTATTTTAATAAAGATCATAATTATATAAGATATTACCATAATTTTTTTAAATTTATTTTATCACTATAAACAAACTATTACATACCCGTCACCAATGTTTGGGTAATATCTATAATACACTGATACTCATAAATTTGATAAACAACTAACTTTATAATCTCATAATAATTTATCATCAATGGTGTACAAGTATCAAACTCAACTCTATCAATCAATATTATTGCTACTCCATCAGGGTTGATGCATCTTGGATTCGAATTCGACGGATTAGGGTGTATCTTCGGGTCAAACTGACATAAGTCCTTATTTCCGTATTGCTAGGCTTAGATCCTGCATACCATAACAAAAAAATAAGAGGTCAAAAGATTGACGGGACTTACTCCCTGATATATTCTTTGATATTTAAGTCAGTAGTCTTTCTTAGAAAATAGAAAAATATAATATATAAATTTATGAGAAACGATGCAAGAAAATGGTGTTGCTTGAGCTTAATCGGGAGGTTGCGCTCGTCGTGGAGTGGCTTTATGATGGTGCGCTCATAGAGAGTAGCTTTAGCATCGTGGAGACAAGAATTATGAGGAAATTCTCAGGGCTTGGTAGACAGAAAGAGAGCTCTGGCATTCAAGGGCTTACGTAATTGCATCTGCAAGTATTGGTATGTGTATGGCTTTGGAGTTTGCCCCAATGGCTTCTTATAGCCTTCGGGCTTTCTTGGCCTTATTTAGACAGTAAGGCTGACCATCAGCTGCCCTATGTAGATATTATGGGTTGGTGTGAAGATTACGGATGCTCATTTAGGTAACCATGATTAGATAAAGGAGATTCATTCCTTTCCGAGGGAGATGCTACACGCGATGGATATTGCAGTGAATATTGGGACAATACACTAAGTTGAAAGTTGCCATTTCTAGGGAAATCGCGATCTTGGACAATATTTGTGGCCTTGGCTAGTTAATGCAGGCAATCCTTGCTACACGGGAACGAAGGTAGGGGCCGTCTGGATTGGGCCGTTTGGACTAGGCCATTGTTGACCGACTGATGCATCGCCCTGGATCAATAGAAGTGTTGACCGTCCTCTGCGTCAGTGGGCCAGATGCCTTATGGGCCTGCCACCTTTTGGGTCGGCCCATTTTTGCAGTTCCTATCACTAGCCTCCCATGCCAGGAGTTAGAATTTGCAACCCCTAATAAGTTCATGATGGGATGTGGCATGTCGTGTCGTCTTCTCTGCCTGCTCCTTCCCCAGGCAGTCAGATTCCCTCGGTTGCTATTTCTGGCACGATTCCTCTACACTCGTGATTTTCTGCAAATTTGTTAGGACAAAGGTTCATTGACATTTAGTGACCCACTGGTTTCTTTGTGTGCTATAAATCATGGGCTCGCAACACTTCTTCGCATCACATTCCTCCTTAATCAGTGAGATGGCATGGGAGCCTAAAGCCGCTAAGAGGCTTCGGTTTCCGGCTGCCGACTTAGGGCGAAGGTTGTTCCCATCATCTAGTGGCGTTATCTTGGGACGCCCCTTTGTCCCGCTTTGGTCACCCCTTTTGGTGTAGGGGGTTGCTTTGGTTAACCCTTTTCATACCCATTTCGAAACCATATCTGCCTCTTTCTCTGATTGGGGCGAGGCTTTCCTTACCTTTTCGCTACCTGTGCGCAGCTACCTTTCCCTACGACAAACTTTTGCTCTAGTCTTAATGTGTTGTTCTTCTACCAAGGAGTTCATTTCGACGGAGTAGGGCCTTTGCTGTTGGGTTTGGCGTCTCACGTATTCCCTCCTCAATCAATTTTTTTTGCCTTCTCTTGTTGTACATCAGCCTCTAGGGGCTTTGTAACTTGTAAAAGGAAATTAATGAATGGAATTAGCAATCGCCTTTTCCCATATTGTTTTTGTCACTTTTCTGTCCCTCTCCAGGGTGCCGATCTCTCCTCTGCACAACTACATGTAGTGGGATCATCATCATGGGGGATGACGTCTTTGGCCAGGGCACTGGTATGTGCTCTTGTGTTAACCATGTCTACTTTTGTGTAGATGGTGATTAGGCCTTTTGTTCGCTTTTCCTGAAACAGCGACAATGATGCGTCCTAGATCAGAGTTCAGTAGATAAGGGTGCTGCTGGGTCTTTGAGTCAAACTGATGTGGGTTTCTGTGTTCGTACTCATTAGCTTAGATCCTACACACCACAAAGAAAAAATAAGAGGTCAAAGGATTGACGGGGCTCGCTTCCTGGTATGTTCTCCGACGCTTAAGTCAGTAGTCTTTCTTAGAAGATAGAAAGATAATGTATGAATTTATGAGAAACGATGCAAGAAATTGGTGTTGCTTGAGGTCAATCAGGAGGTTGCGCTCGTCGTGGAGCGGCTTTATTGTGATGCGCTCACAGCGAGTGGCTTTAGCATCGTGGAAGTGAGAATTATGAAAAATTTCTTGAGGCTTGGCAGATAGAGAGAGAGAGCTCTGGCATTTGAGGGCTTGCTTAATTGTATTTGCGAGTATTGATGTGTGCATGCCTTTGGAGTTTGTTCCAATGGTTTTTTATAGCCTTTGGGCTTTCTCGACCTTCCTTGGGCGGCATGGCTGACCGTTAGTTTCCCCATATAGATATGGTGGGCTAGCGCAAAGATTGCAGATGCTTATTTAGGCAACTATGACCAAATGAAGAGGATTCTTTCCTCTCTAGAAGAGATGCTGCACGCGACCGATATTGCGGTGAATATTGAGACGATACGCTTAGTTAAAAGTTACCATTCCTTGAGAGATTGCGATCTTGGACAATATTCGTGGCTCTGGTTAGTTCAAGTAGGCAATCCTCACTACACGGGAACGAAGGTAGGGGCCGTCCGGAATGGGCCGTCCAGACTAGGCCATTGCCGACCAGCTGATGAGTCACCCTCGATTAATAAAAGTGTTGACCGTCCTTTGAGCCAGTGGGCCAGATACCTTCTGGGCTGACTGCCTTTTGGGCCAACTCATTTCTACCGTTCCCATCAAGGTTATGCTAAGAATATGCTATATTTGTATTCACATGGTTCAATTGGAAGTCATGTACAAACGAGATATAAAATACTTCATCTCAATTTTACATCTCAAACCCAATACCTCTCAATACAATATAATCGATATCTCATCATATATTATTCATAAGACTATGAATATCCTCTCATGAATATAAATCTCAATTTATCAGAATATAAAAATCAATATCAAATAACAATTGAACATACAAAAGTTCTGCAAACTCCATATTTTTGAGATTATATGTTTTCATATAAACTTTTTTACCTTAACTATAAATAATAAAAAGATCAAGCAAACTATCTAAGATAACACAAAGAAACAATCACCAAGAAGATAAGAAAAATTCACAAATAAATTTAAATTAAATACCAAGTCTTAATTGACTTGTAAAATTTTACCCAATTATTATCAAACTAATTGGTTTAATATTGACATTTTAAGGCCATAAAGATGCATCTTATTTTATCATTGCTACAAAAAAATACAAATTATTGATTTTATTTGAACTAACATGACTACTTATAAACAATCCAACAAATAGGATAAAATACCTCAAATTATTGACAATGCATTAATCCACAATAGTAGCATAATTTAGCCTAAATTATACGAGTAATTTACTTGAAATTCCCCCCAAAATATCACTACCTAGAGCCCACCTAAGATACTACCTTTGGCAATAGCTCAATCTTGTTGCCTAATCAAAGGAGTTGATAACTTTATATCCATCTTTTTTAGACTCAAGCTTATATTGACATAGGCATTGGAGGGTTTTCCTAAGAACAAATCCGAGTTCTTTTACTCTTTTTATTTATAGTGTAAAAGATCTAAGAATGAACTATTCTGATCAAGACCCTCCTTAGATCATCTACTTTGGATCAAATGCGTGGTTCAAATACGTATTATCGGTGTCATCTGTACAAACAGCTAGCTAAGTCTTGCACAATAGTTAATTGTTCATCATTTTTAAGGAGTTTTTGCTCTCCATCTCTTTTTTAAAAACTCCATTCTATAGAAGCAACCACAATGTCCTTCCTCTACCCTATATGAGGGATCAGATTCCTCATCACTCCTTCACGTAAACAAGATCTAGGACCCCCTGAATATAGCGGTCATACTCAACAGTGTGACCACCCGAGTGAGAGAAATTTTTGTTGCCATCAGGGTTCTTAATGATAAAATTGAAAATCATCCAACTTAGACCAATTGGTCACAACCTCAACTGAAGGCGCATTTGCCCAACTCGGGCTTTACCCTATCATACCTCTACCCCAAGGTGCTATTTACAATGTCATCTCTTTGTGGATCGATGAGCATGGAGCTCAAGCTTTAATCCGAGAATACCACTTGGATGCATCCGAACCAGAGGCATTACCGAAATGACACAACACTCAATTGCAACGATCCTTTGAGGCATGGTAGAGTTGATGGGAGGCATCTACCAGCAGTGCTCCTCAGCATAAAGTATTATCCCAGTAGTTGTCTGCTAATAACACCAACTCCAAACCTTCCTTGATACCCATAGATTTGAGTCGGCAACTGTGGTGTAACAGAGGATTCAAAGATCAAGTAGAGAGTCTTCAAAGATGCAAGGCAGTCCAGTTGAGCCAAGATTGAGGCACGTACTCCCTTCAATGATACTATTTTGAAGTGCTCCTTAGAAGTTCAAGATGCCACAATTGGATCCCTACAATGGTACCTTGGATCCCCAAGATTATTTTAACCATTTCTGCACCATACTGTGTTTCCAAAGACGCAACAATGCCACATTATTTCAGTGCTTTTTGATTATTCTTAAGTGAAATGGCTGCACAAGGTTTTATCCATTCTACCCTCACCACTTCAAATCATTCAACAAGCTCTCCAACAGCTTCTTGCCCCAATTCGTCTCGAGTTTGGTACCTCTGGCATGTCACCAGCATGCACAAAGGGCATCATGAGAATCTAAAAGACTCCCTTGCATGCTTCAACATCGAGGCTTGAGGTATCCAAACCTCATAGACGACATCAACATGGGGATCTCTTGCAATGCAATCCAATGAGGAGATTTCTACAAAGAAGTTATGCTGATAATATCGATATCCTTCTAAGATTTGAAGACCAGCATGTGGTCTTTCATCCTTTCAAAGGTGGCAAACAAGACAAAATTGGCGGAACAAGCAACTGAAAGCCAACCCAATCCTGTAAAGAGACACAAGGGCAATGGAGGCCACCATAAGAGATCTCGTGACGACCGGTCCAAACCACCCTTGGGAAGCAACTGGAGAGACTCTATACAGTCTGTTCTTTGGAGTTGAAGCAGTCATTCTAATGACAATTGAACTATCCAATTTATAAACTGAACCCATTCTCTTCTAGTGGGAAAAACATAGATCAAATGCCAATAGCCTATACAAATTAATCTATATATATTTTTAGTGAAAGATCTACCAATCTAAAATTAAGATAGTATAGTCAACTTGTTTATATGTAAGTGGACTTTTGAAAATAAAACTGAACAGTTTTAGAAGCATCCCAAATAGACTCACTCAAAGTATAAATATATAGTATTGCATCCCTGGATTGGGATTGTTGTATTGCTTAGGAAGTCGCTCGATCTTCGTCATCAGGTCAAATTAGAGCCGATTCGGTCCCCATCTTTTCATATATGGATTCTGTGTAGCATAACTAAAAACAAGATGTTAACGGATGACGGAAATTATTCCTACCGTATATCCTACGACACTCAAGTCAGAAACCTTTCCAAAAGAATAGAAAGATATGGAGATGTAAGATGCGTGGATATATATAATAGTAGATTGAGCGTTTAGGTGCGCCCGACAGAAAGACAGTTTAAAGGTATGCCTAACTGAGGAGTGATTTGGAAAGCGTCCGATTGAATGGCGACATAGAGGTATGGAAAACATGTCTCCTAGATGGAGGGAGAGACCCCTAGAAAGAGGATAAATCTCCTGGATAGCCTCCTGGGATGGAGGACTAGTAATGGGTATGATCAAAATTGGGCTGACTCAGATAAATGAGTCCAATAAAAAGAAGGTATAGTAGAAGGGCCACTCTGGTCATGGTATAAAATAGGACGGTCTCGCGCCAAAGCCCATGAGCTTAGCCTGCTACAGTTGGATCTAGCCCATGTTCCCACTTTTGTACTTTAAGAAGTACTAGTCATAACCGGAGGCCCAAACTGACTTTCCTTATCCAAGATGGTTCCATGTACGATTAAAGACCGTCAAAGATAGTCAAAAATCATCCCCAGCACTATAAAAAAGGAAGGCTTCCGAGTACAGAGGGGGAAAAGGAGAAAAAATGGTCTCGCTATCAGACACAGAAAGTATGAAAATAAACGACATTTCTTTAATGCATATTTTTCATTTTTCCAAGCATATTTCTATTCTTTGAGAAAGATTTTTTGATTTGTGCGTCAAAGAGCTTATCGGGGAACAATCTCCCTTTGCCCTCTGATTTTCTTATTTTTATTTGTGTTGTGTAGGTTTCAAATCTTCAGAAACGTTGATCAGATCCACAGGATTCAAACTGACAAGATCAAGCAGATGAGGAAAATCAAAGTGGTGATCTAGATCTGTCTAAAATCAGAATCCTGAAATGCATCATTGGCGCCGTCAGTGAAAATTCAACAAAAATCATCTTAATTATTAAATTACTTCTTACACCATAAAAATAGTTAACAATAGGACTCATGTGAACGCTCCTACCATGGAGACCACCGGTCCTAACCATCCCGCAAATAGCCATGAAGGAAACCGGTAGGCGCTCTTCATGTAAGAGATCATTGCTCCAATGGACAATAAGTCCAAAAAGATCCAGGCCCTTTGTGCACAACGTGGTCATCAAAGATCAGGGGCTCTTTCTTCAAATGCCCAAACTCCATCTTCAATAAGGAGAAATGATAAAAGAAAGCTCCCAACCAATAAAACATATCGACCTGATATCCAAGCCCAAGTCAGCTCTAGCAATTAGGTTTTATCCCAGTTAGAAAGCCGACTAAGTCTCAGATTGGAGGATAAAAGCCCGGAATGACAAAATCCTCGTTACTCTTGTGATGACCATTGACTTGCAGAATAGGAGAAAGCCTCCTGCAACATTAAGTGGGCAAGTAGCCATCCAACCCGGCGCCCAAAATGGACCACCATAATTCAAAAGCTGCCATAAATCAATTTGAATGAGTCAAGTTGGCAAACACAAATCTGGCAGCCGGTTTGACTCAATCAAATCAAGCATGGGCCGGTTTGACTAGTCAAACCTGCCTACAATTAAACTAAAAAAAAAAGTGGAAAAGGACATCAAGCGCAGTAGAGAAAGAAATGAAGTAGAGGAAAGAAAGAAGGAAGAAGAAAAGGGAAGAAGGGGAAAGAGAAGAGAGGGCGACGAGAGGAGCAGTAGGACAGCCATCGCCGGAGGAGGCGACGCCGGGATCGGAATCCGACAAAGCCCTCTCCATTTTTTCACTCCGATTTATGCCACAGTGTGAAGGAATGAAGGAAATTGTGAGCCGTGAGGAGTGATTACTGTTGTCGCCGCCATCACCGGAGGAAAATCAATAAATCGAGATAAGTAATGTGACGGAACGGATATTTTTTTTTTTTGATTCCGTTATTCATAACACGATTGAAAACCCAAACTAAACCAAATAGGTGCAACACAGGATCACAGATGCCATCTAGAACCCATATACTTTTAACCACAATAAGTATAGCGGAAGTTACTTTAACACTTACGGAAGCATTCATATTCATTCCAAAATATTCATTTCCAAGTACATAACCAAAAATATTTAACCATAGAAGTCCATCAAGTCATTACAATAATATTTCTCCAAAATAAGCTTCCGATATCTTTAATAATCCTTTAGACAAGCTCTAATCACTCCAACTCGTTAAGCACAAACTCTAAAGCTTCATCTGTAAGGGGAAAAACATAAAATAGTGAGTCGAGGCCCAGCAAGATACATGCACATGAGTAGTAAAACGATGATGCAGAATGGTCGTATAACTTTGCATAAACAGAATGGTTAATCCGAATGCAGTCCAAGAAATAAAGAAAACATACCTTGACAGTACTATACTAGTAAACGGTAAAATGATAACATAACATATCGGTGTCAGTGCGATAAACGAAGAACAAGACATATCACATCGTAAGTGACATTTCATATTCGATAATCGGTACTTCATATTCGGTAATCGGTACGGTAACATAACATATCAGTAAAATAGTAAACGGTACTTTATATCATATCGGTACAGACCCTGCCAGTATACCCTACTAGCTGAGGGGGCGAATAATCGAGGATAGATTATGTTCACTCCACACAATCTAAGGCCGGTAGCTGTCATATGGGTATCCCATCTCACGGGATCGGTACGGTATGCCACCCGAAGGTAGGCAGGTAACTATCATATGGGTATCCCATCTGACGGGATCGGTACGGTATGCCACCCGAAGATAGACGGTAATGGTAGTTCCCTCTGTCCATAACGCCCCGAGGGCAGGGTGGACCACAAATAACTCCATGGACAGAGTTATCCTCGATTGCCACCGAAAAGTCCTAAGGCATGCTGGAGAACCTTTCCGGACTGTAGTCAATCCCGGGTCCTAAAATAACTGTAACAGAAACCATTTCTTTATCGAAAACCCCTTTTTGAAATCAAACTTTCGTAATATATCTTTAGCTATCTTATTTGAAAATTTTCTCGGTACAAGTCGGCACATATTTTCGAAAACAATTATACTTGGGGCCGGTTTAGATTTTATTCAGGGAAGGGCCGGAGCTCTTTTCTCGTTTGAGGAGCCGGTCTCATTTTCAGCGAAGTTCTTCTTTTTCAAAATGCAGGGAGTGCTCAAAAGCCGAAGTGTTCAAAAGCCGAAGTGCACAGAAGCTGGGAGTGTTTTTCTCAAAAAGACGGAGTGCTCAAAAAGTTGGAGTGTTCAAAAGTCGAAGTACTCAGAAGCCAGAGTGCTTTTTCAAAAAGCCGCAGTACTTTTTCTCTAAGAGCCGGAGTGCTTTTCCTCAAAAAGCCGGAGTGCTTAAAAGTCGGAGTGCTTTTTACTCAAAGGACGGAGTGCTTTTCCTTTAAAACCGGGATGCAAATTCCTTCTTAAAAACCGGAGTGACATTCCTTTAAAACCGGAGTTCGTTTTTCTTCTTAAGGTCGGAGTTCTTTCTTTCATAAAGGCCGGAGTGCGTAAACCCAAAAGCCGGAGTTCTTTCTTTCATAAAGGCCGGAGTTTATTTTAAAGCCAGAGTTCATTTCTCTTAAAGGACGGAATTCATTAAAAGCCGGAGTTCATTAAAATCGGAGTTCATTTCTCTTAAAGGGCGGAGTTCATTTAAAAGACGGGGTTTATTAAAGCCGGGGTTCATTTCTCTTAAAGGACGGAGTTCATTAAAGCAGGAGTTCTTTTTCTTTATTAAGGCCGGAGTTCATTTTGGACGGATTGCTTTTCGGACGGAGTGCTTTTCGGACGGAGTACTTTTTGCTTAAAGGGACGGAGTGATTTTCGCCAAAAGGGACGGAATACTTTTTACTCAAAGGGACGGAGTTCATTTCACATTAAGACCGGAATTCATTTTAAGGCCAGAGTTCTTGATCCAACAAAAGGACGGAGTTCTTTTTCTCAGAGGACGGAGCTTATTTTCTCAAAGGCCGGAGTTCATTTTCTCAAAAGTTGGAGTTCATTTCATATTAAGGCCGAAGTTCATTTTCCACACAAAGCCGGAGTTCATAGGACGGATTCTTTTTAACAAAAGCCGGAGTTCATTTTCAATGCAAAGCCGGAGCTCATTTTCATATTAAGGCTGGAGTTTATCTTAAAGCCAGAGTTCTTTTTGACAAAGGCGGAGTTCAAAAGCCGGAGTTCATTTTCCTTTAAACCCGGAGTTCATTAAAATCGGAGTTCATTTCTCTTAAAGGACGGAGTTCATTTAAAAGACGGAGTTCATTAAAGCCGGAGTTCATTAAAGCCGGAGTTCATTTCTCTTAAAGGACGGAGTTCATATAGAAGGCCGTGTTCAATTTCAAGCAAATGCCGTTTTCATGCCAAATGCCGGTTTCATTTTACATGCCAAGTGCCGATTTCATTTTACATGCCAAATACCGGTTTCATATTACATGCCAAATGCCGGTTTTGTTTCATATGTCAAATGCCGGTTTCATATTACATGCCAAATGTCGGTTTCGTTTTACATGTCAAATGCCGGTTGTAACCTTTGGTCCGGATTTCTTGTAAGTTCAGAGAGTAGGAAAACAGGCGTCATGAAATTCAAGACAGATTCAAACGAAAACTAAAAACGTGTTAACGTCCGAATACTTACAGCAAAACAGAGTGCAGTATATTTGCAAATAAACTAAAAACTGAACTTAAAAACAGCGTCTGAAGTAACTTGCCTGAGGGTTGATCGCCTAAATTTTACCGTCTTGAAGCTTTCTCCTCTTTACTCCCTTCCTTTCGCTTGCCTGTGCATCAACCAGTGCCAGGTTTATACAGAGGAGGGATTTGGTGGAGTAAGTGGGGTAAGTTACTTACCATCGTACTTCATTTCAGAGGGTAGGTGGAGTAATTAGATTGGTTTACTTACTTCATTAGGTCGCCGTCTAGTTGGATTCTAACTCGACAATAAGGTATACTTTTTTGTTACCATTAATTTAATTCAAGTCAACTGTTCCAGTTTCATGCCTGCGGCCCACTCTTTGCCGGTCAACCTTTTTGGGCGAATTGTGTATTTCACTAATACGGGCGGATTTTGGAGAAGGCCGGTCCATTTTTCATCAGGAAAGGCCAAATTTTGAATCACAGCCGGCCTTGATTACAGGGCCGGAGTGACCAAGGCCGAAGTGCTTAAGGCCGGACTGGATTTTCGTGGGAGGAGGCCCTATTAATTGTTGGATCTCACAAGTAAATATTTTCTTCCTCTTTGTAGATGCCGGTATTGCTTTGCATGCAGCGAACTTGAGGTGATTGACCATAATTTTGGTGGATTGTATGATGAGGCGTGGTGGAGAAGGCCAGAAGGCCACCAACGGCATTTGCATGCATTACCATCGCTGGTCGTGTCGTTGCACGGGGGCTATTGCTGTAGCGGGCGCTGTCTTCCATGCCGGGACCATCCTTTGCCGGCACTCATCATCATCGTCTTTTTCTGGCCTCAACCCAGCCTGGTTCCGTATCTCAGTCCGGCATCCAGTCTCGATTTTTCCACTTTGGTTAATCAGGCATCTTAGTTCGGCGCCTAGAATCACTCCGACCGCATCCCAATCTGGCGCCCAAACCACTACGACTGCACAGCAATCTGGCTCCAGAAGCAGCCCAGTCCGGCGCTCAAACCACTCCTTCCGCATCCCAGTCTAGCACCAGAAGCAACCCAGTCTGGCACCCAAAACCACTCCAATCATATCCCAGTCCGGCACGCAAACCACTCCGGCCGCATCCTAGTCTGGCACAAAAAGTAGCCCAGTCCGCCCAAAACCACTCCGGCGGCATCCTAGTCCAACGCCCAGCAAGTTCGGCCAACCCTTTTCTCTCAGCTCCTCTAGGTCGCCCCTCTGAATTGGCGTTGCCCAATCGGCCTTCACCAATTGGCCATTGGAGTTTTGCCCTGGTCACTCGCACGGGCGAAAGCCATAATACCCCATATCAGAATTGAATGCACTCGGCTATGCAACCGAACGATCTATCAATTGGGTATGGACTCACACGGGAGCAACCCATAACCCAACTAACAATTAGCCCCAAGGCATGCAAATGCTCAGAATACGGATCAGCACCTTTTTTCGGATCATATGCACCCCTCCCAAGATGTTACGTTGGGGGCTCCACCCTGCAACTTCCAATAATCAAAGCGGTCCAACATTTGCAAAGGATCTGGTGGATTGACAACCTCATGGCCTGGACAGCCACAATTGACAGGGCCTGGTGGTGGCCAAAAAACCGATTGAGTCATGAAGCACTGATAAAAGCTATGAGCAATACGATCCACGCCACTCCAAGGCCCCCTTCTCCAGAGGGAACTCCACGCAATATCATGAACAATAGGGGCTGCAAACTCGAGACAGCCGGCATAAGCGACCGATCTGCCCTGCTGATTGGACCATTTTTGTCCTTGGCGATCCTCTAGAGCTAGACGTACCAGTTATGACTCCAAGGCAGAAGACCAGCCTCACTCCAATGCCTCTCATGGGCCCATTGCATAGTTACGAACCTTTGCAAAAGTTGTCACGGTCTTCACAATGAGGGCCTAACATGCTCGGCTTACTAACCAGTAGACTTCATCCGACCAAGTCCCATATCAGTCTGGGTTGCCTAAGGCTGTATTGGCCGACAACGGGATCAAACCACTGGCTTGTAGGCCACTCAGCACAACAGTAAGGCGCTGCCCAACCAATCCATGGTAAAGTACCAAGTCCCACAAAGAATAAAGGTCATAGACCAAGGCGCTAGCCTAATAGCCTCAACAATCCTCCAAAGCGGTTCATGCCAGCCGTGCACTGAGGGCGGTTAACTGTCCCTAAGGACACCGCAAACGCCAACGACGATTCGACATCAAATCCAGGTAAATCTTACATGCATTATACTGCTTGCCTAAACTATACTTTAATTAATAAAATATTCATTTTACCTACTCATATGAGTGCCTGCATACTATCTCACAACGACAAGCGAACTAGACTGCCCCTAAATCAAGTTAATTTTCATGCACCTGTTATCAAACCTAGATCCCAAACTAAGTGGCTCAGAGAACCTCAATCTCATATCAAGCGGCCCATATGAGATCGGATTTGAATCTCAATCCCATCATCGAGCTGTCCATGCACGATTGAACTTAAAACCTTAGAGGGCTTTCTTAGCATGCGTGTGACAATTTTCTCCTAAAGGGACGAGCACTATCAGTCTATAATGGTCAACAAACTAGGACTAGATGCATGAAAGCCACGACGTCCTTTAATAGGATCGAGCGTCGACAGGCACATGCGGACGACAACCTAGGCTAGCAAAAGCCTAGCAATGATAGCCTCAAAGTTTAGCTGACAACCACCCTTTCTCAACTCTACAACCTCCTTCTGGCAGGGGGGAGCATGACCAGCCAGACGCACACATCAAAACTTGGCAATGGTAGCCACAAGGTTTAGACGGTAATCGTGTCTCATCCAGGCCATAACGCCCTTCTACAAGAAACGAGAGACTTGCGGATGTAACACTTCCCACACCACAACTCAGTCTCCTAGCATAACTCGCTAGTAATCAATGACAATTTGGCACACTATTTTTTAAGAATGGCAAGCTGACAAATCCAAACCTATAGGATGTATTCCATCGGAAGCATGCCGAGGATTAAGAATTTCAAACCACTCGACATGGGGGACTAGTGATAGGTTCAGTAAATTTGACCTAGAAAGAAAGCCTACGAATGAAAAATAGGCCTAATAAAAAGTTGTCCACATCATGGCCGAAGATGGGCCATCTCAGGAGAAAAACCCAGAACAAGATGGCCGGAATAAGGCCCTGTCAAATTGTTGCTTATTGAAAGAAATGCATGTAACTAGCTGGGGGGATAAGCGCAAATCGGTTACAACAGTTCACAGGCTATAAGGGAAGTTAAAACTATCCTTCAAATATTATAAATATTTCGTCATTATCCCACGGTGGAAAAACCTGAATCTGGAGAAGGAAACCCTAAAACAAGGAAGAGCAAGCCCACCTTCTAGGAGGCCATCCCTCCTTCCATGAGGCCAATTTTTCCTTCCATCCAAAAAGTATCACCTAAAGAATCTAGCCCTCCATCCCAAGAGCCCATCCAAGAGACTTATCCTCTTTCTCGGGGGTCTCTCCCTCTGTCTAGGAGGCCTCCTTCCATAACTCTAAATTGCCCTTCAAACAGGTGCTTCTCCAAGCTGCCCCTCAATCAAGCATACTTCTAAATTGCTCTCTATCATGCATACCTAAATACTTAATCTCCTATTATATGCATTCACGCATCTTACATCTTCATATCTTTCTATTCTCTTGGAAAGATTTCTAATTTAAATTTCAGAAGATATATGGTGAGAGCAATTTTCATTGTCCTCTAACCTCTCATTTTTAATTGTATTGTGCAGGGTTCATATTCAAAGAAATAGATACCGAATCGGCTCCAAGTTGACCTGACGTGGAAGATCGAACGGCTCGCTAACCCATATAACAATCCGAATCCAGGAGCCCAATCTATAGTAAATAAATTTGTATAATTTTCTTAGGTCAAAGAACATCAAAACTATATTGGATAAGCTTCTCAATATCGACAATTAGTTCTAGAAGATTTTAGTTCATAATTATTCTGTGAATATATTCTTATAGTAAACTCATTCTCTTTTTTTTTAGTATTTTAATGATAAAGTTTGTCATCCCATTTTTAATATTTTAAATATTTATGTGAGCCTAAGACAAAATAAGTTGACAATGTATCAAATAAAGCATCACTCACTTTTGATTAATTAATCATTGACATGTTCCTTCTTCTTCAATTTTCTCACCATAATTCTCCTTGTGCATTATACATCAGAGTCCAATATCTAATAGAAATTAATATATATGGACTATGAAGAAATAAATAAATAACTTTATGATTATTAAATCAATTAATATTAAATGGTCTGGAAAAGTAAAGATGGATGCCAGGTAGATATGTAGAAATTATATAAAATTAATTTTTATATTGAAAGCATTGTCTAAAAATGAAAAAATATATATTTATGTAAAATTATATCCCAAGAATATACAGGCATACATTAGCTTGATGGAAGTGTATTTTCGTAGCATATTTTTTAATTTATACTTACATCAAATTTTAAACTTTAAAAATTTTATAATTTATATTATTCTAATTATTTTTTTTATTTTTATGTACCAGGTAAAAAAATAATTATACCTTAACTATATTTTTCTCTTGAAATTATAATTTTTTATATAGCTTGTTGCGCCCCTAGATTTGAATTATAGTGCGGACAAAGGAGCTGCTCGATCTTCCAGGTCAGGTCAAACCGGAGCCAATCCAATCCCCATCTCTTTGAACCCGAACCCTGTGCAACACTATTAAAAACGAGATATTATAGGATAACGAAAATTGCTCACACCGTATATCCTTCGACACTCAAATTAGAAGTTTTTCCAAGATGATAGAAAAATGATATGAGGATGTGAGAAATGTATAGATGCGTATAGATGTGGATTAAGCGTTTGGATGCATCCTCCAAATGAGCGGCTTAAAAGTATGGAAGGTAAGCCTCCTTGAAGAGAGTAATAGAGAGACCCCTTGAATGAAGATAAGCCTCCTGACCTCCTAGAATGAAGAGCTGACCTTCTCAGGTGATGCCTTCTAGACGGAGGGTAAGGTGTACAAGAAGGGTTGGATGGTAAAATCTTCTAGTAGGAATGGATGGCTAAGCCTCAAGGACTAAAAGAAGTATGTAATGCCTTTTTCTCCTCTCTCCTCCGCCTCTCTTTTCTGGATTCTCCCCCCTCTTCCACGAGAATGAAGGGGGTTTTATAGTGGTGAATGGCAGTTCAATTATCCTTATCCAGTGACAATCGCCTACGAATAGAATAAGATAAAACGATTCTAACAAGTTATATGTAAAGTAGGCCGTCCTGATTGGGCTTACGAATTTAACCGCCTGCCGTCTAGACAGACTAAACCAGCTGGAACGTTCATTTCTTGAGCCTACTTCTTCTACTGATGGGTCTTTTTTTCTGGGCCGAGTACGACGAACTCATCATAGTTAAATAATATAATTTAAATTTTATACAATTTTATTTCAATAGAATTAAAATTAGATTTATAATTCTAAATTTTGATTCTAATTTTCAATCCAGATGAATCCTAAATAAGTTGTACAGTCATTGCTTATTAGTTATTTTTAGAATATTTATAAATAATATAATATTTACTTATTTTTTACAAGCTCAATAATGTGACGTTATCAATAATATTTTACAAACACATCGAATGGAACGAACCGCCTCGTTGATCCCCCAATTCGTCGGCGACGATGGCGCCGTGCTCTGCTCCGCATTGCTGTTTGTCATTGTCCTTCCTGCACCGGTGGTCGCACATTCAATTTCCAGGTGTCGCAGAGAAGATGTTTGTTTGCTATGTCTTCCGCTCCGGTTCGATTATATCTCACCGCATTGTTCTGTCTTCTCGGTCTTTGTCAGCAGTTCCGCTCTGCAACTTCGTGCGGCAAATATTTCGTCGGAGAAGACGACTGCAGCGCTGCGCCTGCATCGATATTTCATTTAAACGCAGCGGTCATCTCTTTCTCGGAACTGCCAGCCCACGATCCAGTCCGCCGCAGCCCATTGTTCTGCTTTTGGCCCAAATTTCTTTCCGACTGAGTCTTTCTTACGAGGGAACCAGTTTTCTTGGCAGCAGCCCACGTCCGAGGATTCGAAAAACCTACCCATCTAAAAGAATGATTAATTTAACATCTTTTAATTATTTATTTAATATAAATTTATTTTTATTATTTTACTAAATTTAGTACCATGCTTTTAATATTATAAGTAATATTAAATTACTTGCTTCACATAATCTAAATTTTTTTAGATTTATCTCTTTTTTTCATTCATCTAACCACAGCTATCTCCCATTTTTATGCTAAAATTATCAAAATACATTATTTATTTAATTAAGTTTTATACTCTTATTTTATCAATCAGGGCTTTTCTTATCTAATTGGAATAGTTCGACATGAAACTAGTTAAAATTAATGACAGAATTTACTTACATAAGTTTTATTATGGCATTAATATGTCAGACCATTATTTTTTGGTATAAATTAGGACTGTGTGAATTTTAAAAAATCATAAATAACAAATTTAACTTAATTTCATGATTACATAACAAATTTAACACCAACCAAAGATAAAATTAAAACTAACCCAATTTAAAATTAACAAGAAAATGAATAATATCACAAAAAAAACTCTCTCTCTCTCTCTTTCACTGTGTCAGCCTGCTGGGCTTATGAATGAAGGAGCTCATAGGCTGGAGAGTAATTGGGCTTTGTCATTTTCAGGATCCTTATACCGCTCTTAGCCGTTTTTATATTATATTATTAGTTGTCATATCCAATGGCCATCGCAGTGCTGCCTTTCATGGCATCAACAGAATAATGCTGTTTTCAGCTTAAAACCAGAGGATCATCATATCACTAATGGAGCCAAATTCCCAACACCTCTTCTCTCACTTAAATGAACAGGTGGAGTGGGGAGGCTGTCAGAGGGATATCTTTTTTAGTTTTTGGGTCAATTGATTAAAATGTCTGAGCAGAAGCCATTGCGAGGACTTAATTGAGTAACCCCAAAGATGTTAGTCAAGCGAGTCACTGGTCATCGCCTCTTGTCATGGTCACGCCATCGTCGGGTACCAGAGGAGTTATGGTGTCTGGACCAATCAGGTGGCCCATGCCCCCTCGCAGAGTTCATCCTCCGCTCTGAATAATTCCAACTCCACCCATGTGCTTGCTCACGATATCTATCCCTCCTTGGACTATTTTCAGGACTCCACGACTCAAATCCCGTCTCATTTCTCTGCCACGAAGGATGGGGATGCGAGGAGCGCTCCCTAGGTCCTCCAACCGATGCATTATAGTTTTGTTGTTGGTTAGCTAGAGAATGTGAATTCGAAGCCGAACCCTGCCTAGCTCTCCAGGGCTCAGGAACAGGGCTGGCTTCCATAAATGGACTATTAGCGTCCGGAGGAAATCTAAGAGGCTCAGGTAAATTTGAATGCTGTTGTGGTTGTCGCGACAGTGACTGTGACTGTGACTCTGGCTGGAATGGCACCCATGGTGGGGTTGGTGGCATCGACAAAGTAGAAAAATCTCTCCCAGGAACCATTTGTTGAGCTGGTTTCAGCAATGTTGGTTGTTGGTTAATGGATGGAGGAATATGAGTCAGAGCGGGAGATAACAGTTGGGAAGCTCCGGGTTGTGCTTCAGGCACGGTGGCCGCCAAAGGAGGCAGTGGGTGTGATGGGATTGTGGCAGGGAATTCCACTGTTTGATGCTGCTGTGAGCCGCTGGAGAGAGGAACAGCAACAGTAGCTGCTCCAGGGACCGTCGGAGTTCGCCATGAAAACGGATTCTTTGCCGCTTCTAGTCTCCATCCACTCTGCAAAAAAGTGTAAAAAGCGCCATTTAGAAGACGTAAGAATAACATCTAACCAATCATTGCAGTTGATCAATTTACTAAAAATAGCAACCTAAAACGGAACTGCAGATGCACTACTGTTTTACCGCTCAATGCACCAGCCACTGCACAAGTTCAGAGGGCACTCGTCACCCTCATTAATTACAGAGCATAAACCCATTGAAAAATCTGGTTTTTAATTAATATTATTATTGGCTCTGTAACTGAGCAGATCACTTCACTTAAGACCCAAGTTTCAGCCAAAGAATTAGCAATTCAATATTTATGAACACCAATTTGAATGTTAGCCCAAATGTTAAAACCATAGGTCATATAATCTGCGTTTATAATGTTAATATTTCCCAACGTTTTCTCCTTTTTATTTTCTTGGTTTGATTCGAGCTCGGGGATGCACTGGCCTGCATGCCACTATGCAATGTGGGTCTGGGAGCTACAAAGCAGACCATTTTCTCTCCATTTTCAGTAACTTCATTCCAAAGGAACAACTCTAAGTTCCCTAATCCGTATCCATCCCCTGCTCTCCCATGCAGGAAAAACAACCTACCTAAAGTCCCTACATATTGGGTGACATCATCACGTGAAAGAAACCATAGCTGTATGATGATGATGACGTCAATAAGACACATTAATCAAATTATTTTCAGCTTGAAATTGATAACAAAAAGTTAGTAGCTGGTCCATTGACTCCAGCATGTATTGTAAGAACAAGTACAATATATCACGCACCAGTGCAGGATTGCTGGAAGGAGTTGGGGACGGCAGAGAAACATCGATACGGCTTGGCTGGGTAGGGGTGGGGGAAGGAAGAGAAACTTCACTATTTCTCACCGGAGTTGGCGAAGGAAGAGAAACCTCAACCTTTCTCTCCTCCGTCTTCCCAGCCGACCCATTCAACATCCCTGACCCTCCACTAGACTTAATCATATCCAGCAGCTTCACTGTATCCTCGCTTGATAACCCGTTGGCCTGGCCTGAAGTCAAGGCAAAAACCAAATCTGGGTTTTTCAACAGCACGGCCAGAAGCTCAAAATCAGGCATGGGTGCTGCACCACCTTCCCCAGACTGTAATGAGGTGGTATCAGTTGACACTCCTGAAAGCTCAACTCCTTGAGGCTCTTCAATGGCATCTGTGTCGGGTAACTGTTCAATTGGGATCACAGGAGTCAAGCTATCATCATAGTCCATCTCGATGTCCCATGGTTCCTTGGGATCAGAGGGAGCATCAAAGGGTGTTTGGTAAAGAATTTCCTTCTCTCGGCGAGTTCGATTACTCTGGACTTGAACTTCCTTGCTGTTTTCTCCAGCACGGACACTCCACGTTGGGTTGATCCAAATTTCTGCAGAAGACAGGGCAAATAGTTTTGGCGTAAATGTTGCTGAACATACTACACAAGAATCCCTATCAACAATTACCAAGGCGTAGAAAAAAACAAAGGATGAAAGACAGTCAGATGAAAGTCAAACAGAGAGTTTCCCATTATATCACTCATTTGAATGTGGACAACAGATTCAGTTCATCCACAGCAAACGAGACTGCTCTCTGTTGCATGATGATTGGTCCCACCGTTCCTTTGTCCCCTCTCAAAGCCAATTTTTAATTCATCAATTCATTCATATTTTTGAACAGGCTTCATTCTCATTCTTTCTATCCGTATTTCCCTTGATCACAGGACTGCTTTCTGTGATTTGGCAGTTAGCCATTAGATAACCACTTACTGCATCTGTTATCATTTTAATCTCCATTACTTCACTTCCCTGAATATGAGCCTTGACGTAGCCATGAGACCGTTCCAAAGTGAATTTGAAGGCCATTTGTTCATTCTATGAAAACACTCTGCAGTCAGCATTGCAAGAGTAAAAATAAATAATTTTGATCCTCTTAGGAGCCCGTAAGGTGAGAACTCTTGTGGATCAAACCGCCTTTTTGCTACTGCACTTCCTAAAAATCCTAAGCCATTCTTATCACCATAAGAACAAAGGAAACAAAAGTCCCAGGAGCCAATAGACTGAATTTGGGTCAGAAAGTGCAATGTTATCAGTTGACAGGAAATAAAATTTCATCATCATTACACGTTAGCTACAGGACGAGCATATTGTCAAGCTCCCTTTTTATCACTCTCCGGCAAGCTCGTTTGGCAGAACATCAGCAATTTGGTAGAGAAAATTTATTGGAAGCAGACAGCAGCATTACCTCTTTAAATCCTATCTCAACTCTGATTCGCTGGATATTTCCTGGTTTTTCAGCACCTTTGGCTTATCAATAATACATCTTAATAATTTAGTACAATTTATTTTCAATCAACACTCTGTAACACTTGCTCTCACCATCATGCCCAATTTCATCTATTGTTTATTTTTATTACTTTCCAATTACTTTATAAAAGAAACCGTCAAGCAAAAAAAATAAAAAATTACCAATGCAGTCCTGCCTTTCATTAAGAGCTATATAAATTAGAATTTGTTTGAAATCTTGGAAATAATAACCTGACAAATTAAATTTCAGCATGTTTTTCAGCACTTTCAGCACCAACATTTTATGGCCACCCGAAACATGATTTCAATAATTTTTTGGCCCTGAACTGTTTAGCATTTTATTTCAGTTCAGAAGCTAAACTTTTCAGCAATTTTACGAGAACATTTGGTGCTGCAACTTCTGCTCATGAGTTTGAGGATCCCACTGCGGGACAAAGCGTGAGCTCTGCATGGCATCAAATGTGACAAGTTGAAGGGTAGGCTTCCAAAGCTCGTCAGTACCCACACTAATTGTCAAAACCCAAGAATAAAGCGTCTAAATTGGCAAATTTGAGCACATGAGACATTATATTGTTGCAAAGCATTATTCTTGCTCACAAAACAGAGCACAATACATTCAAAATCTTGTCAGACAGAAACCAGGCTTAAAAAGCTGTCATTAAATCATGTGAACCAGAAGCCATTGAATCCACCGGATGGTAGCTGCTGTGGAGCTTTACAAGAGTTCACAACAGAAAACATACACCCATAAAATCAATGAGGTCGGATTTTTACAATTAGAGGAAATTGTACCATCACTGTATTGGAGTTCAAATATTAAAGTCAGCTAAAAAATACAGGACAGATTAATTTAAAATAACAATTGCGAATGTTATCCTCAACTTTATTAGGTTAGTTATGAAAGACGCATCTAGATGCTTTGGAAGCAGACAGTTGTCCCTTAGATATATCTCATCGTAATGTTACCTTTGTGTGAATCAATTACAGGTCGTGTCCCTCCATTTCATATGTCCCATGAGATAGTCCAACGTAAGGGAAGTCACAATTTGCATAATCATCATTGTAATTTGAAGTTAGTGACCGTCAACAAGTAGGTTTAAAGTTGGTGATGCAGTGTGAGCCCTCAGATACAAAATTTTATCAGCCATCTTGATCAATTCTATTATGTTGCTGAATGGACATGGATTATTAGACACCTGCAATATATCTTGCAATATAACACTATATTTTGAGGTTGAGGATGTGATATTTAAATCCCAGATTTAGATAGCAAGGTCACGCACGATCGGCTTGTAGGCAGGCAGGGGTAGAAGAAGAAACTTAATTCAAGGAGCAAGTGCTGCTGATGTGTACAACAGGCGACTTATACGACATCTTATATGCAATACGCATGGCACATAAACGCCAACAGCACTGAAACTGATCCACATTTCCTGTCCAAGATAGGGGGTTAGGATCTTGTTTTTAACTCATTATTAAAATAGTGTTATATTTTGGTTCGTTCCTGATCATTTTCAAAATATGGTATATAGCATTCTGGCCTTTTCCTTGAACATGCAAAAAAATAATTTTGAAAAAACTGTATAATTTTATGTTGTATATATAGAAAATTAAACCCTAGGCAGCATCATTGCGTGTAGTTGCTACATTATTAGGTATAACGCTTTAAGGTGTCGACTATTAATGGCCACATAATTACCAAATCATTAACAAATATTTATTTGAAATATTATTCTAGAATATATTACTCTTGTTGACATTGAAGTGTGCGTATGAACAGCATCAAAATGAACATTTATTCATGTAAAAATCCCATCCATGGCACCAATAAAAAAAACAGTTGTTTTTTAGAAACTAGAGCCTTTAGCAGCATGTAAACCAAAAAAATGGCAAACGGACCCAATGAAGTACTTGAAATTGTACCTGGTGGTGTCTGCCATTTGATCTGAACCATCTTGCACTTCTCCCACAAAGGCTCCTTCCGCTCAAGACTGGGCTTTTTATCATCAGGGGATTCCACCTGCTTGGTATGGTTTGGAGGAAGCACCCTAGCTTTCTTTTGGGTGTCAAGTTTAGGTCGAAGATAAGCTTCTGATGCCAAAAGTAAATCATTGGTAAGTAGAGAGGAAGCCTTCCTCTGATCTTCGCACTTCATTTTTTTGCTATCATTAGATGATAAACCAGTTTTGTCCCCCTTTCTCAGCATAAAATGTGCCCGCTTTTTGGCCTTTTCTATTTCATCAGCAGTAATGGGGCGGCAATGACTGGATGGCGCTGCCTTTGACGTCTGATTGCTGCTCTTACCAAAAGTTTTTTGTCCTGGTTGTTCTACAAGTAATACTTTTCTTCGTACTTTATTATCTATGACTAGCTCAGGATTTAACCTTAACACTTTCATACATAGGAAAACAGATTGGACTCAACATGCTCCATCATGGACTCATGTTCAACCTCAAAATATACAAAAGCAATGACAAACGTTGAATTTATTAAGAGAAGCCTACAGAAAGGGGGGCCAGGCATACAAGGCTCTAGCATTGCAAGGTATGTAGTATACATGCTATATCATTGAATTGCAATGAAGCTGTTTCCATAATATGAACTTCTGATCTCTAAGTCATAGTAGGGAAATATAATATTGTTCCAACGCACACCCTTTTTGACAGGAGAAGAATATAATCGATGATATTATCTGTTTAGATGGTTTGCCCACAAACAAGACCGTTGAAGTAGAATGTACAAAACTAGCCACTTTTACACAGCCACACAAAAGAGCAGCAAGTGCAAACACTTTCCAAACAATTGAAAACAACACCGTAAAAAACAAGAGGATTTCCTATACTGCTGCCTCTTATAAGCATAAAGAACGCAGATTATTAGTTGCTTCATGATCCTCCGATTATGCTGATAAAGTTGAAAATCAATATCAGCTTAAAATGCATCTTTAATGGGTTGTCGTCTCAAGATCCTCATATTAAAAAACACTTAGAGGTCTTACCCCCTTCACACTTTCTAGAAAAATGGGATTTAGTTAGTAAGAAATGTAAGCCAAAAGCTTCGCAAAATCTCTCATCGCAGCAGCGGAGACTAAATACCTAAATTCTCTATCTAGTATTCCTATTTTACTATAATGTGCTTTCAGAGAAACTCTACTCAGATGTCACTTCCATATAAACCCTATATGAGTTTCCAATGATGGCCAAAAGATTCCCCCTTTGATTTGGCATGGTGGTCACCAAGGAACCTAAAACTTTATCTCTTTTAGGATGCTTATTTGACATTTTTTGTACTTCTAGGAACTCCTATTTTCAAACCACTACTGTAGAATCCTGTTCAACAAAAGGAAGAAAACCCAAACAAGAAAGCTTTACAAAAATCTTGCTTTTACAGACTTAAAAGCTGTTTCTTCAATACAAGATGATGAAACAATGATTAACAATGTTGAACATCTTGTATAGAAACAGAACACTAAAACCACGAAAGATATATGCAAGTAATATTCTATCCATTTGATTGATTTGTACACAACTACTTATTTATTCATCTGACTACAGAGATTTAATTTTATCCATAAACTAAGAAATCAACAGTGATCCTAAACTGAACCTTCACAGCTAATTCAATTTACAAATTATTTCACCTAGTGTGCTTAAAAAACATAAAAATTTAGTCATTGTGCCCTTCACCACCCATAGTGGCTATGCATGTGCAGATGGGGATGGAGATAATATATAAACATGTTGGAACCAAAAAATAATACAAACAAGGCTTGTAACTAAAGATAATCTACACATTGCTCCACACAGGCAGAGAGGACTGAACCATATACCACCAAGTTGAAGGTGGGGTGCCCAATAACTAGTTGTACAGCCTCCAAGTTGAAGGGTGTCTAATCAACTAGTCGTGACAATGCAATGGAAGATTATCTGCCTATCTGGTCATTTGGCAAGTGGTATAAGTAGTTCTAAAATCACCAGGCTGAAGTATTTTTCCTCCCTTGACAAACCAAGGTTCATGGACATGACATACACAATCAGCCTCCAATCAGGTTCACATATGGAGGACAACCACAATAGATTGATAAATCCAATATAACTAGTTTAACATCTATGGCAAGGCAGAGCTTTGAAGGCAAGGAAGTCTTAGTGGAAACACATGCTTGATGCTGCCCGTTCAATTCTCAGAAGAAAGGCCGAGAAGTCACAATGGAAAGGCAGGTTGCCGAATTGGCTTTTAATAACAATATATACATCAGCTATTAGCACCTACACCCATCTATTCTATCTGTGGCTCGAGTCATGCAATCACCATGCTCAGCCTCAGCATATAAAGCAAGCTTGCCTAATCCCCAACTTATAAATTTCAATAAATGGTGGCATAGTATATGGAGGTTTCCATATTACAGGCTTTCGGGAGTGTCAAATGCATGCAACCTTCCTTTGCAATGCAAATAGATTGCCTAAGGACTCTCTCCGCATTAATACTCCCTGATTTTGACATTCTGAAATGCCTACAGCACAAAAAGATAAGTTTAGGACTTGGCACTTGGGAGCTAAATATAAAAAAACAAAAGGATCTGATATCAGAATCTAACATTTCAGGATCTCAACAATTAATGTCCAAAATCTAACAAAGGGAAACTCAAACAAGGATAAATTTTATTGATGCTCTATTTTATATGGATTCATAAAAGTCTTAAGACAGGATTCGATGACATAATCCAGGGTTAAGGTAGTAGCGCCTCAGATCATGACAAATTGATTTTGTGGTTTGAAGTCATTAACCCCATATCACAATGGAATAATCTCACCATCATAACAAGGCTAACCCTGAATATTTCGGAGTCCTATAATTCCAAAATTTAGCATTCTCTTCCAAAACCCAATGTATCTGGCTAGTAGGAGTAAGTTTCATCACCCCTACGAAACAATTTCATACCCATTGAATGGTGGGTGAAAGACTGAACTGGTGAGACAGACATCTGTTACAGAAAAATAAAGCCTAACCACATACAAAGAAGCTTTCACTGGCTTGAACTTCTTAACCTATCAGTACTATTCTTAAAGCAGCAAGGTCTCTCTTCAGATGGTTAATTCAAATTATCTGCTCTTGCCATAGTAATGTCTACCCAAAGATGCGCAACATTAATCCATTCCAGGAGAACTAGCCAGCTGCTAGTATGACAGGCCATTCAACCCATGAACCCGAGTCATCCACCAAATCTTCAGGCTACCATCTTGAACCTCCAGTAATACCAGCCAAGCTCATTCTGAGTACAAAGAGATACCCCAGTTGTGAATCTAAAAGCAGGGATACTTGCTATAAAGAGCAAGTTCTACTACCACTCCAATGGGATTCCTTAACCAGGTCACTCTCCATAATGACCAGCCAGAAGAGAAAAAAATACACTTCTCTGACAGCTATGCATAATAGCTCCCGTCATTCTCTTCTTTCTTTTTAGTTACCAGTTTGTTTCTTGTTAAACAGGTCTATCTAGACTATTTACAGTCGGGGATCCTTGATGAAATACTTGGTAAATGGTAATAGATATTGGTTCATAATGACCTGACTACTCCATATAATAACCATTTTCATGTACAAAAGCAGGGATACTTGGTGTATCAAGAGCCACTTTCCAAAATGCTCAAATCGGTTCCCTTGACCAAGCCCCTCAAATAGTTTTTTATGAAGCAATATGCTCCAGTTGACAAAGTACTACACCTAACCCTTTATTTTATATATTTATCAATTTTCACTCAAAATGGTGTTCAAACCATATTAATGGACAGAAAACGAAAATCAAAAGTCAATAGTTCAGTTTAATTAAACTACCTAACATGCGCATGAACTGATCTTAACCCCAATTAGAGAGATGCATTATCAAACTAATTAAAATTTAATAGCTTGAACAGCCTTGTTATTTTATAGTACAAAATCAAATAAAACATTTGAAAGGAATCTAGAAGCTTATGCTTAGCCTAATCGCCATCTTCACAAACCAAAAAAAGAAGAAAAATGAACCAAATAATAAGTCTGTCAATTTAACTCTTCAGTAAATTCAAAAGAACAAATGGAGCTTAGCTCATTGCATTTCATCAACAAAGCTTGCACCAATATATTTCTCACGATTGGACAATTAATTTGTTGGAATCAGAAGTAGGATCAAGCTTTAATCCAATAAGTTCCACAAACAAGCCTTGACTAGCCCCTAATCAAATGGTTACCACTCCCAATCAATTTGCCTCTAGTGTGACAACATTCACAAAGCTAGCTATTCTATTTTGCTGCTATGATAAACACTATAACTCAGAATTATTCAAGTTTAATCCACAAATTACTCTGAATATCATCCAATAATATCAAAATTTTGGTAGGACCCAGAAATACAAAACCAATGACTTGTGACAATCTTATAATCACTCCAGAGATGGGAAGTCAGAATGCATTTAGAAACTTATTACAGGAAATTGAAATATATATAACAACTCAATAGTATGTATTACAAAGTTCACATTAAAAACCATGATACATTTAGTCAACTAATCAACAAAAAGCTAGCTGTTTAAACAAATGCAAGGATCAAGTCATAACAAGTCAACAATATCTCATTAGGCAACGCACATAGAAGACCTTTGAGACCATATTGAAGCCACTAAAAAAATCCTTCCACAATTATTAAATAAAAAGCCGCTGCCACATCTAAGAATCATGATATGAGGAAATGCTAGAAATTAGAAGACAAGCGCTACGAACGATCACTACAGACAACCAAAGAAAGCCATTCAACTTTTATGCTGAACATGTAATTTGAATACTCTTTGAGCAATTTCTATTTGTACATCACAACTGTGAGATCCAATACCTCTATGAAGGTGTTTTTGCACTTAATAGTACACAAAAGTAGCAAAAAACATAAACTTCAAAATACTCAGCAAATAAGGTAAGGAGAAGACAATTCTTTCCATTTCCAACTCGAAACAATTTGGAAGGTGGTTTAGTATAGCCTTCTTATAAGTCACCACACAAAATACGCAAAGAAATCAGAAGGATACGATTAGAATATAAGCCTAAAATGTGCTTCTTATTTGAATCATCTGAAGATGTGAGCAGTTTCACTGCTTGTGCAGACTCCATGTTCCTGGCAATTACTATACAGTCAATAACATTGATCAAAAAGGTCAAACTCACGGCCAATTTTCCAACTGGAGAATGCAACATTACCTGATATCCTCCACACTTCCATGAGGAGCAAGAACATCCTGTGAAGTAAGAAAGAAGGTAAAAAATGACAATAGCATGAAAACCCTGAAAGCAAGATTTGGTATTTGAATTACTCACGGGTAAATCAGCAGCAGATTGCCATGATTCATCTCCAACCATTTCACCAATCCTGCACATGATAAGAATCTTAATGCTAAGAACTAACACAACTTCTAGCCAACAGTAAAGATAATGGTCAACACTTGCCTCCGGTTCAGGTTTCTCTCTTTCTGTGCATCAGTGAAAGATTTCATCCCGTTACGATTCCTCAAAGCTTGGTTTCTCGCAAACATTTTGCTCCATCGTGACAAAAGAATTCTTGACCTGTTTGATATATCTGATCTTCAAATCAGATTAATAAGACTCAAAAATATCACAAAGATTACACAGGTGAAATGTTGAACACAAAAATCCACAATCACACAAAGTTTCACAAAGTAATAAAATACAAACAGAAAGTGCCAAGAGATAATCATAGAAATTTTTGGTAAACTAAATTATTTTCTAATGACAGATTGATGTAGAATCAAGAAGCCATCAAGTCCAGGGTATTATCTAAAAATGACTGATCAAAAGGTAGAAATCAACTGCCTTTACCTTCTATCATTAGAAATAATAAGTATTATTCTCTTTTGACCACATAAGACCACCAAGTTTCAAGAAATCAGATAGTTACAACTATAATAAACTAATATAGATGATTAGAAATTACATATTATACATAGAATTGCCAAGTCCAAAATCATGAAACCAAGTTAAAGATTCTCCACAATGCAATATGAAAGAACTATAAGTCACAATCGACAACAGCAAACCCATTTCTTTGGTCAAGTTTAATTAACAGCATCATGGAAGTTGACCTAAATTTCAGGGAATGAACCACAATCTTAACGATGTCAGGCAGTAGTGGGATGACCTTGAACATTGCATTTTTCATACATGGGGGATTTCAAAGTAAAGGAGGTTGGCAGACGGGAGGAAAGTAATGCAATAAGAAGATATGCAAACCTGCTGTCCGAAAAAATCTGAGTCTGTTCACAGCTTGGAGTATGACTGACATCTGTACTGGGAGTGCCTTATGCAAGGGCAGATGACAAAGAACCTGCAGAATGAGCAATTGCACATTGCATTCTCCAACATGATCCAACGATACACAAAGCAAATCACATCATGAATAGATCTATACTTTTAAAGCAACAACAAGGACACTTGTCTGTTCTTCACTGGCAGCTTGGCTCAACCATGTAGCAAGAATCATAAGACCACCTTTCGTCAAAAACCTGTGAAAGTAGAGGTATAAAGCCGACAAAGAAAAGAAAACTCAGTTTGCAAGGTAAACCAAGAAATAGAAATGCTTTATTGAGCAACTCAGGTACCAGCACAAAACAGAAGGATTTTCTATCTGTAGTATCCACTCCATCAGTTTCACCTCCCCGGAGAATGTTTCCTCTTTTCGCATCAATTTGAAGATACTGTCTACAAAGTGTTTATCCGACTCGCCTATGCTAGGCAAGACTTCTTCCTGCTTTGAGCAGGAGGCTTCTTCCTCAGCGCTTGGAGGAGCAACAGAGCTCAAGGGAAGAGGATTGATAGATATAGCAGAATCAGAAGTGGTAGGAATGTCATCTTGTGCTTCCATACTTGCACTTGATCTATCCTTTGACAAGCATACAAACTTCCTCACCCTTGAACGACGACTGGCAAAGAAGTCACGAACCTAAAAACAATGATGGTGTATGCAAAAACCAACAACACCAGCAAACTATTTTAGATTGCTACTAAGTTTTCTAATCCATGAAATTTTTAATGTACCCTTCAAGATAGCACAATTGTTCATAAAAAGGGTAATTCCAGTAACCTGTGTGACTGTTACTCCAAAACGAGCACTGATCTCTCGGGATTCTTTTTTGCTAATTGCATCTTTGATGGAGAAAACTGATTGCATATATTTTACAGCCTTAGGGTTCAGCAAATCTTTAGGTCTTTTCCCTGAAAACAAAAAGAATAGTCAGACAATTACAAGTAGAACAAATCAGCCCCAGGGTGGATGAACAAACAAGCAAGCTTGCTTGAAGTTTCCTTTGATTCGGGTGAGAGACTCTGGGTAGCATGAGAATAAATAAACAGGTAATACACGTCGCAATAGTTACAAAATAATTAAGTAACAAGAAAAATTAATAATTCTAACCAGTTAACAAAATTAATAAATTGTTATTTGTCATCAAGAACAACCTTAGAATCCTCTCACCCAGTCATGCATAACAGTGAAAGTCTACAATGGTATAAGGAACTTCCAATGGAAGAAAGACTCACCAATTTTTACAGACATGGCACCAGCAGCCTATACGTAACAAAAGAAAATAATAAAAGGATCAGTTCCTCATCAAAAGTGCAATTTTGTAGAACACTTTGTAACAAGGAAGATTTGAATCTAAAAAAGATGAAACACATTCAAAGTTGAGAAGTTATCACCCTAATTGGTACAAGATCAAACTGCATAGTAGTTATATTGTGGTGGGAAGCAGGTGAATGACAATTAAAGTATGTGCAGAGCGAAAAGATTTCAAATATTATCACTGATGAATGTTTTCACCTTGTTGAATATATAATTCTTGCTTAGTGGAGCTAATATATTGGTAGACTAATTCACAATCCTTCTCACAAAGCATACTCGAGGAAAGGCCATATGAAAGAGCATTATCCTTACATTGTTGGATGAATAGACTATCTAAGTCACAATAGAGTAATCTTCCTGTTGTGTCAAGATATAGCCTCTCATAATTATCCTAGTGAATAGACTATCCAGCAACCTCTATCTCGCGGACCAGCTAACCATGCAAATCCTAAATTTCAGCTACAAGCCCTATGTGTTTTCTTCCGCAAAAAGAAAGTCAACATCATCAAATTGATGAAAATGAACCGCAGGGTTCATATACCCTTCAAAGTATCCAAATCCAAAACCTACCAAATGTCTCATTTTATATCTTCTCTGGCATCATCATCCAAACATAAAGTGAGCAATCCCCTCTTACATCGTCTAGCATAACGACAAGCAGATCACAACCCTATTTCGACAGTAAAAGGTCACCAAATTATTGCACCCTGATCTGTAAACTCAAAAATCTAATTCTGCAAATCTAATGTTTATTACTTACCCAAAAAAATGAAAATCAAATGTTTGTAATCCATTAAATTGAATGTTAACAAAGCTTCTAATAACTGTTCCACCATGAACTTCAAACCCTTATTAGAACAATACTAGCCGAATAATCGTAGCTATCACATGAGAACGAGATACTACCATTTCTTGAGAAAGCGGATTGACGCCGGTGAGTTTGCATTGAGTGACAACAATGTTCCGAAACTGATCAATCTGACAATGAAATAGCTCCTGCTGCGAATCGAGAACCTTCTGAAACGACTCCACGGAACTCCCAATTTCGAGATCCGGGTTATTCTTCAACACCTCCATCGTGACCTAAAAAATATATTGATACCTACACATGCTCGAATAGACGAGATCGAAGCAATCGCCGAATGACTATGAAAGAGAACTAGAATTTCAGTTTCAGCTCAATCTAGGGTAACCCTCCCCGCTGCATGTCAAGTTTGCGAAATGAACCCGCCCGTGGTTCAGGTGGGGACTTTGGCATTTGCGTAACGAAAGTGGTTTGGTTTGGAAGACGGACGCCACAGGAACAAGTAAAAAGGACGCTACAGGAACAACAAAGGGTTAGTCCGTCCAACAACCCGTTTCAATTTACAAATGGTTAGGACGGAGCATAATTTTTAAAAGAAATATATTATAATCCTATAAAAAAAAATAATGTGATATTTGTTAAGGAATTTTTTATATGGTCTTTATTGAGTGGGCCACCTAATACTATTATGCCATCATTTTTAAAAAACTTATTGTTGCGTCCTGTGAATCTGGCTGTACGTAAAATTGTGTACGGGCGGCTTTTTAAGCATGCGGTCGGGCAGATTGGAGCAACACAAAATGAGTGGAACTCGAATAGGGAGAAAAAAGTGCGGGGACAGTGGGAGAACGCGCCTGTTTACGTGGAAACCCCTTAATCGACGAGGGTGAAAAAATCACGGCATGCGAACGAGCGGTCAGAAATCTCACTATAGTAAAGAGAAAATCTGATGGATCGCCCTAAACTTTCACGTTCTCAGGATGTTATAAACTTATGCCAAAGATAAAAACTTCTCTTTTCTCTCCTCTCTTTGCCTTTGTTTTTCTCTGGAGGGTTTTTGCTCGAGTATGAGTAGTTGGATCCAGAATCAAAAGTCCTCTCTCGATTCTTAAAATAGGGTATTTATAGGGACGTGATGCCGTAAGGGAGGCACACGTGGCGGCGTGTCGTGGTTACTGCCACCATCGCCACTACTGTGGATGCGACCCCATACTATCCTCCTCTGATCGCAGCATCTGTGATGGCTGGGGACACTGTCACGGTCTGCCAGATCTGCGCATCAAGGCGTATGGCTGATGTGGCGTCACGAGGGAGCCATTGATCGCTCGTGGCAACATCGCGCTTGCGCAAGTCAGTCCGAGCAGTAGCGCCCGGGGTCATTTTGGCTTTTCTGGTTGTCCCCGTCCTCAAACGGATCTCAGTGTCCGTTCGGGTTGTCAGGCGCTCGGAAACAAGCTAGCCATTTGGATTTGATCGGGCTTGTGGGCCTTTTGGGCCAGCCTTCTTACGTGACTCTTTGGGCCTGCGTCTGCGATTTTGGGCCTAGGGTTCCAGGACCCATCACTTATTAAAAATTTATTGTATGACTACACAAATCTAAATAATCAAGGTGAAAATAAAATTACTTATCAAAAAAATAAAAATAAATTTTACTATTTATTTATTGTTAAACTAACGAAAAATAAATACTATAATAAAAAAACTTGTTTCTATATTTGTAATCCATATTTATAGAGTTATTTTATAATTTTATTGGTTATAATATAAATATATTCTATAATATAAATGTGTTCATTTAATAGTAAGATATGATAGTCTATAAAAATCTTTTTTTTTTTTTTTGTAATGGCTTTTGATGGGTGAGTAGGGTTTGGTAATAAGATGTGAAAAAAAAAGTGAAATTCATATATTAAAAATATCAATGATATATAAATTATCATTATGAATTTTTATAATACAAATCTCAAATGTTTATAACAATCTAATGCTAATTAAAATTAAACTTAACATAACTTATTGATCATAATGGTAAAATAATAAGAAATTAAATTATGCGAATAGTAAATGACTAAGCAGTGCAATGCCAATTATCGAAATATAGTACAGAAATTAAATAATTAAAATAATAAAAAGGATAGGCGGTATAGTATCGATCATAAAATAAAAAAAATAAAAATTAAGTAATAAAATAGAACCTAAATTACATACTGATAAATATTAAATTACAACATAAATTATAAAAAAAAATTTACAACTCATAGTCTTCCATTTGTGATGTGAAGATATTTCTCCTAAATTATTAGCTAACTAATGAAATATTGATTTTTACAATATAGTTAAATATTTTAACATCAATATAACATAAATTAGCTAGAGAAGGTTGTAGAATCTTCAATTAATCTCCATATTAAAAATATAAAAGTAAGAAATTTTGAGAATTTAATCTTAAAAAAATTTTCACATTTAAAAATATTAAAAAAAATGACACCTAATTTGACTCTAATATGCTAACTAAGAAATTAAACTTAATTTGAATACTTCAAAACTTCTTTTTAATCTAAAATTACTAAACTAAATATTAATAAACACTTAGTCAAATTTTATCACACTTTACCAACTACAACTAACATAAAAAATACCTCATTGTCAACTCAAAGAAAAACAAAAAAAAAAATCAAAGAAGATTAAACTTTACCAAACTAACTAATAATTTTTACTAATTCTAAACTTTTAATTTTATGAACATAATTTATCTAAATTTTTAACAATATTTTGACATAATTTCTACTATATTTGAAGAAAATTAGAAAGAAAAAAATCTAAAAAAAGAATAAAGATGATGGTAAAATATTTAAAACTTACATTAAATAATAAATGAGACATTAAAATTTAACACATATATCTTAAAATTAAAATATAATATATCAAGCACATTATATTAAAGACATGAACTTGATTTCTTCTATAAAAATTTATAACTTTAATCTATATAACTTGTTAGAAGAATATAAGAAAATAAGTCCATGCCACTTGTCATTTCTACATAGTTTCTTTCTTTTTTTTCAATTTTATTCATTTTCTTCATGGGTGGACAATATTAAGAAGAATGAGGCTATATTCACTTATTTGGACTGTCCACATTTGCTAGGTTTGAGCCCCTTTTTGATCCATTTGGCCAAAATTTCACAATTTTTTTCAATTTTAATTCATTTAGACTTCTATTTCTTTAAAATTTTAAAGACCAAAATATATTAATAAAATATTATTATTAACATATTATTAAAGAATAACAATAATAAATAAAAAATATTATAATTATCAATAAATATTGGACAATACGAAAGATAGGACCCAAGATTTCTTCAATATATCCAAAGATTTAATAACCAACAATCTAAAATATAAAATCTAATATTTTCATATAAATTGTAAGAAAATCATATCTAACCATCTTATTACAATCAAGATCATAAACTCAAGAAATACACTAATAATTTCCTAAGGGTCCAAATGTATCCGTCTTTAAACAACCAATGTCATAAACTCAAGAAATATGCTTACAAACTCACGTAGATCTTATTCGCTATTGACCAAAGCTTGTTGTATTTACGCCTTTGCATAGTTAGGAAGATAACTCGAGATTCTTAATATCCTAAGATTATCCAAGCAGCCAACTCAGATGGCATGTGGTGTCACACGCTGAACTCACATGACAATACGATTGCTGGCAATCAAATCACATGATATGCAATAAAATTTGATATTTATTGTTAATATCTAACCAATATGTCAATATGATAGTTACACAAACATAAATATTCTATCATAATCAACATGGCCTAAACATTCACTGGAATACGAAAATTAGTATCAAAATATTATAAATTACATCATAGTACCATGAATTTTATATTCCTTAGTATTATAATATTTTCATACAATCAAGTTTTAGATTCATATACAAAAAAAAAAAAAAATCAATTCTTTATCCAACTGACTTAAATCTAAATTAATATCGGGATGTGAACTTATATCAGATATCGTCAAATGGCCCATATAATAGTAATATAATGATCATACCATAAGACTCAAAAGCCATACCGAAAAATGGCCGAATATTGACAACTAAATCACCTTAAATCATTTGTAAAAACAAGTATCTCAATTGAAAATTAAAATATCAAAACTAAACTTCTAAGATTTGAAATCAACTTAAATATTACCACAATAACAATATTCTCCACCAACGATCAAACACAAATACTAATAAAAAACAAAACAAGTTGTTAATGACTAATTTGAAATATTATAACATAATTTAAAATATTTAATTATTTTTAAAACTCTAAAATCTAATCCTAATTGGTCTTTTGTTGATCCCAATATCCTGCAAATTTACTAATCCCTATTATCTAAAAAGTTAGTAAAAATAAATATAAAAATAAGTTTAATATTTAATAAAGCACATACCTTTTATCTGTGGATATATATATATTGAACAAAACTTGTTATAATTACAATATGAATGAAAATCTTGAAAAATTGATAATATTAATTTTTGAATAAAATAATACCAAATATTATACTCATGATCAAACATGTTAAAATTATACAAATATATAAATTATGCTAAAGTTTGTACAAATATAGAAATTATATCAAAATCAGATAAATATGTATGAAATATGAATTATACAAAAATCATACTAACATAAAAAGGATAAAAAATTGGTGATAATCTCACTAACAAATGATAAATATCGAAATTCAAAATATAACTTTTTTCTTATAATAAAAAGTCATTTGTCATTATTTACAATACGTAAGTAGGCTGACTATATATAATCTATATAATCAATGCCAAAAAGTCATTTTTCTGTTATATGATTGTAAATTTGACCTTCAATTTTTCAATACATCCTTGGAACCGAGTTATTGTACGGGTTAAGAAACTATTTGATCTTTTGTGTCGGGTCAAATTAGAGCTGATTCGATCCCCATCCCTTTGAATCTGGACCTTACATAATACAACAAACGAATGAGAGGTTACATGATTGGTAGGATTTACTCTCCGATATATTATCCAACGCGCAAATTAAATATCTTTCTATGAAAATAGAAAGATGTGAGAATGTAAGAAGATGCGTTGATACATGTAGTTGGGATTGAGTGTTTGGGTGCATTCGATTAAGGGGCAACTTAGATGTTTGCCCAATTGAGAGACGGCTTATAAGTACATCCGACTAAGGGGTGGTTAGAAGTACGCCTGATTGATAGGCGATTTAGAGGTGCACCTGACCAAGGACAATTTAGAGAAGGGGTTGAGAGATGGAGATAGAGTACTGAGCTATGGGGTGCACCTGGCTAGGGGCATCTTATAAAATGGTGAGCAGGACTCCTGAATGGAAGGAATGACCCTTAAATAGAAGGTAAGCCTTATGGGGTGGAGGGAAAGCCTCCTGGATGGCCTCCTAGGATAGAGGGTCGGCCTCTTCAATAGAGGGCAGGCCTTTTGAATGAAAGGTGGCTCTTGGTTAGAGAGCTGGACTCCTCGGGCTATGCCCCTAGATGGACTGGAGGGTAGGCCTTCTCTTGAGAGGACTGGGCAGGACCTCCTAGATGGGGTCTGTAGTACATTTTTCTTCCTCTCCCTTCCCTCTAACTTGTAAGAGCAAATAGATATTTATAGCGCTTAAGCCGCCGGGCACCCAGGCTAGTAGACAGCTGTCCACGTGGGATTATTGAGCTATGTAGATAACATGGGTGGTTTTCAATGGTAGTTTCCTTTTCAAGAATGATTACGTGATTATAGGTGTTCGTCATGGCAACTATCATCAATCAAGAGGCTTTCTTCTTCTCTGATGTGATCACGAAAGGCACCTAATTTGGCTGTTTCACTTTGGGAGAGATCGTGCAAATCATGCAAGAATATTCCTAAAATATCTTTTAAGTTTGTGCTGACTAATTCTGGCAAGTTTCTTCAGCACGTGGAAAAAGGATCGTGGGCTGCCCTAATGGGGCTGTTCATGGCAGGCTACGAGGCCCTTCACTAGGGTTGCGACTTTTGAATGGCCTTTTAATCATGGATCTCGGTATTCGGGTTAGTCTATGGGTGACGGGCCCATCACTTGCCCCCATGTAGGGTCGTTCGAAATTTCAACCCCCGACATGTAATGATGGGATGTCGTCATGTATATTCGTATACTTTCCTTTTCAAGAAACCTTGTAGATTGTTACTCTGATTGACAGAATTTGTGACAGATTCTCTGGACTATGCCGATTCAATGTGGATAGCATTGGCAACGCGATCTTTCGTAATAATGGCACGCCGATCTCCTCTCTCGACTATAGGTAGGGGGCTTGCAACACTTTGCCCCATAAATCATCCACATCAACTAAGTTATGTGAATGTTTGGAGCGGGTATGAAGCCTATAGAACCACTAGCCAAAGTCGATGGAGATCCGGACTCAATGCTGGGAGTTAGTGCTGAAGGCGTGTTTTGGATCTGCTTTGGTCTCCCTCTTTTCAACTTAACGCATCTTGGTTTCGTGTAGCATTGAACGAGGTTTGGGCCAGTTTCCCCTTTTACCAACTGGTGACAGAGAGCTCTTACTAGGACAACCCCAGAGGAATGGTTGCTTGGCCCTTTCGGCGGGAAAGGTTGACATTCTGTCTCCTCCGATCGAGCAGCTCAATTCTGGGTAGCCTATGGGGGTTTGATCCAGAAGCTGCTTGTTGGGGTACATTCTTTGAGTTCATGTCGAAGCTTAGGTCATAATGCCGCGTCTGGTGTTGATGCAAGGATTTGCACAACTATGGTTGATTTTGGTGGATGCTTCCCGAGATGGCATCGGTTCTTCATGCCTCACTCTTGTTGGCGAGGGCTTTGGCATGCATTCCTTGCTCAACGCGTAGGAGTATGATCTCTTCAATCGTCCAGAACGTAGTGTTCTCATTGTCGAGATTTCGTCTTAGGGTTGGGTGTGTAAGGATCAGGTTTTAATCTCTCAACCTTAAAGAAAAAATTAGTTTAAATAGCATGTTAATCGGATTGACATGTTGACTGGCATTAACGAAAAATGACCGATGATGATATATGATAATGACCGAGGAAGTTATTGAGATAATGACCAAGGAAGTTAGTAATTGACCGAGGTAGATGATACAGACTGAAATAGTTGTGACCAAGGAAGCTTATAATCAGCCGAAGTAGGAAGTTGACCGTAATTTAAAATCGTTGATCGAAAATAATAAATTGACTGATTAAAAAAAGTTGATCGGATTTGGTGTATAGTTGATCGGATATAATAGCAAAATTTTCGGAGTGAATTTTCGAAGAGGATTTCCAAAGAGAATTGAGTGAATTTTCTGAGTAAAATTCCGAAGAGGATTGAGTGAAATTTCGGGGAGGATTGAGTGAATTTTCGGAGTGAAATTTCAAAGAGGATTGAGTGAATTTTCAGAATAAAATTCCAGAGAAGATTTATGGAGAGAATTGAGTGAATTTCCAGAAAGAATTGAATGAATTTTCGGAGCGAAATTTCGGAGAGGATTTTCGGAGAAGATTGATGACAAGAATGAAATGTTGACCGAATAAGAGAGTTGACTAGAGTAAATTGATAGCGAGAAAGAATTGTTGACTTGATTGACCGGTTTTGATCTAAGGCCGAGGTGGCTAGGTCGGGGTAAGCGAACTACTCTTACCTACTCTTATCTGCTATGATTTTTCTGGAAATTGCTAGATAAGGATTTAGGAAAAATATCTAAAATTGGTGACTTAGTCCCACCTACTCTTACCTACCTTGTTACCTATAAATACCGGAGTTAGGGATCAAGAAAAAACGCTAAAAAATCTAAAAAAGTACGAAGGAGAAGGAGGGAAAAAATTTTAGGCCAGACTTGGGTAAGGGAGTTCAAAGATTAGGCAAGTGTACCCTTTGTTTTTGCTAAAATCCTTCGAATTTCATTATACTAATACTCTTGTTCACTATGTTTCTATGTGATACATATCATGATGATTGTTTTCTCATGTTTATGAAAGAATTTTATGTTTACCGTATGAGTTATGTTCTGTATATGGGATTTTTATTCTATGGTTCATGTTTAAATATTGTTAGAATCCCTTCTATTTATTAAGTCTGATTTTGTAATAAGAATTGGTAAAGTTTAAGTTATGTACACAGAAAGGTTATTTGCACGTTTGATTTCGGTCACCAAATATCAGTCTGGTCACTTAAATATTTTATTCGTTTGCATGTTGTTGTCGTTTATGAAAGTAAGCATGCTCCTTAAAGAATTCCGGTCATTTGCTTTTAAAGAACTTCGGTCATTGCTCTTTAAGAACCTCAGACTTTTAAAGCTCATGATTTAAAAAAATGAATTTTGATGGTCGAGAGTTGCAAACCTTAAATGTAGCCATTTATGAGATATGATGGTTGAGAGATGCAGACATTAAATATAGCCATTTATGAGATATGATGGTCGAGAGTTGCAAACCTTGAATGTAACCGTTTTTAATATATGATGGTCAAGAGTTGTAGGCTTAAAATGTAGCCGTATTTGATATATGATAACTGAGAGTTGTAAGCCTAAAATGTAGCCAATTTTCAGTATTTGGTTTTAAATTTGCATTCAATTTGAAATTCAGTTTCGCATGAAAATGTCTTATTCCAATGTATGCTGCTTGTGTATGCAAAAATGCTTTCATTCCATTCAATGCTATAATTATACATGCTTTCTACATTGGTAACTTACTGAGCTGGTGCTCTTTCTTTGCTATTTTCTTACTCTCAGATTACCAAGAACTTATGCCGGACGAGAAAGAGTGAAGTCGGACGATCTAACTAAGTAGGAAGGCCGATTGAGATTTATGTAGTAGTGCATAACCAACCTTGATATATTTTTGGGATATTTTGAAAACTTTTGTATAATAATTCTCCTATGTAAATAAAAAGGATATTAGATATTTCTACTAAATTATTATGGTTTGAGTAATTTTGGTTCCTAGTGATATCTCGTACTTCTTTGATTTTGTTCTCTAATCAACTGACCTTAAACCTCGGACAGCCACTTTGTGACCGACCTTAATGAGCCCGACTTGATGACCAGTTGTTTGCGATCCTATGCACGCGAACGAAAATTTTAAGTCCATCTAATTATATGTCAGGCTGTCTAGGCTATCTAGGCCGCGTGCCATCTACTTTCGATTCTTCTCGGGGGCTGCATCCAGATATTGTTGCTGGTCGTCAGGCTGACCAATAGATGCTCGGTCTTCTCGTGGGTCGACATGCGGCTGCTCAACCTAATGCTCGGCTAGGGAGGTGGCTGGCCAACCTGGCCTCGAGCCTATCTTGGTCACCTTCCATCTTCCCGCCACTTGGATCTTTGATGTTTTGGCAGTTCAACTTATTGATGACTTAGCTTGTCAATGTTTGGCCTCTCAACCCAATGCCCAGTCGGGGAGGGGGCCGGGTGTGCTTGCCTTGAGCTTGTCTGTGCTATACACCATCATTTTGCAAGTTATGGAGATCGATGCATCGAGCATCATTGCGAACGGATTCTTCTAGATATTAGTGTTGGATAGGTATCGTGTCGGTCAAAGTGGCAGAGTACAGTGACTGATGACGAGTTGTGCGACGATGTGAGGCAACGTCTGCCATAATGGTGCCTACAGGAAGATTTGCCATGGTGAGGACACATGTCATTTGCCATTATGGCTACGTGACCTTTCAGTTTTGCTACGACATTGTTCTAGCCAATGGCTCCGTCTATTTAAGTGTGGTGTCTGCTACTATTTTTTCATCCCTTGGCCTATGCAGACATCTCTGCTTTTGCAACTGTCTTTTGAATGGCTGATCGAGATGTTATCGATATTTTGACTTTACTTACCCTAACACGAGGAGCGTCATCTTCCTCTTCACTTGAGCCTTCGACTAAGGAAGGAAGTGTAGATGGGCGAATGATGGGGGAAAACGATGAAGAGGACTCAGTGAATGGGGCTGCCGTCGACGAAGGATGCCACTTGGGCGCTCCACTTCTCAAGCCCCTCGGTGCCCTGAGGGCGCCTCCAAGCCTCGAATCGATTGGGTCTTCTCATCAGGCATGCCCATCTCATTGAGAAACAATATGGATCTCCACGTATATGCTTTGTCGATCTTTCTCTGGCTGACCCCCTCTTTTCCTTTTGACAGCCTTAGAGGGTGCCTCACTGGTTAGAGTCCGTGCTCTTACAAGGAGACAAGATTGCTCACTTGTTGTGCATGCAAACTGATCGTGTCACTGAGGAGATGGAGCACCGGGTTGATGCTACTATTAGGGACCGCTTGTAGAGTCAAGCACATGTCAACTACCTTGACCAGGCCCTGTCCGAGTTTGAGGCAAGATTGCAGGAGCTCTCGGAAGCCCATGCCCTGATTATGGGTAGGATCGCATCGCTCGAGGGTGAGTTGAGAACCAGGCACTATCCTTGTCCTAGAGGAGCGATTTCAAGAGGACATCCATTTTAGCAGACTGATTGTCTTCTTAGCTGCCCCCGACTTTCCTGTTGGTTTCCTAGATTTGAGGAACGTTGGAGTTTCTCGTCACTCGACCTAAATCAGCTATCCGGTTAGAGAGCGTAGAGGGCCTATGCCATGTTCTATGAGGGGTCCTCGACTATAGGATAGTCATTTGGGTGGGCTATAGGCGTAAATTGCACCTTGTATCTTTGAGATTGTCAAATGCCTTCAGATGTACATCCTGATTTTTTAATGAAGTAACTTGACCGTGTTAATCATTGTTGCTAATGTTTCTATTGTGTGTTGGACTCCTTCGTCCAATACTTTTTTGTTCGTTGGCTAAACACTTCTGTCGCAGTTGCTGGGGCTTCATTGAGTCCGATGCCGGCCACTCGCTTTGACCGTGGGCCACTCGAGCCTTAGGCAAGGTCTAAGAGCTCACCGAGAAGGAATCTCATACTCTAAAAAGGATTTCCTTACTGTGAGGGCACAGTTTGGGGGTGAGCGGTGAGAGAGATGGAGAGCCAGGCGAGCATTGCTGACATTGTCACCACCGGGGTCGATTTGATCATGCACCTAGGCTATGCTCGCTTCTATTGGGAGGAGGTCACGGCGCTGGGAACACATGGTTGCTGACTAAGCCTTGTCGCTACCATTGTTGAGCTTTTGTTAGCTTAGGCCGTCGCCCGCATGTACCCATCGTAACTCGATCCTACCATAGGACATCGTAACTTTCATGTGTCGGGCCCTAATCCATCTACCATTGTAGACTGATGGTACTCGTCCCTTCAGGAGGGAGTTGTCGTACGCATGTTGAAAAGTCCCTTAAGGTTTTGAGTTCAACCACGCATGAGTCGCTCGGTGACGGGATCATGGTTCAAATTTAATCGCATATGAGCTATTCGGTACGGGATTGAGGTTCAAATTTGACCATGTATAGGCCACTCAGTATTGGATCGAGGTTTAAATCCGATTGTCTCTAGGTTGCTTGGTTTGGGACAAAGGTTTAGTAACAGGTGAATGAGAATTCACCTGATTTAGGAGCAGTCTAGGTCATATAATTTTACATAATATTATACAAGCATTCGTATGAGTAGATAAATAATAAACAAACAGTTATTTTATTGATTAGAATATGATTCAAGCACTCAACATGATGTATGTAAGACTTACCTAGATTCGATATGGAATCGTCATTGGTACTTGTGGGGGATGGTGCGCTTATGCCCATGGGACTAGGCAGCAGCTATAGCCAACACGTGACTTGCGAATGCTGAGGGTGGACTTTGGTCATTGTGAGGGAAGTGTCTTTCGACGTGGAATGCCATAGGCAACGGGGATTTGAGGGCGCATCCCTCCGGATGAGCACTCAAGACAGCTTCTGGCACTACACGGGAAACTTACGATGTCAGGGGAGCCCATCGAAGTGCAAAGTAATCCAGGCTGAACGCTAATCGGAATTTTGATTGAGGGACTCAAGGTGTTGTTCCCGAATACTGCAATGAGATGGTGATGACTGAGTCTTGGTTCCGAATAGTCATCTAGTTAGGTCAACAAAGTGTCTTCTGAGGCTATAGAATTCCTTTTCGAAAAGGGGGTCCCTTGCCGTTATAAGAATGGTAGGGGCCATGTGGCTCATGACTTTGTTAGTCTTCTAGTCGGCGCTAAGCCTTGCCACCCGTGGCCACCTAGGCCATGAGGTCGTCACGCCATTGACTCTTCTACGGATGTTAGTTTGCACCGATTTGACGGGATGTCAGAGGAAAAAGCCCCTAGCATAGCATCTTCAGACGGATGCCAGCGCTTTGAAAAAGGGTGTTAATTAGTACTTCGAGTGTTTGCACCCCCTGGGGCCAGTTGTCAACATAGTGACCTAATGAGGGATCGTCGCCATGGGGAGGTTTCAGTAGGTAATTAGTCGAGCATGCTGAGCCACCATTGTAAGCACAGTAACAGTTCTTAAGGATTTGATGCTCCACATGAGACTAACGTGGGGCGTTCCCGTCGGTCAAACCTTGCCAAGCCCTCGAGTTAGGCCACTTGCTCCAGCAAGGGCACCTGCGAGTAGAAGACCGAATACTCTAGAAGCCTCTTTGATCGATGTCCTAGCCCTCGAGAGAGGATGGTTGGATGCCTGTCGGCACTACAGGAGCCTTTTTTGTGGGCGTAATGTTGTAGGTCATCTCGAGAATAGTGAAGCTGTCACCACTCTAGGCTTTTGTCTTGTATTCTGGGACTTTGTCAATCTTTCTATCGGAAGTGGGTCCTATCGCTCGAATCCTCTCAAATACCAAGGTCGTCAGGCAGATAAGATTTTCTTAGCGAGTGGTCTCTTCCACCACTCTCTCCTTTTGGGAGTGTTGAGAATCGTGCCTGGGGAGAGGAAGCCCCTAGCTGTCGGCCATCAAGGACGGCACATAGAACCCATAGTCGCTTAAGCGTGATGTCCAAGGCAAAACTGAATATCGCCATGGCTACCCATAGGGTCATCGCCATCAAGGCGATGTCTCTGTTTGATGTATTGGTTGGAGCATGAATACTAGTTGCACTCATTTACTGATATGTAACCTTCTCGTGTCGAAAGGAAGAGGACCTCACCCGACGAGTACGCAGCATCTTCTTGCTTGTGAGGCCATGCGTAGGGGGCAGAACTCTCTGCACTTGAAGGCATCCCAGTGTTCTACTTGCCTCTCGCAACTCGGTCGGTTGTTTGGCTATGGTCGAGCCCTGTTGCCCTTGGCCGTCTGGGCCTCGAGGCCGTCAGGCCTCTGAATCCTCTAAGGATGTTGGCTCTCTCCAATCATTTCCGGACTGTTGAGTCTGAATGGCGACCAAACTATCGTCAATTTGAACTAAAGTCGGATTGGATTGTAGGCCCATTAGACAGGCCTGACCGGACTGGATAGATGACCAGTCAAACAAGCTGGATGCCAGATTTGATCCGGATTAGCCAGGTAGGCTGGACATTGGAGTGGATCCTCTACTAGTTAAGCTAGCTGGATGTCGGATGGGATTGTCGACAAGTCAAGTTAGGGTGGATCGTCGCCCAGTCAATCCGATTTCAGGCTCATCACATCTGCTTATTGCCAATTTGTTGTCCTTGATAAGTGAGGCGTAGTGACTGGACATCCAGGTTAAGCAGCAAGTGCTTGCATTCTTTGGATCGATCATCTGTCCGCATGGCTACCCAAATAAGGGTTGTCACCATGGGTGACTATGCATCCGGCTGGTACACTGGTTGGTACCCGGAACACTGACAGTGTTCGTTTTTGTAGTTGAGGAGGAAGACTTTTCAATTGTTCCTACAAACGACATCAATATTGTATCCCTAGATCTGGGGTGTTATACGAATTAAAAAATTATTCGATCTTCTTCGTCGGGTCAAACTGGAGCCGATTCGGTCACTATCACTTCAAAGCTAGACCTTGTGCAATACAATGAATGAACAAGAGGTCAAATGATTAGTTGGATTCGCTTCCCAATATGTCATTTAACTCTCAAACCAGATATCTTTCTAAGAGAATTGATACATATAGTGGGGATTGAGTATTTGGGTGCCCCCGACTGAAGGGCAGATTAGAGGTGCGTCCAACTGTGAGAGACAGCTTATATATGCGCCCGACTAATGGGAGGTTAAAAGTGCACTTGATTGAGGGATGTCTTAAAGGTGCACCCAACCGATGGCGACCTAGGGAAGCACCTAGTTGAGGGGCTAAAAGATGGAGACGGAGGACTGAGCCTCAAGAGAGCACCTAGCTAAGAGGCGTCTAATAAGATGGTGGGTAGGCCTCTGGGGTTGAGGAAATAACCCCTAGATAGAAGGTAGACCTTCTCGGATGGATGGCAAGCCTCCTGGATGGTATCCTGGGATGAATGGTAGGCATCTTGGATAGAAAGTAGACCTTTTTAATAGTGGATAGTTCTTGGGCAGAGGGCTGGACTCCTCAAGCGGCGCCTCTTGGATGGACTGGATGGTAGGCCTTCTCCTAAGAGGTTTGGGCAGGATATCCTGAATGGGGTCTATAGTATCTTTTTTTCCCTCTCCCTTTCCCTTGTGAGAGCAAATGGGTATTTAGCGCTTTGGCCGTTGGGTGCTCAAGCTGGCAGACGGATATCTACACAGGATTACTGAGCTATGTAGATAATCACGGATGGTTATCAGTGGTAGTTCCCGTTTTAGGAATGATTGCACAATCGTGGGTGTTTATTATGGCAACTGTTATTAGTCAAAAGGATTCCTTCTTCTCTGGCATTATGATGGGAGGCACCCGGTATAGCCATTGCCACTTTGGAAGAGATTGTACAAATCATGAGCAAATATCCCTAAAAGCTTGTATTGATTAATTATGGCAAGTTTCCCCAACGCGTAGAAAAAGGATCGTGGGCCGTCCTAATGGGGCTGTTCATGGCCAGGTGCAGGGATCTTCATCTAGATTGCAACTTTCGAATGGTCTTTTAATTATGGGTCTTGATATCCTAATCGGTCCATGGGTGATGGATCCATTATTTCCTAATAATATATAAGGATATATCGAAATATATTTCGTTAATTCACTACAATGATCTATATTTAGTCAATCTGAAAACTTTATTTAAATATAGATATATTATTATTATTTTCATATTGGAGAAAAGCAATTCATTTATCAAAATAAAAGTAGAGTTTTTTTTTCTTCAAATATTGCATATATAATCAAAATTAAAACCATATAGAAACTTTAATGTGTATTTTAAAAATATACAAAAACTTTAATATATTTTAAAAATATGTAGAAATTATGTTGTAGAAATTATGAATAATTAACATAGTTTCTATATTTTTTAAGACTTTTTTGTAAATAGATAACATGCATAGACAATAGTATAGAAATTTTTGACATATAAAATCATATAGATGAAATTTAAAAACAATCAAGAATAATTATACAAATATTTTGGTATTAAAAATATAATTTTATGAATTTAGGATAAGGGCTTTATAAAATTATACAAAATAGGAATAGAATTACCTACATGTAAAGTATAATTACTTTAAATATAAAAATATTATGTATATGAATATTTAAAATAATAAATATTTAAAAAGATCAGAAATAAATAATAATAAATAAATAAATGGTTTAACTATAGTTATATTCACTTGATTCCTATGAAAGATCTTTTGATTTCACCATAAATTTTTTTTTTTGCTTCTTTTCTCTCTTTTTCTTTTTTCTTCCTGTCTTCTTTTTTTCTCACTTCTCTTAAATTTTTAATAGAAATGAGCTGAAATTAACTAAGATAATTATATATTAAAAAATTGGCATATATATATGGCTAGCCACAGATCAGGCATAGAGGCTAATCCATATCTTGTACGAACGTCCCTCAAGTAAACATCAAGAGTCAATATTTTGTACTAAATATGCATATCAACTATTTGAGTGCATATCAGGTATAGACATTCTTCCTAAAATGTACTATACATGGGTTGAGAATATATCAAGCGCCATTAAACCTAACCTATTACAATCTAAAACTTAATTTTTGATCAAAAAACTCAATTAACCTTGAAGATCTATCAATACGTTCAAATTAATCATCGTTAAGATATTCTTTCGGGATTCTTATCTTATAATCTTTTTAATCATATATATAATCACGAGTTAAATAACGCAATTCTAATGCTAAAACTCAAGCATCAACAACCAAAGATTGAAATCCAAACAATAGGATAACCCTAAGGCTTAGATAATAATTTGTGAGTTTGGTATGCGAGCATTAGTCGCACGCCACATAATAGAAATTGGCATTCAAATAGTAGTCACACGTCATTTCAACAATAGGATACCACAAACTTTCATTCGATTTTTTAAATAAATGAAAGTCCAACAAACTATATAAAGAATGATTGAAATTTCAAGATCATGACTTATATAATATCTAGAAAATCTAATGAACTAGTTATAGTAAGAATTAGCCTATAAAGCCAACAAATTTTGTTGAAATTCAGAGAAATGTAGAAATTATTGTTCTAATAGATACTTGGCATTCAAATGATACATCAAATGACAAAACAAAAATAAAAATGATTTTGAGCTCGAATAATTCTTGAATATTCTTAAAAGATAAAATAATTAATCATAGTATTTATCAATAAATTTGAATAGAAACAGAATATAGACATGAAATTAAACATTTACGTGTAATTTCATACTTTTTTTTTTTACTTTTATACCTTGTTTTTCGTTTCTTCCAAGATTTTATTGTTTTATATAAAATATCATTTACATATAAATATATAATTTGAAATATATATTCCATACTTTAAATATAAATAAGAAAACTATCTAAAAACATATTATATTGTGATTAATTGGGAGTAAAAGGAAATTTTGAGACATTCAGAGTATCTTTTTATCAGATTTACTTAATAAAGGTCAACATAAATATTTATAAGTACTATCGTTGATCTATTTCAATATATGATATGTTTTGTATTTATTTTGGGAGTTTAAAATTCGTGCATGTAAGTTTTTACTTAACTCATTTATTTTTCTTTGTACATACACAAGTTTTATCAATTATTTGGGGGCTTTTTACTGGATTTATATATATTTGACGGTTTTACCTTTTTAAAAAAATAGATAAATATCTAATACTATATATTTTTTTATCAACATATCTGTGTGGAAATAAATATGAAATTTATATTAGGCATCGCATTTTCACATGCATGTTGTCTGAGAATTGTAGTCAGTGCCTCTGTTATCTGACCAACTCCCAATGGGAAGATATCTATTATCTGTTACCATTTTTTATCAACAAAAAAAGGCTCTATTTATAGTGACCAACCCCATCTGTCTGGTATTTAAATAAAATTTTTTATATATTTGAACGACGTAATATATTAGATAATTTGAAGATTACACTCAAATCCGTTGGTGGCATAATATAGTGGACAAGTTTCTTATCTACAGGAGACAGTGTACATAGGTTACCATGCATGTGGGCCTAAACTACATTTGCTCTAACTCAATGTTATCAGGAGTATATATAACCATTTCTCAAATTAATTCTTAAATAATTGAAACTCAAATTTAGTACATAATTTGTATTTCTATTTGAATTTATATTCAGATTCAGATTTAGACACTAATTTGATATTCGCCGATATTGTCTATCAATAGAATTTGGTATATCTCATACATCTAATACCTGATTTCATTTTAAAACCTACTTGATTCTATTTATATGTTTTTGTTCTGGACTTTGATTCCGATTACACGATTTTGATCTAAATTCTGTTATCTATTTATCTGATTTTGATTATTTGATTCTAACTATCCGATTAAACTTTGGATCACCCTATTCTGTATATGCCTTGAAAGGCCTATTTTTCTCATCTAATATATATTTTGATCTGATATATGATTAGAGTACGAGATGACCATCGAGTTTCTAATATTGGATTTTATTTCATATTTGGTTATTTAACTTCCGATATCGACATTTCATATTTGTATCTATTATCTATTTTGTAATATCATATTCGTATTTATTATTCACTTTTGATATTTGTTTACGAATCATCATTCTGATTTATTGGACACACACACACACACACACATATATATATATAAGTACTTACTAAAATCTAGACTCTTATTTTCTATTTTATTTCTTCAGAGTAAAGGGTTAGGGATATATTATAGGAGTTGGATGAGATCTGACACGGTATTGTATATTCTGGCGAGTATTACATCTATTTAGAAGGATGGTGTTGGCTGCATTTTTGTTCCTTTTGGATTGGATTTATTATGGGTAGTATCTTTAGATATTGGAGTCAACTAAGTGTAGGCCTTAGTCAGTGTATTAAAACTTTATGAACTTATTTCATTATATAGATGAGTTATTATTATTATTCGATTATTTTTTCTATGACTGTTTGGAGCACGTCATACTTGTATTGGTCAGACGGTTGTCCAATGAGATCCTATTATAGGTTTTTTGATATAATTGATATTATTATTTTGGTTATTAAAAATTATGGTCTATCTGTTATGTCATATCTGATTTGAGATTTATTTGTCTGTTATTTAAATTTTAATTAATTATCAATTTAACCTATTTTAATCCAAGTTCGTGACATTTACTTCCAATTCCAAGTTTCTCCTTGCAATAGATAGTCACAAATTTTTAGCCAAGTCCCAGTCTAAATAACGGTTGGGTTGGCTAGCTCAATGAGAGGAGCATCCTAGCCCATTTGCCCCTCTAGAACTGCTTTGCTTCAATTGCTAGTTCTTTTCTCGATCCTTTTTTCTAGTAGTTCTCTTACCTTAAATATGCTTCACCATGCTTCTCGGCTTAGGGCTGGTGGCCGTGAACTCTGTTTTCTAGAGATATTTGCCTCCAAAACCTTCAACCAATAGTTTGCCAAATCTTTGGATGAGTTTGTTGGGGTTCGACCCGATACACTTGACCCGAATGTAGCGGAAAAACCCGAACCCCCCGTCAACCACTAAAAATATAAGTACATGAAAATAAGAACGTATAACAATTTTTAACGTGGAAAGCCCTTCTTAACTAAAGAAAAATCACATGATAAATTTTAAAAAATTTCACTATGAAAAATCAGTTACAAAACCTCCGAAACAAAATATTAACAACCCACCCGAGACAGAATAGAAAAAATAATTTTCAGAGTAAGGAAACTTTCACTTTTTCTTTTTCTCCATGTTTTTCTTCACTCATTTCTTACTGGTGGTGCTCTCTACTCACTGATTTTATAAGTATGGTAGTGAACCTTCGTTGGCGAAGGCTCCCTTCTGCACTTTGTTTCTACTCCGTTCCACCCTCTTTTCACACACGATTCCGCACCAGCATCTGCCCACTCCGGCAATTGCCACTCCAAGATTTGCCACTTCTGCCTTTGCCCATTCCGGCAAATGTCCACTCCGGCATTTGATATTTCGACATTTGCCCACTTCGGCAAATGCCCACTCCTGCATTTGCCACTCTGGCCTTTTGCTATAACCAGTTTGGAGCACTTTGAGTTTCACACAAATCTTGTACGATCTTTACGATGACACATCCATTTGTTAAGCTGCTCACAATGGAGAGACCAAACCCAACACAGTTTTCATCTTGCCTTGTTAAGGAGTGCAAGGTTACTGTATTTGTAAGTGCCTTGGTCTAGGCCTATGATGCAAGGTTACTCCTAGATTGCTCTTGCAATTTCCCCGTGATGCTAGGGAGTTGTGCAGCTGCGTCCTGTCTGGGTTCACTTTCTGGCCCGAGGCTCTGCAAAAGCTTTCCAACAGCCTGTCTCTGGTGTTGATCTGCCTGTTGTAAGCTTCGGTAAAATGAAGAATGTTATCTGCAAAAACAAGGTGGGAAGAAGATGGCCCTTTGCTGCAAATTCTGCCATTGTCCTACTGTCACTTCGGCATTGATGAGGTCCGAGAGTCTCTTGATACAAAGCACAGACAACTAAGGGGAGATTTGGTCTCCCTGCTTCATGCAGCTACTTGGGGTTAGCAGACCGGTTCATCAAGTGTTGGGTAATTATGTTTGGAGTATTTTCAGTGCACCCATTTCCATCCCCGTCCTTCTGGGTGATCATCTCGTTTGATATCCTTCTGTTGATGGTCGGAGTGATTAATAATTTGTCGTTCTCATCTACAAAGTTGAACAAGGGACACTTCAACACGACTGTTGTACGTCACACATACGACGCCGTACGGTAATTATTGGATCTAAATTATATGGCTGCCATTAACATCATATGCGTGTTGAATGACAGCCACATCGTAGCATCCCTCCGTTGCTTCAAAGCCGGCTTTTGTGATTATGAAATAATATACTTCAAGTTTGCAAAATATAATGCATGCATTCAATAGATAATAAAAATTTGAGCCGGTTTGTGACCTAATTTATTGATTGATATAAAAAGCTAAAAGTATGAACTTTTAATTTATATTTTTAAGTTTTTAATAATAATAATAATTAATTTATCGTTCAGTGCTTTTTAGGACTTAAATGAACATTTTGCAATGTTAATTGAATGAAAACTTAAACTAATTATATTACAATAGTCTTAATATTTACAAATATTACAAATAATATGTTATTAACAAATAATTTTGACTATTTAAAAATTAAATACATATATATTACTATAAATAACTTAATATTAGTTGACTTAGACTTGGCTTCTTAATTTGGTGAGGACAATATTTAATTCAAATTCAATTTATTAGTTTTTTAAATTTAGCTTAAATGAACTAAGCACGCAATTCATTACAAAAGTTATAATTATTTGTTTAAGATTGACTATGCTTAGTATATCATAAAATATGTATTAAAGTGTCATTTTATATTATAGACATAATTTAGAATCATATTTAATGAATGATTTACTATTATATGATATGTATATATATATTTTTATAATTTTTAGTAATTATGAACCAAACTATAGAAGATTGATTTTAGTTAATGTGTTTACTATAAATTTATCAAGTAATTTATTATTTACAATCTTTTTATATTTAGGATGATTAAAAATTTACTAACAATTACTAATAAATATTAACTTATTAAAAAATTTATATTTATAATATAAATATTTATAATATAAACAAACTTGTAAAACAGGAAACAAAAAAAACTAAAAAAAATATTTTCCCAATTAAATATGGCATTAACTACTCCTTCTCATTTCTTGCTCCCAACTTTACCACAATTGACTCCACAAGGATTAACTCAAAATAAAAAAATTAGAACTTTAACCAATAAAATTAAACCCCTGTAAGAAAAATTTTAGTAAAATAAAATTTAATTAACAAGATCTTCATTATCATAATTCTTTAATAATTAATTAATTATAAAATAAATTTAACGTACCTGGATCCATTAGTGTTAATTCTTTATACAGTATTGTAATTATTCTTGTCTTGAAGAATTGGAAGATGATTTCTTTCTCTTTTCTTTTTGATTTGTAGAACTTAAAACAAATCTTGTGTGTGTCCCTAAAATGATAACCAATGACGTCCTTTTATAGAGGGAGAAAAGATCACTTTTAAATTACTAAAATGCTCATCCTTTCGTCCAATAGATGCATTATGAACAGACATAATCGTTGAGAAGTGATATCTATTCGCTCAACAAGTTTGTCTCAAAGAGACATATTTATTCATGAAAAAAGAATATATCTATTAGGAAATAATATATCCTTTCCATCAAAAGATACGTTTTGAACCGACGTATCTTTTAGAAAATTTTTCTTCATTATATGTATAAACCAATATGATTATTTAATTAATTTAAAAAATCAATAATTTATATGTCATTTGGGATATATATTTCTAATATTCTCCCACTTGACCCAATGACAATAATATTTATTTGGATTAATTAAAATAAATTTTAAGCGCGCAACATTACAATCCTTTAATTGTTTATATGTTATAATACTATAATCAAGTAATCGACAAATGCGAGTCATGACAGTTTCCTATCATTATACGACATAGTTCATTCCATGTACCACAACACCTATAAATTACATGATCAATTCATAAATGAGAAATATCATATGATCTAATAATAATGTCTTAGTGAGAGACAATCCCTATTATCATTAATCTAAAACCTTATGTTCGAACAATATGGAATAAATAGAAGATATTAGAAACACATTATGTAAAATCTCAAATGTCAGAGTAATTTTATTACATCATGGGTAATGAAAAACACCCATACTATCAACAAGGTCCACAAATACTTTTGGAGGTAAACCTTTAGTTAATAGATCTGTAATCATAAATTTGGTGCTAATGTGCTCTATAGACACATTTTGTTTCAGAATTTCACTTTTAACAACAAGATATTCAATTTCTATATGTTTAGCACCCTTTAAATACTTATCGTTCTTTGAGAAAAAAATTATTGTGGAATTATCGCAATAAATTTTCAGTGGCCTGGCTATACTGCCAACAATTTCAAATCCTGAAATAAAATTCCATAGCCATAATACATGTATAGTGGCTTCAAATCTTGTTACAAATTCTACTTCCATCGTGGACACAGTAATCACAAATTGCTTTACATTTTTCCTTGAAATATCTTCTCCAACCAAAAGAAAAATATATCCAAAAGTTGACTTTTTGGTATTTGAACATTCAGTATAGCCTGAATCTAAATATCCTATCGTCTCCAAATGATCAGACTTTTTATAGGTAAGCATGTAGTCTCTAATTCCTTACAAGTATCTTATCACTTTCTTTGTAACTTTTCAATGATTCATACCAGGATTACTTTGGTATCGTCCGAGTATACCAACAGCTAAGCTTACAGTTGGTCAGGTGCAAGTTTGTGCATATATCAAATTTCCTACGGCAGACATATAAGGAATATCCTTCATTTAATTTTATTCCCATTCGTTTTGTGGATATTGTATTAAACTGAATTTATCATCTTTCTGGATTGGAGCAATACTGGTTACACAGTTCTCCATCCCAAATCTCTCTAAAATTTTATTGATATATTCTTTCTAAGACAATCTCAATAATTCATGTAATTTATTTTAAAATATTTTTATTTCTATCACATAAATTACCTCATCCATATCTTTCATATTAAAATTTTTAGAGAGATAGCCATTAGTTTCATATAATAATCCAAGATTGCTACTTGCAAGTAATATATCATTAACATATAGAACCAGAAATATAAACTTGCTCCTACTAACCTTTTGATATATACATCGATCAATAATATTTTTTTATAAAATTGAATGATAAAATGGTATCATGAAACTTAAGGTACCGTTGTCGTGAGACTTATTTAAGTCCATATATTGATTTCTTTAATTTGTGAAGGAAGTTCTTTTTTCCTTTGGTAAAAAATCCTTTAGGTTGTTTCATATAAATTTCTTCATCTAAGTTTCCATTTAGAAAAGTAGTCTTTACATCCATTTGGTGTAACTCCAAGTCAAAATATACTACCAATGCCATTATAATTTTTAAGGAATCCTTTTTAAAAACTGGAGAAAATGTCTTCTTATAATCAATGCCATTCTTTTGAGTATAACCTTTAACAATAAGTCTATCCTTATATCGTTCGATATTACCTTTAGAGTCATATTTGATTTTAAAATACTCATTTACAACCAACTGTTCTGCAACTTTCAGGCAGTTCAACAAGATTTCAGATTTTATTATGTGCCATTGATTTTAGCTCATCTTTCGTGGCATTAATTCATTTACAAGAATCATTTCTTTCTATGACTTGTTAAAAATAAATCGAATCATCATGTATTTTTATATCATACACAGATTCTTGTAGATAAATTAAATAGTTATTTGAAATAGCAGATCTCTTTTTTCTATGAGATCTTCTTAATACTACTTATTGTTACTGTTCTACATTACGTTTAATGGTGATATTTTTATTATGGAGGATAGAATTGTCAATCTGTTATTTAATAATAGTCAAAATAATAAATTTTTTAGAAATTATGGGTATAGGAACTTGTACCCTAATTTTTTTAATTTTTACATTTTGTGAAACATTACTCCCACTGATTTTACCATTCTCGAAGAATCTAGTATTACCGATTTCTATTATTTTTGTACTGTGGTTTAGACAGTAAAATATATACCATTTAGATTTCTTTCGAAATTAATAAAGTATCCACTAACAGTTCTAAATTCTAATTTCTTTTCTTGTAGATTGTATATTCTAATCTCTACTGGACACCCCCAAAGTAAGTGTTGAATACTAGGTTTTCTTTCATTCCATAACTCGAAAGGAGTTTTTGAAACCGCTTTACTAGAATCCCGATTAAGAATATAAATAACAGTCTTAAGGGCTTCCATCCACAAAAATTTGGGTAAAGAGAAATAACTCAACATACTTCTAACCATATCTATTAATGTACGATTATACCGTTCAGTAACATCATTTTGCTATGGTGTACCTAACATAATATATTGTGCACGTATCCATGCCTTTTTAACAACTTAGCAAAAGGATCAGTTCATTATCCTGATATATCATATCTATCACAATATTCACTACCTCTATCAGATCGAATGACTTTCACACTTTTATTTAATTAACTTTCAACCTCAGTAATATATATCTCTAAAATATTTACAATTTGAGATTTTTCTTGTAATAAATAAATATAATAATAACGTAAAAAATTATCAATAAATATGATAAAATATTTTTCTCCACATAAAGATAGAGAATTAAAAGGTCCACAAATGTCTGTATAGATAATCTCTAAAAATTCTGAACTTCTTATAGCACCATTCTTTATATGTTTGGTTTGTTTTCCTTTAATACAATCCAAACATACACTAAGATTGAAAAAATCAAGATTAGACAAGATTCCTTTATTTACTAATCTTTTCATATGATCTTCAGATATATGACACAATCGTTTGTCCCACAAGAAAGAAGAGTTCTCATTCATATATTTACATTTTATTCTAACATTATGATGTATGGTCATGAGAGTTTCAATAAAATTTTGGTCAATATTTATTTTGTAGAGACCATCAGAAAGAATTTCTGAATCGAAGAAGGTTTTATTTTTCTATATACTTACTCTTTTATTTTCAAATTTTAAAGAGTAACCATAAATATCAAGTTTGAAAATAGAAATAAGATTTCTAGAAACTAAAGGTACATAAAGTATTTCCAACAAATTTAAATACGTTCCCATATTAAGAAATAAACAAAAAATTTTAACAGTAGAAACAAAAACTTTAACACTATTTTCCAGGACAATGAAATTCTTATTTTGGTTTAGGATTTGGGTTGTAAGAAATCCCTGCATCGATTTAAAAATATGAACGTTAGAGTCTGAATCGAACCACCATGTATTAGAAGGTACTTCAATTATGTTTGATTCAAAATAAAATATAAGCCAAAGACTTATTTTTTTTTTCGAACCAAATCTTTCTTTTATAGCAATCCTTCTTAAAGTATCACACCTTTTTATAAAAGTGACACTGTACATTACTTTCCTTCTTTTGAGTCTCTGTACCAAAATGGGGCTCATTTTTCTTTGATAATCCAATTATAATGCTCTCTCTTTCTTTTCTTCTTTCCTTTACTACCATAACCCGTTAAATTAATTGAATGAATTCTTTATTATTTGAGTCTTGCTTCCTCTTGAATCAATATGCTTTTTAATTTATTGACATTTTATTTATCTTTAATAGTATTATAATAAATTTAGAAAGATCCGTACTGAGTAGGAAAATAATTCATTTTAAATTAAACAAGAAAAGATTCATTCACATCCATATCAAGGGCTTTAAGTTTGGCAGCCAAATTGGTCATATCAAGAATATGTTCATACATTTTTTGAGTACCATCAAACTTTATGATGGTCAATTTTGTCATCAATGTTTCAACAAGAAATTTATTTGCAGATCGAAAATGATTTTCAGTAGTCTTCAATAAATCCTTAGTGTTTTCAATTTCAGGAAGTGTAAATTTAATATTATTCATCATGGTCATTCTCATAATTATCATACTTATTCTGTTTGATTTTCCTATACTCTAAAATAAGATTTTTTCTCATCATTGCTTGAACCAATAATGGCTGTAGATTTATCTGATTAAAATACAATATCAAGATCCAGTACACCAAAATAAAAGCCGAACTTTGTGCCTGCCGTCGAAAAAATTAGTTATCAATATCGAAATAGAAAGAAGGCGTGAGAATATAAGCGAAATCAAACAGAATCTTCTGATAAATTAATATACTTGATATTAATACTTTGAATTAATAAAAATATGATGAACATAAAATATAAACAGTATTATTATAATCCACCTTTGGGTGTAATTATAACATATTTATAAACTATTATAGTGATTTTCAATCACTTATAGAAATAATTAATAACGTTTCAAATTTCAAATAAGCTTGTTACCTTTGAGTATTCAGGATCCTATATAAAATAATGAATACTTATTAATTATCTTATTTAATTAATCAATCACATAGAAGTTGGTACACCTTTAGGCTTACCATAATATCTACTGATTGATAAATTATAACACTTTAAATTTATAAAATAATTAAATTAATATATGGGATAACTATATCAGTTTTTTATTCTATAATTTAATATCTATAAAACTATTTAGTTAGACCACTTTGACCGCTACCAGACTATATCATTATATATATATATCTAATCATAATTATTTTGTATAATATCACAAATAATATCTATACGAAACTAAATTCATAACATTTAATCATAATAATGATAAATTAAATTTCACATCATATAAATAAATTACATATATTAAATAAATAAACAATTACTTTTATATATAATATAATTATATATATATATAAACATAAACAAATATATATATATATATTATATTATATTATATTGATATATTATATTCTTTCTTTTACTTTAACATAAAACAAACAAATATATATTATAATATATATATATATATATTTATTTCATTTTAATTTTTCCTTCCTTACTGTTTATCTTCCTTTACCCCCAAACGCCACGATCCCAGGATCTTTTCCTTGCGGCGCCAATAACGGCAACATCCGGTGCCGCTCCAACTGCCGTCGCCATTAATCAGCTTCAATCAATGCCCGTTAGACAGATAAGGTATCGATTACAAACCGTCCGCAATCGGCATCGACCGATTTTAACTTTCGGCAACCAACAACACTTTTCGCGTCAAATTTTGGTGCCAAATCCGACAATTGTTCATGTCGGCCAGTAACAAAACGATGATTGGGTCAAGAGAAAACAGCCATATAGTGGGCAGCCAACTATGGGTTCGGTGGAAAGCTATTAAAATGTCTGTAAACAAGTCTATGGTTTTCCACCATTAATTTTGATGCTACTGTTATGCATAAGCTTTTCCATCCCTTTTATTATATTATATAATTAATATCGCCCAGAAACATACGACCGGAACATTGACAGAAAGCGTCATGGACGGCGGCGAATGGTGACAGGCATTTGAGGAAGACAAAGGCCGTGGATAGGGATGAAGGAAAAGTGGCAGAAGATGGAATACATAAAGCGTCGCCGATGATAAATAGCGTCTCACGCCACTGCCTTTCCATTTTACATTCAAAAAGATTAAGCAGTATGGCGGATGGAATGGCTATGGCCGAGAAGAATAATAATACTTAAATCACTTTAATCGAAAAAAAATATGATAATTAGAATCATTATTTGATACCATATGTAAGAAAAACTTTAGTGAGATAAAACTTAATTTACAGGATCTTCATTATTATAACTCTTTAATAATTAATCAATTATAAAATAAATTTGACGTACAAAGATCCATTAGCGTTAATTTTTTATGTAATATCGTAATTGTTCTTATTTTGAAGAATTAGGAGATAATTTTTCTCTCTTCTCTTTATAATTTGTAGAACTTAAAATAAATATTGTGTGTATCTCTAAAATGATGGTCAATGACGTCCTTTTATAGAGGAAGAGATGACCATTTTTAAATTATTAAAATCCTCGGCACTTTGCGCAAAGATCGTCGTGAGCAGTATGTCGTTGATAAGTGATATCCATTCGTTTAACGGGTATGTCTCAAAGAGACATATTTATTCACGAAAAAAGAATATATCTATTGAAAAATAACATATCCTTTCCATCAAATGATCATTTTAAACGAAGCGTATTTTTTAAAAAATTTCTCTACATTATATATATAAACCAATAGGATTATTGAATTAATTTAATAAATTAATAATTCACATGTCATGTGAGACATATTTTTAACACAAAAAAAAAAAGATAATATATTTTACCTGATTTACAATTTTGCCATCTCACGGCGTCTACTTGGAGTAGATACCTTTTCCTCTTTACTTTACTTCGGTATAATAATAATAATAATAACAATAATCTATTTAAAAAATAAAAAATAGATTATTTTTGAAAATTTCTTAGAAAATATAAAATTTAAAAAATATTTTATTTTTTATATTTTTATTTAAAAGCTGAGATTATTTTTTGATTTTCAAAATTTTAACTAAATTTTAAAAAAAAAGCTCAAAGGTGACAAAAATAATTTTCTATAACTTTTAGTAAATAAAATAATTTTTTGTAGTTTTTTAAATCATAGTTATATAATAATATTTTAAAAATTTTTATTTAATAAAATATTATTTTATAAATTCACAAATATAAATTTATATATTTAGTAAATAATATTTTTGTTATTATTTTTAATTTAAATTATTTAAAAATTTTATATAAGTAATAAAGCATCCTTGGATCTAAATTATTATACGGATTAATGAGCTATTCAATCTTCTACATGCTAGTCGAATTAAAACCGATTTGATCCCCATCTCTTCGAACTTGGATCATGTGTAACACAATTAAAAACAACCGGTCAAAAGATCGACGAGACTTGCTCCCCGATATATCCTCCAACGCTCAAGTCAGATATCTTTTCAAAGGAATAGAAATATACAATGATATAAGAAGATGCGTGTATACATGTAGTAAGGGGTTAAGTATATGTGTGTCTTGACTGGGGCGACTTTAGGTGCGTCTAGCTGAGGGATAGCTTAGAGGTGCACTTGGCCGAGGGGCGGGCTTTGAGATGGAGGGTAGGAGTAAGGCTCCTAGCGGAATGTAGGTCGCCCGGATAAATGGCCTCTTAGATAGAGTGAGGGCTGGCCTCCTGGACGGAGGGTAGCTTCTCCACGGAGCGGTACCAATATCTCATACCTCAAATTACATATAACGACCTATCGGATCTCGGACCACCATGGTCTCGTAGTGATCTCGCCCCGGCGTCACGATTAATGGCGCTGTTCGTTGTTTCAATATATCTGGATCACAAATATACATATATACCATTCGGATGTCCGAAAACCCTCCAAATCATAAATACTCATATAAAACCCCTGCATGACCAGTAAAATTATACATGTAGTACATAATTAATAAATTAGGGTATATAAAAATATATGCATATTAGTAAAATCTCCAACAGTAGTCAAAATATATCGAAAATTAAATCAGACTAAGAATAAGGTTAGAGAATACTTGTCTCAACTTTATACTCCATAAATCTGAAGAAATGATATCCCGAAGCACCCGATTTGTGCCTTTCTCTCTCCGGCCTTATGTGCACTCGCGCACTACCCTCTCTCTCCTCACTGCGTGCGGCGCCTCCGCACTGCCGCCGCGACCGGCCGCATCGAATGGTCGTCACTAGCCTTTCCGGCAACCACCGTCACTGCCGCTGTCTCCCATCGTGGCCACCGTGCTCCCCCGATGAGCTCTCTCTCTCTTCTCGTGACTTCTCTCTCCTCGCAGCGTTGCGCACATCGCACCGCTGTCGTTGCTACCTCAGCCCGTGACAGCTATGGCTGCTCCAACCACGGCCTCCATCGCCCACTGACGCACCATCACTTTCGCGCGCCGCCGCCGATACCTCCAACGGCTGCTTTAGACATCCACAACGGCCTCACCGAGCACCGTCAACCACTGCCCACACCAACCACCCCTGGCCACTCGTGACCACAGTCGTTGTCCACCTGCGCCACTGCCACCGCCCTGTCTCTTCTCCTCCCTCTCCTTCTTCCTCCACCAACAAAACCCTAGCCCCCTCTCTCTCTCCTCTATCTCCCTCTCTCCCCGATCCCTCTTCTGCTTCTGTTTCCCATTCCTTTTTCTTTTTCATTTATATATATTATATATTATTATTATTATTATTATATTTACTTTTTTATTTTAATTTTCTTTTATTCTAAAATCCAACTCGGTATTCGAACAACAGCATGGGCGCGCCTCGCCCCACTCCGCAACCCTGATCATTCTTCAAAATTTTAGAATATTATAATTAATTTTCACAATATTTAAAATACCCAAAATCACAATAAATATTAAAATAATCCCAATTGGGATCTGAATATTACATTCTCCCATTCATATAAAAATTTCATTCTCAAAATTTACGCATATCAATTCTTAAACGGATAAGGACAATTCTTCTAAGCTTAACCTAAATCAAGAGATTCCTCCAAAAATCTGATCCTCAACACCTGATCATTCTATCCTAATATCATAACCCAAAATCCCAACATACGATAAATTCTTGCCAATTTTTAATGACTCAAGCCCAATCGTATGGGACGGAGGAGGGAAGTGGGGACAGGTGAGTGGTGGCGGAAATCGAAAAAGAGGACTCAATGAATAGAGTTATCGCCGAGGAAGCATGCCACCCGGGCTCTCCACTTATTGATCCCCATGGTGCCCTGAGGGCACCTCCAGCCCACAAATCCATTGGGTCTTCTCACCAAGTATGCTTGTCTTATTGGAAAGTAGTATGGATCTCTGCACATATGTTTTGTTAATGTAATCTCTCGTTGACCCCTCTTTTCTATTTGACAGCCTTAGAGGGTGTCTCGCTGGTTTGAGGAGGTCGTGCTCTTGTAGGGAGATGAGAATGCTCACTTGTTGAATGCACACTAATCGTGTCACCGGGGAGATGGAGTGTCGAGTCGATGCTACTGTTTGGGATGTGCTGTAGAGTCAAGTGCGTACTAACTACCTTAACCAGGCTTTGTCCGAGTTTGGGGCGAGATTGGGAGAGCTCTTTGAGGCCTATGCCCAAGCCATGTATAGAATCACAGCACTCAAGGGCAAGTTGAGGAATAGGCTCCGTTCTGAGGAGGTGGTCCCCGTCCTAGAGGAGTGGCTTTAGGATGGCATCCGTTTTTGCAGACAGATAGTCTTTTTGGTTGTGCCTGACTTCCTTGTTGGTTTTCTGGGTTCGAGGAATGCTAGAAATTTCTGCTGCTCAGACCTGATTAGCTTGCTGGTTAGAGAGGGTAGAGGGCCTGTGCTACGTTCTCTATGGGGCCCTCGACCATAGGACAATCATTTGGTTAGGCCATAGGCGTAGATAGCATTTGTATCTTTTGAGGTTGTCGGATGCCTTTAGACGTGTGTATCCTAATTCTTTAATAAAGTAGTTAGACCGCTTCGATTATTGTTACTGATGTTTCTATTGTGTGTTGGACATTTTTGTCTGACACTTTACTGCTCGCTAGCTAAGTACTGTTGCTGAGGCACCGCAGAATCCAGTGCTGACCACTTGCTTCAACCGTAGGCTACTTGAGCCTTATGCGAGGTCTAAAAGCTTACTTAGGAGAAGTCTCAAGCTTTTGACCAGTTCACATTGTTGTAGGACATGATTCTGGAGTGAGCAGTAAAAGAGATGAAGAGCCGGGTGAGCACTGTTGACATTGTTGCCACCAGGGTCGATTTGGTCTTGCAACCTAGGCTGCGCTTGCTTCTACTGGGAGGAGATCATGGCATTGACAACACATGATTGTCGACTAAGCCTTGCAGCTATTGTCATCGGGCTTTTGGTAGCCTAGGTTATTGTCCGCATGTACTTGTCAGCACTCATCCTATCAAAGGATATTATAACTTTCATACGTCTGGTCCTAATCTGCCTACCATTGTAGACTGATGGTGCTTGTCCCTTTAGGAGGGAGTTGTCACACATATGTTAAAAAGCCCCTAAACGTTTTTGAGTTTGACCGCACATGAGCCGCTCAGAGACGAGATCGAGATTCAAATTTGACCGTGTATGACCACTCGGTGTTGGATTGATGTTCAAATTTGACCGTGTATGGGCTACTTGGTGCTAGACTGAGGCTCAAATTCAACAGCGTATAGACTGCTCGGTGTTGGACCAAGGTTCAATAACAATCGAATGAGAATTTGTCCGATTTAGAGGTAGCTTAGGTCGCTTGAATTTATACAAAGTTATGTAAGCATTCGTATGAGCAAATAAACAATAAAAAAACAGTTAGAGTATGATTCAAACATTTAGCATGATGTATGCAAAAATTTCTTGTATTTGGCGTAGAATTGTTGTCGGTACTTGCGGTTAATGGTGTGCTATGCCCTTGGGGCTGGGTAGTTGTCATTACCAATATGCGACTGCTGGTGCTGGGGGTGGACTTTGGTCATCGAGAGGGAAGTGTTTTCCAGCATGGAATGCCACAAGCAAAGAGGGCTGAGGGCTTGGTCCTTCTTGTGGGCATTTAAGATAGCCTCCAACACTGCATTGGGAACTTATGATGCTCGGGGAGTCCGATGAAGTGCGAAAGTGACCTAGGCAGAATGCCAGATCAAAATTTTGATCAGGGGACTCCAAATGTTGTTCCTGGATGCTATAAGGAGATGGAGATGACTAAATCCTTCTCCTGAACGATCGCGTGGCTAGGTTGGCAAAGTGCCTTCTAAGGCCGAGGAGTTCTTTCTCGAGTTGGGGGTCCCCTGTTATTGTGGGAATGGCATGACACATGTGGCTCTAGTCTTTCATTTCACATCGTATGACTTTGTTAGTCTTCTTGTTGGTGCTAAGCCCTGTCACCTGTGGCTGCCCAGACTATGAGGTTGTTAGGCTATTGGCTCTTCTGTAGATGTTGGCCCGCACTGTTTTGGAAGGTGCCCTCAGCATAGCATCTTTGGATGGATGCATGCGATTTGAAAAAGGATGCTGATTCGTACTCTGAGTGTTTGCATGCCTTGGGGCCAGTTGTCAGCATAATTACTCAATGAGGGGTTGTCTCCAAGGAAACGTTTTTGGCAAGTGCGGCAGGTAATTAGTTGAGCATGTTGACCCCCCATTGTGAGTGTAGTGACAACTTCTGTAAGATCTAATGTTCCGCATGTGGCCAACACAGGGCATTGTCGGGGAATCAACCATGCCAAGCCCTCGGGTTAGACCTCATGCTCCAGTGTGGGCACGCGAGTAGAAGGCCGAACACTCTGAAGGCCTCTCGGTCAATCCTCTAGCTCCCATGAGGGGATAGTTGGATGTTTGTCACTGCAGGAGTCTGCTTTGTGGGCATAATATCACCCATCATATCAAAAATAGAAAAGGTGTCACTGCTCTAGGCTTTTATCATATATTCCAAGACCTAGTCAATCTTTCCACTGACAATGGGCCCTACCACTCAGATTCTCCTCAATGCCGAGGTTGTCAAGCAGATAAGAGTTTTCTTTGCCAGCGGTCTCTTTCTCCTACTTTTCATTTTGAGAGTGTTGATATTTGTGTCAGGGAAGAGAAGCCCCCACCACTAGCCCCGTTAAGGTGGGCGCATGGACCCGTAGTCGCTTAAGCATGTGCCTAAGGACTACCCCTAGGGTCGTCGCCATTGAGGTGATGTCTTTTGCCGATGTGCTGGCTGGAGCACGAGTACTAATTACATTTATTTGCTGATTGTAACCTTCTGGTACCGGAAGGAAGAGGACCTTGATCGACGAGTAGGCAGCGTCATTTGACATTGGAGGCCGTGTGCAGGGGCAGAGTTCTTTGCTCCTAAGGGAAACCAAGTCTTTTGCCCACTCTGGCAACTCAGTCAACTATCTGGCTATGATTACGCCCTATTGCCTGAGGCCACCTAAGCCTCGAGGTCATTAGGCCTTTGGATTTTCAAAGGATACTGGTTCTCTTCAATCATCTGGAGGTCAAAGGATGGAGCCCCCAGCATTACCCCTTCGGATGTGGGCGAATAGTTTGGGGCCGATACAATACTATTGTTGGGTTATAGCTCGCCCCCATGTGGGCCCATACCCAATTAATGGTACGGTCCAGCTGGTTCAATTGTGTGATGTAGCATTGTGGTCTTCACGTGCGCAGCGAGCTACGAGTTAGCTATTTTTAAGGTCGACCGGGAGTAGTGTCTGAGGGACGATTAGGTGGAGTTGAGACCAAGGAGCAACCGGGGTGCCAAGATTGAGAATGGCTAGACTACTAAATCCAAAGGGTGACTTGACTGCTAAGCTAGGATGATCGAACTGTTGAGGTCGAAGGACAATCGAATCGTCGAGTCCGAAAGGTGACCGGACTACTAAGTTGAAGTGACCGGATTGTTGAGGACGAAGGACGACTGAACTGCCGAGTCTGAAGGGTGACCAGACTGTCGTTAGTTTGTACCGAAGTTTGACTATATTGTAGACCAGTCAGACAGACCAGACCGGACTGGATCGCTGGCCAATCAAATCGGCTAGATGTCAAACCGAATCCAGATCAGTTAGGCAAGCCAAGCGTCGAAGAGGATCTTTAACTAGTCAAGCCGGTTGGATGCCGGATTGGATTGCCGACATGTAAAATTCACTGGATGCCGAACTAGATCCAGATCAGTCAAGCAGGCCTGGCACTGGAGTGGATTGTTGGCCTGCTAGTCTAATTTTGGGCTTGTCACATCTACTTGCCACCAATTTACTATCCTCGAGAAGTGGGGTGTAGTGGCCTTGACACCCAATTGAGCAGCGAGTGCTTGCACACTTGGGGTCGGTCGTTTATCCGCATGGTTACTCAATGAGGGGTCGTCACCATGGATGACTACGAATCCTGCTAGTGTACTGGCTTGTACCTGAAATGCTGATCGTGTTCGTTCTTGTAGTTGAGGAGGAAGACTTTTTATCGTTTCCACAGACGGAGCCAATAATGCATCACTGGATTCAGGTTATTATACGAATTAAAGAGTTGCTTGGTCTTCTACGTTGAGTTGAACCGAAGTCGATCCGGTCCACATCTCTTCAAATTTAGACCCTATGCAATACAACTAAATATAAGATGTTAGAGAATCGACATGATTTGCTCTTTGGTATATTCTCCGATACTCAAATCAAATATCTTTTCAAGAAAATAAAAAGATGTAAAGAAATAAGAAGATACGTGGATACATGTAGCGAAAAATTGAGTGTATGTGTACGCTTGATTAGGGATGGCTTTAGGTGGACTTGGCAGAGAGATAGCTTAGAGGTGTGCCCTGCCAAGGGGCGGCTTATGAGATGGATGGCAAGAGTAAGACTCCTAGATGGAAGGTAGATCACTTGGATAAATGACCTCTTAGATTAGAGGAAGGGGATGGCCTCCTAGATGGAGGGTAGCTCTTGGACGGAGTGCATCTCCTAGACGGAGGGCAGCTCCTAGACGGAGGGCTGGCCTCCTAGATGCAAGGTAGGGTCTCCTGAATGGAGAGTTGGTCTCCTAGACAGAGGGCTGGCTACCTGGATGACCTCTTAGATGGAAGGTAGGGCCTCCTAGATGAAGGATTTGCCTCTTGGATGACATCCTGCATAGAAAGTAGGGACTCCTAGATGGAGGGCTGGTTTTCTGGATGGAACTTGTAGTGTCTTTTTTTCTCCTCCGTTTTTTGTTGGCATCTTAGAGCTCTCCTCTCTAGATTCAGGTTTTTTCTCTTTTTGCCTGTGAGAGTAAACAAATATTTATAACGCTTAAATTGTTGGGTGTCAAGATTGGCAAATGACTATCTACGCGGATTTGATAGGCTGTCACGAAGATCATGGGTGTCGATTATGAAAATTGTCATCAGTCAAGTGGATTTCTTTATTCTTTAACATGATCGTGGGAGGCACCTGGTATGGTAATTGTCACTTTGGTGGAGATCGTGTAAATTATGGACAAATATTTTCAAAACAGTTCTGACTAGTTATGGTAAGTTATTTTAATGTGCGGGAAGAGAATAGTGAGCTGTTTCGATTGGGCTGACTGGGTTGGTTGGGGCGCCAATTCAGATCGTGAGCCTGCCCTTTTTGCTTGTGAGCCCTCTTCTTGGGCTGAAATTTTTCAATAGTTTTTTCACCGTGGGCCTTGACATCCGAGTCAATCTATGAAAAATGAACTCATTAAATAATAATGCCGATAAAAATTATAAATTACCCATTCAAGAATATAATTATATTTATCAATATAAGGAAAATAAAGTGCAGATTTTTCACTCAATAGATTAGTTTATTAATGATAATATTTAGGTTATTATTAAACATCTTTTGGCATAAAAATATTGTGCATGTTTTTTAATGAAAAAATTAAATGACTCTATTTCAATAATTTAAACCATCATCAACATCAAAATAACATTTTATTGATATCTATTTATGGTTTATTGACAAATAGACAAATATGTGATGATATAAAATATTTAATCATTAGTAGATTTATACTTAAGTCATTAGTTTGGTAAGGATAAAACTAAATTCTAGTTCAACTGGTTAACTTAGTAAATTTAGCTTAAATGAATTGAGTCCATACTTTTAATATAGTCTAAGTTAATAGTTTAATATCAAGTAAATATATAATATAAAAAATATATACATATATTATTTTATATAGTATATTATAATTAAGAATCACAACCAACATACTATTTATCATTATCCGATACATAAAGTTTTCTCCTCTCCACACATGAAGAGGATAATACCATTAGTTGGTGTCTACCCCAACTATGTCTCTATATAACTCATGTTTCTTATAAGTCATAATCTTTGTCAACATGTCCATTAGATTCTCACATAAATGAATTTTTACAAGCTTTATCGGCCATTATTTCATCACTTCACACATTTAATTATACCCCAACTATCATAATATATAATGTATTTCATCAATCTAATTCCTAGTTTGTGGAGAAAACGTTTGACCTACAATATTTTCTTACTAAGTCCTATTGTAGTGATGTATTTACCTTGCATCCTAGACAAAAGAATACAATTCTATAATTTAGACTGTTATAAATAATTCTTTTTACAAGACAAATACACTAATTTAGTCTTTTTTCCATTAAGATCTCCTATCATATCAGTATATGAAAAAAATTTCTAGACTGATTCCACTCTCTCGTGATAAAAACATAATTTTGACGTACCCATGATATACATGGGAATTCACATTATTACTTTTTATGCATTTTCCTTATATTGGAAAGGAACTTGTTTATAACACCTACACCATGAGTTATACTAGGCCTTATGCATATCATTGCATATGTTAAGTTGTCGACTACTAAAAAATAGGGAATAACTATCATTTCTTCCATCTCCTTTCTTGATGATGGACATTGGCTCTTACCCAAGTTGAAGTGGCTAGCTAAGGTAGTACTAACTAGCTTGAAATTTCCCATTTTGAACCTTAAATCAATTGTTTAACGTAATTCTACTAAAACAATCGAAACTTATTGTTCTTTTTGTCTCAAACAATGTTTATGCCTAGGATCTGATGAGTTGGGTGCAAGTCTTTAACATCGAAGAATTTGGATTACTCATTCTTTAATTTTTTAATCATGGTTGCTTATCAAAAAGAAATCTTGGTTGCATATTGACCCACAACTAATACATCATCAATATAAAAAAGAAGAGTAATGAAACTTCAAAGAAGAAGTCTCTTAATATACACATATTGATCTATTGTATCTTTTTGTAACCACATGACTGACCATTAATGAGCTGAACTTATTGTACTACTGTCATGGTGCATGCTTGCAGCCATAGAGGCTTTTCATCCAATTTTGTTAACTAAATGCTCTGTCCTTGAAACTTTAAACCTTTTTAAGTATAACATGTACATTTCTCCCTCCAAGAATCGATGGAAAAAGTGGTTATCGCATCCATTGTTTAGGCTTCAAATCAAAGCTAGATACCAATTTGAAATAACTTGAATTGAGGTCATTTTTACAGCCTTAAGAATAACTCATCAAAGTTAATTCTTTTGTTTTGTCAGAATCCTTTGATAATTAACCAAACTTTATATATTGTTAACTTATCATTGTCATTTTTTAAAAGTTTGAATACACATTCATTTCTTGTGCTTTCTTTTTCTTTATGAAGATTGACTAGATTGCTTTTCTGAATGGAAGGCCAGATGAAGAATTTGATATGGAACAATATCAAAGTTTTCAAGTTAAGGAAAATAATCACTTAGTATGTAAATTAAAAGAGTCAACCTATGACCTTAAACAATCTTCCAACTATGGTACTTTAGTTTTCACTATCCAATTTAATCCTTCAAATATTATAAGAAAAAACCTTTTAGTTGATGTATATAATTAGGGTTTGTAGGCGTAACTTTATTTTTGTTCATTATATTGATGATATGTTATTTATTAATAGAATTTATAAATTGTTTTATGAAATTAAGACTTGTTTTTTAAAAAACATAAACATGAAAAGCATGTTTGAGATATCTAATGTCATAGGAAAATAAAATATTCTTAGTTAGATCACGTACTTGATTTGGATTGTCTAATAAATATTATTGAAAAATTTTATAGATATTTAGAAACTTTGTGTCATGTGATATTTTTTGTGACATGTTTCAAAGCAAAAAAAATTGTGTCATGGGTCTTTATTTTAACACTTTGAATTGTTGGTAGTATAGTTGAGTTATTAAAAATTTAGTTTGTAAAATCTGCAACAACTTTCTTTTAAAAAGAACAAGTATTTATATAGTGCTAAACATATGAAATTAAACATATTAATGTAAAAAGTAAATTCCATTAAAAAAAAAAATGCATCAATTCAGTACTTCAATACCGATTTTATAGTTATATATCTATTAACAAATAACTTACACCAAGAACTCTAAAGATAACATTGAAAATATTGGTCTTTGTTATAAACCATGATACAATTATGACTTATAATTGTTACTTTTCATCTATGAGATCTCATTGAATGTGTTTGTAGTTTTTTTTCTAAATATAGTGCAAACTCGAAATTGGATTAATTTTCACTTAAAGATTGTAATCATATGATCGCTAGCATTTTGGTACGTAGAATGAATTATATCATATATGATGTATGTTGCACCTTAGGTCCCTGGTTGTCGTACGGATTATGGAGCCTTCGGACTCCTTGTCGTTTAGGTAGGATCGCGAGCAAGTTCGATCTTTGTCGTTACTGACCTGGAACTTGCACAATATAAACTACAAACGAGAGGTCAAAGGTCAGCGGAATTTCTCCCACCGAAAACACTCCGACACTCAAATTAGTAACTTTCCGCAATGAATGGAAATTGGGTGCATACTTAGAGGTACGCAAAAATATATTGAGTGTGCGATAGGAGTGTGCGGATGCAAGAGTATCAAACTCGATGAGCGTTTCGTGGGAGGCCTGGCTCCCTGGATGTATTGCAACAGGTGGCTCACTTTGGTAACCTAAGAGAGGTTGTGAAAGGTTGGCGCTGGACTTAAGTCTGAGAGTAGGAACTCAAAAAGTGCTTGTCTCAATGTTCAGGCTCAGATTATCGACTTTGAATCATACTAGGATCAAATATGGGGGATTGGGATCCTCTCTCCTATAAAAGGAGAGGAAATTTATAGGCTCATTGGTATGGAGTTTTGTGCGTGAGAATAATCTTTGTAGGGATTCGCCGGCCGTTGATTGCTAGTGGTAGTCGGTGGTATCAATTGTCGTCTTGTGGCAATAAGGAGACCGTCATGTGTCGTTAACCACGCTTGATTTGCTTCTCGCGTGAGGATTGGTTGGCCAGTTGTAGGGAACTTGCGTGAGCTACGACTTGTAGGGTTGACCTTCCCCCATTGTTCATCTCTTCGCTGCGTCTGCCGTCTGCAATCGCATTAATGAGTTGCAGGAGGTGTCTATTGATTGCAAGTATGGGGTTGCCACGTAGATTGTTTTAAGTTTTGGGTTGAATTGATTGTCTAGGCCGCAGTTATCTGGGTTGGGCCTTATGATCCCTGAGCCTTACCAATACTGGACCCAACAATGTAGAATTGTCATGACTTATGTTGGTAAGTTGGTTGATTATATTATTATATTATTTGATATTTTAAATATTAAAATAATTAATAAATATATTATTGTTATAAGGGTTGGCTTAGAGAAATATAAGAATTATCCTAATAATAAATGTTATAATTTTATATATTTTGATATATTAATTACTAATATAATCAAAGAATTTATTTCCATTTTTTTGTTTGCAATATATATATATAAATTCAAATAAACAATTTTACAACAAAATTGGACTTTTAAATCATTTGCTAGAGAATCTAGCGGACGAGTGCCCAATGCAGCAGGCAAGGCTCTTGGGAGATGAAGAGAGCGCAGAGGAGAAACAGTAGACGAGGGAGAACCAAGATGAAGAGCGCACCTTCAAAAACTCTGCTAAGCGAAGGCTATCTCGCCCAACCGCAACGGCTGCTGCAACAGCAGCAACTGCAATCGACTAGTTGCTCGTCTCTGAATGCTGTTCCTTCTTGCTTCCAGAACCTTGTAGCATCTGAATCTGCGGTGGAACATCTCCCTCCATCTTCGGACATTGACATGGATATCTATTCCGGCGGTGTGGATGAGAAGGATTTTATTCTTAGTCAGGACTTCTTTTGGTAACCTTTTTCCTCCTCTTCGAGGATACCTTTTTTGCTTAGAGTTAGCTTCAACTTGTATGGGTATGTCTAGTATTAGGAGATATCTTTTAGGCACAATGGAGATATTTTCGAACGTGATATTTTATTCATACAACGGACGATGAATGGTTGCTATTTTATCCGAGGGTATCAGAATGGTTAATTAGATCTTTTTTTCTTTTATCAATGCTTGATATGTAATGGCGCCTACATTAGAATCGTGAATTAGAACTTGTAATTTATCCTAAAATAAACCTTTGAAAAATTGTTTTTTGGTGAAAAAAATTCCGCTGCACTTTGTCTCATTTGTGCTTTCGGTTTTTTTTTTTTGGTAATGAAAATAAACTTGTAGCACAAAAAAAAAAAAAAAAAACCTACGATCTATTTAAAGAGAGAGACGACCAGCTTCTTAACAACGTTTTGGAAAGATCTGGTTTATAGCTTATTTCAAAAGCTATTTCAAAATCATACCAAATAGGCTCTGAATTTGTAGCCCTTGTTTTAATTTGGGGGGCGGGGATGAGGGGTTATTGGAAATGGAGTGGGTTGTTGGGCAGAGTTTTTTGAATGTATTCTGTATTTATGCTAATCATGGTAGAGGGCCTAACGAAACTCCGATTAGTTGTTCTAGCAGGGTGACAGCAACCATCTGCAGTTTTGAGTTGCTATAGAAGTTTTATACGTAAAATAAGGAATCCTCACCTCCCACTTTAGAAGCTTATGCTAGGAGTGTGCAAGACCTTACCCGGAAACACCATGCAACAGATAAGTCGAGGTGAACAATATCAACAGGGAACTCTTGGTTATTGTTCCAACCAAGATGCCTCAGGATGACCGTGCCAACTGCACTTACCCATGCTGGTTGATCAGGTTTAGTTGATGGACAATTTCCAACATTGGGATTGCAATTTAACTTCTGCCTTACAATTTGTATAGAGTTTTTCATTGTCATATTTCAATTTCAAGGAATTGGAATATTTGTAATAAAAATTTCAATTCACATAGATGCCATTAGGAAATTGGAATTAGACATGGAATTCTGGAATTCTAATTCCAATTTTGTATTATTGGTCCAATCCCAGCTTCCAAATGGGACTTAAACCTTGTCCATTTTTCCAGCTAGTTCACTTTTATTTTAGGCATCTGTCCTCCATGGTGCTCTGTTATGTTGTGCAAAATACAATTCAGCAAATTCTTCAAATATACATGTAAGCCACATGTTTGAGATTTTAACATCCGTTTGACTGAGCTTCAGTGAGTCATGTGAATTCCCTTGATGAGCTGGAGTTTAGATGAGACTGAACTCAGTAAAATCTATATTTTGTTCATAATTTATATATTTTTCATTATTTGGATCTTTGCTCCACCTTTCACAGCTGGCTTTCCCATAATCAACCATTGTGCTAGTATTTTAGGGATAGGAGAGCCCTACCAGTATCTTTCTATTTTTTTCAGGATAGCAAGAAAAGTAATGAAGATTAATCATTATCAGTGTCTTATGTCTATTTGTACACATCCATACACCTTCACAGCTGCGAACACCCACACACGTACCTTTTTTGGTGCAAAGAGAAAATAAAATGGACCATATTTTACTGATTCTGATTGACTACATTGGCATTAAACTGAAAGAAGCAATCTTTGACTATCATGTCTGTATTTTATTTCTGTTTTGTTTTTCATTTTCTATCTGAATTTGGAATATGGTTGCAGCACTCCTGATTACATCACTCCGGAATGCCAAAATACTTTCACCACTTCAGACAACAATAAGGTGGTGACTAGTTTAATATGTCATTACAATGAAAATGCTTGGTTATATTATTAACATTTACTCGTCTGCAGGGGAATATCTCTTGCCCAAATCCACCTGAGAAGATGAAGACTACAAAGAGCAAAATTCTTAAGCAAGGTGTCAATTGAAGGCTGTTATTCCCTTTCCTGTATATGCTTGAATGGTTAATAAGCAATTGCTAATGCTTTGCTTGATGTGATGACGTTTTTTTTTTTCATTAACAAACTTCTAGAGAAAAGATTTCTGATGAGCTTTATAAATTCTTAAAAAACATTAGTAATAAATTTGTCCCCCTAATTGATTAATGTCTGAATTTTCCTATGTATAGAAACATGGTAATAATGGCTGGATTTCCTATGTATAGAACGATTAATTTAAGACAGAATTATTTTATAGGAAACTAGGTAGTAGAATTCGATGAAATCTGTTTGGAAGTATCTATTCATCCACTTCCTAGCAAGAGTGATGTAGGGCTGACACAAGATTGAATTATTCAATAGTGTCAATGAGAGTCATTGACTGAATTTCTGATGTATTTCATTCCTTGGGTTCTGTTTACAGAATTTACTAGTATTTATAGGCTATTGTAATCAATTACAGCCACAAAATGGCTTTAAATACTAATGTATTATCACCACACATTCTGCAGCTAGTCTAACAACCAACTGAATCAGTTGGTTCTGTGTAGAACCAATTTATCCTTCACAGGGGCTGATTTGTGTGTCACCAAGCTAGCTGATCTGTCCTTTTCCAATTTATCTGCCACCAAGCAACTAGTGTGTCTGTCATCAAATCTGAGTGATGCTCCTCCTTCTGTAGTGCACAGGTTGCTATTAGTTGCCTAATTCACTGTTATGTTGAATGCCTATCAATTCATTACAGTAATTAATCCATCCTTCTGTTCAGACCTCAGCAGTACACTTCCCAATTTTGATTGCAAGTAACTGGATCACATGAGCACATAGCCTTGAGCGTTATCGTCTGTGCATAGATACACAATACATTATCTTCACAATATACCACTCCCTCACTTCTGTGACTCAACTAATACTTTTCCAAAAAAATTTACAAAAATTGAAATCATTTAAAAAACCATAGTATCTTAAATTAATTAACTCCTGATTTTCCACAATTCTGATTATGTCCCTTCTTTGCATTTCTATTTATCTCCTTGCTTTCTAGAAAGCATGTGGAAATGACTCCATGTAATTTTAATTTCCTGATCTGCAACTAGTATCCTGTACTCAACATCCTCAATGTATTTCATTTGGTCAAATTGTTTTATATCCTATGTCTTGCTTCAGTTGGTCTAAAGACATTCTATTCTCCTTCCAATGTGCATAGGTTTGGTTATCAAAATCTGTGTGCTTTAGACATGGCCTTATTCACCACCTTGTTGCTTCTTTCTTAGCATGTTTATGCTGTTTTTAATTCTCATTGTATTTGCCCTTAGTCACAATTTTTTTCTTTTTGCAATTTCTCATAACTTTCCTTTCTCCTGGATCTCCTTGCAATGTCAAGTGTCAACAGGTTTTCTATTGGCCTCCTATACTCTCTTCCGACCCCTAAATTTCTTTGGATGCCCTTCAAATACAACTAGCCATAGCATCCTACATCTCACAATTAGTTCTATCAAAATCCTAAGCTTCATCATTTACTATCTTCTCTTTAGAGAAAGTATGCTTCTCCCTTTTAAAGTTCCACCATTTGATTATTGGGTTTTTTATTCCATTTCTTAAGATGTATATCCAAAATCAATTAGTGTTGCGAGATCAAACTTTCCCTAGGCTGATCTTATAATCCTTACAACTAAGTAATCTCTTCTACTCATGACAATAGTCAATTGGACTTCCATCAGTCACATTTATATGTGATCAGATGTCACTTTTATATGTGATCAGATGCTTCTCCCTCTTCTTGTGATTGTGTTTGCCACAATAAGATCATTAACGACAACAAAATCAAAAATTTCCTTTCCTTTTGCAATTCTTTGCCCAAAACCCTTAGTTACCATTTTGCATCATTTTCAGCATGACTTTTAATAATTACATAAAAACAAAAGTCATTTCACTCTATGAAATTCCTTGAATCACCTTATCTAATTCTTCCCAAAATTTCTTCAAGTATTCTTAAAATCCCATTTGGGTGTGGTGCATAGGCACTAGTGAAGGATTCTTCTTCTAGCACTGCCTTAATGGGTTCTACTCCTAAATTCCCTTCACACTTGCTACATTCTCTGTGGAGTAAATAATAGAGGATAATGTGCATTGGTAAGAAAGTTTATTATTAAAATTTTGGTAAATAAATGTGTTTGCATACCAAAAAAGCAAAACATGTTCTGGGACCCATTATGAATTGGATTGAATTTTCCCTCTTTTTTGATATTTAGAGTTTTTTTGGGGTCATAACATCCTTCTATTTTCTTGTATTTTTTTTTTCATGTCTGATTTGTCTGGAACAATCTTGACAGGGGAAAAAAAATCATTTAGTAGATGACCTGAAATATATTATGTATAAATAGTTTAAACTTGTTTCATGGTCAACATCAAGTTTAAATTTTGTTGACATTCACTTAATCTATTTGGTTGAGTTTTATATTCTTTTCTGCATGTTCTTCTGCACAGAAAATGTTCCTTTGGTATCTTGAATTTTACTTCTACAATCTCATTATTGTAATCCTACAGTTGAATTTTGGCTTTCGTGGTGGCTTCAATAAACATTTCATTATTCTTAACAAAATTGATGCATGCACACAAAGGGGATCCAACCTCTGCCTTTATATTGCTAGCACAAGCAGTCCACCGACCTACAACCGGCGTGTTCAATCAACACAGTTTTTTACACTTTCTTCTTTATCCTGCTAGTGATTAAACTTCCATGATATTCACAGATAGCATTTCTGCCAAGTCTCCTGATTCTCCTCTGTCCGATCAGCAAATAGTGGAACTCTCAAAAGATAATTGTTGCAATGGTGAATCCAGAACAGAGAAAACAGTAGCTACTGGTTCAGAAAAAGGTCTAAATTATGTTTCACAGTCTGCAGTTTCTTTACGTTGTCATGTTATGCCACCTCCATGCGTAAAGAACCCATATTTGAAGGATGTTTTGGACATGGATGTAGATCCATTTTGTAGCTGGAGATTGAAATGTTCAGGTGTGCTATTGCTATTTCTTTTTTTATGGTTTCTGAATGTAGAAATAGAATACTTTATCTTGTTAATTGTCTTTTTAAGTGCCTATTCTTTTTCATTTTCTGTGATAATCTGTACTGCCCTGTGGTTGGAATGGTTTCTCCATCCAGGTTAGATGTGTAGATATTTTGTATAGGATTTCCTTATTAATCTCACATGTAATGAGTTTTCTAATTCTCTATTCAGGCTACTTCCCTGCCTCTATTGGTGCTGATTGCCTCTCACGGTATCGGACCGATTTCCATGAGATTGAGGTATCATTCGGGTTTCAAAAGTATATGACAATTCTATATGATAAGTTTACATGTGCTTTTGTTCTCGCTGCTTTCCCTTCATAGCAAATTGGCAATGGAAACTTCAGCCGTGTATTTAAAGTTCTGAAGAGAATTGATGGCTGCTTGTATGCAGTCAAACATATCACCAGACAGCTGCATCAAGACACAGAGAGGTGGCTCCTTTGCGCTTGGAAAATCTGTAGTTTCTTGTCTCTCTCTGCTTTTTCCCTGCAATCTGCCAGACCAAAAAAAAGAGGTGCCCTCAAAAGTATTTGAACTACAAAGCTGATTTCTTATGGATGGTTATTGCAGGAGAAAAGCTTTGATGGAAGTCCAAGCCTTAGCAGCTTTAGGTTTGTGAATAAGTGTGAATAATAATAATCGTGCAGCTGAAATATTTTCCCTGTGACAATTTTCCATCTGGCTTTGTAGGGTTTCACGAAAATATTGTGGCATATTACTCTTCTTGGTTTGAAAACGAGCAACTCTACATACAGATGGAACTATGTGATTGCAGCCTAGCAATTCAGAAAAGTTCTCTCATATTAACGGAGGGAGAGGTTTTGCAAGCTATACATCAGGTTTGGAACCCTCTACCAACTGTATCTTGTTGTAGAGTTGCATTTAAAGAGTAGTTCCTTTTGCAAATTTTATTACACCATGCAGCATCCAGAGCTCTTATTGGCTGAGGCACTTGTGTTGACTGCAAGATGATGTTTACCACACCCTTGATTTGAGAAATTTTCCCTTCCTGGCATGAGAGCTATATTTGTATACGCAAATGGTGACTTGATACCATTGTCTCTTTGATTGTCATTCTCTTTGAAGTAATATATGTTCAAAAGTTTTCAAAAAAATCAAAATGAAACAAATTTCTCATATAGGCAGTTCTCTTGTTGTAGAATTGCATTTAAAGAGTAGTTCCATTTGCAAAATTTATTACACCATGCAGCATCCAGAGCTCTTATTGGCTGAGGCACTTGTGTTGACTGCAAGATGATGTTTACCACACCCTTGATTTGAAAATTTTCCCCTCTTGGCATGAGAGGTATATTCGTATACACGAATGGTGACTTGATACCATTGTCTCTTTGACTGGCATTCTCTTTGAAGTAATGAATGGTCAAATGTTTTCAAAAATTCAAAATGAAAAAAAAAGTTCTCATACGGGCAGTTTAAATCCATAAATAACTGGTTCTTATTGATAGGATAAGGAGTTGAGAGTGTGATTATCAGTTCTTGATCCATGTCTTGGATTGCTCCTTGCATAGAATATTAAAAAATGCACAATTGTATACAAGATATCATTGCAAGATTAGAAGTGCGTTGCTCAAGAAACTGGATGGTAACTATCAGAGAGATATAGAGCAAAGAAAAATAGAGAGAGAGAGAGGTGTTACTATGGTTTACAGTTCTGTGGTGATTGGAAGTGGTTGCTACTCCTTGTGCTGGTGTCAGCAGCTGTGGTCTTGGGGAATTATTTGAAGGGGTGAGGGTTGGGGTCAGCAACAGTGTTACTTGCATTTGTGCAAGGAACATAACTTCTTTCCTTGTGGAAAGAAATTTTTGTGCTATAAAGCCCGGACTAATGCATGAAGCTCTCATATCATGGGGTCTTGGGACATTTGGATATTTACAATTTTACTCCATCAGAGAACCTTAACCCCTGATATTTATGCCAAAATGGGGCAACCTTGTCATTGTATTAAGGGTCACCCTCTAAATCTTTATGCAATTCCAAGGTAGAAAACATCTCCCTATATTTGGGGCATAAGTTACGGACTGAATATTTTGCCTCTAAACAAACAGGGGTGAAGAGGGTGGAAAGGGGTGACCTTTCCCTTCCTCCGTAAGCCAAAGAGGGCCTAAGGGTAACTTGTTGAATATTACTCAATATTTATTGATATGACTATTTTGGACTTTTTTTCCCTAGTAGATCATTCCTGCTCTGGCATACTGGTACTGAGCCCATTCCATAAAAGGCAAACCAAGTTGAGATAAGAGATTTTATCATAATATTTGCCAATTGATGGGTAATAAAGATTACTGAAATATGCAACTTTTTATGCCTAACCTCCTTGCAAGTGAAATGAAAATTGATTGCAGCATATTGTGGTTGGTGTGAACAATGGAGTCACTTAAATTATCATACATTGATGTCGAATATAAAGTTCATGTTATAAATGTCATTACCAAGTCAATTCAACAGTAGCAGGACAGTGACTGGTATTCAGACTTGCTTGCTATTTTCCCTTTTTAGTGGTCCAACCAGTTAATTTTGAAAAAAAAAAAAAACGGTAACAGGATGTGGGGTGACCATCTTGTCATTGATGCCAATTGGAGAAAAGGTTGTAAATTAAATGTAATGGTGGGTAAAAGTGATTACCTTGGATAGCATATATTTAAATAGTGCAAGAAATACTTGGGAGCAAGCAAATAGTTTAAATTTTGGTGATGCATAAACTGACAAGCCTAGTGCCAAAAAGAAATTATAGGCCTAGTGATGGTGGAATTGGAAACAGAAGTACTTCAATATTCACGGGGATTCTCTAAGGGTCACCACATTGAAGTTCAGAGCCCATGGGAGGATCAGATGTAGGCTTATTTTGATAAATCACATAAATTTTGCTTTGTTCAAATACAAGCTGGTGGAACCCATGTGGATCTCTATGCCTTTGAAAAGGTGGACCCAACTATAGAGTAAAAAACAGAAGCTAATTTTTTATCATAGGTCAAATACCTTAGTCCTGATGCATTCCAAGCTACCAATGGTGTAATGAAGCATTTCATATATTCAACTTAACTAAATATTGCGGTTGATGCAAGAGTATGGACAATGATGTGAGCATGCTCAAATGAAGAATCAACTTCATTCAACTTAGCTGCAGTGCCATGGTTGTTGGGGAGACATTAATTTGGGTGGTGGTTGGTGATGGTGAAAGTCACAATGGTGCTCAAAGCTGCAACAAAACTCTATTATAATACTACTTAATGTAGGATAAACTCTACATTCTTGGGTAAATTCAGGACACTTTTGCCAAAAATATTTAATTACCATCAATATATGGTGATTATTCAACTTGTTCCTAATGAAACTTCCGAAAAGTTATTAACATGCCCAAGTCATACAAGAGCTTTTGTCATTTGATCAGTCTCTTGGTTCTTAGCACATTAAGAAGGGTGGTACTTGAAATAGAGACATCATTGGCTTTAGTAAATTTGGAAACATTCAACAGGTTCCAAGTTAAATCTAAGACATAAAGGTGATAAAATTAGTGACTTTGAAGGCAAGCTAATAATGAAATGACCAACATGAAATATATGTAAACCTTTAGTCTAGGAATATTTCATTGGTAGGTTTATAGGAACTAGACGACTCTATTTGGTCAAATTCCTAGCAATAAAATCTTATGTTCCTTAAAATAATATTTCTTAATGAGCTCTTGAATATCCAATTTGAAGATATTGTTATTGATGATATCCATCTTAGTGATAGTGACAATATTGATGATAGTGAAAATATCGGTGCTTACCGTGATATGGAGCTAGAGCTAAGTATGATGAATGAGCTAACTGCAGATGTGAACTTTTCCAACCTCAAGCTGCTTGCCACCTTGATATCAGATTGCACGTGACATTATATAGTTATGAAGTAATATGTTTGATTTCCCCATAATCTGGATTCACATTTGCATCTGACACTGTGTAGTAGTGATCAAAGGATTTGACTGATTGGGAGTCTGATGGCTGTAAGCATGATTGAACTGAATCATACAGCTTTAAGCTTTTTATTGTATCCGACACCGAGCTCCCTTGCCCCGTTTACTTGCATGAATTTCCTCCAGTGAAATGTGCTTGATTGCTTTCCTTTGTAGCAGCCAGGTTTCACTTGCTCTGGAATATGTTATTGTGATTTGAAATTTTCATGTCAATTTTGATATACTGATGTCTTTGCAGATTGCCAAAGCATTGGAGTTTGTTCATGAGAGAGGAATAGCTCACTTGGATGTGAAGCCAGATAATATTTATCTCAAGAATGGTGTTTATAAGCTTGGTGATTTTGGCTGTGCTCGTCTGCTTGATGCTAGTCTGCCAATTGATGAAGGTGATGCACGTTATATGCCTCAAGAAATCCTGAATGAGACGTATGATCATCTTGACAAGGTTGATATCTTTTCCTTGGGAGTTTCTATGTATGAGGTTCTCAGAGGGTCACCACTGCCGGATTCAGGCCCTCAGATTTTGAATCTTAGGGAGGGAAAATTGTCACTTCTTCCTACTTTTTCGCTTCAGTTACAAAACCTGCTTAAGGTAAGATGTTACTTTTTCTCTCTGATAGAGTTGATCTATATTCTGTCTTGTTTTCCTTTCACCCCTTTTCCTATGAGATAACTGAAAGTAATTTTCCTGCTGTTTTGTTAGTATTTGGTAGGCAAGGTTCCTGTTGAGCTGAGCAAGTGTTTCCTCTTGTTCAGGATTTGCACTTATTACATGAGATATTAAGAATTCTAGAAATTAATGAATCAAAGCTTCCATGCACTTTGTTTGGAATTCACTTGGCATTCAGATTCTACCCTTTTCAATGATTGAGATGAAAATGAGGTGGAGTGGAAAGTACTACTTTATCAAGGTGGCATTCAGATCCACCATACATTGGGCTCCCTGGATTGATCTTCTCATTTTCTTATCCTTTTATTAATTAGAACTCATATCATTTCAATTCCACATGATTGCAATTTTTCTTTCAAGTAATCTCCTCTTATTCTGAAATAACTAAAGAATAAAAATGCAGAATCTAAAACATTTAGCATGGCCCATATATTAGACAGATATCTACTTTTGCCTTTAAATTCCATTCTGGTGCAGCCATGAAGTTGGAATAAAACCTTTGCATATGGTTATACATGTTAAAGGCTGCCTACGTCTTTTCAAAACCTTTAGCATGGCCCTCCCTTCCCCAAAATCAGGCAAAAGAAAAGAGAAAAAGAAACATCTTTAAATCTATAAGCAATTAGATCATGTGCCTGCTCTGATTTTGACTTGGAAGAAGTTGAACGTCTTAAATCTGCCATCAGAAACCCCATGGGATAGGATCATTTCTTTTTTCAAGATATCACACCTTCAAATTTTGTGCATATGGGTCATACAGTAACTGATTTCTGTAGCATAATTTGACTTATGATCAGGTCATGGTGGATCCCGATCCAAACCGGCGCCCTTCTGCAAAAGAAATTGTAGAAAATCCAATATTCCACAGGGTCTTGGGAAATGCTAAATCCAAGTAAGCTGTACTTGTTTCTTGGGAGTTTTACAGGGAGCAAAAAAACAGATCTGGTTGAAGTGCAGACATATCCACCACAAAATTTCAGCCTGATGACCATTTTGGAAAACTAGGTAGGGATATCCAAGTTGGAGATACATGTCTAATGCATGCTATTTTGTTAAAAATGACTAAATGAATTCCTCAAATTTTTTCAAGCTTTGTTAATGTACACAACGTGACTCACCTATGCACCAGCTTTAAATTGTGAATTTCAACGTTTGCAATGCAATATTTTCCTTCTCAAACTGCTGTGCATTTTTCATCGATGTTCAGTTTGTGTTTGCTGTTGCAAAGAAGATGACTGGCCAAAAACATCAAATACAGATAGACTATTATATATTTCTGAAGATTTTCCAGTTGTGGTGATATTAGCTGATGATTTCTTGCATTCTCATTGCCCCATTGAGTCTTAATTTGTAGACAGATAAGATTTAAGTGTATGCTTCTGATTGGCAGCTCCTAGTTCAATTTGAAGGCGTTTCAATCCCTCAACCTCTATCCTCATCACTTTTATTATATTGCAGTGAATTGACTGCAATGTGGAGATCGTCTGCTGTGCAATAGCTAATGATCAACTCAGTTTGGACATTTGAGCTATGCTGATAGGTTTAAGTATGCCAATATGAGTGGTGTTAGAGAGATGCTCTTCAGCAATTTTTGGAGATGTGATTTCTCATCAATCCATCAATAGTGGATCCTTATAAAAATAAATGAATGGATGGATGTCACATCATGCGTGGGTGACCCTAGGGTAGCTAATGAGTTTCTCCTAAATATCTCTTGTAATATTTTGTGAAATATGCATCTGAATTCTCCTACTTGGAGTTGTAGACTGCAGATGACATTTCCAAGTTTTATTTATAAAATAATATCTTATTCCCTAAGTTTTTTAAAATAAATTTATACCTTTATTACTATCTTTATATTTTGACAATGTATGACATATAATATGTGAAATGTATATACATCTAAATAGCTGTGTATCTTTACCCTTTATATTGGAAATTTCTCAAAGTTATAGATATATAGGATTGTAAGTCATTTGGATAAAGAGGTCAAAGACAATTTGGTGCATTTTCAAAAGATAGCGGTACATAAGGTGTAAGGATGGCACAAGTGGTGGTTGATTATTGTGAATTCATATTTGATATGAATTTAAGTCATATCCTTTTTTTTTTTTTTTTTGGGTTACCAATGAACCTTGTAAATTGGAAAAGAAAAAGTGAGGGGTTCTCGATTTGGAGCTAGATTAAAATCCAAATTGAATTCGAAATTTGGTTTTATTTTTTGGCTTGGAATTATATTGGAGAGAAATTGTCAGAAAAATAATGAGAGTTTGGTTTTTGGATTGGATTGGATTAGTTACAAGTAATTGTGGTAATAGGGTGGATAAAAAATCAACACATACTTGTTACAAGTAAAGAAATTGTGCTAATAGACCACACAAAATCACATCAATTGAACATGCTTAATAAGATAAATAAAATGCGTAGAAAAGTAAAGCAAAAACAATCTTGTTGACAAATAAAAAAATTGTAAATATAATGTCCAAGAACCCAATTATTAGTTGCTAACTTAAGATCTCCTAAATGAGAAGTGTCAACTTTTAGATATTTGGTTCATACATACTAAATTGTAGTTAACTAACCCTAAATTTGTGACATTCTTATAGTATTTATATTGGATTGTCTTTTTAAAATGTTTAAATTAGCCTGTCTATACTATTACATTGAACTGTCTTTTTAAAATGTCTTAATTAGTCTATGTTATCGTTCTAAGTTTAGATGTTTGCTACAGTAACATATGAGGCATATGATTGTTTATATTACTCATCTATACTACTTAAAAACTGTTTGAGTCTTAAAAACTTTTTAAATACATTTTCTTCAACTTAACCCTCAATGATGCTATTTTGTTGTTCAATTTTATATAGTCGTATTCTATTTGACCTACTACTCAATAGTTATATTCATTTTGTCTTTTTTTAAGTGGTTAGATTTTGTTTGCCTTACTCTCAAATGGTCATGTTGTGGCCTATATATATATAAGATGATTTTTTTTTTTTCTAGTTTCATTAAGCTATATCTAAACATCTAAAGTAATTCTCATCATCTTCTTGAACCTTCATTTGAGCATAGAGTGTTCAACTTTCATTTACATCATCTCTTCGCGATGAAATGGTTATGCAGAGGACATCATGAGAATCAACCTAGTGTAACCTATGAATCCGAGGCTTCTGTTGCCATTCTTGGTCTTAACCAAACCAACCTCTCGTTCTAGGAATTATAAATAGAAATGCATTGTTAGGATGACTTTGATTTTGGTTAATTTTGGGAAGCAAAATTAGTGATAGAGCTCACTATATATTTTCATATCCCATGAACATGTTAAAGTATACAAAAGGTTAATCCAAGACTTTTCAAGTAAAACAACGTATACGGATGAGCAGTTTTGAGGAGGTTTCACAGAAGTTGCATTGCATTCCTTTTGAATTCATGATGCTATTGAAGCTCATGTTGCTTACTCCCGGCAAAGGCTGGAAGCAACATTGCTTGTCTTCTATTATGTAAGCATATTACCATTGAATAGGAGTGGACAATCAACAACGCTAGTTGACAATAGCATATGAAGAGACGAGGTTGTTATTATTAGAGGCCATTACGGTAATAATAGCTGAGGAAAGGTCTTGGTCTATAAATAGTCCTAATTATTTGCAATAGATTTTGCAATTGATGATGAATGAAATGGTTAAGTGAATTCCTAATCCTATTGAGTTTAGACTCTCTCTTGAATCCCCTGCTCTCTTTTCCTTTCTTTTCTATATGCTGCCAGGCCCCTTTCCATCTTGTTTTTCCCCTACTCCTCTCTAAATTTTCTCTTCTTAGTTTTGTTCTAATTCATTCAAACAATTATGTAATAATTGATATTAAAGCAAGCTTCAATCTTTGAAAATTTTGGTTCTCGATCACCAAATATCCACAAAATTTTTTTCAGAAAATTTCAGTTCTTATTCTAGTTCTTGATCTTGCTATTCAGATGTCAAGAACTCTCAAGAACTGCATTCCTATATCAACTCCTTGGAAACTAAGATCCAGTTCTGTAACTGAGGGGTGGTAACAACTGGTGTTTGCATCAGTTCTGAAGCTGGTCAATGATCTTGGTATTCTTGGTGTGTAGCATCAACCAGTGTTCTTGGCAGATTACATGTTTCTCCAAGAAGTTCTGACTACCTTGAATCTGTAGCCTTAGTGGAGTTCTGGAATCTTGATTCTTACATATACTTCTTAATTCCAGGCCTTTGTTCCTTCATGTACAGCAGCATCTCACATTCAGCACTTTTCTTGGATGCTTCTGCAACATCCTTGCTCTTTGCTGCGTGATACTTTTTGAAGTGGTTAGACAATCTTGCTGAAATTCTTGGTTTTCTTGAAATTTATAAGTTGGCACATAGACGTCTTGCTGCATGAGTGTTCTTGAATTCTTGCTGAGTTATCCGAAGTACAACTATGTGGCTACATTCTGAAATTGATCTTTCAAGTCCTTATATTTCTTCTTGCTGTCACAAAAATACACCCTAATGGATATGCTTCTGGCACGGGCAATTCTTCTGTAGCGACATCTGAATTTATCAATCATTGCTTGGTAGTTTTGACTTCATTTCTGCACCATAACGTTTTGGCTATTGTGAAGTTGGCGAATCTGGGAGTTCTTGACTCGTGGATCTCAGTTAATGCACTTGAAATTAGTTTGTTGGCCCTGGACAACCACAATTGATCCTTCTGCAACATTCTGGATATTACTGTAGCTACTAATTCAGCAAGAAGCAAGACTATGAATTTTGCAACCACATCCTGTAAATCTGTCCTGGCATTCTAGTTGAGGACTAGTGCACTACAGTTCATGTGATGGTTCATTGAAAATGAATGCACTGCCTACAATTGAAATAATAGAATTCTGTTGTTAAAACATCTGATGCTTCAAATCGACTCTTCTTATTCAAAAGTCTGCATAGCATAAATCTGCTTTCTTGCACAATAACAACTTAAAGCAAAATTCTAGATTAACATTTTGTTTTTATGGGTTTCTTGGATTCATTCCAAATTCTTGAAGATTGGTTTGGTAACATTGGCTTCCTGAATTGTAAGACCTTTGATCCTGCAGCAGCATTTTATTAGGCACTTGACATTCTTGCAGAGTGTTGGATATTTTGCACCAGAAACTATTGCTACCGGTAAATCTGCATTCTTTTATGTATAGCAGCAGGAGGAATTGCAATGGAGCTATGAATTTCTATTAGAAAATAAATTCAGATTCATCCAGCTGAACATGCTGTACACTGCCTTCTGAAGTCTGCCAAACATAAAAAAAATCTGCAACAGCAACTCAGGGACAACTTTCTAATTGCCATCTCAACGGCAAGAAGCAGCAATAGGCGGCTGGATCCTTGAAATAGAAACTTCAGTATTGTAGTTCCAACTCAGTCATTTCAGCAACTATTCAAGTAAAAAATGAATAGCTACTGCAGGGCATTTCATGATTCTCAAGTGAAGACTCTGCAAATAAGCTCCATCTTCAATGGCCGTCACAAACATGAATATCATACACAAAAATGCCAATTTCAGCTTGGGATAAAGAGAGTTTACAACCCAAATCGATAAATATCTTATTGAGGGCAGATTCAACGAAATGGAGATGCTTTTATGTATGAAGTGCGGACACACATACAACCCAAGAAGTCCAGAGAAATTCAGTTCATCAATTGTCCGAAGGCAAATATTGATTATGAAGTTATCACTACTGCCCCTCCAGCTTCAGATTCAGAAAATCATTCTGTCGATCCATCAATTGTCCAGATTCAGACCAATGCTGATCAGGGCAGCTTCAAAATTAATCGATCCATCTTCTATGCACACGGTAAGACAACAAATAATCATCAAATTTGGGTTTTTTCAAATGACAGTCACGTTCAATCAATATATACATCAGTGGGGAACAACAAATTCGAGAACCAGATCCCAGAAACAACACAAACAGTAAGGGCAACACAACTATAATTCCATCACATCAGATTACTCTTCCTCAATTATTGCAAGCAAAATGGTCGTATCTTTATCAACAAGTTTGCTACTAACTGTGTCTAGCACTCTGGTGATATAAGATTGGACATATTTGCTTGCAAGCTCATGATCATATTTGAGAATAAAACGACCACATCATGCTGGTGTAGTATCTTATTATTGATGTACTACTCAGGATGTAATACACAAGGACCAATTTTCAACCCATTTTAAGGATAAGGATGCCTTCACTGGGGAGTATTGTTAATATTGTGAATGATTGATGAAATGGTTACAATGAGTTTCTAATTTTTTTGAGGTTAGATTATTTCTTGAATTTTTTTCTTTGTTTTTCCTTTCTTTTCTCTATACCTGCATGCCCCCTTTCCCTCTTGTTCTCTTCTGTTACCATTTTCTAAATTTCATCGATTAAGTTACATTTTAATTCAGTCAAATTATTACGAAAAATTTTATTTAAAAAAAAAATCTTGCAATAAATTGGTTTATAACTATTTTATGATGGGAGATAGTATTAGAATTGCAACCAAATATATGAAGAGATTTTTTGAACCTATCATTGAGGTTATCAAAGTGAATACTTGAAGAAGCCTACTTCTTTGGACATAGAAAAGAAGCTACAAATAGGAGAATACATTGGATTCCAATGATACTGAGGAGCATTTGACTTGTATGCATTGGAGGTGGAAGAAATTTTCATCTGAGTGGACAAACTAATATAAAGGGCACATTATGATGCATCTATGATTTTAGAAGCAATAATATCTAAATATATTTAGATATGGAATGCTTTATTTATGCTGTTAGAATTATTTAATGACAACCAAAATTTAGAATTATCACCTATTTTTCAAAACTTATGCTTTGGATGTACTTCTCCAATAAAGTACATGATAAATATTGAGGAAGATGGTATAAATCTTAAATGACTAATATTCATGACATCAGTTTCCAATCCAATTACGTGCATTTGGTGTTTTTTAAATATATTTTGCTATTGTTCAAATGTCGATAATATATTATACCCTAAAAGTGCTCTGTGGTATTATGCTTGCATGTACAACAATACTTAATACTATGGTTGAGGATGAGCATCACTTTGTACTAGCTTATTTGAAAAAATAAAATTCTCCAAAGATATGTTATATAAAAGATTTAATCTAAAGTACGAGACAGTAATAGAAACTTATTGATAAATTAGACTTAATTATTTAATATATTTTATAATTTTTATCGAAACTCACCAAAGAATTCAAGATAGAATACAGCATTAATCACTACAAATAAATAATATAAATTATTACATATTTGAATATTTAAAATAAGCATCCCAATATTGATAGGTGGAACTATCAACAAGATAAAGTGTTATTTTAATATATGTGTTAAAGTTAATTAATTATTAAAATATTCAATGTTTTATATATTTGAATAACTATTTCATATGCTGTACAACAGTTTTTCATAGCTGCCCGTCGCGTAAATTGTCAGCCGCTCCAGCTCCTCTGGTTTCTTTCCCGCCATAGTGTGCCGTGAGGCGTGAGCCATCTCGAACAGAATGGAAGGGAATGCCGGAGACAAAGCCCTACTTCAGCTCCGGAACAGACTCTGTAATCAACATTTCATCTTCTGTCATCTTTCTCTGTCTCCTGACAGCAACTATAGGTCTCTCTTTCTCTCTCTCGCTTAGCTCCTCCGTTTGCTTCTCGTTCAAAGTTTTAGAAAGACTTTGAGGTTAAAAGAAAATTAGATTTCCTAAAATTCAAACAGCAAACTGTTAATATGTTGCTTCGATTTGTTTAAATTAATGATTATTCTAAAATACAGTTTACCTCGTTTGTTTCTGCCATTTATGTTCTATATATTTAACTGTTTCATTCCATATCCTGAAGCAAGTTAAAGTTTATTATTTCGAACTCAGTCACCGAGGCCTGCAATAACTCCGTCTTGTTGCTTGGTCCTTGTGGGTGTGGGAAAGCTGCGGTTGAATCAATTTTTTTCCATTCTTGATGTTGACTCTATCGATCATGCTGATTCTTTCCTAATTTTTTGTTTTCTGTTGTTTTCTTTATTGTTGTGTTATTAGGTTTTGAAACTTGTTATTAAACATCTATTGATAGATTATCCAGATTTGATACCGGTCGTAATCCCATTTTATATACTTTTGTTGACTGTTGAACCAATTATACTGTCTACTTGGGAACGGCGCATTTTTCCTTTCATCTGGATATTTAGTACGGTTAATAAGCCTGGGGTGTTTTTTATGGCATTTGCTGAACTCATTTTGGTCCTGAAGTCATCTTTACATGGCATGTTGTTTCATGGGGCCATTTGGACTTTCATTAGTCAACAATTTGAAGCACCGGTATGTTGAACAGTCCCTTTCTTCCAATCTCCAAGCACGTGTGTCCGTTTTGATTTTGTTGAACGTATTATGTGTTTGTCATTAAACTTCAAACTTGATATTTGTCCAAATGTTATGCAGAAGGGAGGTAACTGCTTTGATATTTAGAAAATGTATTGGGTCTGGGTCATTGTATTCCTTTGGCATCATATAATGGTTTTAGGACATGAAATAATAATTTGACTTGGAGTTTCCTGGAAATTAGGTTAAATGGGCTCCTGCACAGTGATGACGATGATGCACTTAAGGTAAGACTTCAAAAAATCATTTTTTTTTTCCCAAACTTGACCTTATCTGTAAATCAACCTTGTATTTTCAGTGATAGTTTTTCATATATATCAAATTGCTTTATAAGGTGTGGTTAAAAATTGAAATGCAAGTACTCTCAACTTACAACATAGCATGATGAAGAAGAGATTGATAGACTAGGGGGGGAAGGAAGAGGTATCTTATCTAGCTAGCTTTGTAATTTTGATAATTTAATTAGTTTAATAATGAGGTTTTATGATTTCTCTGTAGTGTTAGGGTAAGTTATAAATTATCACATAATTTGTTTAATATACTTTACAGATTATTTCAAGTATGTATAATGGATATCAAAGCTCAAAGAAGCTTTCTGCAACCTTTTTTTGGCATTTAGATGATTGAGTTATTACCAATAAAGTCAAAACTAACCATGTGAATAGATATCCATTAGACAATATATGAAGGCTTGCATTGGCCTTGAGCCGACTGAAAAAAAGCTTACTAAGGTTTATGAAGTTATTTGTAGAGGTATAGTTTGAATTGAATCCCATATTTCACATTGTAAGAGTTTTTTTCATTATATTGAATAATTTTATCCTAATTACAAGTTGAAAAATCAACCAATTACATCTCACTAAATAAAGTATCAATACTATATATTTACATGGATTATTATGGCGTGATTTATAAAAAATAATTAATTATTATTATCATTTTTACTTAAATTGATGCTAGTTGATTTAAAAACATCAATTTATTGATAAAAAATTGATGTCTCTAACGTGTCATGACTCACGATTTCCATGAATATATTTATGGTTTGGAGAATAGTTGGAACATGAAGAACAAAAGAAACAAGAGTATTTAAGGCCTCTGTGATATAATGACAATTATCCTCAATATGCTTTATGCGCTCATAATGTATTGTATTAGTTACAATTTTTATGGTAGTAATATTATTAATAAGAAGTGAAGTGAGATCAGATTGATTGAAGCCAAGCTTACTACCCAATGTTCTGCCTTTAGGAGACTTATATTTTGGCATTACTTTATGGCACTCTACTAGATTCTCTCAACCTCTAAATTCGTATGGCTATTTGCTTCTTCATCTCATGCTACATTAACCTCTATTTGTGTTCCCTTGTGGTATTCTAAGGCTATTAAATATGGATACAAGTGCAAGGCAAAGCAAGAAGAACTTTTGGCACTTGAAACTAACCATATAGGAGATGTTTTTTCTTGTCCTCCTCATGTTAAGCCCATTGGGTGCAAATGATTCTATTCAATAAAACTACGCTCCAACAATACTCTAGTTCATTATAAGGCACAATTGGTTGCCTAGGGCAATCGAAAATAATATGGATGGGCCATGAGGAGACTTCTGCTCCAATTGTAAAAATGACTACTATTTAAATAATTATCTTCCTTTTGATGTCACTAAGGTGGTCACTTTATCAAATAAATATTGAAAACACCTTTCTCTATTGCGATCTCAAAGAAGATATTTGCATGGCCCTTCCACCCGATTTGACATCATCCTCTTCAAATTTACGCAAATTAACACAATATTTATATGGATTGAAATATGCTCTTAGGGCAAGTTCACAAATTCAGATCCACATTTCTCCGGTTTTTATTTATGTAGAGCCGCATGGCTCATCTTTGTTTCTCTGTAAGACATCTATTGGTATTATTATTCTTCTTATTTATATTGATGATATTGTTATTATTAGAACAAACTTTACTTTACTCAGTCGTTTATAACAATATCTACGAACCTCACTTCAAATGATGGATCTTATTTTCCATACATAATTCTCAGGTTAGAAGTCCATATTGACTTCAAGTGTTTTCTTAAATCAATATAAGTACACGTAAGACTTGATCACTTTAGCAGATCTCCAATATGCATTTCTAGCTAGTACTCTAGAATTCAACGTGAAATATTGTTGGGAAGGGAGTGATACACTCCCAAGTCTAACCAAAGTTTTGACAACTAGTTAGGAACTTAAACTATTTGTCAATTGCTCAGCCTTATATTTCATTCGTTGTCCAACAAGTTAGTCAATTTATACACACTTCATGGCAACCACATTTGCCAGTGATTATTAGAATTATCTGACATCTTCATGGGTCATCTAATCGTGGGTTTTTTTTTAGTCGGCTCTTTTTTTTTGTTATAATACTTACAGTGATGTTGATTAGGCCGAATGCCTTGATACTAAGCAACCTGTCACTAGTTGGTGTATATTTCTCAATAGCGTTTCAATTTTGGGGAAGAGTAAAAAGCATAATCGTATTTCTAAATTTTCTATTGAATCCAATAACGTGTTATGTTTGCAGCCTGTTTTGAGATTGTCTGACTTTGTAGGCTTCTTAGTAAGCTTGGCTTCAATCAGTCTCATCCCACTTCACTTTTTACTGATAATACTACTACCATATAAATTGTGACTAATTCAATGCATTATGAGCGCATAAAGCATATTAAGGATGATTGTCATCATATCATAGAGGCCCTACATACTCTTATTTCTTTTCTTCCTTATGTTTCAACAATTCTCCAAACCGCAAGTTTATTCACGAAAGTTGTGAGTCGTGACACGTTAGAGACATCAATTTCTTATCAATAAATTGATACTTCTTAATCAATTAGTATCAATTTAAGTAAAAAAATAATAATAATAATTAATTATTTTTCATAAATCATGACATAATAATCCTTGTAAAAATATAGTATTAATACTTTATTTAGTAAAATATCTTTGGTTGATTTTTATCCTTATAGTTAGGATATAATTATTCTGTATAATAAAAGAAACCTTCACAATCTGAGATATGAGATTCAATTCAAACTATACCTTTGTCAATAACCTCATAAACCTTAGTAAGCTTTTTTTCAGTAGGCTCAAGACCAATGTAAGCCTTCATACATTTTCAGATGGATATCTAATCACATGGTTAGTTTTGACTTTGCTAGTAATAACTCAATCATCTAAATGCCAAAAAAGATTGCAAAAAGGATCTTTGAGCTTTGATATCCATTACGCATACTTGGAACAATCTGTAAAGTATATTAAACAAATTATGTGACAATCTTCAATTTACCTTAACACAGTAGAGAAATCGTAAAACCTCATTATTAAAATAATTAAATTACCAAAATCACAAAGCTAGCTAGAGAAGATATCTAATGGTGTAGGGAGGGCCATGCCAAAGGTTTTGAAAAGATGTAGGCAGCCTTTAACATGTATAACCATATGCAAAGGTTTTATTCCAACTTCATGGCTGCGCCAGAATGGAATTTCAAGGCAAGAGTACATATCTGTCCAATATATGGGCCATGCTAAATCTTTTAGATTCTGCATTTTTATACTTTAGTTATTTCAGAATAAGTGGAGATTACTTGAAAAAAAAAATTGCAATCATGTGGAGACGAAATGATATGAGTTCTAGTTAATAAAAGGATAAGAAAATGAGAAGATCAATCCAGGGAGCCCAATATATGTTTTTTCTTTAGATGGGAGTGAGTATGGTGGATCTGAATGCCACCTTGATAAAGTAGTACTTTCCACTCCACCTCATTTCATCTCAATAATTGAAAAGGGTAGAATCTAAACGCCCAGTGAATTCCAAACAAACTGCATGGAAGCTTTGATTCATTAATTTCTAGAATTCTTAATGTCTCATTTAATAAGTGCAAATCCTGAACAAGAAGAAACACTTGCTCCGCTCAACAGGAACCTTGCCTACCAGATACTAATAAAACAGCAGGAAAATTTACTTTCAGTTATCCCATAGGAAAAGAGGTGAAAGGAAAACAAGAAAGAATATAGATCAATTCTATCAGAGAGAAAAAGGAACATCTTACCTTAAGTAGGTTTTGTAACTCAAGTGATTAAGTAAGAAGTAACAATTTTCCATTCCTAAGATTCAAAATCTGAGGCCCTGAATCCGACAGTGGTGACCCTTTGAGAACCTCATACATAGAAACTCCCAAGGAAAAGATATCAACCTTGTCAAGATAAGCATACATCTAATTCAGGATTTCTTGAGGCATATAACGTGCATCTCCTTCATCAATTGGCAGACTGGCATCAAGCAGATCACAGCCAAAATCACCAAGCTTATAAACACCATTCTTGAGATAAATATTATCTGGCTTCACATCCAAGTGAGCTATTCCTCTCTCATGAACAAACTCCAATGCTTTGGCAATCTGCAAAGACATCAGTATCTCAAAATTGACATGAAAATTTCAAATCACAATAACATATTCTAGAACAAGTGAAACCTGGCTGCTACAAAGGAAAGCAATCGAGCACATTTCACTGGAGGAAATTTATGCAAGAAAACGGGGCAAGGGAGCTCGGTGTCGGATATAATAAAAAGCTTAAAGCTGTATGATTCAGTTTGATCATGCTTACAGCCATCAGACTCCCAATCAGTCAAATCCTTTGATCATTACTTCACCGTGTCAGATGCAAATGTGAACCCAGATTATGAGGCAATCAAACGTGTTACTTCATAACTATATAATGTCACGTGCAATCTGATATCAAGGTGGCAAGCAGCTTGAAGTTGGAAGAGTTCATATCTGCAGTTAGCTCATTCATCATACTTGGCTCTAGCTCCATATCAAGGTAAGCACCGATATTTTCACTATCATCAATATTGTCACTATCACTAAGATGGATATTATCAATAACAATATCTTCAGATTGGATATTCAAGAGCTCGTTAAGAAATATTATTTAAGGGAACATAAAATTTTATTACTAGGAATTTGATCAATAATGAAATGTTTACCTAAGCCATTGCAAAAGCCAAAATTCAACTGTAGGATTACAGTAATACGGTAAAACTCAAGATACCAAAAGAACATTTTCTGTGCAGAAGAACACACAAAAAATATAAAACTCAAACAGATAGTTTAAGTGAATGTCAACAGAACTTAAAACATGATGTTGATCATGAAACAAGTTTAAACAATTTAGACAGTATATATTTTAAGTCATCTACTAAATGATATTTTTTTCTCTATCAATACTGTTCTAGATATTTCAGACATGAAAAAAAAGCCAGAAAATAAAATGGTGTTACGACCTTAAAAAAACTCTAAATATCAAAAAAAGAGGGAAAATTCAATTAAGTTCATAATGGGTCCCAGAACATGTTTTGCTTTTTTGGTATACAAACACATTTATTTACCAACGTTTTAATAATAAACTTTCTTACCAATATACATTTTCCTCTATTATTTACTCCACACAGAATTTAGCAAGTGTGAAGGAAATTAAGGAAGTAGAACTCGTTAAGGCAGTGCTTGAAGAAGAATCCTTCACTAGTGCCTATGCACCGCATCCAAGTGGGATTTTAACAATACTTGAAGAAATTTTGAAAAGAATTAGATAAGGTGATTCAAGAAATCTCATAGAGTGAAATGACTTTTTTTCCGGTGATTATTTAAAGTCATTCGGAAATTGATGTAAAATGGTATGAAATCACTAATTTATGTAAGGGTTTTGGGCAAAGAATTGCAAAAGTAAAGGAAATCTTCGATTTTGTTGTGGTTAACGATCTTATTGTGCAAACACAACCACAAGAAGAGGGAGAAGCATTTGGTCAAATATAAAAGTGACATCCAATCACATATAAATGTGATTAATGGAAGTCTGATTGACTATTTATCGTGAGTAGAAGAGATTGTTTATGTTGTAAGGATTATAAGATCATCTTAGGAAAAGTTTGACCTCACCACACTAACTGATTTTGGATATACATCTTAAAAAAACGGAATAAAAATACCCAAGAACCAAATGGTGGAACTTTAAAAGGGAGAAGCATACTTTCTGTAAAGAGAAGATAGTAAGTGATGATGCTTAGGATTTTGATGGAACTAATTGTGACGGACCAAATTATTCTCCATTGAATAACCTCCGTCAATGGCAACACAAACCAAAGTCCATAATTAATACTTATGGATTCTATAGAAAATCCGGCAGAGTTCCCTCTGCAACTGGACGAAAACCAAAAATACAACCTGTTTAAATATCCCCTGCAACAAGCACACATCTATCAAAGGCTTAACTCAAAGTCTACAACACGCCACACAGGATCACACATCTGTCATATCATCCATGGCTCCAATACAGTACATAGCCTACTATATTGGATCTAGAGAGATGCCATCTAATGAAACCAAACTTAAAACATATATATACAGACGCGGAAGCATAACTAAATCATTAAAAATGACAACAGCAAGCCACGCTCAACTCTGAGTGGTTGTTTACAATCCGATCCAACTCTATGTCCAATTCCTTACTGCGCTCGCCGTCCAGCCAATCTCATTTAGCAAGCCTCTCCTTGCTCTAATCAGTCCGGCGCCGGCTAAGTGTTCTCATCTGAAAGAAAAACAATAAATAGTAAGAGTGAGCTTACAGCTCAACAAATGTAATCATAAACACCCCTCCAAGACATGTACAAGAATTGAAGCGAGAGGGAATACATGCACTCTCCATAATCAAGAAATAGGAGAGGGAATAGGAACAACTGGGATCACTTGATTCTTACCGTTCTCACGATTTCACTGATTGGTCACCATTTGGATTCATTTGATTCTCACGGTTTTCATGATTACATCTTGGATCACGGGATTCACATGATTCATCTTGAATAACTAGGTTCACACGGTTTCTCATGGTTCATATCTTGAACATTATTCATTTTCGTTATTACATCATCTTTGCGACCCCTTGCTAGTAGACCGTACTAGCCAACGATGCGAGAGAACGAGGATAGGAATGTGTTCGCTACACATTCTAAAGCTACGGCTACTATTTTAGGTCGTTAGCACACGACCCTCGGTTGCATCCATGCAACAATCATCACAGATAACTACATCTCAATATGTAGCGTCGACAGACACACCCCACACCCCCGGGGTCCAGGGCAATCATCGTTCTTCCACAGTAGTTTCCTAAAGCGTACCACAGACATCACCCGCTCCCACGAGCGGTCGGAATACGTGGCCAAGTATTCATCGGGTTCACACTGCGATAGACATGGTATACTAAAGAATACTATCCATACGACTCAGGGTCCTAATTTTAAGATTAGGTTCAACACTTGGAAAGGGAAACCCACATTTGCCACACACAATCACATCTCGGGGAAATCTCATTCCCATCACAAGATCTCCAACCGGGAGATCATCTCATCACACACATCTCCATCCAGGAGATTATATCATCACAAGCACAATGTGGACTCCCTTCCATTCACGTCACGATTCTCGATATCCAATGGGACTTAATTCCTTATTCACAATCGGTGGGACTCAATCCCCTTAATCCGCAACAAATCATTCTAAATTCACAACAGAGATTAGATTTCACACCTCAAACGATCACAAGTCACTTTGAAACCTCTGAGACTCATTCCCTTGCCTCCAGCACACAGATTCACATTCGGGGCTTTCATTTACGTTTAATCAGTTAAATGTTACTTTCACAACGATTTTGAAGGCATATCACTTTACATTTCTCATTTCGTTTTGGTTGATCATGATCGGATCTCATTTTTGAACACCCGGACGCCGTACACGGTTCGATACTTGGAAATCGGACGTCCGGTGGATTCGTACACACTCTTTGTACACGAGATTTCACATTTGGGTTTGATTTAATTTATCACGAGGGTGGAAGTATACAACTTCCCATTCATTTTCGGATTATCCACAACGGGAAACTTTTAAGGCTCCCGATGCCACCGAACGGGTCAAATCTTACGGGATTCGGCATCCGGTCGATATATACACACAATTGGAACACAGGGATTCACATTCTAGGGTCATTCCATCATTTTACGAAGGTGACAACGCGCAATTATCACCTCCGGTCTCGGGTGAACAGTAACAGTGCCTGTTTAGAGGGCTCGGACGCCTCAAAGGGGTCAAAACGTGCGAAATCAAACCCGCAGCTGACATATATGCATCATTGGGACGTGGGGATTCATATTTTGAGGTCAATTTCATGATACACTGCCAGGAAACGGGAAATTCCCAATTTTCGTGGGTTAGGGTTTTGGTGAAATCCCCAGAAATTACCTATGGAACAAAACTTGAAATTGAGTAAGGAAAACGGAGTTGCCCTCGTTGATCCTAGCCGGTATCGACGTCTCATTGGTCGACTCCTTTACCTCACTATTACTCGACCAGACATCGCCTATGCAGATCAAATTTTAAGTCAGTTTATGAATCAACCTACCTCAAATCATTTACATGCGGCACACCAAGTTTTGCGATATTTAAAACTCAACCCTAGTCAAGGAATATTACTTTCGTCCACATCCATCATCCAACTGCGAGCCTTTTGCGATGCTGATTGGGCATCTTGTCCGGACACACGTAGATCCCTCACCGGTTACTGTGTTTTTCTGGGGGACTCCCTTATTTCTTGGAAATGCAAGAAACAGTCCGTGGTTTCTCGCTCCTCTCGCAAGCGAATATCGCTTCCATGGCTACCACTTGTTGTGAATTATCATGGCTTCGTTATATTTTGACTGACTTGCAGGTTTCACATCCACATGCAGCATTGCTATATTGTGATAATCAAGCCGCTCTTTACATTGCAGCCAACCCAGTCTTCCATGAACATACTAAACACATCGAGCTGGATTGCCATCTTGTTCGTGACAAAATTCAAAACGGACATATTCGGCCTCATCACGTCACCACTCACAATCAGCTGGCGGACATCTTCACCAAGCCACTCCCTTCGCATCGGTTGAACTTTCACTTGTCCAAGATGGGCATTATCAATATATATGCTCCATCTTGCGGGGACTATTAGAAAATAATTAATAAATATTAACATTTTGGATTGTAATTTTTATTTTAGGTAGTATTTTATTTTTTTGTCATATTAGGGATGATAGTGTATATTTTATTTTAGGCATGTGTTTTTTTACCGTTGTATATACATATGTATTTCGCGTGTATAAATACACGTCCTTCCACTGTTTGTAATCATTCCATTTTGCAGTGAAATGAAAGGCGTATTCATTGCGCTCAGTTTTCATCTGTTCCAATGCTTCGTTCCTTTTTCGACGAAGGAAATCTGATTCCTTCCTGAGGGCTCTTCGTCGCCTCCCTCATCTTCGTCTTCCTCCTGTTCTTCGATTCGGTTTTCGTTTCTTACACGGCAACAGCAGCAAACATTACGGTAAATTCTCTCTCTCTCTCTCTCTCTCTCTCTCTGCACGACTTCGCCAACTGATGACCAAGAAGAAGGAGACGATGGTGGAAACCGTATTCCAAATTCATGAGTGATGTGATCGGGAGTGCTGCAACCCTATTCCAAATTTAGAAAGAAATTGAAAAACAAAACCGAAATAAAATACATATATTGTAGTCAAAAGTTGCTTCTTTCAGTTTAATGCCAATGTAGTCAATCGGAATCAGTAAAATATGGTCCATTTAATTCTCTCTTTCACCAAAGAAGGTACAGTGTGTGGGTGCGCGCGCGCTCTGCTGTGAAGGTGTGTGGATATGCACAAATAGACATAAGACACTGATGATGATTGATCTTCATTACTTTTCTTGGTGTCCTGAAAAAGATAGAAAGATACTGGCGGGGCTCTCCTATCCCTAAAATACTATCACAATGGTTGATTATGGGAAAGCCAGCCATGAAAGGTGGAGCAAAGATTCAAATAATGAAAAATATATGAAATATGAACAAAATATAGATGTTACTGAGTTCAGTCATGTCATTGCCACAAGACTCACTGAAGCTCAGTCAAATGGACATAACAGAGCACCATGGAGGACAGATACCTGAAATACAAGTGAACTAGCTGGAAAAATGGACAAGGTTTTAGTCCCCTTTGGAAGCTGGGATTGGACCAATAATACAAAATTGGAATTAGAGTTCCAGAATTCCATGTCTATTTCCAATTTCCTAATTTGGTGTCAGTTTGAATTGAAATTTTAATTACAAGTATTCCGATTCCTTGAAATTGATATGTGACATTGAATAACTTTTGCAAATTGTAAGGCAGAAGTTAGAATTGCAATTGCAGTTTCAATGTTGGAAACTGTCCATCAACTAAACCTGATCAACTGGTAGGGGTAAGTGCAGTTGGCACAGTACAATTCAAATTTGAATTCAAGTCCAACAAGATTGAAATTGGACATGCAAATCTAATTCTTTCCCATGCTTCTATCCAAATAGACCCTGAAGTAACTGCAATATTAGGTAATGGACTCAATCAGATATGTTCCCTAATCATTTGGAATTTGAAGATGAAGAATGCTAGAGAGGGAACACTGATGATGGACATGTGGCAATGAGGAATTGACAGAAGATGGTCACTATCATACAATTATGGACAGAGAATCCATTGAGGACAAAATGACACACACATTTCAAAATATATGTGCTAGTGATTATTTGTTGATTGGGATTTTCTTATTGTTTTTTAAAGTAGATTTAGTTGCTCATAAAACCACGGAAATGTGTTCTTGAAAAATATTTGAAATGGAAGTATTCAAATCCTTTCATTCTTAATCCATTTTGGTTAATTGAAAGTAGTACAATATTAAGTCTTTCTGAATTTTTGGTTCTTTTTTTTTTTCATAATTTTTTTTATCACAATTTATTATCTTTTTAAATCAAAATGAATAACATCTTGAAATCATCATTTCAATGCATTTTTAGAGTTGAATTTGTTAGATTGCCTTATGTATGATTGGCAAATTACATGGAATTGTTGTATTTTGAGTCATCTCTTCAATAGAATTAGATTTCCTTACAGTTGGTTTAGGCATCATATTGCTATAACATTTTTGCACCACATTCATAAGATATTTGATTCAAGAGAATTTCGTTCAAAATTTAGCTTAAGCTCTCCAAAATGCTTCACTCGACGTTTATGTGATGATTGCTCAAGAAAATAATTATTAACAATTTGTATAATTTTAAAACTACTCGGATAATTATACACTTTTTTAGCCTTAACTCCTTCAAAAAGGTGCATCAAATATAGCACTTCATTATCTCTAATTTAGGCAAAACCCTATAGGTGGCTTAGATTTTCAATGCTCGTTGAGAGTACTACTTTTTAACAGGTCACCAATTTCTTAAGGGATTACCACATTTCTATGATGACACATGTTTAAAGTCTAAGAAACTTTCTCACCCACAACTGTTAAACATAATTCTAGCCTACTAGCCTACAAAGTTTTGTTGGAGGCGAAGATATTATAGTTCCGATGGTGTTGGAAGTTCTTGAATCAGTGAAGGAAGATTCAAGTAGGAAGGAGTCCGAATCTATTGTCAGGTAAGTAAATCCAAATAATCCTTTGAATGGAGTGGTGATTTAGGGGAGTTCGCGAAGGCCTAGTATACCTATACTATTTAGTTTATAAGTTAATTTTTCGTATGATTTGTTTTATACTGACTTGATAAATTCTGATTTTTTTTTTTCAAAACGGTTAGTTATTAAGTTTTTCCTTTATCAATAAGGTCACATGTCATTTACATTCTTATAAATTTTTAATTATCTTATTTTGATGCGGTTACATTACTCTAGGCACCTGTTTTAGAAGTAAATTCCTAGGTTTATAGAATTTTTTTCTAAAAAGAAAACAAAATATGTATTCTTCTAATGATATATCAAAATATAACAAAGTTCTCTTAATTGCAAATCAGAGATCGTCTGAGAGTTAAGACTTTAAACTAAAAGTTTATATAGTTTACAACCAAGAACATTTGATTAATGATGACCTTCTAAGATGTTTCTCGTTAGCAAATATGCTGGTGAAATGAAACAAATCAAGGTCATATTAGCGTATGTCGGCCTATTTTGCAACACATGAAAAATAATTCCTCATACATTTTCATGATAGAATAATGTTTAGCTAAAAATTAATTATTTTATGTATAAAACTTCTATAGCAATCCAAAACTACAGATGGCTGCAATGGCCCTAAAAGAACAACTAATTGGAATTTCATTAGGCCCTCTTCTGTGATTAGCATAAATATTGAATATATTTACAAAACTCTACCCAACAACCCACTCAATCTCTAATAACCCCTCATCCCCGCCCCCCAAATTAAAAAATGGCTACAAATTCAGAGCCTATTTTGTATAATTTTAAAATAGTTTTTGAAATAAACTATAAACCAAATCTTTTCAAAAAGTAGTTAAGAAGTTGTTTATTTCTCTCTTTAAATTTGCCATAGTTTTGAAAAACAAAAAATAAAATCACATATGAGACAAAGTACAGTTTAATTTCTTTTACTAAAAATAAATGTTTAAAGGTTTATTTTAGAATAAATTATAAATTTTAATTCACAATTTAAACATCGATGTCATTATATATCAAGCATTGATAAAAGAAAAAAAAATCTAATTAGCTATTGTAATACCCTCATATTAAATGACAGCCATTCATTAAACTATTTTAATAAATGTGATAATTTCGTCAGATTGCTTTCAAATTTTTGTGATCTTTTTTGTGCGTTAGGAATAAAAAAAAATCTATAGAAAAGGTTTTAAATCTAAACTTATTTATCCAAAAAAAAAAAAAAAGAAATTTGAACTGTTGACTAACGATTGAGACTGGCTAACTGGTCTCTCTTAAGTCTCTTCTTCATAATGGCTAACCTAAAAATATAAAGAAATGATATTTTTTTTTTTTATTTTAGTACTGTGCATAACGATTAGATTTTTGCTTTAATGGGGCCTAGGTCGGAACGTTTGCTTCTAAAGCTAAAAGTACTTAGCGTACCAGAGATCAATCTAATAAGATATCACGTTTGAAAATATCTCCATGCTCCCTAAAATATATCTCCTAATATAAGACATGCCCATACAAGTTGAAGCCAACTCGAAGCAAAAAGGGTAACCTAGAAGAGGAGAAAAAGGGTTACCAAATGAAGTCCGGACTAGGAATGTAATCCTTCCCATCCATATTGCCGGAATAGATGTCCATGTCAATGTTCGAAGATGGAGGGAGATGTTTCACCGAAGATTCAGATGCTGGAAGGTTCTGGAAGCAATAAGGAATGACATTCAGAGACGAGCAAATAGTCGATTGCAGTTGCTACTGTCGCAGCAGCCGTTGCGGTTGGGCGAGATAGCCTTCGCTTAGCAGAGTTTTTAAAGGTGCGCTCTTGATTTTGGTTCTCCTTCGTCTACTGTTTCTCCTCTGCGTTCTCTTTATCTCTCAGGAACCTTGCCTGTTGTATTGGGCACTCATCTACTACATTCTCTAACCAATGATTTAAAAGTTCAGCCTTGTTGTAAAATGGTTTATTTGAATTTAAATAGATTATATATATACTTGCAAGCTCCATCTTCAATGGCCGTCACAAACATGAATATCATACACAAAAATGCCAATTTCAGCTCGGGATAAAGAGAGTTTACTACCCAAATCGATAAAATATCTTATTGAGGACAGATTCAACAAAATGGAGATGAAATGGGATGCTTTTATGAATGAAGTGCGAACACGCATACAACCCAAAAAGTCCAGGGAAATTCAGTTCATCAATTATCCAAAGGCTAATATTGATTATGAAGATATCACTACTGCTCCGCCAGCTTCAGATTCAGAAAATCATTCTGCCGATCCATCAATTGTCCAGATTCAGACCAATGCTGATCAGGCCAGCTTCAAAATTAATCGAACCATCTTCTATGCACACGATATGACAACAAATAATCATCAATTTTGGATTTTTTCAAATAACAGTCAGATTCAATCATGCATACATCAGTGGAGAACACCAAATTCAAGAACCAGATCCCAGAAACAAGTAATACAGACAGTAAGGGCAACACCATTATATTTCCATCACATCAGATTACTCTTCCTGAATTATTGCAAGCAAAAAGATTGAATCTTTATCAACAAGCTTGCTACTAACTGTGTCTAACACTCTCGTGATCTAAGATTGGGCATATTTGCTTGCGAGCTCATGATCATATTTGAGAATAAAATGACCACATCATGCTAGTGTAGTATCTTATTATACTTGTACAGACTAGCATTAGTTGTGTCTAGCCTTTATTGATGTACTACTCAGGATGTAATACACAAGGACCAATTTTCAACCCATTTTAAGGATAAGGATGCCTTCATTGGGGAGTATTGTTATGTAAGCATACTACCATTGAATAGGAATAAATAACCAACTCTAGTAAATAATAATATACGAAGATATTAGGTTATTATTATTGGAGGTTATTATGGTATAATAGCTAAGGAAGGGCATTAGCCTATAAATAATCCTAATTATTTGTAGTAGATATTGTGAATGATGAATGAAATGATTATGATGAGTTTCTAATCTTTTTGAGGTTAGACTATTTCTTGAATTTTTTCTTCTTTTTTCCTTTCTTTTCTCTATACTTGCATGCTCCCTTTCCCTCTTGTTCTCTTCTGCTCTTTTCTAAATTTCACCGATTAAGTTATATTTTAGTTCAATTAAATTATTACGTAAAAATTTTATTTCAAAAGATTGTTGCAATAGCTTGGTTAATAACTACTTCATGATTGGAGATAGTATTGCAACCAAATATATGAAGAGATTTTATAAACCAATCATTGAGGTTATCAAGGTGAATACTCGAAGAAGCCTACTTCATTGGACATAGAAAAGATGCTTCAAATAGGAGAATACATTGGATTCCAATGATACCGGGGAGCATTTGACTTGTATGCATTGGAGGTGGAAAAAAGTTTCATCTCAGTGGACAAACTAATATATTGGGCACATTGTGATGCAACTATGATGTTAGAAGCAATAATATCTAAATATATTTAGATATGGAATGCTTTATTTATGTTGTTAGAATCACTCAATGACATCAACAATTTAGAGTCATCACCTATTTTTCAAAACTTATGCTTTGGATGTGCTTCTCTGGTGAATTACATGATAAATATTGTAGAACATAACGTAAGATTATATCTTGTAGATGGTATATATCTTAAATGATTAATATTCATGAAATCAATTTCTAATCCAATTACTGCAAAAGGATAAGTATTCTGTAAAGTGTTAAGAAGCATCAAAGATATTGAACATGTATTTGGTGTTTTTTAAATATATTTTGCTATTGTTCAAAGGTCGATAAGATATTATGCCCTGAAAGTACTATGTGGTATTATGCTTGCATGTACAATGATACATAATACAGTGGTTGAGGATGAGCATGACTTGCATCAAATGATATAGAGTAGATTGTACTAGCTTATTTGAAAAACAATCCTCCAAAGATATATTATATGAAAGATCTAACCTAGAGTACAACACAATAATAAAAGTTTAATGACAGACTTGACTTAATCATTCAATATATTTTATAACTTTTATTGAAACTCACCAAAGAATTCAAGATAGAACGCAACATCAATTACTACAAATAAATAATATAAATTATTACATATTTAAATATTTAAAATAAGCATCCCAATATTGATAGATGGAACTATCAACAAGATAAACTGTTATTCTAATGTATATGTGAAAGTTAATTAATTATTAAAATATTCAATGTTTTATCTATTTGAATAACTAATTCATATGCTGTATAGCAGTTTTTCATAGCTGCCTGTCATGTAAAGATGCTTTGCCAAATTGTTAGTCACTCCAGCTCCTCTGGTTTCTTTCCTGCCATTGTGTGCCGTGAGGCGTGAGCCATATCGTTCAGAATGGAAGGGAATGCAGGAGAAAAAGCCCTACTTCTGCTCCGGAACAGACTCTGTAACCAACATTTCATCTTCTCTCATCTTTCTCTGTCTCCTGACAGCAACTATAGGTCTCTCTCTCTCTCGCTTAGCTCCTCCGTTTGCTTCCTGTTCAACGTTTTAGAAAGACTTTGAGGTTAAAAGAAAATTAGATTTCCTAAAAATGATTATTCTAAAATGCAGTTTCATCTCATTTATTTCTGCCATTTATGTGCTATATATTTGACTGTTTCATTCCATATCTTGCAGCAAGTTAAAGTTCATTATTTCGAGCTCAGTCACCGAGGCTTGCAATAACTCCGTCTTGCTACTTGGTCCTCGTGGCTGTGGGAAAGCTGCGGTTGAATCAATTTTTCTCCATTCTTGATGTTGACTCTTTCGATCATGTTGATTCTCTCCTAATTTTTTGTTTTCTAATGTTTTCTTTGTTTTTGTGTTATTAGGTTTTGGAGCTTGTTATTAGAGATCTATTGATAGATCACCCAGATTTAATATCGGTGGTAATCCCATTTTATATACTTTTATTAACTGTTGAACTAATTATACTGTCTACTTGGATAGCGGCTCATTTTTCCTTTCATCTGGATATTTAGTGCTGTTAATAAGCCTGGGGTGTTTTTTATGGCATTTGCTGAACTCATTTTGGTTATTACATTTTCGTGGCATGGTTTGGTTTTAAAGCTTGAACAGTTCCAATCCTCTAGATGGCTAAATAAAATAAAGGGGTATATACAGGTGTATTTTGTGTTTGCTCTCTTGTGCTAGATAGTTTATATTATCAATTTTAAGTTCTCTAGATTTTTCTGTCAGTCCTGAAGTCATAATTACATGGCATGTTATTTCTTAGAGCCATTTGGACTTCCATTAGTCAACAATTGGAAGCACCTGCATGTTGAATAGTTCCTTTCTTCCAATCTCCAAGCATGTGTGTACGTTTTGATTTTGTTGAACTTATTCTGTGTTTATTGTTAAACTTCAAACTTGATATTTGTCCAAATGTCATGCAAAAGGGAGCTGCTTACTTTGATATTTAGAAAAAGTATTGGGTCAGGGTCATTGTATTCCTTTGGCATCATATAATGGTTTTGGGATATGAAATGATAATTTGACTTGGAGTTTCCTGCAGATTAGGTTAAATGGGCTCCTGCACAGTGATGACAACTGTGCGCTTAAGGTAAGACTTCAGAAAATCTTTTTTTTTTTTTCTAAACTTGACCTTGTCTGTAAATTACCCTTGTATTTTCAGTAATAGTTTTTTATATAGATCAGATTGCTTTGCAAGGTGTTGTTAAAAACTGAAATGCAAGTAGTCTCAACATATCACTTGGCATGAGGAAGAAGAGATAGATAGATTGGGGGGGGGGGAGGTAGAGGTATCTTATCTAACTAGCTTTGTGATTTTGGTAATTTAATTAGTTCAACAATGCGGTTTTATGATTTCTATGCTGTGCTAGGGTAAGTTGTAGATTGTCTTATAATTTGTTTAATATACTTTACAGATTGTTCTAAGTGTGCGTAATGGTTATCAAAGCTCAATGAAGGTTTTTTGCATTTTTTTGGTATTTAGATGACTGAGTTATTACTAGCAAAGTCAAAACTAACCATGTGATTAGATTTCCATCAGACAATGTTTGAAGGCTTGCATTGGTCTTAAGCCTTCTGATAAAAAGCTTACTAATGTTTATGAGGTCATTGATAGAGGCATAGTTTGAATTGAATCCCATATCTCACATTGTGAGGGTTTCTTTTGTTATATGGAATAATTATGTTCTAAATATAATGTTAAAAATCAACCAATTACATCTCGCTAAATAAAGTATCAATGCTATATATTTACAAGGATTATTTTATGGAAAATAATTGATTATTATGGTCATTTTCACTTAAATTGATACTAGTTGATTAAGAAGCATCAATTTGTTGATAAGAAATTGATGTCTCTAACATGTCACGACTCACGACTTTTGTTAATATATTTGTGGTTTGGAGAATCGTTGAAACACAAGGATGAAAAGAAATAAGAGTATATAGGGCCTCTATGATATGATGACAGTCATCCTCAATATATTTTATGTGCTCATAATGCATTGGATTAGTCCAATTTTTATGGCAGTAATATTATCTGTAAAAAGTGAAGTGGGATCGAACTGATTGAAGCCAAGCTTACTAAAAAGCCCGTGAAACCAGACAATCTTAGAACAGGCTGCGGATATAACACGGTATCAGATTTAATAGAAAATTTAGAAACACAATTCTGCTTTTTACTCTTCCACAAAATTGAAGAGCTGTTGATAAATATACACCAACCAGTGATAGATTGCCTATTATCAGGGCATTTGGCCTAATCAGCATCACTGTAAGCAGTTTGACAAAGAGAAGAGCCAACTGGAAAAAAAAACGCACAATTAAATGACCCATGAAGATATTAGATTATTTTATTAACCATTGCCAAATGTGGTTTTTGTGGAATGTGCATAAATTGACTAATTTGTTGGACAACGAATGAGATGTAAGTCTAGGTAATTGTCAAATAGTTTAAGTTACTAGCTAGTTTTCGAAACTTCGTTAGACCTGGGAGAATATCACTCTCGTCCCAACAATATTTCATGTTGAATCCTAGAGGAGTACTGGCTGAAGATGCATCATAGAGATTTGCTAAAGTGATCAAGTCTTATGTTCACTTATATTGATTTAAGAAAACACCTGAAGAATCAGTATGGAATTCTAACTTAAGAATTATGTAAGAAAAACAAGATCCTGCATATGAAGGAGGCTTGTAGATATTGCTATAAGCGGCTGAGTGAAGCAGAGTTTGTTTTAATAATAACAATATCATCAATATAAATGAAAAGAATAATAATACTAGTAGATGTCTTGTAGAGAAACAAAGATGAGCCATAGCGGCTCTGCATAAATGAAAACTGGAGAAGGGTGGATCTGAATTTGTGAACTTGCCCTAGGAGCATATTTCAATCCATATAAAGATTGCGTTAATTTGCGTAAATTTAAAGAGGATGATGTCAAATCAGGTGGGAGGGCCATGTAAATATCTTCTTTGACATCGCAATGGAGAAAGGTATTTTCAACATCCATTTGATGAAGTGACCACCTTAGTGACATCAAAAGAGAAATAATTGTTTAGATAGTAGTCATTTTTGTAACTAGAGCAAAAGTCTCCTCATGGCCCATCCATATTCTTTTTGATTGCCCTAGGCAACCAATCATGCCTTATAATGATCTAGAGTGCTGTTGGAGCGTTTTTTATTGAATAGAACCATTTACATCCAATGGGCTTAACATGAGGAGGACAAGAAATAACATCCCATGTATGATTAGTTTGAAGTGTCAAAAGTTCTTGATTTGCCTTGCACCTATATCCATGATTAATAGCCTCAGAATATCATGAGGGAACATGAATAGAGGTTAATGTCGCATGAGAAGAAGAAGTAGAAAGCTATATGAATTTAGAGGTCAAGAGAATCTGGTAGAGCACCGTGAAGTAATGCCAAAATATATGTCTCCTAAGGGTGGAACATTATGTATCGGTTTACGCGGCGGATTGGACTTAGGAAGTGGCAAAGTTGGGTGTCGTCGGTGATATATATGCTCAGGACTGAAATTGTTTAGGAGTAGAAGTCTCATTATCAAAGTGAGGAAGTAGATGTAGCTCAAATAGTGAAGCAAACATAGCCAAACACATGTTAAGTCAAGATAAATATGATGTTGTTGATAGAGGTGATAATAGGGAGTCTCAAAATTCTAGTTATGTGGGGATAATTGATGAATTAAATATACTACAGTAGATAATGCTTCAACCCAAAATTGGGATGGAATAGAAGATTCAAGTAATAATGTCTTTACAACATCAAGGAGATGATTTTTTCAATTAGTGATGTTTTGCTGAGGTGCATATGGATAAGAATGCTGGGAAAGGATCCCCTTTTTTAAAGAACATTATGAAATTCATGAGAGATTTGCCACACAAATTAGATCTTAATATTTTAAAGTCTAACGAAAATTGAATTTCGATGTAGGCCACAAATCTTTGGAAGACGAAAAATGTCTCAGATTTAGAATGAAGAAAATTAATCCATGTGTACTTGTTGTAATCATTAATGAATGTCATAATTTGCATGGGGTATAATAGGAGCAATACACTAGACATAACTATGGATCAATTTGTGACAGTGTTTAATATGAGTATTGTGAGAGGGAAACGGAAGAGACTCTTTCCGAGTTGCATGTGGAGCAATCAAGAGACTTAGTGGATAGTTGATCTTTATTCCTAACACATTAGAGTTCATGAGATGCGATAAAACAACAGAATGAGGATGACCCAAATGTTTATGACATACTTCATTCATATTATTTACGGTTGTAGTACAAACTAATAATCATTCAGCTTTACTCCCCTTCACGAGAATCTTCCCTGCCACCTGATCCTGCACAAGACCAACCTCACAAAAAGTCAAATGTCATAATTATTATCAACTGATAGCCACCAAAAAATGAGACTAGTAGAGGGCTCGCAAGATACAAACATATTAGTGATTGAATAGTTAATATCATCAATCTGTCTTGGTAATTGACTATTATTAGCAATTTAAATGTAAAAAGGATTATGATATGGCCTAACATTGCTAGGAGCATTGGAGGGACTAGTCAAATAATTATGTGCACCAGAGTCAACAAGCCAAGGCAAATATTGTAGTGTTCCTTGACCTTGAAGTTCTAACCATTTTTGGAGTGAGGATAGGCTAGCCTCCTTTTGTGGAATATCCTATAGAAGAAGAAGAATTAAGTGAAGCCTGAAAGACACTATTTTGACAATTTTGGGGACGAGTAGGGCATTCCTTGATAATATGTCCATGCTTCTTGCTATAGTTGTAAGTTATTCTTCCATAATTAGTAGCAATATGTCCATATTACTTACAACTTTGTCATTGTGCCATCTGCACGTCTCTACCCTTTCCTTTCCTGTGTGTGGTATATGCAACTATATTGGAAGACATTTTCTCTTGTTGGAAAGTGGCCTGTGTGTTGCGAGATGGTTATTGCAAAATAACTCTCCAAGGCATACAACTAATGGGGGAGAAGTAGTACGGTTCATCAAGCTAGAATTGGTTGTCTCAAATTCACGGTGAAGCTTCATGAAAAAAAATTGATCTAGCTTGCATTGTTCATGAATAGCCTAGATGGTCGAGAGTAATTCATCTGGTACTCTAGCATAAATGATGTCAGCAAATTTAGCCCATGAGTTTTGAGACCCATAAAAGTAGTTCTAAATGGAGAGATTGCCTTGAGTGTAATTTGAAATTTTGTATTCTAATTGAATTTGTCTAGTTGTATTATTCTGATGATAAACTTTTTTTGAATGTTCTTGCACATCTTTGACAGTTTTATAGGTTCTTAGATTTAGGATAAGAAGTCATGTCGTGGCCCTAACATCTATAACTTTCCACAAAGCAAATTTCTGAGAATGCACAATAGTAGGATCACTTTTATCTCTATATGACCCCAACGTTCTTTTCCCACAACAAATAATCGAAATTGGAATTCCCATCTAGAATCACTTTTTCTTGTGAAACATATGCAAAAAAATGCAAGTTACTCGTTATCATTCTTAAAAATTATAACCCGCTTAATGTATATGAGTACACGCCTATGCGAGAAGAGAGGCAAAATATATATGACAAAGATTAGGGTTTGATGAGTGAGGCCAAATACACTCTTTCTGCAAATAGACACAATTGATGAGAGAAGCCAAGAATATCCATATAGGTGAGAAGCCAAGAATATTCACAAGGGACAGAAGCCAAATTCACCTCCTGCTATCTCCTTCACATGCTCCCTATCCTTTGAGTTTTTGAGCGAAGATGTGCAATGGCTTTGCTAATGCACAATGAAATGAGAGCAATAGATATAAGCAGAAGGCTTTGAAGTTGCTGATGAGGTCACAGAAGACTGACCTCTAAGTTCCAATGGCAACCACCACAAACACAAATTAAGAAATTACCATATCTGAAATCATCATTAGGATGACGATTTGCCAAGAATCTCAACAACCAACCAAGACATGATGTAACAAAAATTAAAAATAGGGTTTTGTCTTTGATATCATTGTAGCGGCACAGTTTGAATTGAATCACATGCCTCACATTGTGAGAGTTTCTTTCATTATATGGAATAATTGTGTCCTAATTATAAGGCTAAAAATTAGCCAATATATCTCACTAAATAGAGTATCAATACAATATATTTATAAGGATTGTTCCATAATTGATTATAACGCAATTTATGGACAATGATTGATTATTGTTGTCAGTTATTAGTAAAGGCTGGCAATTGGAAGGGGATATAGTGTAATCTGATTCCTAATCTCCAATGACTGAATGTTTTGATCATTGAATAAGATTAAGGAGGATTCATCAACTAAATTATCTCAGTCCTTTTTCACTTAACGTCTTAAAGGCCACCTTTAAATATTTAATTCCATTTCTTGTGCGCATGTGAAATTGAAGCTGATTTAATTAGATGATATCACGTTCTTGTTTTTATCTACTTTGACTATGTTTACTTATATTGTTTTTTTTTGAAACATACCGTACCTTGAAAGAGCTTCTAATTAGGATGAACTACAAACTGTTCCATTTTCTTTGTTTCTTTGTTTGTGTTTGTCTTGCCCACAATATTTCCAATAAATTTCCCAGCAGATTGACATTTCTTCTTGCTCATTAGGAAATTGCCAGACAGTTATGTGTGGAGTATCAGTTGTTGTTCTCAAAAATGGTATCCATATATTATCTGCTGTATAGTTCTGTTGCAATTTTAACCATTGAAACTTTTGAGATGATCTCTTCCTGTTTTCTAGGCATCATTTCAGGATAACTCTCAATTTATGATTTCCATGCTGCGGTGAGTGCAGAAAATATAGCTAATGTTTACTTTCTTTTGAGTCAGCTAGGTCATCAAGTTGTGTCAGTTTAGTGCTTAAGGGCTTCTATTGAAGATATTGGATGTCCCGAATGAATTAATCGAATTTCTTGTTCTTTTTTACCTATGCAATTCTTTCAGAGAGTGTGGCTTGGCACATACAACAATCGTCTTTGTTCTGGATGAATTTCATCACTTTGCTCAGGTAGGATTTTGGTGTCCTCTTCTCTTGAATTTTCTCCTGCAGCCCAGATTTCAGATGCAAATTCTGTAATATCTGTCATGCACAGATATTAGTAGATGAGTTTTGGGTTCTTTCTTCCTTTTTTCTGAATTTTTTGCATTACACAGTCTTTCTTATTCTTTTCAGGGAAAACAAAGATTACTCTACAGTCTATTAGATGCAATGCAATCTGTAACATCACAGGCTGTTGTAGTTGGCATTAGTTGCAGAATGGTATGTTGCCTTCAGATTTCATTGCAGTCTCCAAGTTTCCTGTGACCCACAGCTGTGTATATGGCCATCATCTTCAGATCCTGCATGTCTGGAACATAAAGCAGTTCATAATTCTTGTATACTTATCTTTAATGTGTTTAGTTTTATGGAACATTCACTACAGTGTAGAAATATATACACTTTATGACTTCTTAAAGGATCAAGTAAATTTCTGCTGTTGAAGAATGTTAAAAACTCATGTACACCATGCAGGATGCAGATCAGCTGTTGGAGAAAAGAGTGAGATCTCGCTTTTCACACAGAAAGTTGTTATTTTCTCCTCCTTCAAAGAAAGAGATAGATGGGTATTTTAGCTAATCTTAGTTTCTATTGCTGCCTGTGCCTCAGTTTGGATACTTGAAAGTAATCCTCCCTTTGCGGTGTGCTATCTGCTGGTTTTGCAGGTTACTGGAGGGCATACTGTCCTTGCCTCTTGACTCTACATTGCCTCGTGAATATGCTATTAAATTTAACGCAGAGCTTCAAGTATTACATTTTCCGATGCTATTTTTTAATAGGATTACTAGCTTCAACTTCATAGGCACCTGTTCATGCCAACTTATTGTTATTATGCTTATATATTACTGTTTTTTGAGTGCTTTTGAGTTTTTGATGCATATTCTTAGTTGTTTATGTCTTGTTTTTCTATTTTCAAATGATTCATATTCAATGCTGATTTGTGGATAACAATTAGTATGCTGTTGCTGGTGACTTGACATGCATTTTCAACTTCATAGCATGCTTTTTTAGGTTTTCTCTTTCTTTTGAAAACCTAGAAATCCAATTTGCTCATTACAATCAGCCTGATATGGAAATAATCTGAAGGAGTAGTCAAAATTAAAAGAGACAACAGATTTTTGGGCAAAAATATAAAGGATTGGTGATTGAATCCAATGTACAACAATGCTTGACTAGAACTTCTATTTAACATTATGCATGCATTTTTCGTCACTCTTGTCTGTCATTTGATGCCTGCTTTATGCTTTAGAGTTTCAGTTACAGTGGAAGAGGAATAACTTTTCCTATTAGAGGCTGAAATTAGTGTGCTTGGAACCATTGTTTTTAGGTGTGTTTATAACTATAGCTAAAACCATAGCTCAGGACTTGCTTTGAGTAAAACCACAGCTTAGGATGCCGGTTACGGCTCAAATAATCCTTATTACCAATAGAAACAGATTGGTGTTAAATCTGCTCCAGGAGTTGTTAAACTTTGCACAGTTTTCATTTGTTGTGATCAAATATGTGGTTTCTGAATTGTAAATTATCAACTTTCCCCCCCAAAAAAATTGTTTTGAGAAATTGAAAATAAACCAAAGTAATACAATCTTGGCAAAGCTAAAAGATGGAGCAACAGAACATTAGCGAACAAGCCTTGATTTAGAAACTTGTGGAATTATACACCAGATTGTCAATTGGATTCAATCCCCTCCTCTGTGAGGGTTCCTTTCATTGTACATGAAATTGAAGACTAATTACATGGTTGAAGATTATCAAATTATCTCAATCAAATCTCCTTAAATAAGGAAGCTATATTGCATTTCTAAATAGACAATGCAACTTAATAAGATAATCACGTGGCATGTATATTTGACTAATATTCCCCATTAAATTGAAGCTAGTGGATCAAAAAATATCAATTTCCTGACGAGAAGCTAATGATGTCGATGGGTCATGGCCTTAGTAAAAGTATCAGCGATCTGGAGGTGAGAGGAAATATGAGAAAGAGAAATAACACCCTTGTTAAAGACTTTCCGAACATAATTATAGCCCACCTTAATATGCTTTGTATGCTTATAATAGAATGGATTAGCTGCGATTTGAATAGTATTGGTGTTATTAGCATGGAGAGAAGTGGGACCTAATTGAGAGAAAGTAAGCTCATCTAACAGTCCACCAAGCCAAACTGTATTAGAACAAGTAGTTGACATTGTACAATATTCAGATTCCATTGAAGACTTATAAACTTAATCCTGCTTCTTACTTTTCCTAGAGATTAAAGAATCACCACGAAACATGCACCATCCCATTACAAACGTCGGGAATTAGGACATTCGGCCCAATTTGTAACACTATGAGTACAAAGAGGGGAGCTAGTTTGAAAAAATAATCCTCGACTAGGTGTCCCATGGAGATATTGAATAATAAGATGAACATTAGCGAAATGGAAATGGTGTGGAGCCTCATAAATTGACTAACTCGTTGGACAACAAATGAAATATTAGGCTGAGTAATTGTTAAATAGTTTAAGTAGCATACCAACTGTCAAACATAGTGGGATCAAAAATGATGCGGACATCGAAGACAAATATTCATTTTTATTTGCCTTCTAAATATGAAGATTCACTTTTTGTCTTCCAAATTAGTTGTGATTTTATTTTTATTTATTTGTCTTCCAAATATTCTTATTTTTAGTAATAGATAATTTGTTACCAAATTATCGTAGGCCTATTATTTTAGGAAGTTATTTGATTATGATTTGTTTTTAATTTTAGGAAGTTATTTGTTTCCAATTTTCTTAGATAGCGGGTTCTTTATATAAGACCGCCATTTCTATTGTTTAAGATGATTGATGATTGATGAATGAATGAGTATTTGAGTTGCAATTGAGCAATTGTGCTTCCCTTTCTCTCTCCCCCTTTGGTTTGATCCCTTTCTTGTCCCTACCCCTCTAGTCTAACTTCTTGTCCCTACCCCTCTATTCTTCTTCTCTCTACTTTCACCCCCCTCCCTACATCAAATTGGTATCAGAGATAAAAATCCTAATTTTTTTTTCTTTTGCCGCCAGCAACACCCAACCCAGCCACAACTTCCTACCACCAACTGCCCACCACAACCACCACCACCACCACCACCACCAGTGTCCCGCCACCCTACCAGTTTTTTTCTGTGCATCCTCTCCACCGTGACACTGCTGCTGATACTGTCAAAAAAAAAAAAAACTATTTTGCTCCTGTGCCCACCTTGCCAAAACGAGACTTTCGTTTTTGCGTCTCAAAAAAAAAAAAAAAAGTAAATATTTTGCTCCCCGTGCCCACCTTGCCAAACGAGACTTTCGTTTACGCCTCGATGAAAAAAAAAAAAAGGAGAAGGAAGAAGCGGCCCTTGTGAAAGCAACAAATCGACTCGGCCATTCTTGTCAAGCCGTCGCGCCACAAGCCATCCTCGTCGTCACCGCTAATTCTTTGCCCGACCCAAATCGAGCCCAACACAACAACCCAAACCACCACGTTCATCTTCTCCACCCAATCCGCCTAAACCCTAACCGACGGCTCACCCAAATCCTACCACCACCAAATAAACCCTAACCTCCACCGTCCTCCAGAGAAGAAGAACAAACCAAAGAAAGGGAGTCGAAAGAGAAGTCACAAATCGGGTGTCCCAAATATTCGTTTTCATTCTCTGCCATTGTCTTCGCCCTCCTTCTTCTTCGTCTTTGTTGCTTCATCAGATTCGTTCCCGACATTGTCTTCTTCATCTGCATTCGTCTTCGTCGTCACCATCATCGCCGTCGTTGTCGCCTTCATCGCCGTCGCCGACCCCGTCATAGCCGCCGCCTGAGAGGGCCGTCTCTCTCCTCCCTCTGTCTCTGCGTGCGGGAGGCTTTCTAGAAGACAAAAAAAAAAAAAAAAAAAAAAACAAAGGAAACGATGAATCGAAAAAAAAAAAGAGAGAGAGAGAAAAAAAAAAAAGAGAAAAAAAAAAAAGATTTTCCATGATTTTCAAACACGTGGGTCGATCATCTCCGAGGCGGTTTCAACAAAGCGGTCAAATCATCTCTGGTGTGTTTGTTCCATCTTCTTTTGAGTAGCATATTTTGTTCATCTTTAATAGTATTTAATTTTATCTACGTGTGCCAATTTTTGTTCACACCCTCTCACTACCACTTGACACCCCCTCGCAATTGATTATCGCTTTATAATTTTAATAGATTAGCAATATTAGTTTGCCTGATCGGAACCATACAAATCTCACAAAAAAAAAAAAAAAATTGAATTGCTTTAATTGTTTATTGATCTCAATTCCATTTGGTGTTGTATGCATTTGAGAAGTGGTCGACTTATTTACCATAATACCCTTGATCTAAGTATGGACTCTAACCAATTTGAAACATTGAGTCAACAATTAGCCCAATTAGCTTCCAAAATAACAAAGAATTACAAAATCACATGATTGCCATTCAAGCCGACTTGGCCACCACTAATCGAGACAAATTTGAATCTTGCAAATCGGGTCGCCACTTTAGAACTAGGGCCTCACTCATCGAGATCTTTGAAAACTCGATGCATCACACAACAAAGCTCACCGACGAAGGCAAAACAGACAAAACCCCTAGTAGACACGATCGCAGGCCTCGATACTATGATCAAGAGCGGGATCCGGATGACCACCTTTTCAAAAATATCAAATTGGATGCCCCTACTTTTGATGGCTGCTTGGACCCTCGAGTTTTCACTCAATGGGTTCGCGACATGGATCGTTTCTTTGAATGGTATGGCGTGTCAGAAGACAGAAGAGTTCAATTTGCCAGCCTTAAGTTGACCGGCAACGCCCAATTATATTGGGAGAGTGTGGAGGACCTCCTGATTCGGCGTCAAGCCGCCCCTGTTCGAAGTTGGGGCTGAAATGAAGCGACGCCTTCACGAGAAATATTTACCCCGCTCCTACAGTAGCCACTTACTCGACCAGTGGAATTCCCTGCGGCAAGGTAATCGGTCCGTAACTGAATATGTGACTCAATTTGATGATTTTCGAATGAGATGTCACATCATTGAGGACGAAGCCATGACATTGAGTAGGTTCCGACAAGGGTTACACGAGGATCTTAGGAGAGAACTTGTCCTTCGTGGAGTTACAACTTTGGACCATGCGTATAATTTGGTCCGCGACTTTGAGTTAGTTACCAGGATGCCGTATCGTCAATCTACATCACACACTCCTGTCATCAATTCGAAGTCTGTCTTAGGAACCCCTCCCTCCACCGTCGCCCCTGCAAGAGAACATCGAGAAAAGGATGTTGAAGCCCCGAAAAGACATTCTCAATTACAGTGTTTCAACTGTAAAGGTTTTGGGCATATTTCTTCCAAATGTCCGAGTAAAACTTTATTCATTAACGGACAAAATGAAATACATGAGGAGCTCCTTGAAGAACAAGTCTATGAACCCAAATTAGAGGAGTTTGATGACCTGAATGATGATGAGCTTAACACATTTGTGAGCTGCATTCGACCTACTTCCTCTCATTTAGACTTCGGTTCTTCCTCCCTTGGAACGTCATTTTTAGGCGTTGTGCGATGCACATTGACACAATCCAATGAAGCAGATGATTGGCGTCGTCACGCTATTTTTCATACTTACATCAAAGTGAACGAGAAAGCTTGCAAGGTAATCGTGGATAGCGGTAGTTGCATCAATGCAGTTTCTGCTAACACTATTTCTCGTTTGGGATTAAAGGCAGTCCCACACCCTAGTCCTTACAGCGTTTCTTGGATTGACACGTCTTCTATATCCGTTAAAGAACGTTGTCTTGTACCGATTCAATTTTTAGAGTACAAAGATCATATTTGGTGTGATGTCATCCCAATGGACGTGGGTCATGTCATTCTTGGGCGCCCTTGGCTCTACGGCTTGGATGTGACAATCCAAGGCGTTCTAATTCCTGCTCTTTTGTTCACAAGGGGAAGAGGATTCGCCTCTATCCCTTACCTCCAAAACCGACGACTCCCAACAAAGAACGGACCGTGGTAGTGGCCAAAGAATTACATATTATCAGTCCCACCGCATTTGAACGGGCCGCTGTCAGTGAGTCAGTTGTGTTCGCTGTTATCATCCTCGAGACCTTGCCGAACTCTTCTACGCCAATTTCTAATGAGGCCCGTCAAATTCTCCAAAACTTTCAAGATGTTTTCCCTGAGGACCTACCCAATCACTTACCACCTTTACGTGAAATTCAACATGCCATTGATTTTACTCCAGGTGTGTCACTCCCAAACCTCCTCATTCGGGATGAATCCTCTCCGAGCATCTTGAACTCCAGCGACAAATAGACGAACTCCTTCGCAAGGGATTCATTCGAGACAGTATGAGTCCTTGTGCAGTACCTGCCCTCTTAACACCTAAGAAGGATGGGTCTTGGAGGATGTGTGTTGATAGTCGAGCAATCAATAAAATCACCGTGAAATATCGTTTTCCCATTCCTAGACTTGATGATATGTTAGATATGATGGTTGGTGCCACAATCTTTTCCAAAATTGATTTAAAGAGTGGTTACCACCAAATCAGAATTCGTCCAGGGGATGAGTGGAAAACAGCTTTCAAAACAAAGGACGGCCTCTATGAATGGTTGGTCATGCCTTTTGGGCTCTCTAACGCCCCAAGCACTTTCTACGAGTCAGTCGACCCCGAGACTTTACGGCCTTTTATGGGACGATTTCTAGTAGTCTATTTTGATGATATCCTCATTTACAGTAAGACCAAGGAGCAACATGTAGAACACCTCACACAGGTCTGCCTTACTCTGAGAAAAGAAAGCTTATTTGCTAACCTTAAGAAATGTTCCTTCTTCTCAGACAAAGTGGCTTTCTTGGGCTTTATTGTTTCTTCTGATGGGGTTTCTGTCGACCCTGCAAAGATCCAGGCAATCATAAATTGGCCGGAACCCAAATCCATCCACGAAATTCGAAGTTTTCACGGCTTGGCCACATTCTATCGCCGGTTCATCAAGGGTTTTAGCACAATCATGGCTCCCCTCACTGAGTGCATGAAGAAGGGTGATTTCACTTGGTCTCCTGATGCTGCCAAAGCTTTCAAACTCATCAAAGACAAGATGACCACAGCTCCAGTCATGCGACTTCCTGATTTTTCCAAGGTATTTGAAGTCGAATGTGATGCGTCAGGTGTAGGAATAGGAGGAGTTCTTAGTCAAGAACGCCACCCAATTGCCTACTTTAGCGAAAAATTGAATGATGCCAAGCGACGGTATTCTACTTATGATAAGGAGTTGTATGCCGTCGTCTGAGCACTCCGCATCGGGCGCCATTACTTACTCCCTCAAGAGTTTGTCCTCTATTCAGATCATGAAGCTCTTCGATTTCTCAACTCTCAGAAGAAATTAAATTATAGGCACGGTCGGTGGATCGAGTATTTACAAGCATATTCTTTTGTCCTGAAGCACAAGAAAGGCGTTGAGAATCAAGTGGCTGATGCCTTGAGCCGTCGTTTGACCCTCTCCTGTCTTTGTTGCCTGTTAAAATTGTTGGCTTTGAAAAGCTTAAGGAAGAATATGAGTCCCGCCTGATTTTAGCAAAATCTTCCTCGCTTTCTGATGTGGGCGATTGGACACCACGGACGGATTTCGTCTTCAGGATGGGTACTTATTCCGAGTTAATAAACTTTGCATCCCGAAAACATCTGTCCGCGATTTCATAGTGTGGGAAGTTCATGCGGGAGGTTTATCTGGCCATTTTGGACGTGATAAGACCATTGAGGAGGTTGAGCGACAATTTTATTGGCCTAATTTGAAGAAAGACGCGGCTAGAATCGTCAGTACTTGTCGAATATGCCAACTCGCCAAACACCCAAAGCAAAACACTGGCCTCTACACTCCTCTACCTATACCTAATGGTCCTTGGCAGGATGTTAGCATGGATTTTGTGTTAGGGCTTCCACGTACCTCTCAGAAACACGATTCCATATTTGTCGTTGTGGATCGTTTTTCTAAAATGGCCCACTTCATTCCTTGTAGTAAGACTGCTGATGCTTCTCGAGTCGCTCGCCTTTATTTTACTGAGATTGTCAAGCTGTATGGTCTTCCTAAGACCATTGTTTCTGATCGGGATGTTCGTTTTACCAGCCATTTTTGGCGGACCCTGTGGCACATGGTCGGTACCAAATTAAAATTTTCCACTGCATACCACCCTCAAACAGATGGTCAGACTGAAGTCGTCAATCGGAGTTTAGGTAACCTCCTACGGTGTTTGGTCCAGGAGCATCTTAGGAATTGGGACTTGATCCTACCAACGGCCCAACTTGCATATAACAGTTCTTTCAATAGATCCCTCGGTATGAGTCCATTTGAAGCTGTGCATGGTTACAAACCCCGAAAACCATTGGACCTTATCCCGATGTCTCCACATGTTAGTGTGTCCATGACTGCCGAAACTTTTGCACAACATCTTCACGATTTACACATCGAGATCAATAAGCAATTAGAAGCAAGCAATGCCACATACAAACCATCTGCCGATTCTCATAAAAGGCACGTTGAATTCAATATAGGAGATTATGTTATGGTTCGCATCAGACCAGAACGGCGCCTACGTGGGCACGTCTCTAAACTGCAGGCTCGTAGTGCTGGTCCCTTTAAAATTTTACAGCGGATTGGATCAAATGCATATGTTCTTGACATTCCATCCCATTTTGGTTTTCATCATACTTTCAATGTGGAAGATCTCATTGCATATCAAGGAAACTTTTCCCCACCTGGGGATCCCTTTGCCACCCCCCCGCATACACCCCCTATTGACCTTTCGCCCTCCCCTGCGCCACTTCCCTCCCTCCCGGCACACCATGATAAAATTGATACTATTTTAGATGAACAGGTGATGTTTACCAGGGAAGGAACTATTCATCGCTTCCTTGTTCGTTGGATTGGTCGACCAGAGTCTGAGAATGCTTGGATTTCTCGCGAGACACTACAGCAGCTTGACCCAGACCTCTTGGAGTTCTATCAGAGCCAGCAGGATTGCACTTCTTCCAGCCCTAGTCAACTTCATTCCGGAGATCTCGATCGCTCTGTCAGCTTTCGGCCCCCTCTTACTCGAGTCTATCACCGCCGCCGACGGGTTGCCCAGCCACTCAGTTTATGGTTAAACAATTGATTCCTGCTGTTTAACTCGCCGGAGTCGAGTTCCTCCCACCCGGGGAGAGTTGATGCGGACATCGAAGACAAATATTCATTTTTATTTGCCTTCTAAATATGAAGATTCACTTTTTGTCTTCCAAATTAGTTGTGATTTTATTTTTATTTATTTGTCTTCCAAATATTCTTATTTTTAGTAATAGATAATTTGTTACCAAATTATCGTAGGCCTATTATTTTAGGAAGTTATTTGATTATGATTTGTTTTTAATTTTAGGAAGTTATTTGTTTCCAATTTTCTTAGATAGCGGGTTCTTTATATAAGACCGCCATTTCTATTGTTTAAGATGATTGATGATTGATGAATGAATGAGTATTTGAGTTGCAATTGAGCAATTGTGCTTCCCTTTCTCTCTCCCCCTTTGGTTTGATCCCTTTCTTGTCCCTACCCCTCTAGTCTAACTTCTTGTCCCTACCCCTCTATTCTTCTTCTCTCTACTTTCACCCCCCTCCCTACATCAAAAAAGATCACCCAATTCACGATGGTACTTTACATTCACTTCTAGAGGAGTATTGACAGATGAGGTATCTTTTAGGCCAACCAAAGTGATTAAATCTTGTGTATACTTGTGTTAATCCAAAAAAAATACCTGAAGAATCAGTATAAACTTCTAAAAAGTATGTAAGAGAACCCAAATCTTTCATATGAAAATAGTCTTGAAGGTACTGCTATAGTTAGGTAATCATGGTATAATCTGTCCCGATAATAACAATATCATCAATATAAATCAGGAGAAATCGTAGTAGAAGTCATGCAAAGAAATAGAGATGAGTCGGCATGGCTCTGCATAAAGGAAAGTCAAAGCAATGTGGATCTGAATTCGTCAAACCATGCATGGGAAGCCTGTTTCAACCCATATAAAGAGCATTGTAGATGACATATATCCATAGAAAATGAGTTGGTCAAGCCAGGAGGTAAGGCGATGTAAATCTCATCTTTGAAATCCTCATGAAGAAATGTATTTTTAACATTTTATTGACGAAGTGTCTAGCCATATGGAGCAACAATGAAATAATTGTGCACACTGTTGTCATCTTAGCGATTGGAGCAAATGTTTCCGCATAATCTGCCTCATACACTTATTTGTTACCAAGGGCAACTAATCTTGGCTTATAACGGTCTAGAGTGCCATCAAAATGCAGCTTGATTGAGTAAATCCATTTACAACCAATGACCTTAACATTAGTAGGACAAGGAGCTACATCCCTTGAGTGATTGTCTTGAAGATCCCACACCAATTAGGAAGATGAGAGATTTTGGCGGACAATCGCTGAATGATGCTAGAACTCGAATCATCTGCTGACAGCATAATCTAAACTGACTCAGGTGTCAGGTTTGGCTCACGTGAAAAGCTGGCCTTTGTCGTTCATACACAAATCTAGGTTTAAATTATTCCGGAGTAGGTGTCAAATTGTCAAAATGAGGCAAAATCGATGATATTTGTAAGGATTCATCATGAGTAGGAAAGGATTGATTTTTTAAGAAAACAACATGATAAGAAATTCAAAATCTTTTAGAGCCCGGATCTTAGCAACTATAACCTTTGTGCGAAATATAATATCTCATAAAGGCACATTTAACAGATTGGGTAGATAGTTTGTAACGTTTATGAGGAGCTAAAAGAACAAAACAAACACATCCAAAGGTATGCATCTCACAATTGTTGGGATGTTGTTGATAAAGATAGTAATAAGGAGTGTTAAAATTCAAGGCACTGGATGTCAATTTGTTGATTGAAGGAACTGTTGTAAATAAGATTTCAACTCAGAATTTAAGCAGAACAGAAGACTGGAACAATAATGTTCAAATGACATCTAATAGGTTTTGATCCTTACATTCAACAATACCATTTTGTTGAGGTGTTTATGGACAAGGGTGATGGGAAATAATTCCTTGTTGTTGGAAAAAATCATGAAATTAATTTAATATATATTCCCCACTAGAGTCAAATTTTAGAACTTTGATGCATGAGGAAATTGAGTTTTAACGTTGGCCACTAACATTTGAAAGACAAAGTGTATCTTGGACTTATAGCAACTAAAATAAATCCTTTTGTACTTACCATAATCATCAATTAATGTTATAAAGTACTTGTAATTTGCATGAGATATTACGAGAGGAATGCCCCATACATCACTGTGAACCAATGCAAAATGATGTGTAGCGCGACTACCATGTGAGAGAAAGAAAAGAAACATGCTTTTACCTAATACATAAGGAGCACTCAAAAGAAAGATGAGATGAAAATTGATCTTTATTGCCTAGCAATTTTGAATTAATTAAATGAGATAAAACAATAGGGTTAGGATGACCTAAATGTCTATATCATGCTTCACTCTTGTTATTTACAATAATACATGCCAAAGAAATGGCATCAAGAATAGGAACATCCAAAGCAAATAATCTTCCAATTTTAGGCCCCTCTGTGAATATCTTTCCTGATATTTTATCTTGCACAAGATATCCATTATGAGAAAATTGAACATTGTAATTACTTTTAACCAATTGTCTTGCTAAAATGAGACTAGTAGAGAGTTTAGGAGATACAAAAATATCCGTAATTGAAGGAGTAATATCTCCTATTGCATGAATTCATAATTGAGTATTGTTAGCAATCTAAATGCAAGAGGGACCATTGCTATGTCCGGACATTGCCGAGAGTGTCAGAGGAACCAGTCATATGATTATATGCACCTGAGTCAACAAGTCAAGATAAAGATGGTAGAGTACCATTTTCTTGCAGTCCTAAGGCTGGAAAGGTTGTAACAATCATTTATTGCACTATCTTAGGAGTAACAACATATCAATTACTAGGGGTGGATGAACTAGTGGAGGAAGAAGGTCCAATTGCCACCTGGCAGGCATTAATTTGATGGCTCGGAGGATGAATATGACACTTTTGGTAATGTGCGCGTCTTCTTGTAGTAGTTGCAATTATTTCTTGCATAGTGAGCGAAATATGCCCGTATTTTTTATAGCTAAAGCATTGAATCTTGGCATATGTTTACCCTCACCTCTCCCATATGCTGCATAGGCAGCTGTATTAAATGGTAGTCTCTCATGCTGGAAAGTAACCTGAGTTGTAAGCTGCTGTTCTTCACAAAGTAACTTCCCAAAACGCATTTCTAAAGGTGGAGAAGGAACATGATTCATCAAGTTGGAAAGTCTTGCCTCAAATTCTGGATGTAACTTCATCAAAAATTGATATATCTTGCTATGTTTATGAATCTCTGTCTTGTAAGAAGAGATTTAGGTGGCACCTTTGCATAAATAATGTCGATAAATTCAGCCCATAGGTTTCAAACCCAAGAAAATAATATTGAATGGAGAGATCTGCCTGACTCTTAAGTATAACTGGTGATCTTGATTATGGACTTTCTTTAAGTACTCCCACATATCTTTAGTAGTTTAACAGGGCCCTAGACTTAGAATGATTAGAAGAACAATAGATCCTAAAATCCATGTTATTACTCTAGCATCTTTTGTCTGCCATCGAGCCAATTTAGGGCATTAATAGGAGCCCTAAAATCCATCTTGTCAATTTGTTGATTGAAGGAACTGTTGTAAATAAGATTTCAACTCAGAATTTAAGCAGAACAGAAGACTGGAACAATAATGTTCAAATGACATCTAATAGGTTTTGATCCTTACATTCAACAATACCATTTTGTTGAGGTGTTTATGGACAAGGGTGATGGGAAATAATTCCTTGTTGTTGGAAAAAATCATGAAATTAATTTAATATATATTCCCCACTAGAGTCAAATTTTAGAACTTTGATGCATGAGGAAATTGAGTTTTAACGTTGGCCACTAACATTTGAAAGACAAAGTGTATCTTGGACTTATAGCAACTAAAATAAATCCTTTTGTACTTACCATAATCATCAATTAATGTTATAAAGTACTTGTAATTTGCATGAGATATTACGAGAGAATGCCCCATACATCACTTTGAACCAATGCAAAATGATGTGTAGCGACTACCATGTGAGAGAAAGAAAAGAAACATGCTTTTACCTAATACATAAGGAGCACTCAAAAGAAAGATGAGATGAAAATTGATCTTTATTGCCTAGCAATTTTGAATTAATTAAATGAGATAAAACAATAGGGTTAGGATGACCTAAATGTCTATATCATGCTTCACTCTTGTTATTTACAATAATACATGCCAAAGAAATGGCATCAAGAATAGGAACATCCAAAGCAAATAATCTTCCAATTTTAGGCCCCTCTGTGAATATCTTTCCCGATATTTTATCTTGCACAAGATATCCATTATGAGAAAATTGAACATTGTAATTACTTTTAACCAATTGTCTTGCTAAAATGAGACTAGTAGAGAGTTTAGGAGATACAAAAATATCCGTAATTGAAGGAGTAATATCTCCTATTGCATGAATTCATAATTGAGTATTGTTAGCAATCTAAATGCAAGAGGGACCATTGCTATGTCCGGACATTGCCGAGAGTGTCAGAGGAACCAGTCATATGATTATATGCACCTGAGTCAACAAGTCAAGATAAAGATGGTAGAGTACCATTTTCTTGCAGTCCTAAGGCTGGAAAGGTTGTAACAATCATTTATTGCACTATCTTAGGAGTAACAACATATCAATTACTAGGGGTGGATGAACTAGTGGAGGAAGAAGGTCCAATTGCCACCTGGCAGGCATTAATTTGATGGCTCGGAGGATGAATATGACACTTTTGGTAATGTGCCGCGTCTTCTTGTAGTAGTTGCAATTATTTCTTGCATAGTGAGCGAAATATGCCCGTATTTTTTATAGCTAAAGCATTGAATCTTGGCATATGTTTACCCTCACCTCTCCCATATGCTGCATAGGCAGCTGTATTAAATGGTAGTCTCTCATGCTGGAAAGTAACCTGAGTTGTAAGCTGCTGTTCTTCACAAAGTAACTTCCCAAAACGCATTTCTAAAGGTGGAGAAGGAACATGATTCATCAAGTTGGAAAGTCTTGCCTCAAATTCTGGATGTAACTTCATCAAAAATTGATATATCTTGCTATGTTTATGAATCTCCTGTACTGTAAGAAGAGATTTAGGTGGCACCTTTGCATAAATAATGTCGATAAATTCAGCCCATAGGTTTCGAAACCCAAGAAAATAATATTGAATGGAGAGATCTGCCTGACTCTTAAGTATAACTGGTGATCTTGATTATGGACTTTCTTTAAGTACTCCCACATATCTTTAGTAGTTTAACAGGGCCCTAGACTTAGAATGATTAGAAGAACAATAGATCCTAAAATCCATGTTATTACTCTAGCATCTTTTGTCTGCCATCGAGCCAATTTAGGGCATTAATAGGAGCCCTAAAATCCATCTTGTCAATTTGTTGATTGAAGGAACTGTTGTAAATAAGATTTCAACTCAGAATTTAAAGCGACAGGAAAGACTGAACAATAATGTTCAAATGACATCTAATAGGTTTTGATCCTTACATTCAACAATACCATTTTGTTGAGGTGTTTATGGACAAGGGTGATGGGAAATAATTCCTTGTTGTTGGAAAAAATCATGAAATTAATTTAATATATATTCCCCACTAGAGTCAAATTTTAGAACTTTGATGCATGAGGAAATTGAGTTTTAACGTTGGCCACTAACATTTGAAAGACAAAGTGTATCTTGGACTTATAGCAACTAAAATAAATCCTTTTGTACTTACCATAATCATCAATTAATGTTATAAAGTACTTGTAATTTGCATGAGATATTACGAGAGGAATGCCCCATACATCACTGTGAACCAATGCAAAATGATGTGTAGCGCGACTACCATGTGAGAGAAAGAAAAGAAACATGCTTTTACCTAATACATAAGGAGCACTCAAAAGAAAGATGAGATGAAAATTGATCTTTATTGCCTAGCAATTTTGAATTAATTAAATGAGATAAAACAATAGGGTTAGGATGACCTAAATGTCTATATCATGCTTCACTCTTGTTATTTACAATAATACATGCCAAAGAAATGGCATCAAGAATAGGAACATCCAAAGCAAATAATCTTCCAATTTTAGGCCCCTCTGTGAATATCTTTCTGATATTTTATCTTGCACAAGATATCCATTATGAGAAAATTGAACATTGTAATTACTTTTAACCAATTGTCTTGCTAAAATGAGACTAGTAGAGAGTTTAGGAGATACAAAAATATCCGTAATTGAAGGAGTAATATCTCCTATTGCATGAATTCATAATTGAGTATTGTTAGCAATCTAAATGCAAGAGGGACCATTGCTATGTCCGGACATTGCCGAGAGTGTCGAGAGGAACCAGTCATATGATTATATGCACCTGAGTCAACAAGTCAAGATAAAGATGGTAGAGTACCATTTTCTTGCAGTCCTAAGGCTGGAAAGGTTGTAACAATCATTTATTGCACTATCTTAGGAGTAACAACATATCAATTACTAGGGGTGGATGAACTAGTGGAGGAAGAAGGTCCAATTGCCACCTGGCAGGCATTAATTTGATGGCTCGGAGGATGAATATGACACTTTTGGTAATGTGCCGCGTCTTCTTGTAGTAGTTGCAATTATTTCTTGCATAGTGAGCGAAATATGCCCGTATTTTTTATAGCTAAAGCATTGAATCTTGGCATATGTTTACCCTCACCTCTCCCATATGCTGCATAGGCAGCTGTATTAAATGGTAGTCTCTCATGCTGGAAAGTAACCTGAGTTGTAAGCTGCTGTTCTTCACAAAGTAACTTCCCAAAACGCATTTCTAAAGGTGGAGAAGGAACATGATTCATCAAGTTGGAAAGTCTTGCCTCAAATTCTGGATGTAACTTCATCAAAAATTGATATATCTTGCTATGTTTATGAATCTCCTGTCTTTGTAAGAAGAGATTTAGGTGGCACCTTTGCATAAATAATGTCGATAAATTCAGCCCATAGGTTTCGAAACCCAAGAAAATAATATTGAATGGAGAGATCTGCCTGACTCTTAAGTATAACTGGTGATCTTGATTATGGACTTTCTTTAAGTACTCCCACATATATTTAGTAGTTTAACAGGGCCCTAGACTTAGAATGATTAGAAGAACAATAGATCCTAAAATCCATGTTATTACTCTAGCATCTTTTGTCTGCCATCGAGCCAATTTAGGGCATTAATAGGAGCAGAATTACTTCCATCATTGTGGCCCATAGATGAAAATATTGGTATTGGTATCGGTCATCGTCGTATCGATATCGGATTATACCGTATTGGTATTGAATATATCAAATGAAAAAGTTTTCTAAAAATCTTCAGTTGATAGAGTTGTGTTGACCATATTGACTGATATTTTAAATATCGATCATAAGGAAATATATTATGATATAACCGGGATATCAGAAAATATCGGTATCGAGTGGCCTCGATATCGATACATATCGACCGATATTTGTATCCATGATGTGACCTCATAATTCTTTTCCCATAACAAATAACTGAAACAGAATTGCCAGACCGAATAATTTTTTGATGAAACATACACCAAAAATATATGAATTGAGGGTTGACATAATAACTATAATAACTCAATGTTTTTTTATTAATTTGTCCAAACTCACCTCAATGAAACCAAATTAAATGAAGACTCACTGTCAAACCCAAGATCAAATAAAGAGAGATATCACGAAGTTAACCGCAAGATGAGAGAGAGAGAGAGAGAGAGAGAGAGAGAGGACCACATGATATCCATGGAGCCAAAGAAAAGCTTAGATTTGTGATAGGATCTACATAGTTGACAACTAGAAAGCGCCACCATCAACACTGATAGCCCACATTGACAGAAATTGCTGACCACTTTGACAATTGGAACCCTCAAAAGTTGCCGACCACATCGACAGCCCACACTGATTGAAATTGCCAACCACTCTAATAATCGAAACCCTCAGAAATTGCCAACCACTCCGGCAGCTATGAGATCTCCGCTGAAGGATCAGTAACATAGTAAGAACCCTTAGAGAAATCAAGGCTTGAAAATTGAATTTTTCTTGAACATTTGGTATCTCTAATATCATGTCAAATGGATTCATTGCCCTACAACGTGAGGATTCCTTTTCTATATAACTATATAAAAAATGGAAGACTAAACTGAAGACTAGCAAGTTGTGTCAATTAAATCTTCTGTTAATAAGAAAGCTATATTGTTTTTCTAAATATATAATATTTACAACTTAATAAGATAATCATGCCATAATAGATTACCTAATTATGGCGTGATATATGGTGTGTATATCTGACAGACACATATTGCATAGCATAAACCTCTATTGTCATAAGACCAGATTGTTTACCAATAACATAGCCAAAGAAGGCTTTCTTCCATTGTTTCAAACATAAGTAGAATGGACATAGACATGATGAGGCATAGACACAACATGACGCAGCATGACATGGAAATATGTAATTTTCAGAAGAAGTAGACATGACAAGCTAGGGACTTTTTGACCAAAGACTAGTGTTTTTACTATTATGCAGTATAGCTAATAAAACTATGATAGTTTATACTAAAAAATTGTCAAAACTCCATATGCATGCACATGGCATATTTTTAAACTATGAAGATATCTCTTCACCTTTCTATTTTTCCTGATCAGGGAAAATTAGACATTGAAAACACTTTAGTCTCTGTTACTCTTTAATTTCTATTCTGTGAGAATTTTAGACAACACAAGCTCTCTCTCTGTACTTTTTATAAATAATTGGTTCAAATAGTTAGTTCTCTCCAACAAGAGACTATTTAGGTGTCAAATAGGTGTCCGACACCGAAACATTACTATGTAGGAAGTGTCGATTCTTCCTAGGCATAGGCTATAAGAGCTCCATCCCTCTATTTTTGTTTTAAAGATAAATAATAGCTATTGAAAATACTTTTCTAATCTCCCATTCTTTAATTTTTGGTTGGAAGAATTTCAGACCACCACAAGCATTTCCTCTCTTTGATTTTCGTGACTAGTAGTTGATTTTCTCCAATAAGAAACTATGTATTGTATTGTACATTTTTTTTTAAAGCACAAGACTAAGCATTTTTTTTTTTTTTAAATTTGAAAAAAGAGCCAAACTTGTCTTGCCAGCATGGCCTCAGTGGCCTGAATAAGATAAAAAATCCTATCATGTTCAACTCGTATGTGTGTCTGGAGCATGTCTTTGTCAAATACGCATCTGACACCAATACACCTTCCCTAAGTGTCCATGCTTCCTAGTTCCAAAAGCTTGTCCATTCTTTTCCTCAATGCTCATCATTACTTCTCTTTCATTTGGAATTGATCTAACAAAGGATGGCTGCATTCCCTAGCAACAGTGCTGTTGTTACTAACATCTATATAGCTGCTTGATTTTTACTTTGAACATCAAAATTAACTGCCACATTGACTTAAACTAAGCAGATGGCAATCAACTCTGCATCATCGATCACGAAAACTGGACCCAACAATCCCCTCCTAATTCATGACAACTATTAGGCAGCAAAAGCTTTGCATAAATTATTAATAGAGGGAAATTCCATTTGAAGCACTTCCCAGCTGAGCGGTGTACAAGTATGTATGTATCTCAAAGAAAGACCTTTTCATTTTTTGATTACTTTTTTGTATTGAAAAAATAATAAGAATGAGAAGTGTTAAGTTTTTTATCATCCTAGCATCGAGCTATTTTTCTGCAAGACCACAACTTTCCGAGGTCTATAGTTTTAGAAGATTTATGTTTCTAGTTACAATCCTATTAGTATTTTTGTGTTATGTATTATGGTTAATGCCATCATAATAGTTCTAAATCCAACTGGATCTTCTTTCCCGATGAGGAAAGGAACCATAGTTTATCCAAAATATTATTAAAATATTTCAACTTGACTGCACCTTGATATTGGCCAAACTTCTCCATGCATAGTAATTGAAATATGAGTAGAAGTTATACTTTTAACTTTAAATATGTCAAAGAGGTATCTGTAAGCATAAGTTTATTTCACATGAAAGCCATAGACCTTGTCGTATTATAGGTGTTGGAAGTTATGTCTACTGCTTGTTTGTTTATGTTTCCTTTATGGTTTTCAGATAATATTAGCCGATAAGAGATTCAAAGATATCTTTGATACGCTATTGGAATCTGATTCCACGGTCCACTATTTGTTGAGGTTCCTGTAAGTTTTCCTTGCATCAGGACATGCTAATGATCTGGGATTGGTTTGGGTGAAATGGTACTGAAAAATTGCATTATGACACCAAAGTGTGACTTGTTTCCAGTTTTTTGGCTGTCTCCTCTATGGATGTGACATCTGGGCTCCTGTCGCTTGGAAACTTCAAAACAGCACTTCTGAGTATGCAAAGACAGCCGAAACTTGAGTGTTTAAAAAGTATGTGGAAACTGTGGGTTTATAAGCTTTAACAATCTTTTGCTAATTGGTCTACTGTTTACTTTTTCTAGGTAAGTTGTATGATCATATAAGGTCCAAACATGTCTTGGTATTAGGCTACCTCGAGACTAAGTATTGCAACCAAACTTTGGGCCTTACCCCAAGAAAAATAATAACATAGAACCAAGCAACCTAAACACAAATTAAATCACAGAATACCAGACCTAAAAATAATGTCATAAAGCAGGATACGTGGACCAACCAACCTAAACAGCAAATTTAAACCAAAGACAAAGCATGAAAAATCAAGAAACACCAAGGACCAGCTGGAATTGCTTCAGTGCATATAGCCCATTGCGCCAACACAAGCTTCATCTGTCAAGTAGTGCATCATCAGAAGCAAATGATGATTGGCGCAATGACAAGAATGAGATTGGGATGCACCCTAATCAGCAAGTCTTATGCCTTAACTTGAAACATACCATATAAATATAATCAAAACTACAATAAATATCAGAAGTCTTGCCACCCTATCTGATATATATATACATGAGAGTTAAAGCTTACCAAAAAATGAATAAGTAAATATGATAGAACTAGCAATACATATGTCTTCGAGTGACTAAAGATGACATGAAAGTCCTCCAAAAAGGCCTAACCTTGACATTTATGACTACTAAGGAGTATCCTTAGCCTCAAAATCCCGGTGATCTAGAAAAATGAATAAAATATTATATGACAAGTTTAGTAAATAAATAATAAATTTATAAGTTTTCTTATAAAAAACTAATATATTTTAAAAGTTGAATTAATTATGACTACTAATGATTTGTATATAGTTCGTAAAAAAATTATCTAGAGTATCTTTTAATATAAACATTTAGCCACGCATGTAAACATTGTAACTATAATATCTGAAATCATTTAAACATGTCATGTTGTGTATCATGGCCAAACGCACATACAGAGTGGTTCCCAAAGAGCAATAATATCTAGCATATGTCCCAGAGGCATCGCGTATACCAAATGCCATCCCATATTCCTCATGTCAGGAATTTAAGAATAATATATGCAATGCTTGTATGTATAAACATAATATGAACCTGGTCAAGATAAAATCATGATTAAAAGTACTAATAATTAGCAAGGTAGAGATTTTCATAAACATAATAGAATATCATTTATTGTTTAGGTTTGAAAACTCATTTGCAATCATGAAATGGAAAATATTTGTATAAACCTTATTATCTGCTCACCTTGATGGTATAATGCAATATTTGGCTTACTATTGAAATTTTTGAGGTGAAATCTTGCACCAAATCCTCCCTATATCTTGATATAGTTTAACTACTAATATGATTTGGATAATCACCCAAGAATGCTTAGATACATGGTATTCCTTTTGTTTTGAAACTTAAAACTTTAAGAATTATATCTCTACTTACTATTTCCCTTCTCCAATTCAGTTTGCATAGCATTTTAATCTAATCATCTTCAATTTAGCATGCTTAGTATATTTTACCTAAATACACTGCTAACTAATGTAGCCATAGCTTAATTCCATAATACCCAACTCTAATTGATCATCATTTACATAAAATAACTCTAAAACCTCTAAAATAATTCCGAGGAATTATTTCCCCCAATTATGAATCATAATACACTAAAGAATCCAATAATCACAAGAAAACATTAAATTTTGGTTAAACCCTTGAAATTAAATCTCTCCAAGAAATTCCTATGTGTACATATATTTATTTATCCTGAAATTGAAGAAACTTCCGTAAAATATCAAGCTTCTCCCTATTTTCTTTCTTTTTTCTGTCAATCTTCTCCCTATATTCTCTCTTTTACCCTTCATTTCTTCTCACGGATGGCTTTCCTTTCTCTTGTTTTTCTGGTTTTTTCCTTCTGGTGGAAAACCAGCTGAGTTGTCCCTTCTCTGTTTTTTCCACTGCAGGGGCAGCTGCAAAGGGCAGCCAGCACAGGCAGCCCCCTTTCCTTATGTTGACAGGTGCCCTGACATGGCCACCTATGTGTACATATAAGCCACTTGCCCACCTTTTGCTCTACCTTGAAAGGCCTATAGTACTTAGAAGACAACTAAAGGTTCTTCCTCAAGGCTACTTTTGACTGCCTATGAAGCTGTAGTTGAGAAAAGCCCATCTCCCACTTCAAGACTCCTCTTTGTCCTCTTTTGTGCCGCATATACTCATTCTGTTTTGAGCTAATGCCAATTGCTCCTTTTGAAAATCTGCTCATATCTACCCTCTTCTTCATTAAACCATTAACACAGTTATCTTGTGATATCCACATAATCCAATTTTGTGGGGGAACATAGTTATATAGTGCCTGGACGGGAGTCATCTCGATGGTGCTGTAGTTAGAAGTATTGTATCACCATTCAGTGAATGGTGACTATTAGAATCATTGAGTAGGTTTTAGTGAAGACATGCCCCCCGAATAGGTCTCTAGACCTGGCTGACCCCTTTAATCTGCCTCTTTGTTTGAGGGTGACAGGCCATACTCATGCAGCTGACATCCCATGCTCTTAAGCAGATATGCCAAAGCAGTCGAGTGAATTCCTTAACTCTGTCGGTCATAATGCAATAGGGCACCCCATGTGGCTTAGCTACTTTTGTGGCATAGAATGGATGAGTCAAAGTCATAAATTGGGTATATTTTGTATTCTGTCTATCATCACTATTATTGTTTCCATCCCCCCACTTAGGTAGACCCTCTACAAAATCCATTGTGATGTGACTCTAAGAATGCTGTGATGTGGGTAATGGTTGAATCAAAGCAAAATAGGGCCATGTCTCTCTCTTTTTTGTTTGAAATCTTACAAGCAAGTACTTGTTTGGAAAGACCATGCCAATAAAAGAATAGTTGAACTCTTAAGTTCCCTTGCCCTTGAGCTAACCTCCAATAGCTGAATCATCGAGAGCTTGAATGAGTTTCATCCTGAGATGAATTGTCTCCCATGAAATGGTTGAACTTATTAGCAAATGGAGTTCCTGAAAGTAAATGGTGTATGGAGTTCCTGATCAATTAGCAACTTGCTGATTAGATCAGTAGCTTGTGGGTCTCCTTCATAACTCCTTTTGCGCTCATTAATCCATATATGTATGATGATTATAATGGCATCACAAGATGCTAGATTGTCCTTTATGGACAGAGCATGGACCACAATATTTTCCAACTGGAGTTTGAAGGCTTCAAGTCAGACAAGCGGGAAGAAGATGAGCAGCAGAGTCTCCCTGTGATCACCATTAATAGAGAACCTAAAGAGAAAATTGATCAATCATGGAGGGGTCTCTTGCAGTTAAAATTATGGGCAAGACATTCAGTTAAATTATGAAAATGTGGAGACCAAATAGGGAGATTTACTTCCCTAATATGGGCGAGAAGTCAGAACCATACTTGTGGTAGAGCTAACTTTGTACTTTGGAAATATTATAGATTCATGTAAAGTAACAGCCAGTTTTTTAAGATCTTATTTCTTTCATTTCTCCCTTTGGACTCATTGATGCTCTTTGATGAGGGATGCAGATTGTTCCTTTTTAGAACTTTATATACTGGTATGCATGAAGAGGATAGAGACAAGAGAGCCAAACACATACAACTTTAACTCTGTGATGGAAGGTCTGATTTAATTGAGTACATCTTGTATTTTGTGACTTGCTACTTCCATTACTTACGAAGCATGTGTGCCAGAATACAAGGCTATACGTGATCGCTCCCTGCCTCATTCACGAAGTGCCTGCCTACGGGTATGTATATAGTTTGCGAAAAATGGAAAGATGACTTCAAGTACCTAGTTATTCAATATATGTTTTGATGATATCTGTTTTTTTGGCTGAGTATTTTCTTGTAATAAAGTTTTATTAGTATTAACAGTGTATATCTACTTTGAAAAGTTTAGCTGGTAGCATATTAGTGCAACTACACTAGGTTCAATTCCCTTTCACTGTGCTGATAATATGTTGCTGGGCCCACTGCATTCTGATATTGCTACATCTATTCTCCGCTACTGGTGCAACACTGGTCCATTGCAGATTGAACCATGGCAAGGTGAGATTACTTATTGTCATCCTAACCAAGTGAAATATCAAGCCAAATATCCAACTGATTGCAGCATCAGCCACTAGAATTATTACAACCCAGACCAGAATTCTGTTGAGTAGTTTTCGTGGTTGAGTTATTAGGAAGTATGTGGACAGGAAGAATTGGCGCCGGAATACCTCTAACCAACTTCGAGAATATTGTGGCCTATAAATAAGCCATGTAAATCAGATTGTAAGCACTGTGTAATTGGTTGTATTGAATTCACTGAAAACCTGAAGCTCGGCTACTGTTTCTGTTCCGGAGCGCCCAACTCTTTACTTGGAAGTCTCAACTTTTACCCATATCCATATTCTTTTCTTGTAATCTAGTGTAAGGACAACCAGCTACATTACAAACATATGCTGATAATTTTTTACTCCGACTTCTGCAGGCCTTTGAGCACCTTGTCCGGTGTGAATTGATATCGTTCATGAACAGCGGGGGATATAAGCAATCCATTGAACTACGTACAGTGAAGCTACTTGTTTCTTCACATCAACTCCGTCAAGGGTTGAAATCAAACCCATTTTGCTCTGTAAGTGTGTTCAAAACAGTATGCAGTTGTGTTAGTTTTGTAAATTTAGTCTCTATTACTTACCTTGGGTATTAGCAGTTGCAATATTATCATTCTATCATCTGAGGCTGTTTGTTGTCTGTAAAAGGATGATTGGAAAAGAATATGTTTGAGTTGGATCACTCAATTATGTCACGGTGGAAAATGATTGGAATTGCTCTGGAATTTTCACGTTCATCTCCAATTTCTACACTGTTTAACGATGAGGAAATGTATCTTGCTATCCCTTCATGAGCTGTGAAGAGTTGCTAACGTTACGACATTGTCCAATCTGCAGAGCAATCTTGAGAAGCTGCTTGATCAGAAATGTCAGAAACTATGAATGGGTAACAGCTGTGAGCTAAGCTTTTCCTCTTTGGATGATTCAAAGGTAAAATATGTGTCACCAAATGCTCTTGCTGCTCATAAACAAGCTGCCCCCCACTTTGTTTCAGAAACTTTGCATGCTCTTTTTTGTGCTGATTGGATGTTGTTTCACTGATGAAATTTGTTAATATACCCTCAGAGAATGAGATTTTGAGCAGTGTTAATGTTGCTCTACTATAACTAAAAATCGTAAGTTTGAATCGTAGAAACGGTATCTCTTCAATACAAAGTGCAAGGTTTGCATATATTTAGCATATTAGTCAATATATATTTGATATGAGGCTTCCAGTATCAATACCCTTTGATACTGTAATAAAATTGTGTTATGTACAATATTGATAATATATCGTGATATATTTAAATGTTGGCTGATATATATAATAATCAGTAATACAGCCGTGATACTAACTATATAATTTGCTTTCTTATTTTTATAGAAAGAAAAAATTGGTTACCCCTGAATGAAGAGGGGAAGAAAAAAACAATGTGGTTTTTCATTAAAAGTCTTTGTCATTCTGTTCAGAATTTTGATAGGCCCAATGAAAGAATGTGCATCCTAAAATAAATCTAGGACATCCATTAACAGAATAGGTATGTTGCTTTTAGAAAGGCTATTTTGGTCCTTTCATCCAAAAAAATTCAATATGTTAAGTAATTTCCTGGGAAAGGTCATTAAAGTTATATGATTTTAGTAACAAATTTTTTATTTTTTAGGTGTTACTGTATAAAAAATTAACCCCTTAGCTGACTGGCTCATCTGTATAGAAGTCGGGTACATTGTACAATAAATTTTTGGTTACCTGCTGTATTTTTAGGGATTTTCCAATACAATTTTTTTTTGAATCTTTCAATAAATTTTGGATAATATTGAATAATTTGTGTGAGCTTTCATAAATTATCCCCCAAAACTAACTTGAGCATAACTCACCATTTATTTGATACCGGCCTGTAATTGTTCTCTGCATGAGACTTCATGAGAATACCTAAGGATTTGTAGTATTATACTAAAAGAAAAAAGAAATATCGAAGAAGTTTAGGCCGATGATGCTTGATATTCAAGCGTCCGGACCACTATCAGATATAGGGCTTTAGTGTTCAACAGTCAAGGGTATGGTGGGTTCTCGGTGATGGCCAATGGTGAATGCTTCTCGTGATGAGATATTTTATAATGACCCCATTTGGATAAGCGTTGAGGCATGAGAACTTACTAATCTGTGAGTGTCGGCATGGTGTTGACTCGGGCGTCGGGAACAACCAATGCGATGCTAATAGCTTTACTAATGGTTGTGGGAGGCTCAAGGTCTTGTGGATGATGCGACACTCGTTAAAATGGATTTAACTTGTGACACTAGCTGTTGTTGCCTCCAGTCGCCCCCAAATGAGGGCCAAAAACTTGTACATGCTTCTTACACGAACCTGTACATGATGTTGCAATTGATGAGAAGAATTGAACCTGAAATTGGAGCTCTTATAGTACCAGGGCAAGCCCTTCCCCAGTGGAAGATGATATCACTTCTCAAACAGGCAGCTGGTATAAATAATTCAAACACCTCTGTTTTGACGATGCAAACGGCTGTGGAGCACTGTAGCATTTGGGTGTATTTACCAGCCCCTGAGGCAAAGGTGCTCAAGTTTGCTTAGAGGACCCTAGACCTTCTCTTAAGACAAGGCCGCAACACCCCCTCCACCGCGGCTTTAGTTTCAATTTGGATGAAAAGGGAGATGAGCACATCGAACCCTACTGTGAGGACCCGAAACCGAAAACGTGATAACTAGATGTAATTAAGATGATTAATATCATTAAGAGGCTAAGCATGTGATGAACAAGTGTTAGTTGAAAGCAAAAAATGGAAAAACGCCCGAGTTCAGCAAGCAGCCGAACGGCACTTGCTGTGTGCCCGAGCGGCTATAGCAAGTGGAAAATCCAGTAGCACCGCCGCTCGACGCTCGCCTGCTGGCCGCTCGAGCGTATTTAACAGAATGTAACCCGCCCGATGGCCGCTCGAGTCGGCTCGAGCCGAAATTCCAGAACCGACCCCGCCTGTTGGCCGCTCTAGCTCCGCTCGAGCGGGAATGACCCAAAGCCCTGCCGCCTGCTGGCCGCTGGAGCCGCGCTCGAGCGGTGGCACGGTGTATAAAAGCGCGCTTAGCCTTCTTTTCCCTCATTTCTCACGAACCTAGGGTTTTTAGTTAGAGAGAGGGGCGATTCTAGAGAGAGAAAAGGGGAGAATGAGGCTCGAGAGTCCGAATCCGTCCGTGAGTCAGTTATAAAGGTGAAAGTTCGCGTCAAGGCAAGTGTACCTCGGACGTTTTTCGTTTTTACTATTTCTCTCGCTTTAAAGTTGATGAAAATGTTGTGAAAATGATGTTGATGCATGCTTAAAGTACATGAAGCATGTTTCCTTCGATTACTCGGTTAAATTTTGTGTTTATCCATGTTTATTGCAAGTTTTGACTTCGATTTCGTGAATAAACATAAAAATAGTGTTCAATTTGTCTTAAAAAGTATGTGATGAAATCCTAGCTTGAAAATGTTGTGTAGTTTGAGTAAATTGCATGATTTAATGTATAAGCATGGCATCTATGACATTAATTTCATGAAATATGTGCAAGTAAGAGATCGATTTGAGTCCGAAGATTTTGGCGAAGCCCTATGTACGAAAATGAAGAGGTTCTGATGAGTTTTAACCGTAGCTTATGTTATATGAAAGTTAATTGACATCGAAATGTAGCTTCCAGTATAATTTGTTTCTGAAAATATGTACCGATCCGTACCGAGAAAATTTTCATGTATACTTAAAGTTAGCTGAAAGTATATTGTGAAAGTCTGATTTTGAAAAGGAGGTTTTCTATAAAGAGATGGTTTCCGCTACAGTTATTTTAGGACCCGGGACTGACTACAGTCCGGATAGATTCTCCGGCATGCCTTAGACTTTCCGGTGGTAATCGAGGATAACTCTGTCCATGGAGTTATTTGTGATCCGCCCTGCCCTCAGGGCGTTACGGTTAGGAGGAATTACCGTTACCGATCTACCTTTGGGTGGCATACTGCACCGATTCTGTGAGATGGGATACCCATATGACAGTTACCGGTTTTAGATTGTGTGGAGTGAACACAATTTATCCTCGATTATTCGCCCCCTCAGCTAGTAGGGTATACTTGGCGGGGTCTCATCTTGATATGATATGAAGTATCATCTATTCTTGTTTTTCTTGATATGTTATGTTACCGTACCGATTACCAAATATGAAGTACCAATTACCGAATATGAAGTACCGATTATCGAATATGAAATACTGTTTACCGATATGATATGTATTGTTTACCGTTTATCGTACCGATATGAAATACTGTTTACTGATATGATATGTATTGTTTACCATTTATCGTACCGATTTTCGATATGTTATGTTACTGTTTACCGCTTGCCGTACCGATTACCGATTTTGAAGTATTGTTTACCGTTTGCCGAGTATCGATTTCTGTTTGCTGTTTACTGAACACTGTACACCGACTACTGATTTCTGATTTTGAAGTATAGTATTGTCAATGTATGTTTTCTCTATTTCTTGGACTGCATTCTGATTAACCGTTATGTTAATGCATAGTTATATGACTGTTCTGCATCACCGTTTTAGTGTTCATGTGCATGTACCTTGATGGGCCTCGGCTCACTGTTTTGTTGTTTTTTTCCCTTCAGATGAGACAGTAGAGTTACTGCCTGATGAGAAAGAGTAGACAGAAAGGTGTTGTTTGAAGACTTTTGGAAACTTTAGCGCATTGGAGCTGTTTTTGAAGAGCTTGTCGATGTGAAGGCTTAGTTGGAATTGTGATTTTTGTATACTGACTTTATATTTATGGATGTTCTAGAACATGTGAATTTTGTACGAAAAGTATATGATGTGTGTGATTATATAAAGGAAAAGCTATGCTTCTGTAGGTTATTAATTTACTTCCGCTCTAAACTCTGGATTTACTGTATAGGTCCTAGGCGGCATCACGTTATTGTACTGTTAGCGTAGATGTTTTTTGTAGATTTGTGCCATGGATGGTACATGTGATCCTGTGTATTCTTGTTGTAGGAAGATTTGTGGATAATTGATAGTTGTATGCTTGAAATGGATTATCATGCAAGTTGTATTTTGGGTTTTTCATCCTGTTATGAAGGAGATTCTACCGAAATTTCTGCAGAAGTTTTGCCTTATATTTTAGTACCGTTAATCATGTTCCTATCTTGACAGAAGCTTTTGAGGAAAAAAGAGATTTCCGTTCCGTCACACCTATCTTCTTATGTCAGGAGATTTTGGCCTTTAACAAAAGAATATCAGTTCAAAACTTAATGAAATTCACCAGAAGTTGTTTTTTTCTTCATCATTAAAAGAAGATGACTTCCATTTGGGAAGTGCCATGCTCTTTAAGATAATAAAGTGTACACATACGATTAAAAATCATCATACAAAGAAATGTTCATGGTTAAAAAGTGGCCGACGGCAACAAAGATATTTATCAGAATGTGATCTGATGGCTTAGAGTGGCTACACCTCATCTAGTGGATGGCTGCTTGTCAAAGCTACCTCTTCTAGTAGTAGGTGGTTGCTACTCCTAGCATGGGTAAGCCATTGGTGGTTGTCCTAACTATCCATATGGTCGGTGGCCTCCTGCTCTTTTATCCCCGCATTTATGATGGGAGTTTGAAGGGTTTACTTTAATATTGTTGAATATAAATTTAATAATTATAATTATTTAAAAAAACTAATTTAAATTTGATTTTTTTCCGTTAAATTTGAATCATTAGATTTACATTCAACATTCTACTAAAGAAAGTGAAGCCAGTGCATCTCATTTGTTTGCTTTCCAACCATCTTAATTTTTTTCTTTGTTTTTGCTTTTCAAGCTCTAACACTTAATGCCGATACTTTTCTTAATTGTAGTTAAGCCTTGTAAATATGTAGAAATGTAGTCTTATATTGGTACATTTATTTTGCAGAATTTCATAAGATAACTCATTATATTTATATTTAGAGGTAGATTTCTAACAACTTACATTATATTTAATTGTCGAAATTGAATTAAGATAGGAATAAAATAGTTATTTATAAAGAATAAAATATAGTTTAAAATTAATATCTTATTATTTAGTTAGTCTTTTGAAATAGGTAAAATTGAATTAGAAATTAATTTTTTAATATTTGGTATATAATAATTATAAGAAAAATAATTAAAAAAATAAATATAAAATGACTATTTTATTATTATCTAAAGAAATAATATTTTAATATATACCATAAGATTTGAATAGATTTAATTGAAAGTGAGTCACCTGATTTGATTAGATATATCATTTAAAATTTTATAAAATTTGAGAAGATGTATCAGTATTTTAAACAGATGTAGTTAATGAGATTCGATTATTTTTTGGGTAGGGTATAATCACGGGTGAAAGTAATTGATTTGGATTGACATGGCCCAAATTATGATTTTTATTTGTAAATATATTTTTTATTTTAAATAAATTAAAAAAAAATTATTTTAATAGATTATATTTTTGTATAATTAGTTATTTTTATAAAAATATTTTTATTTAAATATACTTAGTATATATTCGTATGATTAATAATTTTTATATAAAGATGTTTTATTTAAATATATAATTATGTAATATTTTAATTTATACATTATATTTTTTAAAAATATTTTATATTTTTATTTATTTTTAAATATATTTATAAATTTTTAAAAAATACTTAAAAATAAAACAATTATATCCCAATCTGAATTAACCTGATTTAAATTATAAATATGTCTAGTCTAATCTGATTCGATAGTTATAATTTTTTGTCTAAACCCAACATGTACCCAATCCCAATTTAATTTTAATTGAGGATAAATATAAAAAAATATCTTGAAATAATTACTCTTTGATAACCATGAATAAAAATTTTGGAGCAGTTAATATTTTTTTTGTTTTTTATTTTAAAAGAATAATTATTCTATTTAAAATTATTTTATCTGCCATTAGTGTAATAATACAGTGAAATAATAATTTTATTAAAAGTAAAGTAAGAATAAAATTTTTATTTTATTTTATTAAATAGGCTATAAATGTATTTTCCAAATCTGCCATATTTTCTTTGTAAGAATATTTCAACTTAGAGAATAAGTACATTAAGAAATGAAAAAAAAATGAAATTATTAAATGACAAATTCTGAGTGACAAAAAATTGAGAGATCCATGAGGATTGTAATTGGAAGTATAAAATATTAAAAAATTTAATACACGTAAAAAAATATTCAACCTAAAAGCATTGACTATAAATCAATTATTTAGTGTAATATTCATTACTTATAAAAATAGTAAATATCGCATAGAATATAATTTAACATACAAATGAATAATGAAAAACCTTTAGAACTAAATAATTTTCGAGTGAAGTTTTCTAGGCTTCTTCAGTCAATAAAGGCAAATTTATTATAAAAATATTAATTTATAGTTTAGGTAGTACAGATGTATTAAATACTAACCAACTTACTCTTAATTTGTATTCCTTATCAAAAATTCTTCAAATTTACATCGAGCAGTTGAATTAGACTTATTCAAATCTTCTAATGGGCTGGGTTTTACTGTTAATAAACCTTTGAATACTACTGCAAAACTTATTAGGCCTTCATGATGGATCAAGTGTTAAAAAAAAAAATTTATAAGTTTGTGAATGAGAAATACATGATGAATTAATTTCTCAAAGATGTATTATTTTCTCCTTCAAAGAATCCCTTAAGTCGCCCAAGCACCCAACACTTAGCATTATCTCATTAAGGTTGTTTTGGCTAGAGAAAACATAAGAGGTTATTTATATTGTGGAGGAAAAATAGGGTCTAAAAGAGCATTAAATTTAACAAGGTATTTCCTATCTCTAATATTTGCTTTTGAATATATGCAAACACTTAACAGTCGATATCTTCCCTTTCCACATTTTGTAAGGTATTATTTTAGTTTTTGACTGTAGCTAAACCCGATTAGTAATATGACATGCAATGTTAACAACTTCTCCCTTAAAATGTATGGCAATATATTTACTATGTAGCACAGTCTTAGACATTTTTTGAATGACATAATTTTTTCTCTTGACAAACCTATCTTGTTGAGGGGTAATCACCGTAAATGTTCCTAACTTATCCCATTATCATCATAGAAAGCATCAAAATAAGAATTCTCAAGTTCTTTCCCATGATTACTTCTAATTTTAGGGATAGTGTAATTCTTTTCATTTTGAAATCTCTTAAAAAGAGTTGAGGTTACTTCAAAAGTGTTAGTTTTTTTCTTAAACATTTTATCTTGGAAAATCGAAATGAAATCAATCATCTACTATCACTAAAATGTAATATTTTTATCCCAAATTCTCAATCCTAGAAGGTCCTATTATGTCTATATGCAAAAGTATAAGAGGTCTCTTTATAGTGATTTTATTCATCTTTTTTATGATTGCCTTGATTTGTTTGCCAAATTTATAAGGTCAATACACAATAATTATTACTTTTTTTTTTTCAATTTAAGGAAGACAAGTAATAATTTTATTCTTAGAAATTTTCAATAAATTCTTATAATTCACATGACTAAGTCAATGATGCCAAAGCATAGATATTCTTGCACTACAATATTCCTAGTTGGATTTAGGGATTACTCCATAATAGTTATCTAGAGTCATTTTCCCTTCATAATTGTCTCACAATTTCAATTAGTCATAGTGCATTTGTTTTTGGCAAATTTGACTTCTTATTCATTATTGCAAATTTGGCTAACACTTGGCAAGTTTGAATTAAGACCTCATCATTTTCAAAAGTTAGTCATAGTGGGGATTTGCTTTGTACCATTGCTAAAGTTTACAACATCCGCACGACATTCTTTAAGAGCGGAAAACATGGCTCTATTCTTACACGTGTTAAGAGAGCCCACTAATAAAACACTACATTGAAGTGTTTTATTTTGCTTTGACAGCATCTTTTTAGTTCATCTTTCCATACCATATTATTAAGTGAACTTTTTTAGTTAATTTAGACAGAATAATATTCAAATACTTCACTTGAGTAACAAGATTGGACACCTGCTTGGAATGATCAACATGGTTCCAAGATTTGAATTCAAGACAATTTGGTCTAATATGGCTGCACTGTCCATAGTGATGGAAAATGGTAATGATTCTAGCAACTGTCTGATCATGAGTTTTAGCCTTGTGGAGATCATAAATAGGTAGAGGCATAGAGCATTGTGGACAAAATATGTCCAACCATCGCACAGGCATGACGAGTTGGCACAAGTTTTTCAATCAAAATGACTCAATGAGAGTTAAATAGGTTGGAAGCCATTTTCTTTAAAACCAAAGCCTTTCTTATTTCCTACAGCCTTACTAATACCCAGCATATGATCAGGTTTTTTCATGCTTTTTGTTAACATAAGTAGATGGGCTTGGGACTTTTTCAAATTCCTTGCAAAATATTTTATCTTATTTTTAAAAGACCCTTTTATTGTTTTCTTAAAATTAAGTTTTTTTTTTTTTTTAAATTAGCAAGATGATGGTTTAGGCTTAATTTTTCATTTTCCATTTCTTCTAAACTTTTTCAAAGGATCTTGTTTGATCATTTTATTTTGAGACTCTCTTAAAATAGTTTATTGAATGCCTCTTGGGAATCATTAGAGTCATTATTCTGATTAACAAACTCAATATCATATGCAAAGTCATCCTTTTTATCACTTTTTATCTGAGAGACAAATGCCATACAATTTGAGCAACTCTTTGACTAGGAAGCCTCACTATCAATATCCCCATTCTTTATCAAATAGAGAAGCATTCAAGGCTTTAATTTTTATGTTTGAAGTTGCAACACTTTGCATTAATGTGACCAAAGCTGTGACATTGAAATTCTTAAGATTTCTTATTTTTAAAGTCATTTTTTATCATTTATGTATCTTGTAATATTTAGACTCCTTGCATTTTTTTCAAATATTTTTGTTGGTTTTTTAAGAAATATTTAAATTTTTTGGTAAAGAAAGTAATGTCTTTATCATCAACTGACTTATTTATATAGTCATTATAAGATTTTCGTTTGATTAATTTAAGGACAATGAATTTGTTTCTTTTTGGTTACAAGAATCATTTAAATAGATCAATGATTTTTTCCCTTTTAGATAGCCATGACCTTTGGATAGAATCATTTAAGCAATGATTTGTAGGCCTTTTTAACAATTATCTTTTTTTAAGAATTTTATCCCTCACGTTAAAGGTAGAGTTTATTTTGTCACCTGCTTTGGCCTAAAACTCATCAAAATTTTCATCATTTTTGATGCTAAGTTTTTTAAACCTAGTAGCCAACATTAAGAGTTTAGAGTTCTTATGGATTTATTTCTTTTTTGAGTGATTTGTAAGCTATCTCATTCTTTCTTAGCAAACTCAAACATAGACACACATAAATTCATTAGGAGAAATAGCATTAAAAATCATGAATATTCTTGTTGTTCTAATTACTACCACTAAGCTCCTTAGTAGACCGTGTGGCTAGATATTTGGAAGAAGTAATCCCATCTTTGGTTTTAGTGGAATGAGACTATCCTCTTTCCACACATAGAGAAACCCTTTCATCAAGGGATTCACATGTGTACCTTCAAGTAGGCAAAATTATTGCTACAAAGTTTGAAGGAATTATAATGAGTGACTTGATGTCATCTAGCTATGGAGAGTTAGAGATCAAAGTCAATCTTTGATACAACTTGACAAAAATAAAGAGTCCTTATAATTTTAACTCTATAACTATATGAAAGTATAAAATACTAAAAATCTAATATATGTAAAGAGTATTTAATTTAAATATATGAGTATCAATTAATTGTTCAGTATAATATATATGTAAAGAGCATTTAATTGTTTAGAATTTTTATACACTGAAAAGATTATTTGATAACTCTTAAAAATATTTTGGTAATTTATAGTTTTGTATGGAATAATAATCAGTGATATAATAAAAAGGAGTAGGCTATTGAAACCCTAATTGCAGAATGCAATAGAGATAATTAGAATTGCTAATGTATTCACATAGGTAGGATTACATGGTTTATAATTTAAGATATAGGAGATGTGAGAAAAATATTTTCTTTATTTTCCTAGTTGACCAGGTGCCTAGGAAAGAATTTCAAAGTATATGTTGTATTTATTGTATGCGTGTTATGTCAATTCATATGAATGTTATTTCCTTAATGCATAACAAATTATATAATAAGAAAGATGAGTGTTTAACATGGCAGGTCAAATTGATGATTACTGCACTATATGAATATCAGGGAGGTTAAGTGCATTATAATAATAATAATTATAATTATAAGATAATTTGGGAGAACATTTTATGCATTTTCTAACTCTTAGCTCATAAAATAAGTAGTAAGAATAGGTGATTTGACAACCTCTAGTGGGCTGTGTGATGGGGCTAGGACTGGAGTGCATTTAAACTTCTTGATAAATCATCACTAAGTGATTGATTATGTATGATCGGAAAAAAAAATTCTAAGGATAGACTTATTAGTTAGAGAATATTATAAGCCTTAGTGATAGGTGACCATGTAGAATATCTAAGTGCTCACGCTATTTTTCAATGTTTAAGATTTTATATGCATTTCTTTTGAATTGTGTGAGTATTTTTTGGCTTTCTATGGCTAAGAAAATAAGAGCATATAAATACTCTAAGAACTAGGTGAATGGGAGTTTATGAGATTTTAACATAGTTTACATTTTTTTCATTATCTATTCTACATTTGGTGGCAGATGACAATTAATTTTGAAGTAAGATACTTACAAATTTATAAATATAATACGAGATAATATTATGAATATCATTGTCGAGGGTATCATAGATAATATGAGAGTACTATAAGTATAACCTTTGAGAGAAATATAAGGATAGTGGAGATCCCATGGATATCTGATAACCTCATGATACTTACCTAACTATTGGGGATATAAATAACAACCTTTGATCACTAAGATAGAATAAAATCCATAGGGAATTTTAGTATCTCATATTATTATGATTTTATATTGAGTTAGATTTCTAAAAAATATAAATGAGAACCTTATTATCACATATACTTTAAGACATTTTACATTAATTGGAATTCATTAAATATCTTTTAAAATATCGAGATTATTTATAAAGTTTATGCATGGGACCTCATTATGATTGTTACTTATTCATATCATTAATGAATTATATTATTATTATGTCATTTATCATTTTATTAATTATCCTATAATGATTATTATTTTTCATATATTGTATACTTTTAAAATTTATTTTTGACAGATGAGTTTATTAGATAGCTTAATTTTTCATTACTATTGACATTCGTCAGAGTCACTTATTAAACTTTTAACTATCCTTATAGTTTTCTTCTTCTAGAGTAGCAGGTTAATGATGAATAACTCTAGAGTTGAAGAAAGAAAGTTGTAGACTTTAGCATCTTTTGGAACTTAATTGGAGAGACCTTATTTATTTTGTATTCTAAAGATACATTTAGTATTTTTATTTCATTTTGATAGATTTTGGAACAATATTTATCCCCGACTTTTTAGATGTATGAGGATTTTTAGATCTTAATGGTCATATTTTATCATTTATGATTATTAGATGATAATATTTTAAAATTTATAGTTTTCTGCATGATCGGATCCAAGCAACGATCTCTGAGTCACCACAATATTGGTATCAGAAAGATAAGATTCTGTGAGAATATTTGAGGATTATAGAAATTGGTGATATTTTAAAATATTAGGCAATTCAATTAGATTTGAAGCATTAAATTTATTTCTAATATTTTTAAGTCAATATAGATACTGTATGTGATTTAGAAGACTTGAGATTTGCTTAAAATTTTAAGTATAATTGTTTTTGTGTAACTATATCTGACAAGGCTAATCATCATCTTACAAGTTTATCGAGAGGATCGGTTTAGGAGGCGACAATTGTGGCTATGGATAAGATGTTCGATGCTAGTTATTAGTTAACTGGACTTACGCATCTCATTATTAGAGTGTAAGTGTTAAGGCAAGTGCCTACAAAGAAGTAGAATCTCTTTAGAAATTTTACGGATTAGAGGTTTCCCCATTTATGGAGGAGCCCAACCTTGCTAAGGCTGACTACTAGTTGTATCATGCCATCATAAACGATACAGTGGAATGCAGCTTATATTCATACTGACACGTGTTTCAGCTATTATGAAGATGCACCCCTTTGACATTGTGAAGGCACATTATGAAGCCGCCGTTTTGGTCTGTGATCCTCGCTTATTTAAAGTTTAGCACTTCTTCGCTTTTGCACTTCTTTGTATTCCATTTCTCCAAACCCTAATTTACTTTTCGCTTCTCCTCATTTCCATGGCTTATTGAACAATTTCTAGAGACATTACTAAGATTCCATCTACTCTCACCATTGAAGATGTGATAGATATTTATGATAGGCTTAATATTCCTATCGACATTTTTGTTCTAGGTTCCTTTATCCGATGAGAGAATCTGCTCTCCTCAACTCGACTTTGTTACCATCTACGAGATTTATTTCAAGGAAGGGCTTTGTATTCCCTTTGTGAGGGAACTGTATGAAAATTTGGAGGCCCTTGAAATTCCTGTGATGCGCCTCCATCCCAACGTTATTAGGTATTTAATTTTTCTGCGTGTTTTTTCATCACTAGAAAACTTCATCACTAGAAAACTTTGTTTGAACGCTAGGGCCATTAAAATAGTTTTTGGGTTTAATTAAGAGAATGATTGGATTTTTTTTACTTCTCGAAAAAAATATAAGATAAGCGGGGATAATTCGGACTCAATAAAGGGCTAGAAGGATCGATACTTTTTTATTACGATCCCTTCCAGTTAGACCCTTTCTAACAAATGGAAATTGGTTAACCCTGTTTATTCTAGAGATGTCTCAAAAAATGAGATTTTATGGCTTGGCCATTGATTGTGTTGATCAAGAAAAACACTATTTTGTTCCAAAGAACAAACAATTTTTTGACCCACTAGGTGCTCACTGAAGTTGATTAGAAAGCGAGAGCTAAAGGAGAGGCCATTGCTGATATACCTCTCTATTGGACCAATAGAAAACCAGAAGAACTTCTCATTTGGGATTCCCCTAAAAGGGTGGTTAAAGGGTAGATCCCCTCCCATCTTCTCTAACGACTATGATAGGATGATTGATAAGGCTTGTGGTGAGATGACCATGTTGGAAGCCAGTAAATTATCTCAAAGACTGAATTCTATCCTTTCTTTACCGAACAACCAATTTTTGAAGAGTCACTCAAATTCACTATGGGTGGTAAAACTTCATTACCCACTGTTTTGAGAATAAATAACCCTATTGCTAGTAAACTGAACAAACTGATTACTACTCTGTTTATAGTTGAGTATGGGTTTCTAGTTCTTGTTATCCTGTCACTAGACGAGCTTATTTCTACACCTCCTGGTACTTTCATTGTAGAGTCTATTAATAATAATCGGGCAATAGAGGAGTTTTTGATAATAATTCGAAGGCTTTGGAAGCAAAGAAAGTTACTCAAGCTAGCGCTTCGGCATCTGGGCTCCCATAAGATTTGAACATTTTGTCCTCCCCCTGGGTATAAAGTTCCTCTCTAACACCACACTCTACCTCTTTTATATTGAATGACTCTACCCATCTCTGAGTCTAGATATTCTCCTAGTCCCTCTTTTCAGGAGAGATATTTTCCCATTGAGGTATTATTTATGTAACCATTCATCTCCAAATATTCTCCTTATTGTTGCTATTTTTTACTAATTGGTTTATTTTGTTTAGTAGTTGCAAGAGTTGGTTCATTTGACCGAAGATGGGCTACACAGACGTGATACAAAAATTGCTCGCCTATCCCAAACATACATTGACCTTGCCATTCTCAAGGAGATGGATATTCGAGTTGACGCTGCCATTGTCGAGGCTGAGTAGAGTCGAGATCAGGCCACTTAGATAAAGAGTTGTCTGAGTGGTTGTGGAGATCTCAAGAGCTTTCAGATGAAAAAGCTGTCGCCATGGATCAAATTGCCACACTTGAAGACAAACTCTAGTAGATTGAGCATCAATCAATTTGGAATGCCAGCGTAGTTGCTGATCTTAAGATTAAGTGTGCTCGACTCGAGAAAAAGCTGAGGGTACGTCTTTGACCGGAAGAGGTTGTCCCTGTTTTGGATGATAGGTTTCGGGATGAGTTTTCTACTTGTAGGAAGATTGTATCTTTAGTGGCTTCCAACTTTTCTTTAAGTTATCTCAATTTGAGGAATGTCAGGACTTCTTTGTGTTCTGACATCAAGGATTTCTCAAAGCTTGGTGGGGATCTGTCGCTATGATTTTCGGCTAGTCTCGGGCCTTTGGATAGTTGAGATGCTCATGTCGAGGTAACGGGTGGTGCAATTATAAACTTTATGTTGAAAGCTTGGATCTCCATGTCGTTGATATATGTACACTAATAGATCAATTTACCAATAGATTAGTTAGATTGTGCCAATTTTTGTCACTAATGCTATTTTTATCCGTGCTGAATTTTTGTTCAACACGTTCTTCATTTGCTGACTAGGTGTGATTATAATTGCCACCGGTCTTTGTCAGACCCTAATCCATCGACCGTATTTGAATGATGGTGCTCATTTCTACGGGAGGATGTCGTAGCACTCATGTTGAGAAAGCCCCCTAAGCTTTTTTTATTTCAATGTTTAATTTGACCTTTTAAAAAGGGGTTGGACTTTGGTCTTCAAGCCTCCTGGGTCTTCATGGGATAGTTTGTGTTTGACCATCTTTTGGGTAGCTTGATTGCTCCAAACAACATCATGACCTTATTTTTTAGCAAGTCGTTTTAACATGTAAGAGTTCTACTCGACTCAGGGTCAGTCATGGTTGCCGGTATTCATGGAATCACATGTAAGCACACAAATGAACAATTAATGTAAAAAATTTATTGCAATCTTATTATTATCGACATAATTAAATACATCATACAAGCGCCCCATATGTTATGCATAAAACTTACCCATATCTTGTGTAAGTTTACTGATAATATTTTTTGAGGGTGGGGGCATTCAATGTCTTTGGGATCAATTTTTCATTTTGAGTATGTAATTTATTCAAATCGTTTCGTAGAATGGTTGAGACTATGAATGGTCCCTCTAAATTACAAGAGAGTTTGTACCTGTCAAAGATTTTTTTCGTAACCACTATGCTCCTCAAATTTAGGTCCCCTCCCTCGAATGTGCGAGCCTTCTTGTTATAGTACCTAATGACTCGTTACTTGTAAGTCATCATCCGTAACTTTGCCATGTCTCAGACTTCCTCGAGTAGATCCAGATGTCTTCTTAGAAGTTTAAAATTTCTTTGTGAGTTAAAGTTTTTAACTCGATTGTTGGGTAGTCTAATTTCTACTAGAATAACCGCCTCTATCTCATAGCACAAATTGAATGGTATCTCGATTATCTAGGGGTTGTCCGGTAGAACTATAGTACAAAGGGTAACTCATCTACCCAAAAGCCTCATGTGTTTTCTAATTTCGTTTTCAACCCATGTAATAAAATTCGATTCATTACTTCCACTTACACATTCGTCTGCGGATAGGCAACGGAAGTATGAACAAGTTTGATTCCTAAACTCACGCAATACTTGGTGAATATTTTTCTAGTGAATTGAATTCCGTTGTCAATCGTTATGACCTTAGAATCCCAAACCTGTAAATAATACTATATCAGACGAACTCGATCGTATTTTGCTCAGTGATTCTCGCCAGTGGAGAGGCCTCTACCCATTACGTGAAATAGTCTATGGCAACTATAACGAACTTTTTTTATCCTATTGTATTGGGCAACGGGCTAGATATGTCAAGACTGCACCGAGCGAACAACCAGGGCAACTGTAGGGTTTGGAGTTCGGTGTGTGGCCAATGAGAAAATTGCCGTGTATTTGACAGTTTTTGCATTTTTATGAACTCCATAGCATCTCTCTTCATCGTAGGCTAATAATGGCCCCACCGCATGACTTTGAACATCACGTTTTTACCTCCTATGCGTGACCTATAAATTCTATAGTGTAATTTACTCAACACGTAATCCGTTTCGGTTAGTGTCAAACACCTCATGTAAGGAATAGAGTATCCTTTTTGGTAGGATTTTTTGTCCTTAAGGGTGTACCACCCGACTGTCCTTTTTAGATATTTGGCTTCTTCCAAATTTTTTGGTAGAAGACCTTCTTCAGGATATTTTCTATACGAAGTCATCCATGTATTGTCGTCTAAGATCTGGAATATCTCTTCTTCTAAGACCTCTATGCTTGGGATTATAAGGACTTCCTTTATCTCTCTGACGTATTATCCAGGGTTTCCAAATGCTGTTGTTTTTTTCAAGCTACTCTACCTTCCAATTGTCCTCCCTTGGGATGTGATGAACTTCCATCTTATCAAATAATTCAATCAAACTCTTTTCTCTAGGAAGGTATTTTGTGAGGGATGGACTCAATGTCTCAAAATTTTCGGTCGCTTGGTTGACGATCAATTTTGAATCACTGTGAACAATCAGGCTTTTGGTTGAACATCTCTTTTCTAGTCTGAACTCAACCAATAAGGCTTCATACTCTACGATGTTATTAGTGGTATGGAATTTGAGTGTCATCAAGTATTTTATTTTAGACCGGCTTGGAGTTCTCATGACCACATCAGCTCCGTTTCCTAATTGAGAAGATGACCTATCTACGTGTAAGATCCACGTTGGTGCTTCTTCATGTTGAAGGGGGTTCCGTGCTTCTCGAGGTCACTTGGAATCAGGGTTATCATTTCAATTGTGAAACTTGCGAGGGCTTGCCATTTTATTGTTGGCCACGCTCAGAACTCCATGTCCAGCTCATCCAATTCCACAATCCATTTATTCAATCATCTTGACATCTCGAGTCTCTATTAAATGTCACAACCTACGAACACAATATACATAGGTTAAAAAAATAAATAAATAATAATATTTTTATTAATCATAAAAATCTAACCTAAGCGTGACAATCCATACGGGATCCGGGATATTACATTCTCTCCTTCCTTACAAAAATTTTATCCTCAAAATTTACGCATCTCAATATTTACCTCAATTATCAAAAAAAAAAAATGATAATTGATTAGTTAGGATATTACATTAGATCCTAACTGGGCGTGACAATCCATATGGGATCCAGAATATTACATTAGATCCCATTTAACGATTCATTAGTTAGGATGATGATCTTATGAGCTTAAAGTATAGCCAAAACTTTTATTGCGGAGTTGATCAATATTAAAGCAATCATTTCGATATACGAGTAACAAGTCTCAGTATCTGTCAAAATGTTGCTGACATAATAGACTGGATATTATATCTTAGACTCTTGTCTGACTAGGACTAAATTTAGTGCCATGTCAAATATGACCGGATAATAGTATAATTGTTCACCTTATTTTGGAGAGGACAAGTGTAACGACCCGAGCTCGGAATCCTTGAACCCAACCCGGACCGTCACGGTGAAGGTCTCGAATCATCTGAAATTATCAATTACATGTCATCAAGCAATTTAAATGAACTCAATTCTATCATTTAACACCATCAATAATCAATCATAAATATATCATTAAATAAATATCCATAACACCGATAATAAATTTCTTGAAAGAAAAATAACCATATCGATAATGTCAATTCCTCGTAATTAAATCTCTAATAAATATCCAAACGCAACAAAATCTAAGATATTTATCTTGGAAGCCTCAATCTCTGATATCACCTCTAACTGATGGCTACCCAATAGTCACCTGATCTCTTTCCTATTTGATGTCAACCTGTCTAATTTGGAGCCAATAAAATATAAGAGTGAGCCGAATGCCCAACAAGTAAATATAATCGATAACATATGAGTATAATTAAGCATCCTGGATAATAACACAATGAATAATATCATAATAGCACGTAATATATCAGCCACTATCCGATACTCAATAACATGTCGTGTCCACGACCCGAAGCCACGTGAACGGCTAAGTATCAAGGAAGCAACATGGATTCCGTTGAATCCGATTATCAACTCAATATGATGTCACAACTGTATGAATGACAACAGTCTCCATGGACCTTATTTTATCATAGTGAACCAAAGGCCACGTATTTACGCCCTCGATAATTGAGTGAGTACCATGAGGTTACCTGGTATCCATGGTATCCCCACTACCCTTATAGTCCTCCCAGAGGCTGTACCCGTAGTATGCTCATACCATCTCCGATACCCCTCGCCAATGATATCCCAGATATCATCATTTATGATGGTCACTAGGTTATAAGTATCCCTTCGCAATATCAATGACCTCAGCCTCCGGAATGGAATCAGTATTAGAAAAGTATAAACTACTCTAAAGTCTCACAAACTCCCATACGTCCGGATACTGTAGAGTCTTTGCACACTCTCCTTTACTTATCCATAGAGTGCCAATAAAACATACACACACCACTAAGGTTAACGCAAAGAATAATTTTACTGGATTTCATCAATGAGGTATAGAAGTAATAACGTAATAGACTATTAGTATTTTCAGCGTACTAACGCACATGCATAATTTACATAAACACATTCTATTGTAATTATATATAACAACCACACACCCACACCCACTCACACACACCCACATATATATATATATATATCCAACACATACCCTACCACACGAGAGTTCACACACTCATCGAGCACAATACACACAACCATATATCCTGCCATTATATTCTGTCATTATAAGTTCTGCCAACACGGCTCTCACGCACATATATATAAGTTTATATACATATATAAACACACAGCATGAATATACATATATATATTTAATCATATATACACACGCCACTCCCACACACACGAACCCATACATATATAATTATACACACGTACATTTCTAAGCATACAACCTTACTCAACTGCACCTACTCCTGTATGCACACACAGCAACCCACGCTGCCTATCCTCACGCACGCCCACCTCGCACACACTGCCGGCCGCACCCACACAACCTAGAAGCACACACGCAGCACCAAGCACATGCACCCGAGTTGCCACTCAACTTCTCACCCTCTCTATCACAGAGTCGCACCACAGAGTAAGAGGCTCTGTTCTCTTCGAACGTATCCCGATTCTCACGTATAATAAGAAAAATCCAAACTTTCACAATTCAACAAGTAAATCAATAGATTTTATAGTATAAATTCATCGGCTATTATGTTCCCATTTAGCCCAAGCCCCCGACACTATTCCGTCTCCATCGTCTAGAGCCAAGGCTCTATTTTTTTTTTCCCCAATTTCCGATTCAACCGAGTAAGCCACCATTTTTCACATAATCAATACATGGAACGATTTGCTTGTAACATAAAGGGGGATTTGTTTGCAAAGTAATGGGGTCTAACTCTTCCGACCACTGTCAGGTCACTGGATCCGAATGGAAACCAAAAACAGAGCACGGTGCTCTATTTCCATGACCGAACTGAAACCCGAAAAATCATAGGGGTGTAGAGTGTAAAATTCATACTTTAGATCTTCATTAGGCAAACTACTAAATCCCCATTCATCATCGAGCCCAAGAGGTCGGCCGTGCTCTCACTGAACCGTGGCCCTGCATCCGGGTTCTCCAACTTGGAACCCTCGATTTCACCCATTTTCCCACCAAATCAGGGTATGAAATTAAATATTCAACATTAACAGAATGAAAGAAGAATAAATTTTGCGATGGAGAAACTCCACTTGTAGAAATTAGGATTGTTACTTACCTGTAACTGTAGCACTGTTAGGGGTTGGCGACGGCAGTGGCTTGAACAATCACGGCGACACTCTCTCCGGCACCAATCGACGACGACAGTGATGGCTATGCTCTGCTTCGACTTCTGCGGAGCGTTCCTTTTAGATTCCCCCCATCCTCTTTCCTTTCCTCACCACAGCCCCTTAAGGAGGATTCAGCTAGGGTTTGTCGGTTTCCATATGGGTGTCGATCTCCTTCCCTCTCCCACTGCCACAAATCACACCGCCCCATCCCCCTTTCCTTCTTCTCCTCCTACCTTTCCTTTCCTTTCTCCTTCTCTTTCCTTTCTTCTTCTTTTCCTTTTCTTTCTCTCTTCCTTTCCTTTCCTCTCTCTCCTTCCTTTCTTCTTCTTTTCCTTTCTTTTTCTTCCTTCTCCCGTTTCGTTTCCTTATTTATTTATTTATTATTTATTTGTTATTATTATTATATACCTTTTATTATTAATATTATTTATTAATATATTTTATTATTTATAATAATTATTAATTATTATTTATTTATTATTATTACTCACTTACTATTTTTAACATTTATTATTATTATTCATATTTATCACTATTATTAAAGATATTAATTATCTTATTACCCTTACCATAATATTTAAATTTTTAATTATATATATATTTTATATTTTCAGTCAATAAATTTTAATATACTAAGACTTATCTAATATTAATTCATTTAGGTTGTAATGCATCTCTGGATCCGAACTTTAAACAGATTTGGATGATCCTCTTGGCGTGGTTCCGACTCCGTTCCCTGAGTTGGATCCTGCACACCACTAAACAGAATAGGAGATCAGTGTGTCGGCGAAAAGTTATCCCACCGAAAATACTCCGACGCTCAAGTTAGTAGAACAGTTCTCAAAAGAATGAAATTGAAATTGAGAGAAAGAGAGAGACAGGGTGCGTTTCCCAAATGAAATAGAGACGAGGATGCCTCCTTAAATATGGGAGGTGGGAAGGCAGTAAACGGTCGAGAGAGGCGCGCTTGTTTGCCTAAGGGTTGTTGGTGAATGTGTTTGCGTAGTAGAAAGCGTTGTTAATGGCAGAGAAAGTAATTCACTAAGAGCACTTGTTTTTTGTCTTTTCAGAAAGCGTATGCGTAAGGAATTGAAAGCGTGCCCTGAATGATAATTCAAGGGCTTATTTATGATTGAGAGGACAATCCCCATTCTTTGGAAGGAGTTATTCCCTCTGTGATTTTCAGCTGACTTTCCTTCTGGAGCAGATGCCGGTTGCCAGTTTGAGCGTGATAGTTTCCTTCCGAGGCGGCCAACAGCTTTCCAAATTGGTCGCCTTCCTTCTGTGTATATTACCGTTGGAGAGCCCCAGTTGGCAAGGAATTGAAAAAATCTGGCGCCTTCCTTATATGAAGGGCCACCAATTTTGTCAATGTCCATTTTGGATGCCAGTTGGGATCGTGAAAATCTCTGAAAAGCCGTTGTTGGTCGTTTGATGAATCGTAGGCCTAAATGGACCAGGCCTCGTTACTATAGAAGGGCTTCTCAGGGCCTAATGTGTAAAACGCGGACGGTCAACGTTTGAGTTGACCGTCTGCGTGCGCGTTGGCCGCCCTCGTGGAGAATGCCGGGAGGGCCGTTATTAGCCGCCGATGGGCCATGGGCTCGAATGGACCATGCCCATTATTGTAAAAAAGCCTCTTTGAGCCCAACGCGCAGAATGCGACGGTCAACGTTTGAGTTGACCGTCTACAAGCGAGTTGACCGCCCGGACGGTCAACGCCAGTACTAACCGTTCTGGGCTTTTCAGTTTTTGGGCCTATTCTCCAACTGGGCCGTTAGAGAGTTGACCGTCGTTCTTGGGCTTCCTTTTTGGCCAGCCCATTTTTAGTATATCCATCAGGTTGGTTTGTAATTAATTTAATTTAACTCACTAACTAATTAATCTAAATTTAAGTTGATAGTTCAAACATTTAAACCCAATCTACCGATCCATATATTCTAAATTTATTAAGCCCAACTATCAATCCAATTATAAGATTTTAAACCCAAAAGTAATTAAGAATAATTGTTGACACTAATTTTTCAATTTTATTTTCTTAAAAAATATTTGGGATATTACAACAAGAGTGGAGGGTTGATGAGGTATTCCTTTAGTTTTTGGAAGACTAACCGGTAGTCTTCCACTCATTAGAAACTATTTGCCTTTATTCCCCTCAGAGCCTTAAAAAATGGAACGTATTTTTCTATAGATTTTGTCAAGAATTGGGAGAGTGCCATAAGTATCCTAGTTAACCTCTGAACTTTCTTTATAGTTTAAGGTGAATTTATATCCAAAATTACTTTTATTTTCTCAAAGTTCACCTCAATTCTCCGATAAGACACTATAAACCCAATAAACTTTTCAGTAGTTACTCTAAATACATACTTTATTAGATTTAACTTCATTTGGTATGATCAAAATACCCCGAAAGCTTTTCATAGGTTGCAAATATGGTTGTCGACTAGTTTTTTTGACCTGCATGCCATCCACATATACCTCCATATTCTTTTCTATTTGTGCCTCAAACATTTTATTACTAGCCTCTAATGTCATTCTCGCATTTTTAGGTCAAAAGATATAATTTTATAACAGTATGTCCCTTGATTGGTCATAAAGGAGATAAGCTTTTTATCTTTAGGACACATCCAAATTTGATTGTATCCTAAATAGACATCCATAAAATTTAATAATTCATACTCAGATGTTGAGTCTACCAGCAATTTAATTCTTGGTAGTGAAAATATGTCTTTCAAACATGTTTTATTTACGTTAGTAAAATTAACACACATCCGCCTTTTCCTATTGCTTTTCTTGACGAATATTACATTCAACAGCCAATTTAAGTATTGGACTTTCTTTATGAAGCCTGTGTCGAGAACCTTTTTAACTTCCCTTCTCATAGCAATAAGTTTTTCTATAAAGTGGTTCCTCCATTTTTACTTGACCGATTTGCATCCAGGATCAAGGCCTAACCTGTAGACCACCACCTCTATTGGAATTCCCGACATATCCACTGGTGTCCATGCAAATATGTTTGAGTTTTGCCATATAAAAGTCATCAGCTGCCAACACAATTGTTTAGGGAGAGAACCTCCGATTTGCATGCATTTCTTGGGCCTCCACATTAAACTAGGCCAAGAAGCACTTCAACTTTTGTTTGGTCCTTGCCAGATACAGACAAGGTGCCATGATTGCTTTTCTCCCTTCCTGCAGGAGGCAAACTATGATAGGAATCTATTAGCCAATTTTTTGAAAGATCAAATCCAATCTGGTGCTAATTAATAGAACCAAATTCATGCATCCCTTTCAAGGTCAAAGGGAAGGAGAGACATAGGGCTGAAACATCTAGGCCTTAAAATTACACTAAGGTACAAAAATGATCCAAATAGTCAATGAAATTAGAATTGCCATCATAGGGTTCTAGGGTTGATATTTTGAACTTAAGAGGGAGTCGATACATCTTGATCTTCCCTGTAAATGGTGACTTACCTAAATCGGTCAAATGTCTATTCGTACTTCCCTAGAGTAGTTGTTACCCAATCTTTCTAATTCTCTCATCCACCTGGGATGCGGACATAACCCTCTTCGCATTAAGGAATGTCATTAACTCTAAATGGTTTGGCAAAATATGTGAGACTTGTCGACTATAGATTTTTTTTGGAAGATTGCTACATTAAGCGTCGTCTCTAGCTGAAGGTTTTCCCACATACCAGGAACAACGCAAGTTTTGCCGTTCCAAGCTTTCCTCCCAGGTTTCGAAATTTAATTGACATTCCAACCGAGTTTTGATCCCGTCACTCAAGGCTTCTTATGTTTCAAGATCTTTAGGCTATGGAATCACCTCCTTAGAAGGTTACCTTTTCCTCCGATTCTTCCTTTTGAATGCAGAAATTTGAGAGTTGGAGGATGGACCTTCCAATTGGTGTCCCTCCAATCTATTTCAAAGGGACTTGAGAACATTGAACATGGATTTAATTTGAGCCGTTAGTGTCTTCACGTTTATATTTGTGGTCAGATGAGCATTTTTATTTCTACTATTTGTTGGGTCATTGCCATGAGAGATTGAGCCCTGATATTGACCATGTTCTCTTTTTAAGCGAGTGGCTTAATTATCATATTTTTTACAGATGGTGTCAATGATGCGTCTCGATAATTCGCATTGTCATACAAATTAGAGAGCTAACTGCTTCGCTCAGATGTCCGAATGGAAACAAATTCGGTCTTTATAATTATAAATTTATATTATGCGTACCACAACAAAATAAATTAGAGATAATAAGTATACGATACTCACTCCCTAGTACATTCTCTAATATTTAAGTCAGTGATCTTTCTAATAGGTTTGGAAAGATTATGAGAAAGAAATGTTGAAAATGAAGGATTATAGGGATGAGTGTATATTTAGAGAGTTACACACCTTTTGTGTACTCAACTGATTGAGTGGCCTTTTTTCTCTATCTCCTCCTTTGAGAAAATGTTTTATTTATAATTAGAGGTATTGTTGGCTAGTTGGTACCTAAGATCAATGCATGTGCATGATGCCGTTTTGGATCAATAGTAAGAGACATTAATTGCAGTATGTAACGACTATCCCTATTTAATGATAAGATCACCTAACTATCAAGTATGGAGTCATTTTCACTACTATTCTATATCGATCTATTAAATGGCTCATTATGGTTCTTTAATATTTAACTATTTAGACTTTACCAATTGATTTATACGTTCGAATGCTACTATCCAATTGATTCTGTGGTATCTTCCATTTGACCATTAGCATTTAGACTTCTTATCCAATTGATTATTGAGTTTGCCTATTTCTGGCTATACCCATCAGTATTATTACTAGAATATTTTAGTAAATTAGAGATAATTAAATTATATTTTCAATCAGAGAAAACAAATAGATAAAACTAGTTTGTTGTAGACCTTAGAGTGCTCGGTTACAGTTGATGAATTTGTTTCAAAGTTGTTGAGTGAATCAACTATTTTGAAAAAATTAGAATAGTTAGCTTTGTGAAGGCCTACTTATTAGGCAACTGTATGAGTATAAACTAAAATATCTTGCAAGGCTCTACACTTAACACTAAACTTGTAAACTTGGTTGAATTAGGTTCTCATGAGGAAATTTATTACTTATCTAAGCTTTCATAATGTGAGGATACATTGTAAATTAATAATTTGATAGAATTATTTAGAAAGATATATCTATAAATTAAATAAAATATTATTTCTAAAGTGGGTTATAGCTCAGCTGAATGAGATCATTTTGGCCTAGCTGTTATTGAAGATTTGGGTAAATAATAAATCGAAGATAAATTAAATTAAGTGGAGGGAAGAAATGAATGATTCAACCACTCAAGTTATAATTCACCCTGGCCACCATATATTTCTAACTTGAAGCCCATTGCTAGTTGTTTGTTAGCTTGTATTAAAGAAGATCAAAATTTAAAAGTTGGGAGAAATAGGGCCACATAAGTTGGAACAAATTAAGTAGATAATTAGGGACTTGATTCATTTAGGGTCTCAGCTGATGGAGACTAAATTGGATGAAATTATTATTTACTTTGGGAAAAAGGGGTCAAAGATTTATATAATTAGTGGTGCTTAGTTGCTTCATGGAGGGAGCTCTTCATCAATTTACCATCTTCCTATTTAAACTCTTATAACATGTTATTTTCCACCATTGATAATTTTGCCTAAGTAGAGGAGAGGAGGGAAAGGCATTTGCTTGAGAAGATGATCCGAGAGTTTGAAAACATTAGAGACTGAAGAGCATCCATCTTAAGGCAAGTGATCTTCATGGCCTTATGTAATTCTTGATTTACATTGAGTAAGATTTTCATCTTTTATCCTCCGTATTTTGAGCATATGTATTATTTTAGTGATGGACAAATAAACGGCCAATTAATTCTAGAATAATAACACGTAAGGCAAGTGATCTTCATAACATTATACAATTCTTAATTTTCAATGAGTAATCGTCACATATTCCTTGTAAAATTCGTGTCTTTTATCCTCTGTATTATAGGTATATGTCTCAGTTCAACGATGGACAAATAAACTATCAATCAATACTTAAAAAATGACATGTAAGAATATCGTCCTAAATTCATAACCTTTAATATTGAATTCCCGTTTTATATGCTCTATTAGTATGTTCATGATATTTTTGGGGGAGGGTTTGAATTTTTGAAGCTAATAACAAAAATTGATAACTTAATTTATAAATATCATAGTACTCAAAAATTTATCGTGAATCAATGATTTTGTGATGAGTATGAAACAATAAACTAGTAAAAATCTAGAAGTGGCATGCACAAATCCTAAATGGCCGTGGATATGACGAAGATTAAGTAGTGTTTGTAATTTATGTACATAACTTATATGATCATCTATAATATATGTATGACATTTCTTATTAAATGATTATATGATAGAAAAATTCATTTTGTGTATAAATCTTAAATGGGCATATGCCTAGTGAGAAGTCGTAAAGATAAAGATATCTTTTATAAGTTGTACATTAATATATTATAAATAACGAATGGTAAATTATATTTTTAAAAAATTATAATTTTATGATTAAAATTTTTAAGTATTTTTATGGTCTCAATAAATAGAAATGTATATCTTATTAAGTGTGATAGTGAGAAAAGGAAACCCACTAAATTGACTCTCTACCCAAACTCAAATCCATCCTCCTCCAAACCGACTTTATCCAAACCGTCCCCTCCTACTCCGCCGCTTCATCCCCCCTCCCTTTCTCTATTACGTCTGGAAAGTTAATTAAAAATCATAACAGACCTTCCGCAGCCCGTCTGTGTGTCCCTCTCTGCCCCCCCCCCCCCCCTCTCTCCCTCTCTCTCTCTCGCTTTCTCTGCAATCGGACTTAAGATCAGAGGAGGAAGACATTGAATAGCCCAGAAAAACAATGGTTGAGACCAGGCGGAGTACTTCCTCCTCCAAACGCCCACTCAATTCTTCTATTTCCAAACCCAAGCGCTCAAAGGTTTGTTCTTATTCTCCGTCTCTCTTCCGAATTTTCCTTCTTAGTTTAGGGTTTTCTCTGTTTTAATTTTGCCTGGTTTCTTCTGCATCTCGATCTTTTTTTTTTTTTTTTTTTTTTATTTTGGCATGTATTGTGTAGGGGTCGGAGTCGTCGTCTTCAACAGACGGAAAATCCAATTCCAATTCGTATCCAGTTGAAACCTTGAATCGGTTAGAGTCTGAATCCCGAGAACCAGAGGTTGGATCCATTGATCCTCATTGTGCCGATTCGCCAAAACCCTCGGATTTGACTTCTCCGGATAAATCTGTGAGCCTTCGGGTCGAAGGCAAGTGTATGCTCGCTTTGCATGTGTGCTTTAATAATCTACTTTTTTTTCTATGGTGCTTATATGGAGTTATGTCTGGGGCTCATGCACTGCAGGCAGTTTAGAGGTGGATGTAGAGGTTGCAAAACCAGTCACTGGCCCAGTGAAGCGGCCGAAGACGCGGGGGCTGAGGCCCAAGAAGCCCGCGTGGGGAAAGCTCATCTCACAGTGCTCTCAGGTTGTCTTTCGCTTGCATTTACGAAAAATTGAATGCCGCATCTCGTTAATTTATTTTGTTTTGCATATTCCACATGGGGTTCTGCCATTGGGTCATTTACAAGTTTCTGGCTTGACCCGGAGAAAGTGAGGTTGAGTGCTGTATTTAGGAGAACTTGTCATTGCTTATTTTTCTACTCCCAACTTCAGCAATAGTTTGAATGGTTGATGAGGGTTAGATCTTTTCTTGTAATTATTTTTAAAAATTGCTTTGGCATTTTGTGCCTATAAAATTTAATACGTTTAATGGCAAATATAGTGGCTTCTACTGCGTTGTACTAAACAACATAGAATGCCGTAAGCAGATTCATATGGATGCCATCACTTATGAGATCTGCGGCTTTGTTGTTGTTGTTATGGATGGTGGTTTGAAGCCAAATATGCAGTTTTAGCATCGTGGCTTGATAGTGGATTTATTGACATCTACTTTGAACCTTCATGTGTTTGCCTTTGAAAACTATTTGCTAAACTGTAGGACTGCCTTTCAAGCTGCATGTTTTGGTTACTTGTATCATTTAGCATCCCATGGGAGGAAGCATTGGCTGTTTGAAAGAATGTCTTACCGTTCATCAAAATTCGTCATTGGTCATTTAATGAATCTAAGAAACTCGTTGTATCTCTTTGCAATGCTATTGCTTAATAGGAGTGGTGTATGGGACCATGGGTTGAATTGAATTGCACTAAAAGTTGGTGCTTTTCTTGATCTTGATGGTGTTTGTGGGAAACAATATGTTCTTTGATGTGTTATTTGGAACCTTTATTTTATCAGTAAAAGTATATATTTATTTATTGGTGCTGGGAACGCCCCAAACAGAATACAAAAGCATGCCAATTGCCAATAAGTTCATCCTGACGGTTTGCTACATCCATCTGAAAACATTAAAAAATAAGATTTGACCTGGACAGCATATTGAAGAACTACATCTGAAAGTAGAAGAATTCATTTGAAAACAATAATTTCTCATTCCCTGAATGAAGTGAAGAATAGGAAGAGGAATAAGCTAGATTGACAGCTCCATGCGCTCTGCACATTTGATTGTTCCCATCAGTATCCATGACCAACCCACCCATCTCATTAATTTGCAATGCAATCAAAGATAGTCTGCAGTTTCCAGAATTTGCTAAGATTGTAACAATTGGACAAATTGATTGCCCTGTTTTATTTTTAATATTATAGATTGTCTTAAGGGGTGTTTTGGATGAAATAAGAAAGGAATAATGAATCTCAGGAGTGCTTATTCCCTCATTTTCTTGTTTGGTTAATTTTTTGGTTGAAAATAGTTGCTCCTTATGAATAACCATTACAAGAGAAATGAAAATAATCAAACCAGAGGGAGGTGGTATTTTTTTATTTGTGGAGTTTAATGTGTAAATATTCCTACCTGCCATAGCCACACTGGCATCACTATCGGAGCCACCACCATCAAGCACCTGTAATAATTACTGTCACTTTATGAAAACCTTATACCCAAATGAAATATTTATATCCCTTGCGATCCAAACAAATGTAATATTTATTTATATCCCTTGCGATCCAAACAATGTAATATTTCTTCTCAATTAATCTATATTATATTCCAGCATCCAAGCCAACTGTTAGAAAAGATTGCTTCAAAGCATCAAAATTCCACACACTCCTCCCAAGGAAGTGTTTCATAATGCGAGTTCTAGTTGCTAAATAGTAAGATGCGACCGAGCATCTGCCAGTTGTGGTGATCCCCCACTTTATTTATCTCATCAGTCATGCCTAATTGCCTGATGTATAACAGAAGAAAAGCAGCCAAAATAGATTAAACACTTTCTCACCGATGACCTATTTGCGCCAGCTATGAAGTTGAGACTCTTTGGTCATCAGTCCACTCAGAATGCTTCATTGCTGTTGGCTACGAATCTGATTCTGGTCCAAATATTTAGGGGCATCTATTTTGGACAACCAAAAGCGTATTGATAAATCATTTCCCACTTCAAAACATGTGTACTGTGCAAAATTATCTATATACTTCATGATATGCTTCCATAAACTCAGACCATTATTCCTAGTAGGTTTCCCCAGGAACCAACCAAAATGATAATGTTGGTATTTGGCATCAATAACAAGCCTCTACAAAGCATTGTTAACAAGAGAACAATGGGTGAAGGGAAGAATGTTGAAATTCTCAATTTGAGGAATTAACCTTACAATCCAGACATATCATTGTTGTTAGGACTTTTTTAGGGTAATTCCATAACAAAGTGCTGCATTTTGAGTCTTTTTTATAGATCATAAGTGTCGGTGTGGTCAAATGCTTGATGTGTGCTTGAAGACTACTTGAGCAAGATCATAACAAAGTGCTGTATTTTGAGTCTTTTTTATAGATCTAAGTGTCAGTGTGGTCTATTCGAGCTTGAAGACCACTTGAGCAAGATTTTGGTCTGTTGCGGGTTGGCGGCTTGATCAGATTATGGTAGCTGCATGAGATAGCTACGGAATAACGGCTTAAGCAGCAGAGTTCTAGAAGCAATCTTTAGCTGACCCATGAGACATTAGTTCAAGTGGATCCACATATGACTCTTTTTTTAGATGAATTGCAAGATATCTATGTGCAATCTAGTTCCAACTACTACCCATATTTCTCATCATGTTTTGACTAGTTGTTTATTGTATATATGGGCTCAACTTCTAAACAATAGGGTGCACAATGTTACATTTCCTCTAATGTAGAGAAAGCCCCATGAGTGACCCGGATCTTCAAGGCTTGCTGAGTGCATTATCTTTTGGAGAGGCACCTACCCTTTGAGAGACTCCTTGTTTTAATTCGATGATGTGCTTGTGAAAGCTTTTGATAATCTCTCACCAACAACCTATTAAATTCTTAACTTAGTCTGGAATCCTACAGAGTTCTAATGCGTGTCCTCTATGTGGAATTGAGGCATTATTTGTGGTTGAAGCCTCAAGTCGTTGAAAGAACATTCCATAAATTCGAAAGGAATCTCTATCCGTAACTTGGAGGGCTTATCTATAGAGTGGACTCATCAGTAGTGTCAAGTGTCAGGGAGAGTCAGCTAGGGGGGTCTACTGTGTTTACTTGTTGTACTATAAATTTACTTTCTAGTGGATTTGTCTGTTCCTCACCGTAGAATAACCGGACGGTTTTTCTTCAAACTAGTTAGTTATTGAGGTTTCCCTTTATCAATAAGATCGTGTACCATTTACATTTTTTGCAAGTTTTCAAGTTTCTTGTTCTGGTTGCTGGAATCTTGTATTAGACACAGTGTTAAAAACAAAGGTTATTCAAAATCATTGCTTTTTCAATTGTACTTAGGTTATTTTAGAAAGTCTTTTTGAGGATATCTTTTTTAGTTTTTGTATTTAATTATTGCACAATGCACATCCATGATTTGAGTTTAGGAATTTTTAGCTTTAGAATGTTAGGGATATTTATGTTGTGAAAGATTAAGGCTTTTTGGGAGAATTTTTTATGAAAATAGGAAATCTGGGTACTCTATTCTAATACCTTTTTATTTTCCGATTGAAAATTTAGAATTTGATGTTTTCTAAGTTTAAAAAAATTTCCAACTTCATATGGAATTTGATTACTTAGAGAACATCAAAATGTGTGATTTTCTAGAAATTTCTATCGATTATAAAGACTGTTTCATATATTTTTATACACGGAATAAGATATTGAGCGAATATTTGAAATACTAACCGATATGTATCAATATCTAAAGGTCTCATGTATCTTGGAAGCTTATTCCACACATTTTAAATATAATTAAATTGTTAAGCAAGTCTGAATCTACATGTTTTATAGAAACATAAAACATGCATGTATAAAAAGATATAGTATTGCTCAAGAGAAATGCGTTAGGGATACCATTTGCCACTATTGGGATACCCTCGAATGACGTTGCTTTCATTGATTGATCTCTTCTTGCAAGGGCTCCTTAGTGTGGACTATGGATGGATGAGACAGCATGTTATCGAGGATGTCTCAAGGGTGATTAAAGCGCACCCCATAACACCAGTCATTTTTCAATGATTTTGATGGATAACGTGATTAATTTTGATAAGATTGTCAAAAAAATTTCTAATATGTAAATAAATGATTAAGATGATCAAATATAATATATAACTAATTTTGATGGTCATGAGAATTTTTTCCCCTTATGTCTAATATTTATACCTTTCAATGATTTTGATGGATAACGAAATTTTTATCACTTTTTCTAAATCTAATTTTATCCCAATTTTTGAGAATTTGTATGGGTAGAAATATTGTTTGATGAATTTATGAACATAATGGATGGCTAATTTGAACAAAATTTGTAATATGATAAGGAAATTGATTTATTTTCTTAATCATTTTTTTTTGTCTTCTCTCTTATTAATTACCAATAATTTTGTTTGACTTTTAATCCTTATGATTACCTTTTTTAGCATTGGGTATTATGATAATAGCACATATGTGTAGTCCTCTTAATAATATTTATGTGATTGGCCTACAAATCCTTACTAAATGAAAGATTTATGACTTGGGCATCATTTCTTTAATGTTAAAAATGAAGTAATTTATTGTTAACAATTTGAGGATTATGTTAGTAAGAGTTTGTCTTGTTAGACATATTTGACTTATTGACAATTGCCTTACATATGTTGTCCATCAACTTCATGAGTTATGCTTGGACTAATTAAGCTGTTACCAGCCGAGTCTGAGTAGTTGTTTTATTATAATGTGTATGGTCAAATAATGGTGGTTTAAATTTGCTCCTCACATGAATGAGCTTTGATTCAACCTTTTAGGTCTCTTAAGTTGAGCTTGAATCATTTTCATGTACAATTACAAGTTGAAATGCAATAACTTGATTTGTCTATCAATTCTAATCATAATTGGTTTCTAAGGACAATTAAAGAAAAATTGACTGGTGGAGACGAACATTACTGATTGAAACAGAGGCACACATTTTTGGAGGAAAGAAGAGTTGGAGAAGTTTTAAAGGAAAAGGAAATTGACAAATAAAAAAGCAGATAACATAAAGCAGTTTTCTCAACTAAATAGGCCCTTAAGTTTTATAGTTTCCATTGTTCCCTACTTTAGTCATGACCCTTACAAATGCACTGGCTGTATTGTTCACCGCTCAATGTGTTTCCTAAACTGTTTGCTCCTGCATGGCATTTATCCCACTGAGCACCACTCATCCACCGTCTCTTACCACAGTACACTTAAATTTAGAGCCCTGACTCATGAAAGCCGGCAGAGAAGTGGGAAAATCAGGAAAAAACCTAGCCAGCTTCACTACCCAGAAAAAGTATTCCCAAAACCTAAGTCAGAACTATCCATAGGAAAGCTCATTTGCTTGAGCTCTCAAAAGCACTAGTTGGCCATTCTCCTTGCTAGCAAGTGGCAACCCATTCTCAATCCTTAGATAATACTATTAGCGCATCATCAATCAACAACTCCTCTGCTGTCAAAATCCTGATATCCCAACATCTTCCTCCAATGGAATTTTCACCCTAGCAGCCCTCAACCTCAAGACATATACCCTCCTTAACAGTCTTTGAGTACACCAATTGCCCTTCATGGAGTGGCCATTGCGGTCGCCATCCTGAGTCACTGCCTACTTCCCTATGAGCACGTGTACACCAATTGTGCTTGTCGAAGTCATTAATTTGTCCTTTCTCATTCACCAATCTGATGCAGGTCGGTGGTGAGGATTTGTAGGCCTTTGATACAGCAGCCTTATTCATTTACTATATATTCTTTTTTGATTTTTTACAATTGGCCCCTATATCCCAAAGCAATATTAGACAGGGCTCATATAGTAATAGTGTATGGAGTTAGGTTGTCAACTTCAGGGAAGATTTACCAGATGTAGGAAACTTGGAAGATGAATATTGAAAATTTGTAAATCTCGACACTCAAGGAGCTTTTGTAAACTCCTCCAGGAAAATGGGGATGGCAGTAGTGAGCCGAAGTCTGATGTGAAAATAGTTGATTTGGAGCTAACAGGGTTGGCCATAGTGGAATTGAGGATAGAGCTAGCGCAAAAGGCTAGGATGCAAGACATGGATGGAAATATTGATTTTGGTATTAGTATCGGTATCAGTCATGGCCTTATTTATATTAGAAATATCAGATAATAATTTTCAATATCAAATATATTGGAAGTAAAAAAATTTTAGTGAATCGTAAGCTGATAAATAAATATCAGGCATATCGACTGATATTTTGAATATCAACCTATATATTTCGATATATTGATGATGTTGAATCATATCGCAATTTTATCATGGTGTCGGAAAATATCCGTATTGGGAGGCCCGATATTGAATTGGTCAATATTTTCTTATGATCAAAAGAGTTAGAAATCAAGCATAATGCTTTGCCCAATAATTGTCACCACATTCCTAATACTGAGATTATGCATGTGGACATTTATTTTTACATTTCAGAGCACAGTGGTGATGGCTTCAGGAAGCAAATTGTGTTGTCCTTAAGAAAAATAGTACTTATATAACTCCTATGTGATCCTTTTAGAACATCTTTCCATGTATAGTTAGAGAGGGTGGGTCCCTTTTAATTTTTTTTTAAATTTTTTATTGAAAACTTTTTTTTCTATATATGGAAAAGAGTTGTATGAGGGCTTTGCAAGTAGTAGGGCTCTTGCTGCGATTCCTACACTCTAGCTGTTCAATCCTCAAGTATGAGTTTTTTTGTGGGGGTGGGATGATAAGAAATTGAAACCAAGCCAAATTCTCATTACTAGATGTGAATTATGTAGTCCTGACATTTATTCTATGGTATTTAGATGATGTTAGACCTTTTGAGTTAGTTTGAATACGTACTTGCAGTATTAAGGTTATTTAGAGAGGTGCTTGATATGATTTTTTTTTAATTATTGTGTGGCATAGGAATATTGTCTTCTAGTTTCAGCTATTTTCCTACTTCGGTTTCTTTAGTCTATAAATAGGGTTATTTATGCTGTTTATTCAGATTGTGTTCTTAGTTAAAAATCAAGTTTGAGGTTCCTTTTGAATAGCTTTATAATATCCCCATATATTATGAAGGATATTGTTTCCGTCATTTTTACCATTCTATAGAATTTCTTATATCAATCTTTAGATTAATTTTTGGATCTTCGCTGCAACTCTATTAGGGAGCAGATAGTTGTAGAAAGTAAGCTAGAAAGCTTGTACTCCTTTGTTTTAGAGTATCAATATTAACACTGATTTGACACCAACAAGCTTTGATTATAATACTTGTCAACACATTAAGGAATTTTTTCTTTTGCTTTATTTGTATAATCTATGGCAAGACAGGTACTTATTTGGGCTCATTTTCAAATATCAAAAAAAAAAAAAAAAAAAAACGATTGGGCCTTTCATAAAAATTAAATAACTTCTGGGGATAATTAGCAAAATATTCCAAACCACATAGTCTTGCTTGAGAGAATCAGTCAGTCAGACCCATTGCTAACCAAAAAAGCAGAGAGGTGATTTAGAGTTGCAAAAATAATTTAGCAGCTTATTGTTGATGTGGAATGTTGGTGGGAGTGAGGGGGGACTAACAACTGCAGATGTTATTCATCTGTTGATGATGATTCTGGCGTTAGTTGATGGAAGTTGTGACATTTTTTTCCCTTTAGCCCCCCTATGCTTCTTCATCGTGTTTGCTTTTCTTCTAACAGAAGGTAGTTTGAAAATATATGTTGCTTCCAATATTCAGGGGTCTTTCCTTTTTTTATTTTTTATAGAGAAAGGGGATAGGAGGTTGTATTAATGAAACACATAGTTAAAGAAAATTTAAACAAAGTAGTTAAAGATGCACTTAGTTACAGAGGCATCTGATATTGTTTTAGCTCGATGGCCTTTGTGAATAGCTTGATGCACAATTTCCCTTCAACCTTTTGTGCAAATTGCAGCAACCAAAACTATGTGACTGAATAAATTCTCCTCCCATCTCTTTGTGATTGCCCTTCAAAGCAGAAATCAACCCTTTGTATGATTTTCCTAATTTTACCCTTAACAATGCCAATGCTCGAAACGAGATTATGTTTGAATTAGACCTTGAATTACAAATTCACAAAGTTCAGGAATGAACATTTGCTCGGGGAGTCATTCTCTAACATTGGCCTATATGGTAGAATTCATCTTGGGGAAAGAGGGAGTGAAGGAGCTTGCAGTATTGTAAACTTCTACTTACAGAATTGAGAGTATGAGAGGGTAGTTTTGGCTTAGTTTGTAAGTTTATATTGGATAAGGGTGGCAGGCAGGGGAGGAGAGATGTAGCTTGAAGTGGTTTATGATTCTGCCAGCCAGAATCGAGAGGGTCAGAGGTTCGTTTTGGCTTAGTTTGTAACTTACTGCTTCAATATTTCTTCAAATATGTCATTTGCACATTTATGGAGTTTTGATTGCCTATAGTGTAAGATCGTGTTTTCTTATCAGTTATATTACCATATCTGCAAAAGTGCTCTGAATTCCGGTAAATGTTTCCCTATGCTTAATGTTGTGTCTGTGTTCCGTGCGTCGTGATCCCATGTTTGTGTATGCTTATAATGTGTACGAAGACCAGATGGTGCTATAGTATTTGCGAAATGTTTGGTAAATTCTGCCCTTTCCATTGAGGTTACTCATAAAATTTTCACATCAGATTCCACATGGAAACAACTTGAATTTTTCTACATGGGTGGAGCTCTGGGTTTTCTTTGAAGAGATTCTGAATTTTGGCCAAGAATCTCAGTAAAACCTTCAGGGTTACTCACATCTCACACTAGTAGCAGCTTAGGCTTTCTGAAATCAATCATCAGCCTAAACAAGCCTCAAATGCCAATAAAATACAATGCAAATAAAGCAAATCAGCTTACACATTTAATGTATCATCAACCAAGAATCAAACAGATGTTTATCTTGTCACTGTAAATTTTGCCTAGGATTTGACAAGATAAAAAAGAACGGCGACAACGTGTGGCATTGTTACACAGATCACGTGTTGACAGGTGTTGGGACAGCTGCAGACTTGAGCATGGTGAGGGGAACTAAACAAGCATGAGAGAATGTGCTTGGGGTGTTGTGGTGTCAGCAGAGGCTAGTAAAGCATACTAAATTGATATGAGGCCCTAGCTACTTGAATTGGAATACCAAGAAATCCACACAAAGACTAAGGGCACAATGCTAAAGCACAAAAAGCTCTTGAGAAAATTCGCCTGAAGTTTCAGGTTGAAAAATTCATGACTTAGGTCACTCCTTATCTTTTTGATAACAAGATGGCACTGTAGTAAGGACAAGATTGGCTTGTGACAAATGAAAAGTATGAGCAAAGCCAGTTTTGGGCTTTGCTCCACTACCATATATTACCACCAATGTGGGTATACCACTGCCACCACCACGACCATCTCCACTCATCCTTCTTCCCTGCTCCCATTCACTCTCTATTAGAGCTTCATCCAACATTTTTATCCCTTCTGTGCATAATTGTACTTGCTTGAACTTGTATCAAATTAAAAATAACCTATGTTGAACATAGGTTAAAATGAAAAAAAAATTTGAAACAAAATCACCAGTTCTCAGAATCTACTGGACTAACAGTTTGTCAAAATATGTACAATCTTCTACTACTGGAATGCTATTATGGGAAAAACAAAATACTGTTATAGGAATTGACAAAAAAACTTTTAAAATATATTGAAAGTTTAAAAAGATTGTGAAGTGCACAAAGACTTTCACTTTGAAGACATAATTTGAAGCATCAACCAATTTGATAAATAAAGTAGAAAGAAAAAAAAATTTATTTCTATTAGCTTTGTTATTTGCACCTAAGCTTCTTGTTAAGTGAGCAATTTTCCCTATGATTGTGATGCTCAGTGAACGTTACAAGGAGCCAATTTCTATGACCCATAGATGAGAATATAGGTATCAGTAAATTCATGACCATATCGGTATGGACAATACAAATCTATATTGCATATATTGAAAGAAAAAAAAATTCTTAGAATCCTAAGTTGATAGGGGTGCATTGACCGATAATATGGGTATCTTGACCGTTTGCTAATATAACATACTGGGATCTTGTCACTGTATTAGGAAATGCCAGTATCAAAGGGCCTTATACCGATACAGATCAACCAATATTTTCATCTATTACTTGTTCTAGGCTTATTCCATGGAAGAGATTGAACAATGATTTTATGTGAGATTGTAGTGGAGTTTTGCTGAAGATCATTTACACTAAGAAAAGGTATGTTTGGGGTGTAATAAGGCTTATATAATCTGATGAAAAATAAAACAAAAATTCGAACTATCACTGAGGTTATGTACAAATTTAGTGGAAAAAGGTGTAGTTGCCATCATTGTTGGTGGGTACAAAAACAAGGATATTGACAAAGCAAGTCGGAGCCATGCTGCACATGGTGATAGCCAATTCATAGGCAAGAAATAAATCTTCTTGTGGCTTCGTTGTGTCTGAGAAGCTAGTAGCTAATGCCTGATGAATGCTTGGCTTCCGTGGGACTGACCGGTGTGGCAGATGGATTTTACAATGTCAAGGATCATTTTGCATATATAACAACAATAATATGGACCTTAGGTCCCATTAACTTAGGATCGGCTATGTCTACATGTGACGACTGTAAACTTGTAAATTGTGAAAAAAGACCTAATCCTCTTAGTTTTGAGATCTTTTTTCTTCTATAATAATTTTTACGTCAAAAATGAAAATAATAGGCTAATATAACAATGTTGATGTGCTTTACTGTAATGTTAAAAGATATGTAGTTCAGGTAATGTCTTGTTGACGGTTTCTTCTCTTATATGCAGTTAGTTATCTAATTGCTTTTGTGTGTCTTGTTTTTTAGAATCCCGACGAGGACATCTATGGTTCTCTATTTACTGTTGGCCAAAGTCGTCATTGCAACCTCTGGTTGAGAGATGCATCTGTTAGTCAAATTTTGTGCAAGCTGCGGCGTATAGAGGTTTGGATATTCATAGAACTTCTCAATAATGATGTGTTGGATGCACGTATGGAGTAAAGACTAAATAATACCTAATTCAGTTTTTTTTATCATCTTTCAACTGTCACTGGGATTTAGATTAATTGTATTTTCATTACTATGTTTTTAGCAAGGAGGTTCTTCCAGTGCCTTACTAGAAATTACAGGGGCACTTGGTGCTGTTCAAGTTAATGGCAAGATCCATCAGAGGAATTCTTCCTTGGTACTAACTGGAGGTGATGAGGTCATCTTTAGTTTATCCGGAAAACATGCTTATGTATCCTTTCTCTCTATTACTATCTTTCTCTCTGGGGTTATTTATTTGACTGAATCATTATATCATGTTTCAGATTTTCTATTTGTGATAGTTTAGATATTGCTCCTCCTGTCCTAAGATAACTCTTGTATAGCTTTCTTATATGGAAGAACTCAAGTGTACTTCCCTGAAATGGACTAGTAAGAAGGACCTAGAGAGTCTATGATTCAATTGACATACTGTCTGGCAACAAAGTTCCTTATAATATTATCAGATTTTTGAGCAACTTACTAGTGACACCTTAGTGGCTCCTGGATCATCAGAGGCAATTTTAGAAGCTCAAAGCACGCCAGCTAAAAGCAGAGACTTTGATGATAGGACAGGAGATACCTCAGTCATTGCTGGAGCATCGATATTGGAATCTATGTCAAATCTTCACAAAAATTTTGCTCTTCTTCCTCCTCCAACAAGAAATGGTGAAGATGCAATTCAAGCTGCTACAGATTGTGAGATGTCGGAGAACGGTTTCTGTAACATTGACATAAAGGATAGCTTGGGTCATGACGATGGTAATGATGCCTCTCCAAATGAGAAAGCTGTTGTTTCTTGTCTTCAGAATCAGAATTTTGATGATAATGTTAAGGATGATGGCATGGACTGCGAGGAGGGAACTGTCCCTGGATCTAATGATGAGTTGAGGCCACTTTTCCGAATCCTTGCAAGGTCATCCGCTGGGATTGATTTAAGGGATAGTATTTCAAAAATACTTGATGAGCGAAGAGAAATTACTGAGCTTCTCAAGGACCTTGATCGTCCAGTTTTGGCCTCAAATAGGTACCAAGCATTAAGAGACAAGTTGAGGCAGGGGGTCTTCAGTTCTACGGATATTGATGTGTCCTTTGAGAGATTTCCATATTATTTGAGGTGAGAAGATCTGCTCTTTTCTAGTTGGGCCGTCAAAGATTTGTAGCATTCACTGCTGTTTTATTCTTTCTCACATATCAGCCATGTTGCAAGTGGGGAAAAACTGCCTTCCCAATTTTGGTTTACTTTTGTTAGTGTAGTTTGTTGTTTTCCACCCACAATATCTTATATTGATTTGGTTTGCAAGCACTGGTATTATGGTGGACATTTAGATGGGTTTGTTTTTGTTGTAGATCATTATGACATGATGCCCAACTGTTGATCCAAATTTGATGCTTTATGAGTTGTACCTAGCCTTCTTTCTCCCTTTTTTTCTCTTTACTAGTCTTGTTTCTCCATTATGTGAGTTTTTATAAGTGTTGTTCCTTTTCATTTCCTCCCCCACCTTGTTATGTGATGTTCTTCTTGTTTTTAGATATTTTTTCCAAATCTTTCGTATACTGCTTGTGAAAAATACTTGAAGCCTAAGCATGGACGTTCTCCAGTTTTGCCTATAATGCTTCTGAGGTTCTTTTGTTTTTGTCTGAAATTTCTTCTCCTGGTCTTCACAAACATGATATAAATTTACTTTCAAACAAGAAAATGGTTGTTGAGGCATGAGCCTCTTTCTCCTGCTCTTCGGATATTGTTATCCATTTAATTGTTCAATTCTGTTCACATGTGCTTTAAGTTGAATCAGTTTTGCTGAAAAATGGTTGTAGAGGCATGAGCCTTTTTCTCCTGCTCCTCAGAGCTGTTGCTTTGCATGTAATTCTTCAATTTTGGCTCCCATTTGCCTTAAGATGCATCAAATATGCTCAGTTGTCACCATAGTTTGAGCTGTAGATTTAATCTATATTAGATATTCTGCATTCTCAGTGACACGACAAAGAATGTTTTGATTGCTGCGGCATACATACATCTGAAGCGCAATAGATTTTTGAAGTACACTTCAGACCTCCCTACTGTGAGCCCTCGAATATTGTTATCTGGACCTGCAGGTAGTGTTGTCGTTTTTCATTGACATATTTTGTAATTGGGCCTTTATATCTTTCTTAATACTGGTGTAATTTTCTTCATAATGATGTTGCATTCCTTTTATAGGTTCAGAGATATATCAAGAAACTTTAGTGAAGGCACTTGCTAAGCATTTCAGCGCTAGAGTAATAATAGTTGATGGTCTTCTGTTTCCCACTGTAAGCCTCTTCTGTATGCTAATTATGACCATATCAAATATATGCCCTTTACGGATGGTGCAGTCCTTAATGTATGCAGAGTTCATAGTTGAGAATTTATTGATTGACAATTGGCAGTTAAATCTTTTCAGGGATCAACCTCAAAGGAATCAGATCCTGCCAAAGAAAATACAAGACCAGAAAAATCCAGTGTTTTTGCAAAACGAGCACAATTGACTTCTTTGCGACACAAATCAGTTTCAAGTGTTGAAGCAGATACTACGAGTCGATCTTCTCTAACCTCTCGGCCATTGGCAAAGCAGGAGGCATCAACTGCAACGTCTAGAAACTACATTTTCAAAGAAGGTATGTCATCCTATCATTCTTCCTCTCTGGCACTCTCCCCCAGCATCTATTCTTTTCCCTTTTCTCTTGAATTGTCAATATTTTGGGGTTTGTTCAGCTGTCGAAAACTGTTGATGGTCTTTGGATTTTATTTTCAGTAAAACAGAAAATCTGAAAAAGTTGTTCAGATATGTCTAGTGTTTTTCTGGTTTTCAAAATTCTTAATTTTTGAAGACCCAAAAGGCGTCGAAATGTTCCTTTATTAAATTTTCAATTGATCATAAAGGACTTTTCACAGGCTTGTAAAATTATTTGATGTACAATTTTTTGAGAATTTGTAAAAATAAAAATATTATTTTGTGAACTTATATTTATACTCTATGCCATGCTTAGCCAAATTGTTTTAAATGTATAATAAAGGTGTTTGATTTTATTTTTTTACTCTGTTTTGTTTTGCTTGTTTTATTTTTTTCCATAAGAACTATCCAAAAGTTTAATCTGAGTTCTTAATTCTTATAGATGAGATTTTTTACACACTAGAAAATGCAATAATTTCACATGATATGAGGTGCCAAAAGTTATGGTCCTCTTAATAACGTTTTTGGTAACTATCTAATGTCTCTAAACAAGGGGTGCTACAACGTGGTTGCTATACTACGTGCATACAACGCCATACGGCAGCCGTCTGATATAAATTGTATGGCTGTCATTAACCCTTTATTTAAAAAAAGTTTTTTTTTTTTTTTTTTTAATGATACTTTAATCCAACCATTGGATTTAGATCCGATGATTGCCGTACGGCGTCGTACTGCAGCCACGTTGCAGCGCCCCTTCCCTACTAATGTCTCTTATAATCTGAAGGTATTTTTCTTTTGTGCATCACTAATTCAATGTTAAGATACTATAATATTGTTAATAAATTTTAAAAAAGCATCATTTATAAGAGTTACTGTAACTGTCTCATTTACAAGCATAATTGACTTGTGAATGAACTGAGTCTCACTTTGCTTAGACTAGTTGTGATTTGATAAGCTTACAAATTGGGCTCAAGCTCAGCTTAATATTTAAATGAGTAAAGGTTGAACGATCAGATTTCATATTTTTACAGAGCTATTAGTTTGTGTTATTTAATTACCTTAGTCATATTGTGATTGATGTGTACAATGACTAGTCATAAACATTGAATTTTTGAATTGGGCATGCTTATAACAGAAAGAAAATTGATCACGTTCTCTGGGAATGAAAAAGAAAACTAAAACTAAAAACTAAAAAAAAAAAAATTCTAGCTTAACAGTCCCTTAAGTGTGTTGTGTGATTCTTGTTGTTTGTGTTGTTATGTGCTGAACGTGAACAGTAGGTTTTCTTAAATTCTTAACCTATGTGACTTATGGAGGGGAAAACACTAAATTCTTGTATGTGTGATTCTTGTTGTTTGTCAGGTTATGTGTGGTACGCAAACAGTAGGTTTTCTTTAATTCTTAACCTACGTGACTTATGGAGGGGAAAACACAATTATTCTCTATAATTGGTTAGGCCTGGTTTTGTTTATTTCTTCCGTTGTTTTAACTGCCTGCAATGGACTGGGCGTTGTTTTGCTTGTTTTTGTTCTTTATTAGTACAAGGAATTAGATGAAGCTTTTGGTGGTAATGTGCAACAGTTTATATATGGATAGACATAGCATTCATTTAGGTAACCTTTTCATTCCAAGAAAACAGAAGCTTGTTGCAATGCCCTTGATATTAGAAAACAAAACAAAAGGAACCAAACCCGCTACCTTATTCACCAGCTGATCCTAACCTAAATGCCTTGCATCCACTTTAGTTAGCACTTTTCTGTATAACCATGAAAAAGGTTAAGCCTGAAACGAGAAGAATAGATATTGAATTTTTTATGCCTTTCTTTGGGTTAGTTCAGTATGCTTTTTATGTTTAGTTTTCATTAGCCTACTTGTTACTGGAATAATATATCTATTACTGGCAGGTGATAGAGTAAAATTTGTGGGCTCATTGTCGCATGGAGTTTCACCTTTACTGCCATTGAAGTAAGTTCTAGTGCATTCTAAAGCTGAATAACTTCTTGCATCAGTTGGTTCATCATTGGATTGCCTGTACTCCCAAATCCACCTTATGTTGCTTTGCTTTCAATTTTTCCCTGCCTTTGTTGATTTTGATTAGTGAATGCCTTGTGGTTAAATGCAAGGCTAGATTGAATATTTGTATGTTGAGAATTTGTGGGAGCTTTTCTTTGCTTGTCATCATTGAAGTTGTGAGACATTTTGGATTACAGTAATTGAAGACATTAGCTGTAATTCAAAGACTAATTATGCAATATTGCTTTTCTGCATTTTCAATTTCAAATCTCTTTTTATTTCTTTTTTTCCTTCACTCATTCCTTCTGATAGATGTGGCACTCACACATGACTCACGGCATACAGCTGTCCTGAAACTGGGTCCTTCTGTTCCCTTTGACTCATGGGTTCTCACACCAACCAGTTTTCCCTTCTATTCTTTGGGGGTGGTGAGCAGTTTCACCCTAAAAGTGACTATACTCCAGTTTCAAGTTCTATGTCACGAATGGTAACTATCGCTTTGGTAAATCAACTGCTTTCTAGTGTTTGTCTGCCCCTCTTCTTATCAATTCATTTCATCCGGGAGCTTTTAACAATGTTATTTTTGACTAAGATCACTTATGCGATAACACATGCCCTAATCCATGATTACCTATGACTTGAGAATGGATAAAAAATTATAGGCTGATATATGTCGGTATTGCCCCCCCCCCTCAATGCTAATATTCTCTGATATTGCAGAAAATTTCCGATATGTTGTCATATTGGTTATATATCACAATATATCATACATTATTCAAAATATTGGTAAATATACTAAATGGCTGTCTACTTACAATTATAGAAATGTTTTTTTACTTATATTATATTTAATATTGGTATATATTATTCAATATGTTTGATGCCAATATACCATGATTGTACATATATTTTTACCCATGTTTGGGAGTGAAATTGAGAGGTCCCTATTCCCTGGCCTTTTCATAATTGATATTTGGTGAGAGTTTGGAAGGGCTTAAACAAATTTAGCCAAGGCCATTGGGATATTGCTGGGGAAAAGTATGTCTCATTTTTTATTTGAAATATATGTTTTGTTGGATATCCTATTTATCAATATCTCTCTTTTTTGTTTGAATCATTTGCTGGGCATATTATGGTGGGTGTTGACCTGCTTTTGCATTAGGTGGACTAATGCGTTATTGCAATTGCATTTAATAAGCCAATGTGGATTCTGGTCTTAATTTATTGGCTTGTTAAATTAAAGGTCGAATTCTTAAAATCTTTTCAATATTTGATACGTATGTCTGCAGGGGACCAACATACGGTTACCGAGGAAAAGTAGTTCTTGCATTTGAAGGAAATGAATCCTCAAAAATTGGGGTGAGGTTTGACAAGTCTATACCTGAAGGCAACAATCTTGGTGGCCGTTGTGAAGCAGACCATGGTTTCTTCTGCGCGGGTAATTTTTTTGTTTTTTGATGCAGTTGCCATACGAACAGACCTACATAATGGGACTTGTGGTTTTATTCTCATCGTTTCGCTTTTATCTGAGCTGTCTCACTGCATTTTCTCTGCCAGTACTTTCCGTTGTTTAACGTTTGACTATTCATTTTGAGGTTTCATCGTTGCTTTGGATTGTTGGTTATGTGAGTCTTTTTTGTTATAGCTGACTTGCTGTGCCTAGAAAATTCTGGTGGTGATGATAGTGACAAGCTTGCAGTTAATGAACTCTTTGAGGTAGAGGATTTACTAAAAGTGGAAATACATACGCTTACATCTTTTGCTTTGTTTCTTGCATATTCTAAAATATTTTATTGTGACAGGTTGCAAAAGATGAATGTCAAAATGGTCCCTTGATTTTGTTTCTGAAAGATGTGGAGAAGTCTATGGTGGGAAATCCAGAGGCATATGCGTCCTTGAAAAGTAAACTTGAGAATATTCCGGAGAATTTGGTTGTCATAGCCTCCCATACCCAATTGGATAACAGAAAAGAAAAGGTAAGTGGTTGGTGTTTGTTTTTATTTTTTCCCCAAAAGCATATTAGCTAAACAGATAGATGATGTTTCTGTTCCTTGCTTATGTCTTCTGATATGGCCTGTCAAATTTGCTAGTCACATCCTGGTGGGCTTCTGTTTACAAAATTTGGAAGCAATCATACGGCATTGCTTGACCTTGCTTTTCCGGTAGGTTACAGAGTCGGTGTTGTCAAATCCTTTGTGTTCATTTGCTACTATGTTGTTCTTCTACTGCAAAATATAGGTTATAGATGATTATATTTAGTTAGAAGGTAAGATTGTTCGCAGTTTCCTTTTGGTTGCAAAACTACAATAGTTTTTGGGGGTTTTCAATGTGCTGAAATTCATTTATGATGAGATTGTTGAGTTCATGAATGTCCTTCAAATATTCAACTTAGTTGACTCTTGGTTGCTATTCAGGACAATTTTAGTAGACTGAATGAGAGAAACAAAGATACTCCAAAAACAATGAAGCAACTATCTCGGCTTTTCCCAAACAAGGTCACTATACAGATGCCTCAGGTACTGAACGATGCTTTGTTCTTTGTTTTGAGGCTCTTATTTTGATGTAATGTAATGGCTGTTAATACCTTCTGTTTGATAGGATGAAAATTTGCTCATTGAGTGGAAGCAGAAGTTGGAATGTGATATTGAAACTCTCAAAGTGCAGTCAAACAATGCTAGCATTCGCTCGGTGTGTGTGCTTGTTTCCTGACCCTTCATATGTTGAAGTGTTTTTTCCATTTTCCCTTCAATTCCCCCCGCCACCCCTGTTCTGATTGCTTATTTTGCTTTTCCTCTTTTGTCATACTGAAGAACCCAAGTTGCCCTAATATATTGGGAGATGTTCTGATTTGGTTGACGTGGTTGACTCAATAACTGCAGGTTCTAAACCGAATTGGATTGGACTGCCATGACCTTGAAATGCTATGCATAAAAGATCAAGCACTTACAATTGAAAGTCAGTGATGTCTTGATTGAGTATTGCATGTACATTCCCCCGGTTTTTGATATGACTTCGTTATAGTTTTCTTTCTGATTCCTCAATACTGGTTTGATAGATGTTGAGAAAATAATTGGCTGGGCTTTAAGTCATCACTTAATGCATTGTGATCAAGCTTCAGGGAAAGATTCTAAAGTCAAAATTTCTAGCGAAAGGTTCTTAATTTTCCTTTGAAAATCTAATTACTCTGTGGGAAAGACAAAGTGAAGACCTTCTCATTACAGTGTCAGATTTATGTGATGCTAGCTTTCCTTGATATATATTGCAGCATTAGGCACGGGTTCCACATTCTTCTGGGCATCCAAAGTGAAACCAAGAGTCTGAGGAAGTCACTGAAGGTAACATGTTATAACTCCCCACCCCTTTATAGGCACCACTTGTCATAATGTAATGTGGAGACATTATAGTCATAACATCTGACCCCACCCGCTGCAAAAATGCCCTTTCAATTTGGAAAATTGATGGGATAGCACACCCCAAAATGGAAACTTGCACAGAGGTGTAATGGAAAATCTTATCTAACTAAAGATTTTCAACCTCTGAAGTATTATATATTACTATTAAAATGCTTAATGTAACGCAATTTTATTCAGGATGTGGTCACGGAGAATGAATTTGAGAAAAAACTTCTTGTGGATGTGATTCCACCTAATGATATTGGAGTTACATTTGATGATATTGGTGCCCTAGACAATGTTAAGGATACACTGAAGGAACTGGTAATGCTACCTCTTCAAAGGCCAGAGTTGTTTTCGAAAGGACATTTGACAAAGGTTGGCTTGTTCTTTTGTGTTGTGATGTTTATGTTTGCTAGTCCTTGTCTGGCTAATTTATCACTTCTCCAGCCTTGCAAGGGAATACTTCTCTTTGGCCCACCTGGTACTGGCAAAACAATGCTTGCCAAAGCTGTTGCAACTGAGGCTGGTGCAAATTTCATAAACATATCAATGTCAAGCATCACCTCGAAGGTGTGAGAATTGTTTTGTTGGCTTGTTTTTGCTTTATTTTTTTTTTCTTTTAACTTTTTTGTATTACTTACAGTGGTTTGGTGAAGGAGAGAAATATGTCAAAGCAGTGTTCTCTCTTGCCAGTAAAATTGCTCCTAGTGTTATTTTTGTTGATGAGGTTGGTCCAATACTACCCTCTCCCTTTCTTTGTTTTTACTTGGTAGATTGCTTGCTTCCTGTTCTTGATATTGGAATCAGTCCTTTCAATTAATTCCCTGCACATTATGCCAAATAAATAAATAAATAAATCTTTGCACATGGTTTTGCTTATGATACACTTGGCATTTGTATTCCTTTGTTCCTCTCATACTCACCTGCATAGTCAGGCACAATTACATGTGGAAATACTTAGGGGTTCACTGTTTTAGGTTGACAGCATGTTAGGAAGACGTGAAAATCCTGGGGAACATGAAGCTATGAGAAAAATGAAGAATGAGTTCATGATGAACTGGGATGGTCTGAGGACCAAGGATAGAGAACGTGTACTGGTTCTTGCAGCCACTAATAGGCCATTTGACCTTGATGAAGCTGTAGTTAGGAGGCTTCCGCGAAGGTACAATTCCTTCCCTTTTGATTGACAGGTGCTCTAGATGGTCCGGAAATCATTACCACCAACTTTTCTCGAATCTTGTTTGCAGATTGATGGTTGGTTTGCCAGATTCATCTAATCGAGACAGAATTTTGAGAGTAATATTGGCCCAAGAAGAGCTGGCTTCTGATGTTGATCTGGAAGCAGTGGCTAATATGACAGATGGATATTCTGGAAGTGACTTAAAGGTTTTTGTAGGAAATTTTGCTACATGATCTCTCCTGCATTTAGCTGAGGAAATTAACTTGGGTCATGTAATTCAACTTTGGTTTCAGAATCTTTGTGTAGCTGCAGCCCATTGTCCCATCAGGGAAATCTTGGAAGTTGAAAAGAAGGTAAAGCTTTTTATTATTATTTTGTTCAACTGAATCCCGTTTAAGTTGGAAGCTTTTTTATTATTATTTTCGTCAGTATTTCTATTTCATTAGATGATTTCACTTACATCTTGTTTGACTTAGTGTCACAGCAGTTCTGACCATCCCTGACCACTAGTGGGTCCCTAGATTAAAGAAAATTGAAAAAGAACAAGATTTTTTTGTTAGTCTGTTTGATTAGGCAAGCCATACTTACACTGCTGGCCTGTCAAAAAGGGTTGTCAAGTGCGCTAAGCTACCTAGAGCTTGGCTTGAGACCTGGTCAGAGTTCGTTCATTCAAGCTTGTTTTAAGAAATTGTAACTCAGGGCTACCTCTAAGCCTGCTCGGTTGATGACGTAGCTTGAGCAACTCTTGTCCTCGTATACCTTTATAATTAACCATGGTACATGTGCTTGAGGTCCCATAGTCCAGTAAGAAGCTCATTCCAACACATGGCCTTATTAAAGCCTAATTTGAATCTCACTAAATTAATGACCCGTGCGTGAGGCATGGATTGTCCTTGCTTGTCATATCTTGTTTTACATCTCATTCTGTGAATGACATGCTGTAATGTGGCTAAGAAGTTATTGCCTTTTGAAGTTTGGTATCTGCAGTTCATTAATTCATCTGAAAGCTGGTATAATGTGATTTTATATTTGTCTTCCCAGGAGAAAGCTTTGGCGTTGTCTGAGAACAGACCTTTACCTGCATTATACACCAGTGCAGATATCCGCCCTTTAAACATGGATGACTTTAGATTTGCACATGAGCAGGTAATGAAAGGTTGCAGTTTCTAGAGAATTTACTGAGCTCTTTTGATTATATGGATCTATCTGGGTTTCCTCAATTGTGCATAAGCCATGAGGTAGAAGGCTGGGGTTTTTGTTTCTTTCCTCAATTAGTTCAACTCTCACAATTAATGGGAGGGAAAGTTCAGCCAAATAAAAAAGATAAATGTCAGAGACAAATTGCTAATGTCGCCCTTATTGATGTATTTCAATGCAGGTATGTGCTAGTGTGTCGTCGGAATCTTCTAACACAACTGAGCTGCTGCAGTGGAATGAATTATATGGAGAAGGTGGATCAAGGAAGAGAAAATCCCTCAGTTACTTCATGTAGGAGAGGATTCTTGTGTATAGTGTTTCCTTAATTTAGTTATTTTATCGATTTTCCTCCCTCATTCATTCTGCCCGCAAAAGCCTGGCTTCAGCTACCCTCCCCTCCATGTGTCATATTTATCAAATAGAACCCGCCCAACCCCCATCAAGTGAAAATTCAGTCATAAATTTCTTTTCTGTTTTAATTCCCAGTAATTTTTTTGTTGGCTGAATGACTGAGGCCGCCCCTTCCCCAATAAGCATTCATACATTTACTTGTAAATATACTTGTCCCTCTGTGACCCCTCTGGCGCGCCCCCCACTCCCAGTTCCTCCGATGTCTTGCGAACTCATGGAGTAGTCCTTCTCACTTAGCCCCCCTTTCAATGCCGGTGCTATCAAAGGTGGGTGGCTGATCTGGTGGAGGTGCGGAGTGCTTGTTCTCTCTGGCGGTGAGTCCTCTTTCCTTGTGCATGTGGTTCTTTTGTGTTTGCTTTGGCATTGCTGCAGCCTAAAGGATGTCACGTTCTTTTGTACAATGATAATGTGGTTCTTTTGTGGCGTAGATGTCACCTTCAAATCATTAAAAGAACCTTATCCTAGCAATGCTCAAAGATGAGCGTCTTACCTTCTAATGAATGCAGGGAAGGAAACGGTGATGTATCAGCAGCCAAAGGTACAGTAGTGGTGTATTTAGCGATTATTTTGGCAGTCATGATGATATTTTATCTATCTATTGACAATAATAAGATCATATAAGAACATATAAATTGATAAATATTACATTATGAAAGCGTCTAGCGGTGGCTAAAGCATATCTCTTCAAGGGGAATCATAGTAGTTGCGTTGTCCAACTTGTATGAACTGCTTCGGGGAAGTCAGAGTGTAGGATGCCGACGACGTCCTTAGGAGACAAAAACAATCTCAAAATGAAATGACAAAGCATGCTTTACAAATACATTTTTCGAGCCTTTGGGCTTTAAAATTTGCACTCTAACCTTGACTTCGTATATTAATTTGACTTTTATAAATAATTTTTCGAGCCTTCTATGGTTATAATATTGTTACAATTCTATAGTCAAATCAATCTTTTTTTTTTAATTTTTATAAAATGCATTCATTGATCAAGTTTAAGTATATTCAAAATATTAAAGATATGAACAATCATTGTATAAATAATCAATAAAGGTGATATAATAACTATTTAAATATGTTTACAAAGTGTGTGTAACTTATATGATATATCAGTTAATAAATATTAACAAACTTGTACATAATCTTATAGAATTCAAAGAACAAAGGTTCAATGAAGAAGACTGCAATTATAAGCGCGGTAGGCCCCTATGCCAATGACATGCAGGGCTTCATCTATAGCATTCATATAAAAATGACTGAAAAGAAAATACTTAAATTATACTAAGTGATACAAAGTCTCTATTAGCAAATAAAATATATTCTATATATAGGATTAAAAAAATCAATTTCATACTGACCTTAAGGTATATATAACGATAAAAAATGTATTCTATAAAATCATATATAGAAATTACATCATTGAATGTAAAATATCGCTGGTAGGAAGCCTGTTTGGACTTATGTGTAGACTTATTAACTCGCAAACTAAGTAACTTTATATTTGAAAAGAAACCCTTGGTTATTTCATATGCAACTTTGCTTCTAAATCACCATTAAAAAAAAAGTTATTCTCTCATCTATCTGGTGAAATTCTAAATCAAAATAAATTTTTAATGTTATGATTATCCTTAGAAAATTTTTTGGGCACAAAAGAAAATGCTTTATATTAATCAAAATTTTTTTTTTTTTTTGAGTGAATTCTTTGATAATAAATTTAGTCTTATGCATTTTATATTATTTTTAGAGTCTATCTCGATCTTATAGATTTATTTACATCAAATAGCTGTAGTCCCATGGGTAAGTTCAATCATATTTTAGATATTATTTTTTCCTATTGACTTAATCTCATCTTTAATAACATCATGCTATTTTAAGAAATTCAAATCATTCATGGGTTGTGAGAAAATAATTAAATTATTACATTATCCAATATTAAAATTAGATTCTTAAAGGCACACACAACAATCATAAGAAATAAGTGATCTCCTATTTTTTTTTATTGATTTTCTTAAGGCTTCTACTTGACTCACTTTTTTATCAATTTTCAATAAAATTATTATTAATAGCTATTGATTGAATCATTAACCATTTAACTTAAGATTGCATTGCTTTAGAAGTTTAATTTTTTTATAAAAATAATTTCTCAAGGTATTATACTCTCATTATTTTGGTCATTTTCAAAAAACTTAGCATACCCCATTTAAACAATTCTCAAAGAGGTATTAGAATAATAAAATCTGAATCCCTTAAACTAGTTTAGATAATAAATAAAGTAGCCACTTTGATTCTTAAGTCCCACTTTTCTTCCCATGGGTTGTACATCGTAACTTCAACCTTATAATTCCAAATATATAAATATTTTAAACTGAATTTTCTATCCATTCATATCTCAAAAGATGTATTAAGAACAATCTTAGTAGGAAACCAATTCGAAATGTGCATAGTGATCTTTAAAGTATCACCCCACATAGAGATGAGAATAGTAAACTAACTCATCATACTCTTTACTATGTCCATCAATATTTGATTTCGTTTTTTAGCAATTGAGTTTTTGATTAAGAGTCTCCAGCATAGTATATTGTGTCATTATGCGATGTTTTTAAAGAAAATGTACAAATGGACATTGTTGGGCCCCAATATGAGGGCCCATAAAGACATGGCCCAGAAGAAAGGCCCAAATGAGAAGCCCAGAGTAGAGGCCAAAGGCCCAAGGACCAAGACCGCAGCTAAAGCCCGAGAAGCCCCGTCTCAACATGAAGAAGCTCGAGGACAACGCTATGATATTCGAGCACACGGATACGAAAAGGACCGAGAACTCTGGAAGCCCAGCCTAATCTCAGAATTGCCCAAGAGGTCAAGAAAAGGCTCCCGGACTTTTCCAGAAGATCCTCCAAGAACGGCCGCCTCTTACAAGCCCGCGAGCTCACAAGGTGCCCCACTCAGGGACGAGGACTGCTCATTCAAGGCCGGGAATGCCAGCTAGACAATTTCGTCGATTCCCAACAAACTGCGCAACCACCGTCGGTGCCTTAACAGCAAGCGCCTAATCAAATCAAAGCTGTCACTCGGACCACCTGCGCGCAGCCTACCCGGCGGCGCTAGCGCATGCCTTATCACGCCACGTCGCCCCAGCATTAAAGGGAGTCAGTGAACCAGTTCCTCAACCGCCCGATGGACGCCACATGTCTCCTCCTCAACGGCCTGATTTTCCCTATAAATACTCAACAAGGTCCCTCTCAAAAGGGACCGAACCCCCTTTTTCCCAAAGAAAAAAGGCAAAACAAAGAGATCTCAGCAAAACAAAGAGATCCCCAACGAGAGTAGCAAAGACTCCCAGCGAGCATAGCCTCCTAGGAAAGAAACACAAAATAAGAGACATGGAAGGAATGATCCTCAATGCTTGTACTCTATAAAGACTTCAACCCAAATAGTGAAGCACTTTCAAGGCCCTGAGCCTCGTGGTTTTTCCTCCCCATTCAAGAGGAGGTTTTCCACGTAAAAGATCCGGTCTCAATCTTCCTCTCGTATCCAACACCTCAAACACTTGTGTTGCCTGAAAACCACGGATCCGACTGGACCTCGCCAACCTCTGCACCTCTCGAACCCTGTGGAATCAGAACGCAACATTGGCGCTGTCTGTGGGAAGGAAGAACAAAAAACTCATAACTTCTCACTCTCCTGCAACAAGCAACGCCCCAGAGATGATCAGCAGACAAGACAGCACGTCCACCCGGGGAGAGGAGCGCTACAATAGGTGCCTCCCGTCGGGTGGCAGAGTAAGCGGCGGCCCCGACACTAGCGTACGCAAGCTAGTGCAGAAAGTGGACAGCCTCACAAGAGCCGTCCGCAACCTCCAGGAGAAGGTGGGCGAGCAACCTAGGGGCCCACGCTCCGAAAGCCTGCGCCCGGAAATGCCCCAGAGGCAACGCTCGGCGCGGACTCCTGGCGAGTTGAGGGACTACCTCAACAGGAAAAAGTCCATGAGCCAAGCCCCGACGAAGAAGGGGCTCAAAAGGCTCTGGAAGACTGTCTTTGGGCCCAAAATCGACGAAATAAGTCAGTCGGGAGGACGAGAAGACCCCCTGCCCCGGAGGACAGGGGAAGGAAAAGAAGGGCGAGCGCCCAACCGAAGACCCAAGGGCCGTCCGGGCAAGAAGAGCCTGAGCGGATGGTCCTTGGGGGAGCCGGGCCCTAGGCCCCACTGGCCTTCACTGACTCCCTCACCAACATCCTGAGGCAGATCAGGAAAGAGGAGTTCCTGAGATGGCCCAAACCATTGAAGAACCCAGAGGGAGGCGACCAGTGGGAGTACTGCCACTACCACTGCAGCCGCAGCCACGACACCGAAGACTGCCGGAAGCTCCAGGCGGAAATCGAGCGGCTCATAATGGAGGACTATCTCGACCGCTTCTTGCCACGACCCAGGCGTACCCGGTCGCACCGCTCAAGGGGTAAGGCCATAATGGGCGCGGAGCACGCCTGACCACCCGCTGACGGCGCCAATACCGGCGAGGCCAGCCCCAAACGCAGCTGTCGCAAGGACCAAGAAGACGGCAGAAGAGGAGCATGAAGGCCCAAGCGCGCGGACTTTTTTTTTTTTAAAAAAAAAGAGACAAGACAGAAAAGGCCTTGGAGGCCGGTGTAAAATATGTACATCAATGAAAATGTCTTTTCATAACACCCATTCTGAAGCATTCTCATGCTCCCTTACCAACAGCGAAATAACTCGCAGCATCCAACAAAACTTGGGCGCCAACCCGAGCGACCCCAGCGGTCGGACCCCAGCGGTCAAGCAACAAAAACTTAGGCGCCAACCCGAGCGACCCCAGCGGTCGGACCCCAGTGGTCAGGCAACAAAAACTCGGCTGTGACAGAGCGGTCCTAGAGGCCGGGCCCCAGAGGTCGGAACTCAAAAGACTCAGCCGTGACCAAGAGGTCTTAAAGGCCGGGCAAGAAAAATAAAGCCAAAGGGTTAAAAGCTAGAAAGTCCCCAAGAGGACCGCATGCCCAAATCTAAGAAGGGTCGAGCACCTGAAAGAGGTCACACACTCAACACTGAGGCGCTGGGCGCCGTACAGCGCGCCGCAAAAAAAAGAAAGAAAAAAAAAAGTCATGCCCATGCAAGTAAGACAAAAGATGCGTCCGAAACTCTGATGCAAAAGAGGACAAGTCTTAATCATAAAAATGAATTTATATACAAGTATAACAAAACAAGAAAAGAAACAACATATCAATGGAGCGCCCCTCAGCTCCCTCCTTGAGCCTCCTGGACTCCCGAAGATCCCGCCTGATCCACCAGAGCTGCCTCCTCGGGCACGAGAGGTTCATCATCAGGCCCAGCCCGAGGAGGCCCAGGGAAGGGCCGATCAGCAATGCCGTATAAGTCCTCTACGCTCAAGGCGCTGGCGTTCCTGGGATCGAGGACGGCTACAGGAAATTACGAACGGACCAGTCGCGCCACCCAACGACACAAACGAATGCCGTCCCAGAACTTGCCCTCCAACACTGGAGCCATCTCAGCAATCTGCACGGAAGTCCTCAACCTCTCTTCCTGGCGAAGGATCCGATCCTGAAGGAGGCCCTGACGAAGTTGCAGAAGCTTGACAGTGTCCTCCAAAAAGGCAATCTTCTCCTTAGCTTCAGCCAGCTCCGCTTCCGCTCGCTGCGAGGCCTCATAGGCGGCCCTCGAAGACCCCATCTTCAGGCGGGATTGGGCGATCACTCCACTAGTCCACCAAGGCCCCTGATCAGGCCCTGGAGCTGCAGCAGAAAGGCTCGTCAAAAAGCGAACAAATGGAAACAAGGCAGGGAAGGAAGCAGAGGATTGCCTTAGAAATGAGAGGATCATCCCTGTGCTACACTCCCCAAGGATCTTGGACTCCTGAGGACCGCTTCGGGACCCCGCAGGCGCACCCTCGGACATAGACTCGTCAGCTATAAAAGGCGCTGGAAAGTCCGCCTCAAAATCAGCGTCCCCGGGAAACACGGGCAGCCGCTCGGCTTCAACCACAGAAGGACGCTCAGAAGGATCGAGGGGCGCGAGCCCATCGACGCTCAGGTCCTCGACCTCCACGACCTCTTGGACCGTTTCAGCCGTCATCCCCCTCTCAGAGTCCACCATGACGCTTCCGCCTCCTATGTCCTTGGAATGATGATCAATCTTATCCGAGACGTCACCAGGCATATCAGCGAGAGCTCCAAAGACGGGATCATCACTGGGGGGCTGGACGTCCGAAAACTCCGCAGTCTGGCCAGGCACCTCCGCGAATGCAGCAGGAGGATTAGCAGTGGAAGTGAAGACGAGGCCTTCAGATCCCGAGGACCCCAAAGGAGGGACTCCAATCCTCGGCCTCTTAATCAGACGGACATCATCGTCATCGTTGTCGCTAAGGGGCTGGACGGCCGGAGGCTCCGCCGTCTGAGCAATGGCCCCTGAAGACCCGGCAAGATTAGCAGTGGCAGTGAAGGCGAGACCTCCAGACCCCAAGGGCTTGGGCGAAGATCTAGACCTCGTCCTCTTGGGCAGAGGAGCAGCCACGTCATCGCCGCTCAGGTCGTCGATGTCAAAATCATTGTCGTCACCAGAGGAAGGCTCAGTAACGGGACTCCTGATCCTCAGCGTCCCAGCTCTCATCCCCGGTCCCTCCTTGGCTTTTACAGAAGGAGCTGGGCGGGGAGCCTCATCCCGCGGGCCCCACTTGGCAATCTTGAACTTCTCAGAAGACAGCTAGATATTGCACTTGTTCAAGTGAAAGCTCCACAGATTGGCCAGCACCAAGTCCGTGTACACCTTCACATTCTCCCTGTCCTCCCTTGAAGGGTCAAAGTTGTACTGGCTAGCCACTTTCCCCCACTTAGAAGGGATGGCCCAGTGCTCGTGGACGCCCGGAAGAAAAATTTATCCTTCCACCGCTTCGTGGAGTCCGGGTTACCTCCACACAGCAAAGAAAATTCTGGGCGGGGAGTCATCACAATCCAGTCGAGGTTCTAAGTAAAACGGAACATCACCTTGACTGTAAGAGCATTCAAGAGCTTCTCATGACACCAGAAGAAAACGCACAAGGACACCAGATACCTTACTGCGTTTGGCTGAAGTCTGGCAACAGGCACCCCGAGCGTCCTCATAATGTCGTAGAGCTCCTCCGCAATGGAGAACCGTAGCCCGCCTTTGAGGTGGACTTCGTAAACGGTCATGAAGCCGTCCGGAGGGTACAGTGCCCTATCGTGCAACTCCGGAATCACCATGGCCATCGACTCAGGGATTCGATATCAAGTTCGAATCTCCGTGAGCTTGTCCAGCGTCACCGTGGAGGCAATGTCTCTCACTCCAGGCGCCATGAACGCAGAAAAACAAAGATGAAGAAGAAGCTCGAATGAAGTAGAGAGCGAAAGGTCTTAGCGATCAGAAGGAAAAACGAATGGGCAGGCGCGAAGATGAAAAATTAGGACAATGAGGCGTTTAAATAAACCCTGGAGTACAAAAGGCGCACTCATTACCCTTGCCACGCGTCGACTGGCCATTCGTTTTAGAGGAATGATGGCCTTTCCTTCCCAAGGCGCCTGCCAGCGCGTCACACCAACCAGGTACCGCATTTAATGCTCCCCAGAGAAGCGAAGCGGCGGCGGCAAAAAAGCCTCGGACCCAGAAGAGGTCCTGGGGCCACCTCCCATCAAGCTCAACGCAGTACTCGCCGCAAAGACACACGTACTCAGACGGTCGATTCCTCCAGCATGATAGCGACTTCATGCCAAATGGCCGAGAACTTCGAGCCCTTTGGCATGGGGGGCTATGTTGGGCCCCAATATGAGGGCCCATAAAGACACGGCTCAGAAGAAAGGCCCAAATGAGAAGCCCAGAGTAGAGGCCAAAGGCCCAAGGACCAAGACCGCAACTGAAGCCCGAGAAGCCCTGTCCACTTATGAAGAAGCTCGAGGACAACGCTAGCAATATTCGAGCACACAGATACGAAAAGGACCGAGAACTCTGGAAGCCCAGCCTAATCTCAGAATTGCCCAAGAGGTCAAAAAAGGCTCCCGGACTTTTCCAGAAGATCCTCCAAGAACGGCCGCCTCTTACAAGCCCGCGAGCTCACAAGGTGCCCCACTCAAGGACGAGGACTGCTCATTCAAGGCCGGGAATGCCAGCTAGACAACTTCGTCGTTCCCAACAAACCTGCAACCACTGTCAGTCGCCATTTCAATAGGGCACGCCTAGTCAAATCAAGACTGTCACTCAGACCCTGCCTGTGCAGGCCTACCAGCGGCGCTAGCCGCATGCCTTACCACGCACGTCAGCAGCATTAAAGGGAGTCAGTGAACCAGTTCCTCAACCGCCCGATGGACGCCACGTGTCTCCTCCCCAACGGCCTGGTTTTCCCTATAAATACTCAGCAAGGTCCCTCTCAAAAGGGATCGAACCCCCCTTTTTCCCAAAGAAAAAAGGCAAAACAAAGAGATCTCAGCAAAACAAAGAGATCCCCAACGAGAGTAGCAAAGACTCTTAGCGAACATAGCCTCTTAGGAAAGAAACACAAAACAAGAGACATGGAAGGAATGATCCTCAATGCTTGTACTCTGTAAAGACTTTAACCCAAATAGTGAAGTACTTTCAAGGCCCTGAGCCTCGTGGTTTTTCCTCCCCATTCAAGAGGAGGTTTTCCACGTAAAAGATTCGGTCTCAATCTTCCTCTCGTATCCAACACCTCAAACACTTGTGTTGCTTAGAAACCACGGATCCGACTGGACCTCGCCAACCTCTGCACCTCTCGGACCCCGTGGAACCAGAATGCAACAGACATATTTGTTATCCTAATTTAATGTACCTACTATAATATTCAACATCTCTATCAAATCTTACAACTTTAATTTTATTTTCAAGTTGCAACTCTATTTATATTTTAAAGACTTTAAAATTATCGAGTATTTGTGCTTTATTGGATAGTAAGTAAAGATAACAATAATATTACTAGTTATCAATGAAAGTAATAAAGTATTTATGACCTATAAAAAAAACTCATAGTTATAAATGACTCACAAATGTCTACATATATATGATCTCACACATTTGAGCTTCCAATCACAATTTTTTTTACTTGTAAGTCTATCTTTCTTTTATAAAATCTATAAAAATATCCAAATTTTAAAATTAAGTATAAGTAATATTTTATCATTTATCAATCTCTTAATTCTATTTATAGAAACGTGTTTTTATTTCCTATGCCACAACCTAGATAAGTCTTTATTTAATATGCCATACTTTAGTCTATAAATTTGGTTATTCGATTCGATTAAAAATGATAATTCAAAAGAATTATCAATGTTTAGTTTGTAGAAACTATCTATTGAGGTACTATTACAATAATTAAGTTATTTTGGTATAAATTTATAAAAGATTATCCAAAAAAATGTTAGTCTACATACTGTAAAAATTTTCTTGAAAATCCAGATATGTAGAAGATATTATGTAGTTATAATTTGTGATCAACCTTTAGAATCAATTTAAATGTTCTAACAACTTCTACACATAGAAATATGTTATTACCCTTTATGATGTAATGGTCATTTTTCATCAAAATTCTTCTGTTCAACAACTCTTGTATAGGTTTTATAAATATGAAAAGTATTATAAGAATCAATCTACCATGTGTTATGATAAAATTTTATAAAATTTGATTCATAACAAATGAAGGAAAAGAGTATACCATTCTTCTAGAGTAATTTTTTATATTTGATGCAGCATTTCTTTAAATGTCCCTTCATTTAAAAAAAAAAATGGCTTCTTGGATCTCTTTTTGTCACTAAAATCGATGGACACTTTCATATTCTTTTTTATTATAAGAAATTGATGACTACTATTCTCCCCCCCCCCCTCCCCCAATTATGTCCTTTTTTTCCTATGGGAGACTAACCGGTTATTATCATATTTTTCTTATTTTAATCTCTATTATTCATCAATATATATGGCTAGAAGTTAATTCATAAATCATTTGTATTTCTATATATAATATAAAATTTTAAATAGTGTATATTAAATAAACAGATAATTGAATACAAAGTAAGCAAGAATTATCTTAAACATATCAATTTCAATTAATTTTAATCGTACTATGATATCACATAGCATACTTCAAAGAGACAAAATTTGATATTAAAATGCTTATCAAAATTTGTAAATTATCCTTCAATTGTAGTTATAAGTTTTTTAGTAGTTTTTTAATCAAGAATGGAGGCCTGTTCTCTTTTTAAAAATATGATTTTGTATGAATATTAAATAGAGACGATTAAATTGTTCCCATCTTTCATATAATTTTTTTCTTCTTTGGCGTACTGATTATGTATGAACAAGTGGTCTGTCAATATTGGGTGTCAGATCCATATCTATATATCCTAATAAAAATGGTTTATCTTTTCATTTAATAAGATTTGAGTCATTAACTAAAGGAATATAAAATATATATTGAGATATAATTATGAGGAGTAATGCTGTAAAATAATAATTATATTTTTATTCCATCATAAAATTTTATGATGACTTCTCTTTAAGGCAGGTTCATTATTTAATATAATACAATATTTAATATTATAAAATGGTAAATATGATACTCTTTAAAGTAGGTCAGGTAAATTAGTTACCACATCAAACTATTTAAAATTTAAAACGGCTCCCTATCGAACTTCACAATAATAGCAAAATGGTTACTTCCCAAGATCCCTCCGGGATTTGATAAACTCCATTTTTATATGGAGAGACTTGTTTTCCCAATCTCAACTATATATTTTAAAATAAATGATTATAATTTAATTATATTAAAAAAATTAAAAAATAATTTAAAGTAATTATTTTAACATAACTAAATTATAATTATTTATTTAAAAATAAACAATCAAAATAAAGAAAATAACCTTCTTTATCTCTTTAAGAGATGAAGCCTCCCTCGCTCCATCCTCTCTATCAAGTGGCATATTTATCTTCGATCTGTTATGCTAACTTTTATTTATTCGTTGTTCTTCTTACTAATTTTAGGGTGTAATACTTGGAGGATTCACGCTAATTCTTTTTTGTTAAATTCATTGCTATTTTTAATTATTTTTCGTTTACATGTTATGAAGTTTTCTTTCTCTCTAGGATAACTATCGTGTGTTAATTATTTTGCTACTCTACTATAACTTTTTAGAAATATTATCAGAGATCACATAAATCAATATATATATATATATATATATATATATCGATCCTTAATCTCATATGTAGTATCATGTAGGGTTCTGTGTTTTGATTCTTATTATATTAGAAATGTCCTACATGGAGGTTGTAATATTTTATCAGTTATTAAATTAATAGAGGTTGTAATATTAAAGATTAATTTAGACTTGTTAACTTATATTAATTAAATAAAAAGGCTATATTTTTTTAATAGATATGCCAATTTAATGCACATTATCTACTAAAAATAAAAGGTATTTTAATAATTTGAGGAAAGGCAATGCATTTTCATCAGTATAGCATCGTATCAAAACATATTTTGAGAAAAAAATGATGAGATGAAAAAATTATTTCTGATTCTTTGTGTCATGAATAAATTAATAGATTAACTCAATATTTTATTTTCATAATCAGAAGATCTAATATTTATGAATCTGGATATATCATTAAATGTTTCTATATAACTATTTAGTAGAAAACATAATAATAAAGATATTAAGAATTAAAATCTAAATCTTATTGTAAAATTCTTATGTCTAATATCAGATATATAATTTTAATAATCTTATTTTCTTTCAATAATGTCATTAATTATCATAATAAAACTTTATGAATTAATTTATATCCTTCTGAATGATATTTGAACGGTGATCATAAGAGATAACCACAAATTTATAATTGAGTTTATGTTTATCATCCTTTTAGCAATTATACAAAATTATGGCTGATTTATGTGGTAATCATTGAGGGAATTATAATATTTCTTAAACTTATATTATTAGATTTATTAAATTTTCATGCACCTCTATGAAATTTTTATGTATGATTTTCGTATGTCACTTATGATCTTTGGGCCACAGTGACTGGTCCAGGCTGCCTGATTTTCCCTGTGGGCAATTCCCCCTTTGGGCCTTCTTCAACGGTTTTAGGGTTTGTGGGTTGCACAAATTGGGCCAAAATCTAGCACTTGCAAGTTTTGTCAACCGGCCCATATCCGAGGATCACTACAATAATTTCCCCTCTTGTATTTTTGTGATATCTATAATTAGTGAAATTTTATATTTGATTTGTTGATTTTATAAAATATTATAGATTTGTATATGTTACAAATATTTTATGATGCTTTTATGAAGAAATTTTGATTGAATATTTTTATAATAATATAGTTTGATAACCGTTGAAGTAGCTGTACCAAATTATTTTATAGATATTAAATCGTAAAATAGATAATTAATATAATTATCTCATGTAGTATTTTAATTGCTTTGCAAGTCTATGTTACAAATTTTTTTATTAATAAATGTTGTGGTAGGCCTAAAGTTACACTAACTTCCATATAATTGATTAACTAAATAAGAAAATCAATGAGTATTCTTTATTTTGAACAAAATCCTAGATATCCAAATATAATAAACTTATTTAAATTCTAAAATATTATTAATTAACGTGACATCCTTATTATATAAGTCCCTACATATATGTCACTTGATTCGTTAGTTTTGTCAATTTCGATGACTTATGAAATCAATTTCTTAGACTGGTGTGATTGAGTTAAGTTTTATGTTAGCATTCTAAAATTTCATTTAATACTCCAAATTGAAAAATATATTTCTATTATAGATCTAAGCATTACATTGTGTAAGTTTTGATTAATTCTATGAAAGATTAAATAGACTAAGTATTATATTTGTGTGATGGGATATAACAAATAGCATAATGCCTACAATACTTTATAGTAACAACATTAATGCATTATTGAAAGCTATCATAGAACCTCATTAATTTGTTGGGAGTTTCTTATGGAAATATTAATGGTCCAAATTACCATTTTAAAGTTTTGTGGTACTTATAGGACGTATGAGTATATTTTTAAATTATTATGTTTAGTTGTTAAAGTCAAACTATTTTGATGTATGTGAATAAGTCATTTCTTATGTATTTCATAATGAATTGTATTGTCTCTTTAGTATTGATATTTTTTTATTTACTTTAATACTATTATATTAAGTAGAATATGAATAAATTGATGAATATATGTATTTAAGTTGAAATATTAAAATGCTAAGATATGACAAGATTAAAGAAGAAGCCAATAGATAAATTCAAACCACATATAGATAAAGAGTCACACCAAATTTGTAGTCTCATTAGAGGAATGTTAGTGTAAGATATATTGTGGGGAGTTGTGACACATGAATGTTATTTTTATAGAAGTTTTATTGTGCATCAAATATAAGTTAAGTTTTATTTTTAGATATTGAAATTTTTTTAGTTTCTAAATATGGAGTATTATTTTGTTACAAACTCTCTAATCATCTTATTTTAAAATTTTATTTCAATTTCTAGTTGTTATTGAAAGTTATTCATTTAAGAATAAAAAATAACATCTTTCTTATTTTTGATATTTTACATAATGGCCTGTAATGATATATTTGATAACATTTTGAATATTTTATGATCATGTATGATTATGTATAAAAGGTTAGGAGTTTAAAATAATATTTTGACCAATCTAATATTTACTCATCCCGATGTTATGTAAATTATATTATAGAAAGTAATTCAAATATGTTAAGCAAATTGTCACAATAAGTGAAAGGCTTCTTGAAATTATCTATATGTGATTTATTAACTATTTAACTTATCATCATTAAATAGAGATAAGTATTGTTTTATCATATATTTTGATAACCTTATATTTTGTTGTATATTTTGCATGAAAAGTCTTAGCTAGAGAAATCTTAACGAGTATATATAAATTGAGGTCATAAAGCAATTTGATAGATAAGTAAAAGTCTTTAAGTTTGATAGAATGAATGAGTATTTATGTAGATATGAGAAACAAGGTTTGCATCTTCATATTTCGGAATACTTTAGAAGAGTATGACATTTGAAGGTAATGCACTATCATATCATAATAATATTACTAAAATGCATGATTGTAGTTATCAATATATTGGGAATCTCATTTCTATCTAAGTTAAATGAATAAAAACTCTTATAATCTATGGATATAATTTGATTGAATTCCTAGAAAAATAGTTTCAAAATACTTTTAGAGTTATAAATGAATAGGAAACCATATTTCACCACTTTCATATTTAGATTGTCCATCAAAGCTTAGAATGTTAAAAAAAATTACATTTTAGAATAGCTAATATATACCATCATTAAAAAAAATTATTCAAACTATGTTGATGTTATAAAAGATGGGTTAAATCTATAGTTAGTTAATCCTTAAGAGTAAATATAGTTTTTGAAGTAATACTAAAATATATAAAGAAAATCTCATAAAATTTTATTCTGAAAAAAAGCATTGTTTATATAAATAGTTTCTTTTCAAATTTTAAAAAATGCTCTCTAAGAATCATTATGATAGTTGCACATTAAATCTTGGAGTTATATCAATAAATATAAAAATTGTTTTTTTAATAATAGTCTAGATGAAGAGTTTTATATGGATTAGTCTAAAAAGCATTATATAAGAAATCAGTATATATAAAAAAACAAATCTCTCGACACGATATATTTAAGTTTAATGATATTATTATATCATTTAATATATATATATATATCTCGTTATTTGGTATATAAGTTTAAAAGGACTGTCGGAGTTCGTTTATAATTTGATTTTATATATTGGTTTATCACTTATCAATATTAACGTTCGGTTGATGTATGAGGTTTGAAGCTTCCTCTTAAGAATTTTGGCATAAATGATATAAATAAAATAACTTATTTGATTGGGATATAAATATTTTATAGTAGGTTATATGGATTGATCAAACCATCTCATAAAGAATATATCGAAAGATTTTATATAGACTTATGCCTACAAAATAAATAAAAATTCAAGTAAATAGAAGAAATTCTTTATGTTTTAGTTGATAAATGTTTAACGCATTTATATACTTATAAATAATACGTGCTCATTTATAAGAAATTTGATTACATAAAAATAATTGAGTATTCAAATTCAATTTTATTAGATACCATAATGGTAAAAGTTATATCTCTAACTATCTTTTCTGACTAGAGGAGTCATTATAAAATAATATAAAGTAATCTGTGATTACCATGGAGGTATAATTCATGATAAATTTTGAGGCAATGGTTTTTGCATTATGATTGCAAAATTATATTTTAGGACTTGAGATTATTAGCAGTATAATACAATTGTTGAAAATTACTATGATAATCCGGCAATAGCCATCTTTTCTAGTGACAACAATTATTCGAATGATGTTAATTAATATATTGTCATCAAAAAAGAGTTTAGAAATAAATTGTGTTAATAAAGTATGATAGCACCATCTAATCCAATAATGGAGGTTTTATGATCAAAGACTTTGAAGGAGCATGTTTGTGGCATTAGTCTTATTATTTCCCATAATGTTGTCATAGATGGATCTTTTATTATGTATAGCTCTACGGCGCTTATCCGTATTTGTAGTAAAATGTTGGCACTTGAGGTAAAATTGTGGAAGCACTTGTACATGGTTAATGTAATATAGTGATACTCGAGGTATGCCTATGTGACATTTGTTCATGAATAATGTAGAATATTGACACTTAATGTATATTTAATATAGCGCTTATACGTGTCTATATGAAAAAGTAACACCTAACATATACCTAATTGGCGCTCATACATTGATTTTGGTATATATAAGTATTTGCGTGCTGTAACTGTTATTTTACTTGAGAAAGGAGAGAGAAGGAAGAAGAAGAAAAAGAGAGGGAGAGAAAAAAAAAGGAGGAGAATTTAGAGCCATTTTTTGTCAGATTCATTATATAAAAAGTAGAAAGTAAGTATTATAAACCTAATATTTGATGTATTTTAAAAATTTTTGATTTTTATTTAGATTTTTTATTTTTATTGTAAATTCATATCATCTTTGACACCCCTACTTGATATATTAGTACATGCATGTGATTTTTACCAATTAATTTGAGATTTTGTTAGATTTTATTAAATATTTAAATCTATTGTTTGTTTTTCATATATTAAGTAAATATTTTGATATAATATATTACATATTAAAATTTTTATAAAAAAATTTATGAAACTCATACATTTTGCCTTTCATATGGTATTCCATATAATTGTTTTAGATCAAACTCTATTTTATCTCTATACAAGTTTATATTTTTTTATATGATAAAAAGTTTTGGCTTATATTTTTCCTATGTAGAGAAAAACTTTTGTAATTGTTAAAAAGCCCACCCTTAAATATTTGTTGAGAACCACAATATAAATTAAACTAAATTAATATATTCAGATATCTTAAAATATCATGCATATTTAAAAAATATACTTATTCCTATGGTAGCAAAAAAAAAATGGCATTTGACCCTATTTAGAGAAAAAAATTTGTAGACGGCCCCCATAGGTCTACATAGTAACATTTTGATCTAAAGTTACCGAGAGTATGTATAACGCATCATTAATATCTGTCTTTTAATCATTAATTTCCAATCTAGCATGTTTTGGATTTTAAGATTCTACTTGCATCATATTTTATATTTGAAATATTTTAACCTTTGAGATTTATAAGTTTTGACACATTCGTTAGAATTATCCAATGTTAGATTTTGAGTATTTAGATTCATTTGATAATTGGATGTTAAATGATTTTGTACAATTTAATATTATTTGGTATTTGTATATGTATTAAAAATTTTATATATAAAATCATATTTAAATATTTGTTATTAGACATTTAATATATCTCAAAATATTTAATGTTTTGGATTTATCACATATTTTAGTAACTTTTGTTTCTTTATTCTATTTTTTAAACACATTTTGGTTATCACATAGAGAGAGTGTGTATGTTTTAGACTCGTAACTTATCCTATTTTCTAACCTTTTAAAATAGAAAATATTTAATACTTAAAGGATCTTGGAATGAGAAAATTGATAGGCTTTTGTTATTATTTTGTTATTGAGAAAATATTTAATTTTATTTGAAAATATGTTGAAAAGTTGTTAGACGAGTTAATTATAGTTTATAATATCAAAAATTACATTTATCAATGTAAATCTTTGCATATGATCACATTAATCGAATGTTTGGTTGATATTTTTCTCACAAATTAATTTGGTATGAGCAAGTTTATATATATATATTGTTTATTTGGATACTGAATAGGGTTATTTTGGTTAGGCCTTGCGTCCGTCATTTGTCATAAATGTCATGTATGTTTTAGGTTCATTGATTTGTTAGATTCGACCTAATCTTTAAATTAATTGGATATTTTTCAATTGAAGAAAAAGAAAAAAAATTATTCAATTTATTTAATTATTTATTTAATTACCTACTAAAATTGGAATCCTAATATGAAAGGTGTTACAATAGCCCTCTTTATTAAGCTTTTTAAGCAAAATAAGATTAGTTTGACTATTTGGGACATATCGTCCATTCTTCAATGTCAACATTGGACCCATTTCAGTGGTCAAACATATGTTATTATATCCCACAGTCTACAATGAGTTTTCTTTTCCTATATTCAACATCTTAAAGTCATTGAATCTGTAAAATGGGAAGAACTCCTTCATTGATGTAATGTGGAGTGATATACAACTATCAATCTTCTAACTTATTTTGTCATTTTGCAACAATGATTATATTTTTTCCACATACAATATGAAGATTCGACATGGTAACAATAAATGTCCGCTCATCATCATGAGCCATCTGCTCTTTTCTCTTACCATCTTCTTTGTTTTCCTACTTCCACTAACAAAAATGCTTTTTAATATTAATCTTCTTACCATAATGATAATATTTGATATATTGATACCTTAATATCAACTTGCTTTGACTCTCTTCACCTAATTTGGAGCCCTTTCCCTTACTTCTTCCTCATAACTCTGAGACCAAAGTTTCAGGCAATGAGGACGAAGAGCCTTGCGACTGCTTCCTCGTCTCTTTATTAAAAATTGTACCATTGATAATCTCTAAAATCATAACATCATTTGAAATAGAGTTAATAACAGAAATTTGACTAGCCTCTTAAGAATTTTGTAAAGTAGTCAATAACCACATGCCAATCAATTCGTCATCAATTTTCATTCCCATGTAGGATAATTGATCAATCTATCGAGTTCAGATGATCGACAATAAAACTTTTCTTTCTATACTTCAATTATATTAATTCTTATCAAATAATACAATTTAGTAATACTAGTCTTCAAAGTATAAGGGATTTCGAATTTATACCATACTTTTCTCACATGTTTTTTTATTATAAATGTGATTCTAAATATTATCATTAATAAATTATTGAATATATCTATAAACTTACTCACTCTCAAAAGTATACTCCTTTTTAAATTTAAAATCTAGCTTTTGTATAACAAATACCAAGTGATGTATCACTTTAAGAAATAAAAGATATTTTATCTTACTCCTTCAAATATTACAATTTGTACTGTTAAGGTGAATCATTTTATTTGCGCTTCCATCAATTCATCTAATAATAAACATAAGCAGCCCAATGCTTTGATACCAAAAGACAATACACTGAAATCACAATAAAAATAACAATTACGAGGACAAGTCTGATATACAAATTTTACGTAAAAATCTCTTTATAAATGGAATGGTAAAACAACAAGACCTTAAGTTTATAAAATTATCCACTATATGTAAGCTTGTTATACAAATCTCAACACCAACTTCAATTTTACCACAATGTTGGTAAATAAGAAAAAAAATAATAAAGATAAAAATCAGATCAAAAACTAATAGTAAAATATTCTAAATAATAACTAGAACAATGAATTCAATGATGACAAATGTTGGAATAAGATTTAAACTATAAACAATTTACTAGAATCACCTTCTTCTTCTTTCTTTTCTTTTTCTTTCAAGTCGGTGTACCTTAAATATATTTTGAACTCATAAAAGATACCCTAAAAATTGCATGAAGTATTTAAACCAAGAGCGGCACATGATTGTTCTTCTGTGTGCATCAGGCGCAAGCACATTAGCCTGCTGGCGGGCATCAGTCGCATGCCATTAGGCATGACCCTTTCTTGGCATCTTATAGTACGCACGTGCCCCTCTTGATATGCATCAAGACAACCCATCACACTAATTTTTTTATCGTCCTATAAAGTATTATAGGTGTAAGTGTAAGATGGATTCAAATATCTAATTATTATATTATTGTGTATTATTTTTACCATGAATTCAACAACATAGATTATAAATTTGTTTTCATAAAGTCTTGCATTTTGCTCTTATTTATAAATTGCTAACCAAAAAGGTGTGCGTGCACCATGGCAAATGGTTCTTCATGCTTCGGTTAATGTCATAATATTAAATAGGGAGAGGGAAGTACTGGGAATATTTTATGGTGTACTTAACTTCTTGGTCCTTTTATTTTATTAATGGTTAATTGATATATATTAAGACTATATTTTAATATATAATTTAAATTATAATATTTTATATGATAAGTATAATATCTCAATTATTAAAAAATAAGAAAATTTAAAAATCGAAATGATAATAATATATGAAAAGACATCTTCCTTCCAGGTTGTACACTTTGTAAATTTACAGAGAAATCAACACATTATCTCTTTTTTTAGTGCGGGGTAACCAAGAAGATTTGGAAGGTTTCAGTCCAATATTAAATATGCCTGCTCATACAATAATTGGAGTAAAGCTATCAGTCTATAATGTATACATAGTTATGTATCAATATAAGAAATAATTAAATTGAATAAAATATTATGATATGTTTTAAATAAAAAGATCAGAAAGAGAAATAAAAAATTCAAAAAATAAAAAACTAAAAAATTATGTGGGTGCCACCGTTGGGCGCCTCACCCGCGAACATCTTACAATGCAAAGCATCTGCATTTTTTTTTATATATATAATTTTTTTAATAAAATTTATATTAAAATTTTAATTTTAAAAAATACAAAATACATATGTCACGTTAAAGGATCTCCGTAATCCCACCGTTGGCCCCCTCTGCCTCTCCTTCTGAGCTATAAATTCCATCGTCCCTCAAATCAAAATCCCTCTCCGAACTTCTCCGTTGCCTTTACTCCCACCGCCTCTCTCTCTCTCTCTCTCTCTGTGCCCTGAAGATGTCGAGTGCTGGTGAAGGGGAGAATTGCAGAACTGATGATAATAGTGAACGAAGCGAAAAAGAGGTTCCGTCTGATTCAGAGGGAAGGAAACCGCAAAAATTACGCCGCTACGATTCTCTCGACGTGGAATCCGCCAAAGTTCAAGGACATCACGGCCATGGCTTCCAGGTATTTCAAATCATGCTGGCTACCTATCCTTTTGTCATACAATCGATCCTTTTATCATACAATCGAACTTTTATTTTTCTCGTAAATTGAATTTACATCATATGTTTTATAAATTCTAAGTTAAAATTCCGTTGAATTCCCCGCTCTCATCTTTTCTTCAAATTTCGTTGTACAATGGAAGTTTTGAGCATTGTCTGTAGGAAAGCTGACTGCTATCAAATCCATTTTCTATTGCCTTTCGTATTACCCTTGCCGCCTCTTTTTATTTCATTTGGAGAGAATGGAACCCCCTCAGTTTGAGGATCATCTGGCCTCTGCTATTTTCTCTTATCATCATCTCCGGCAACTTTCCCACCATGAAGTTCAACTATTCCTCTCTTTTCAGAACGCTTCTCAGAGAGGCTGGGGTCTGCCAGTTCCCCAGCACTCGCCCTCCTATCCTGGAGTCTTGCAGCCTGAATTCTTCCTCCTATTGCTTCTCTTCGTTGGATCCGACGGTTACAGAATTTTTCCCTTTCTTCTTTATACATGTTACTTACTTTCCTTTCTTCTTGATTTGTGTTAAAGGCTGCCAGTTGGGCGGCGATATTGCAGCTGGCATTCCAAAGCGTTGGAGTAGTATATGGCGACATTGGCACATCCCCTCTGTACGTTTACTCAAGCGCCTTCTCCGACGGCATTAAACACAGGGATGACATCGTCGGAGTTCTTTCTCTCATCTATTATACCCTCACCTTGCTTCCTCTCGTCAAGTACGTCTTTATCGTCTTAAGGGCAAACGACAACGGCAAAGGTATGAATCCCAATCAACTTCTTCTTCTTTTTTTTATTGGCATCTCTCTTATTTATATTAAATTCTGTGAATTTAATCCAAATCAACGGCGCAAGATTATACTTTCAGAAAAAAAAAAAAGTATACTAAGATTTTTTAAAAATAATATAAGATTATTTTTATCTAAATTTTCCTAAGAAGTTCATTAAAATAAGTTAAAATTGGATCATGCTATTTTGATTTATTTTAATATGCATGCATAATTTCCGTTGCTGTTGAAATTTAGATATTTCAAAATAAAATAATATGTTTTTTTTATTAGAATATCCTTATTTATGAATATCAGATTCATTGCTTTAAACATATAATGAGAGGGAGAGTTGACCTTGGTTTATTTATTTTCCATGCCATTATTGGGAAGGTGGCAATTGCTTATAAAATATTTTTAAAATGCTAAATATTTATAAATTTTTAAAAACGTATTTATCTATTTATTTATTTATTTATTTATATTTTCTTACTATTTAAACTTATTGTTATTAAATATTATAAGATAATTTTCGTGTTATATCAATATTTTTTATTAATCAGATAAAATGACTATTATAAGAGAAATATTACTATAAATATAATAAAAATAAATATTACACTACTTATTCGCGTATAAAATAAGTACTACCTTTTAAATAATAAAAATTAAATGTTTTTAGTCATTATTTATTCTTAGTTACTTTATATTGAAAATATAGTAATGAAAATAAGCTGAAATTAGTTTGTCCTCCCAACCAAATATGATTATAAAGCCTAGAATATTCTAACTCAAAATTAAAAAAAAAAAAAAAAAGAGAGAACTTACACAAATAAAAAAATAAAAAATAAAAAGAAAAATATTTTAGGGATGCTTTTGAAACTACTAATATGATATCTTTTTATCTATTTATAATAATTAAGTTATATAAAATAAATATATGAATAAAATATCATATGTTATTAAATATTTAAAAATAACTATATGATATTATTAAAAATATTTTGAAATGATTTAATGTAACGTCAAATTTTATTTATTTATTAATATTAGTACATTATCTTAAATTAGATAGATAAATGAAATATTGAGCTATGTTAAGTGTCTGTGGGGAGGCCCAAATATGGTCATGCAGTATACTCAGATATACATAAATAAGAAATAAAAAGATTTTTATTTTTATTATATGATATGATTAGAATACATTTAAAATATTATTAATAATATAATATTTATCTATTATTATAAAAATAATAATAATATAAATAAATAGATTAATAAAAAATATACTAGAAAAGATAGAGCCGTCCCAGTTAGCTGCTGGCGAGATTGACGGTCACGGATTAATATAATATTCAGTTAAAATATGCGGCAAATGACGTCACAAATAACGGGATGGTTCTTGCCCGTGGTCTCGAAGGGGCTGTTCTGCTGTGCCGCGGCTTTTATTTTTTATTTTTTTTCATTTTCTCCCTATTTTTAATTATTTTTAAATTTGTTTTATATTGTATTTTTTATTTTTAAATTTTTTTATAAAATAAGGAGATATCAAAAAAATATTTTTTTAGATCCTATTAATACAATAATATTTTAAAATATATTATTATAAAATTATTATTTTATAAGTATAAAATATAATTTTTCTTGTATAATAATATTTTAAAAATATATAATTATAAATTATTATTTTATAAATTTATAAAATATAACCTTACTTGTATAATAATATTTTAAAATATATAATTATAAAATTATTATTTTATAAATTTATAAAATATTGATATAAATATAATTATTTAACAAATAATAAAAATTTAATCCAATTATATTTAATATTATGTGCGTTTATATTTTTTAAGAATATTTTAAAAATATATAAATGATAAATATTAAAAAAAGGGCGGGGCAGATTAAACAAATTAAAATTGGAAAAAAAAAAGGGGGGGCGGGGGGAGGAAAACGGGGGTATAACTCTCTAAATTCAACGGGCCGCCGCCGCTCATATTTCAATTTATTATTTATTTATTATTTTATTTGTAGTCAATAATTGAAAATGAAATAATATTAATATTTTTAATAATATAATAAACTTAACATATTTAAAAGTAATATTGTATTTATTAACAATTAATTGATACCTAAATGCTATAATAATAGTAATAATAATGAACTGAAAAACCCTTTTTTTTAATGTTTTTTTGACTAAGGCAAGCTATGCATCTGATTTATGTTATTGATAGTCGCGTATCCAGCCAAGGGAAGATAACTTGCCATTTTCCAAGGGATTGAGGGGGCGTCCTTTTCCCCAGTGGAGAAGGACTGTCCTTCTCTTAATCTGGGTCGTCGGATATAAAATATGACGGTTACGTATTTTGGATGATTAAATTTAAAATCAAACGGTCCACGTTATATTATTCATTTAAAACGTGTGGACCGTTGGATTTTACATCCAACGATTTAGATGAGTAGAAGGATGATCCTTCTCCGTAAGGGAGAAGGACGCCCCCGGATCCATTTTTCAAGGCTGGCAATGTTAAATTAAACTCCAGGAGTTTTAATTTTTATTTATGCTGACTTCATTATTACATAAAAACAAGGAGTAAATAAAATTGATGTGCCTAGAATAAATATTATATGGTAATTCATATATGTGATTAAAAATAACATGAAAATACTATTACACTGTTTAGTGGAGAGGCCGTGAAGGCAGCAAAGGAATTCTTAGAATTAATTAAAAATATGTACACTATCATGATACATTTATTACATAGTCTTATTAAGACTAAACATGCTTTTTTTAAAATAATATTATTATAATAATATGATTAAATAAGGTCGATAAAGAAGTCAACGATATAAATATTTTGTCTTCATTATCGATGTTCATATTAGGAGTCAATATTTGCATCAAAATTATATTAAACTCATTTAAATATTTCTCAAAATATCCCCATTTCAATAACCAAAAGTCAACGCATTTCTTCTTCACGTATAACATCGTCATCAATGATTCAAATTTATACCGGCCCTTAAATCTTATCTAAACCTTTATTTGATGTAAATCAAGAAGAAAGTAAATCAAAATCTAATAAGAGTGGAGGATTGACCACCTTAGTATGAACGATGTTGACTGTTAACCAATACCTACAGGACATGTGGTAGGGAAGGAGCAGGGGGAAATTGTGATTAATACTTTCACTTATTAGCGAGAAATAATATGATATGTACATAGAAGTAATTTTATTTCTAAATAGTTATAATTTTATTAATTTAAAAAAAATCAATAATTAATTAAAATTAATCATTGAAAAACAATTAGAGTAAACATGTAAAATGAACGATTTAACTAAAATTAAAATTTCTAACTAATTGCTAATTTATTATTTAAAAAAAATGCATTGGCTGAAAGTGAAATGTTTGCAGGCGGGACATTTGCGCTGTACTCGCTGCTGTGTCGGCATGCGAAGGTGGGGCTGATCCCGAGCCAACAGGCGGAGGACAGGGAGGTTTCGAATTATCGGCTCGAGCTGCCGAACACTCGGCTAGGCTGCTCCTCGACGGTCAAATCTGCGCTGGAGGGCAGCCGAGCCGCCAAATTCGTCTTGCTCCTCCTCACCATGCTTGCCACCTCTTTGGTCATCGGCGACGGCATCCTCACCCCTTGCATCTCAGGTTCATTATCCTCGCCTTTCTCTCAATTTTCTTACGGTCTATTTAGCTATTTAAAAGCCTAAATAAATATATTTATTTATTTAAATATCCATATCTCAAGAACGTAATTTTTTTTTTATTTTTTTTTGAAAATAAAATCTTTGATTTTAAAATATGAATATTTTAAAAACGTAATTTTTTATTTTTTATTTAATTGGGTTCAACGCTTTATACAAAGTATATTTTAGGCAGTATTTAACGCGCTGTCGTTGAAGGTCAGATTTGGCGGCTTGACGTCATCGTACGACATAATTCTTTATTGCATGGAAACAATTATTTCTGTCTTATTAGTCAGATAGGTCTAAATTAGCTTGGGTGGACGCCAGCAAGTTCTCGAATTTTTCAATTAAGTCATTTTAATTAAAAAAAAAATACAATGAAAAAAAATATAAAATCATTTGGGGGTGGTGATGTTTCAGAAGGTCTCTAGTGTGTAAATAATTTTAAAAAGCTAAGCTATCTAATTATAGATCAAGGGTGTTTATTTATAATTCATTTGTATATTATTTCTTTAAGAAATATAATATGATATTATTAGATTAGCCCATTATTTTAAAAAATTGAGAAATATAACAATCTATTTTAAAATTTTTATTTATTTTTTACATATTACTAATAAATAAATATAAAGTAAGAGTATAATTATTATTTTTTCATGGAGTAATACAAATTTATAAGTGCTACATAATTTATATTTTTTAATGCTATGCAACTAAGGAGATGGAATATCCGTCTTAAAAAATTAGCAATTACTTTTTTTTTTAATCTTATCTTAAATCAATCCTAAAGTTTTTATTTAGTGGGGTTGATATCAGTAGAGTCCACTGATATCACTTTCAGATGATGCAATTGTCAATTTAAAAATAAATAATTAAGGTTATATTATATAAAAAATATATATTTACTTAAATTTTTTTGATTTTAAAAAAATTATGAAATCATTGTCATCTAAATTTAGATAGAATATTGATATTAAGATACAATTAAAAGGTGGGATTTGGGGAAGCTATATCTCACAAAAATATATATATAAAAGAAGCTTAGTTTTTATAATTTTTTTAAAAAAATTATAAATTAATTAAAATATAATTATTTATTTATAAATAAATAATTAATATTAAAAAAATGGACTTTATCTTTTCCTAAAAGGTGCAAGGCCTTTTAATTTTCTCGTGAAATTCGTAAATGTGACCAACAAATTACTCGAGATTCATCTGTTTTGCTTTTCACTCGATGTGCCTCGTGACTTTATACCTTTTGACTACTTCACGTTAATGGCGTTCCCTTTTTCATAGCATTAAAAGAAACCTTTTATATTTTTTTATAATTTTAAATAATATAATATTTTATTTATTTAATATAATAAATTTAAATAAAAATTAGATTAATAAATATTATATTATTTCTAAGAAATATTATATTATTTCCCATTTGCATTTTTTCCAACAGTATTGTCGGCCGTCGGAGGGATCAAGGAAGCTACGCCCGTTATGACTGAAGGTACGTCAAAATTATCTATTGATAGTCTATTTATTAATAAAAATACAACAGATAATTATGTTTATTATTTATAAAAAAAATATATAAATTGTTAAGAAAACAGGTTTAATTAAATTTTTTTTTTAATTTTTACACTCATTTTTATTTCTGATTATTATTATCAAATTCTTAAATATTGATTTCGTTTTATAAAAATAGCTTCTCAAAAATTCATCGTACGGTAAGATTAAGATTATAAAATAGATTTATATTATATATTTTTTATATTTGTATATTTTTGCTATCTCATATTTATTATAATAACATTTAAATTGTGGTTGTAAAAATTGTTTATTACAAATTTAATGTTAAAAATATATACTTTAAAATTTATATGTTTTAAAATCGGAGTAATTTTAAAAAATATATATAATTTAAAAAGTGAAAATATATACTTTAAATCGGGAATTATTTAATTTGACGTTTTTCCTCGATCTCGAGAGTCCCAGAGTCACGTAAACAAGCTTGGCGTCTTCTAAAAGTATAGTCCAGTAAAGGAGTCACCGGAAGCACGAAAAAGGGGAAAATGGAATTCTTTAATGATATATTTGTTTGTTAAAATATAATAAGATATAAATATAATAATTATTTTTAAAAAATAAAATAAAATTTAGAAAATAGTAAAAAATTAGTATAAAATATCTTTAAAATAATTATTTTTTAATAACAATAACTAAAAAATATTAATGGTGAGCTGGTACTTTTATTCATTGTTTTAGAATTATTATTTCTATTATTAGAGTAACTAAATAGTAAAATAATAATTTTATTAGGAATAAGATCAAAATAAAATTTTTATTTTATTTTATCAAACGGTTGTAAATATAAAAAGGAATAAGTTTGTTTTCATATTTTAGGTTCTAAAACTTAAGAAATAATAATATGCATAATTTTATTATTTTTTAAATATTAGATTAAATATTTATGAATGTTATTTTTTGAAAAATAAAAAAAAGCTATATTTCGTTCTATTTTTATTAGCAAAAGTATAGAGACTACATCATTTTTAAATAATACTGGCCTTTGAAAACTAGTTCAATATTTTATATATTTATATATATTAATAAATTTATAAAAATATATAAATAAATAGACATTATAATATTTAAAAACGTCTTATGGATGATAAAGAATATTCTGAATATATATATATATTTATTAAATAAATTTCTGTATAACTAATCTTTATCAAGTCTTAAATTTTTTTTTTTTAAAAAAAGTGTTAAAGATTTTATATGGTTGTGCTAAAATATTAATTTCAAATAAAAAAATAACAATTTTCAGTCTGGAATTTTAGGGATAAGTGCTTGATTTTTAAGTTCAAAGATGATTCTGAATATTCATAAATTTCATTGAAAATATATACTGAAATGCTAAAGTTGGTCAGTTATACATAGAGAGGTTATAAATATTACTTACTCGTTTTTTTTTTTTTTTTTTTGGGTGTTAGGCAATGTGGACCGATTCTACATTTTAACTAGCCTGTCATGTCTTTCCATCATTGCAATATGCACATTTGTAGGGTTTCAAATTTGAAAGATTTGTTCACAAGGTCAAAACTAATCTTTCCTTAAATTGTTTTTTAATACATTGTTTGAACAAGTAAGAAAATGATACGATAATATACAATATATAATAATAGTTATAAATAATAAAATATAATATTTTATAAGAAAATTTTATTTAAAAATAAGTAAAAAAATCACAGGATTATAAATTTGAAAAAATAGTTACTATGCAATAAGTTTTGATTATAAAAACCTCAAAAAAATATAAAAATACAACACATTATAATGATAAATTTAATTAATAGAAAATACAAAAAAAAAAAAACAAGAAGAAAAATAGTAGGTGAAATGTTTTTCATAATAATGAGAATAATATACCTAAGTTGGTAGAGTATAAATAATAATTCAAAATTTAAACCGATGAGTAAATTTTCTTCTTTTTTATTTTCTCGCTTCTTCTTCTTATTTTTTTACTGTTGATACTCAATAACTCAATAGTACACATTTAATGCTTTAAAATCACGTCAAAATGATTTATAACAATATCGGTGCACAAGCGTCCATCAAGTATAACTTTTCAGACAAATCATATGCGTGCACTCTTCAGTCATACATTTGGTACTACTCTTCTAGGCAACCTTCATCAGACACGTGATTTCTTAAAGTGTCTATCATGCATAATTTTAAAATTTTCTCTTTTTGAGCTAAATCTTGTGCAACATTAGGTGTATCATTGGACAACATATTAATGGATGTGGGACTTATAAATGAGTGACAAAAAATCAAACATGATTATGGATATTTATGATTCAATTATTTAAATTATGAAAAAGTTTATGATACAAATGTTGGAATCGGCTCACCTAAATATTATCACACAAAGTTGAGCACAAATCTCTACCAAAACTGATTACTAAGTCCTTTGTTCGAATTGATAATGATGCTAAATAATAACACACATTTACAGTAAATAGGTCATACAATAAATTGTACGAACAAATTTGTATGATAACACTTTTTGACTAGGTAAAACTTTACGTGAGAAAGATCTTCACTGTAATATAAATTTAATTATGACAAGCCTTTAAAAATTATCTTTAAATTTACCACAAATATAGACAATTGAATAATAAATAACAAGAAAATAATAATAAAAAAACCACAAATAAAAATATTTGAAAAAATAACTAAAATAATATCTCTAGGATGATAAAAATCAAAATGTAGTTAAACACTTAAGAATTGGCCAATGTCTTATCCATCGTCCCCTTTTTGTCTATCAATTTGTCACTCAAAGTACTTTGAATGACAATTGCCACTCAAACTACCCAAAAATAGACTTGATAATAATTAAAAGTGTATTCGATTTTCATCATGTGTGGTTGTATTAAACTGCCCACACACATGTGCCCTTCATATGTGGTTGTATTGAATTACCCACACACGTGTGCTCTTCATGTGCACTTCAATGTGTGGCTAATTTGTCTAATTTGGCTCATGTATACATTTGGTGTGAGCATTTTATTTCAGTTGCACATATATTTCTTTCATACATGCCTCATGTGCTAATCAACTGAGCTACTGAAATCCTTTAATCAAGTGAAACTCCATATGAAAATAAACCAAACTTTCTTGCTTATATCAGAGTTCAATATCAATGTATATATAGTGAGTTTAGGATTCCCAAGGATTGACCCAAAATATAAAAAAAACTCTTACTCACGACTTTGTGAAAGCATCTCACTTTTCCCGCTAGCAACTACCAAGGCTTGCCTATTGGAATTTATAAGTTTAAATGAAATTCTTTTTCGCTTCACCGATTTGACATGACTACTACTACTTCCCTTTGACGTCTTCTCATCGGTTGGAACACTCTTCTTAGCACACCACATCTCTACGTACTATCATGATCAAACCTATTATTTGTCACATTGATATTGCCCTTTGAAATTAAAATTTCTATTAAATACCAACTTGAGTGTTTCCTTCTCCATGCCATAACTAAAAAGTCTCTTGTGCATTTTTATTATCATTTGTTAGATGTTGCACAAAAGCCTTTATTATCGAGCTTGCTAATTAAAATTAGATTCATCTGAACATCTTGTGCTTGTCGAACGCCTTTCAATATTAATCTCGCTCCATTGCTTGTCTTCAAGTACATGTCTTTAATGCCAACAATTTTAGACGAGCCATTATTACTTATGTTTAATACTTTATAATTTTGGAACATATAAAATGTGAAGAAATTTTTATTTTTTTTAGATATTTCATGAAGTGGGGATTTATTATCTATCACTTCGCTTGTCTTGTGGCATGCCAGGTTGCCCAACTTCCCATAATTAACAACAAGAAGATCATTATCCTTAGCATAAGAGACTCAATCATTGCCCCTTATGATAAATCTTCACTGCATTCTTTCTCTCATTTTAACTTGAAGTAATTTCGCTTGTTGTGGCCTTTTTTATTACAATTATGACATTCAATGTGTTGATATCATAATTATGACTTGTTTCAACTCTTGTTTTTACTCTTAGAAGATTTTCCCACGCTATTTTATGGGCTTTCTAAATCAATGCTTCCAGTTGTGAATATGAATACCTTTGCAATCTTCTTCTCATTTTTTTCATTTAAATTGGTATCCTTAGTAACCTCTAATGTCACAAAGAATTGGTGATAAAGATCTGAAAAACCTTCTAAATATCCTGTAGAGTGGTTAACAATTACAAGTCAAATAATTTATCATCACACTTTATATCCATATCAGACAATTGATCCATGCACCCTTAGAATCATTTAGATGATCGGCAACATGGCATCATTCTATGTATTTTAACTGTATCAATTTTATTAAGTGATATAATATATTGTTTCCCAATTTTAAAGCATATACTATTTCAAGTTTGTTCCACACGGTTTGTGCATATTTTTCATCACAAATGTAATTTTTTGCATTATCATAAACAAAGTATCTAATGTACCCATGAATATGTTTATGCCTAAAAGCTTATTCCTATTTGGATTTTGATTCTAGCCTTAGAGTAACAAATAGTGGAAGATGTTATGCTTTCACAAACAATAGAAATGTTATCTTGGTTTTCTAAATGTCAAAGTTTGTATCATTTAAACAAATCATTTTTTTTAAATCCTCCAATAATTCAAATAAATATAAGTAATTCAAAAGCTCTAATATCATATGTTGAGATCAATTTACCCAAACTTTATTACATTTAGTCGAGAATAAATTTCTACTAAGATTAACTATCAAATCTTTTGTTAAAATTTTTGAAGATACTATTTAAAGTAAAAAAACATACAATAAAATAAGTACATAAAATTTACGTAATAACACATTAACTAGGAAAACATTATGAAAAAAGTACTTTACTATAATGTGAATCTGATGACAATATATCCTTTAAAATTATCTTAAAAGTCACCATAAACTTGACAAATTGAGTAATAAATAACAAAAAAGTAAATGAAAAAAAAATCACTCATAAAAATATTCTAAAAAAACTATAACAACATATTCATAATGAAGAAGATTAAAATGTAATTAAATGCTAAGAATTAACTAAATTTCATATTTTTCTTCCCCATTTCTCTTTTAGTTTGCCGCTCTTGGTGTTTTAAATGAAAAGTTCCACTCAAACTACCCCAACATAGAACAAGAAATACTAAAATGTGTATGGTATTCAAATGCTAAGATAAAAAGTTTTCTAGAAATTATCTTGGTTTATGCGTGACTAGTTTGAATTACTCATGTACGTGTACCCTTCATGCGTATATCAAGCATAACTATTTAACCTAATCTGTGTTTCTGCAAGCATCAATGGAGACCATTCTTTCTCAATTGTCAGCATAATTTTTTTTAGACGTGCATCATGTGCTGACTATCTAGGCTACTGAAATTATTTACTCGAGCAAAATCTTACATAAATATCGAGTAAACTTTTCCTGCCTATGCTAAGGTCAAACATCAATATGTACAGTGGGTATAGAGCTCACATGAGAGTGATTAAAAACTAATAATATTTTGATTTGATCTGTTTGGTTATTTTTTTGAACTTTTTTTATAAAAATTACTAAAATACCAAAAATTAAATAATATTTGTTATAAATATAAAACTCTACCCACATATTATATAACAACAATGTACTGCGTTGTGGTTTTGTATAGGGCAATGTAAATTTACAGCTAATAAAGAAAACATAATATTACTGTATTAATTAAAGTATAAAATATTTAGGGGAAAAATATATTAATAAAAGTTTAATAAAAAATATTATTCACACATTCAGATTTTAGCGTTTTTCTTTTTTCAAGAGAACGAGGGCCTCATTCTTTAAATCATAATTATATTTTTCATCCAACCAATTGATTAGATTTATTTTTTAAAATAAAATATTCATTTATATTATTATTTTTTATTTTAAATTACAGTTATTAAATATTGGTCAATTTTAAATCAATGGCTATTATTTGAAGAAAGAGATCATCCTTCTTCCCTGCGAGAGAAAGATCTCCTAATTTCTTTGGATGCTGTTCATTTTCAAATGGGGGCGCTCGGTCCCATGGAGTTGAATCCGCAAAAGCTTTAGGGTAAAACATGTAACAAAATTTTCATTAGAAAACATCGTTTGAAGATAGATCTCTGCATCTTAGCGGACAAGATAATACGGCTACTGCTGCATAGACTGCAATTTAAAAGGAAAAAAATGGACTGACAGCTATTCTCTCTCATGATCCAGAAAGGGTGGTATGGATATCAGTAGGTATTTTGGTGTTCCTCTTTTCGGTTCAAAGATTCGGAACTGACAAAGTTGGCTACAGTTTCGCGCCAATAATTTGCATTTGGTTCTCGTTAAATGCTGGTATTGGCCTCTACAACTTCACTAGATATGATCCTACGGTCATCAAAGCTGTCAATCCATGGCACATTGTCGACTACTTCAGAAGGAATGGCAAAGACGCCTGGGTTTCCCTTGGCGGCGTAGTCCTCTGCATCACAGGTCATTTAATTTCCATTACATTCAGCATGAACAATACACCATTCACGTCATCTGGTGGACGGTGTTGCTCTAAATGAGTCCAGCCCACGTTAGACATGTTCATTTTCCTAGCTCGGGTTGGGCTCGGGAAAACTCGTGGCTTAGTTTCTTTATACGTATACAGACCAGGCTCAAACTTGTTTTGGCTTGGTTTCTTCATGTCTAGTCCACCTGGGCCGAGCTTCGTTTGATTACCAAATTAGGCTCGGTGCTCCTCGTTTCTGCAAAGAAACATGCTCGAAAAGCTGTATTGACCCTGGCTTTGAACTGGCTTGGTTTTGCAACCCATACATTTACATGCTGCAGGAACAGAAGCACTGTTTGCAGATCTTGGACATTTTACAGTGAGGTCGATACAAATAAGCACCTGCACTGTCACCTACCCAGCTCTCATACTGGCTTATTCCGGCCAAGCCTCTTATCTTCGCAAGAATCCTTGGGATGTTAGCAACGCCTTCTTCAAGTCTGTACCAGGTAATTACATTGACCCCCTGCAAATTAAGTATTAATTCAAGTGATCGTTCTAAGTGTTGATTATCCTCGTTCATTTCCTTGGTCTTTGTGTATGTTGTGACATCGGTACAGCGCCAGTGTACTGGCCAGTTTTTGCGGTGGCTGTGCTGGCAGCAATTATAGCAAGCCAAGCTATGATTTCAGGAACTTTCTCTATTCTTCAACAATCTCTCTCGCTCGGGTGCTTCCCTCGTGTTAAAGTTGTTCACACATCCGCCAAATATGAAGGCCAAGTGTATATACCTGAAGTCAATTTCATCCTTATGCTTGCTTGCGTATGCGTCACTGTCGGGTTCAAAACGACCCAGAAGATAGGCAATGCGTATGGTGAGTTTGTTTCTTCTTAACCCTTCATATACTCACAGCACAACTTAAATAGTGCACCAAGGGAAAGGGACATGAGCAAGCCAGGAGTTTACTAACCCTTACTGCATGCCTCACTTCATTCCTCAGTTTGACAGAAAAAAAAAAAAATTTGTTTTCATGGTAGAGGAGTTTATATCTCATGTAATATATGTTTCTCCCAATCGGCATGGGTTAACATAGCTGGTAATGGCAACTTAAAACATCACAATTGAATCCATGTTCACGAGTTTGGACTTACTTGGTGCATGACTTCGCGGGTGATGTTATGTACTCAAAGTTTGGCTCAAGCCCACAAAATGGGGGCGATGATTCTATTTTACTATGTTCCGGCCAAAGCAAGGAAGGAAAGCCGGTAGAGTGTTGAGGATTTGTAACATGTCATGCTCTTAAATGTTTAGGGTTAGTATTTCTGAGATAGATTTAGCATTTGTAGGAGTATGCATTATATGGATCAACTTCTCTCATATGTGAAAATATGCAGGTATTGCAGTGGTTTTCGCTGAGACGATCACCTCGTCCTTCATGGTGCTCGTGATGATACTAATATGGAAGAAACACATACTTCTAGTAATCACGTATGTGGTCTTCATCATGTCCGTGGAGGTGACCTACTTAAGTTCAGTGCTCTACAAATTCCCCCATGGCGGGTACCTACCAATTGCTTTTGCAACTGTTTCCATGACTATAATGTACATTTGGAACTATACTTATCGGAAGAAATACTACTACGAGATGGATCACAAGGTCTCACCTGACCAGCTACGAGAGATTGCTGCCCAAACCAATCTCTATCGCGTCCCAGGACTTGCTATCTTCTACTCCGAGCTTGTCCACGGCATTCCTCCCATCTTCGAGCACTATGCGGCCAACATTCCCGCTCTCCATTCAGTTCTCGTCTTTGTCTCTTTCAAATCCCTGCCCATAAGCAACATCCCGCCGGAGGAGAGGTTCCTCTTCCGAAGGGTCCAGCCACGGGAGCTCTGTATTTTCCGCTGCATCATAAGATACGGTTATACCGACGCTCGAGGCGACGAAGAGCCCTTTGAGAGGACGCTGGCCGAGAGGTTGAAAGAGTTTATGAGGGAGGAACTCTGGATGGATCCTTCATCGAGGCAACAACAAATTATGACAGATGGCGTAGAAAAGGAGGCGGAGGGGTCCGAAGATGGAATCAAGAATGGTGTTGAAACCAATGACAGGGGAGAAGGGATGAACCACGAGGAGGTCGAGAAGGGCATCGAAGTGCTGGATAAGGCGTGGAGTGCTGGTGTTGTGCACCTGATGGGGGAGAATGAGGTGGTCGCCGCCAAAGGATCTGGGATAGGGAAGAAGATTTTGATCAATTATGGGTATAGTTTCTTGAAGAAGAATTTGAGGCAAAGTGACAAGGTGCTTGATATCCCTCACAAACGTTTGCTGAAAGTGGGCATGACGTACGAGCTTTAGATGAATGCACGCAATGCAAGGGAATGCCAAACCCTAGTGCAAATAACTTTCCACTAAGGCGGCATGGCAGTGACAGAAATACATGTCATTCTAATATTAGAATGTTTATATATAGATATATATAAAAGCAATGTAATGCTGAAAATCTGCCAATTATTTATTAATCGGTCTATGTTTTGTCATTCTAATTGATCTTGACTGGATAAGGATAGTAACCCTTGTTTTAATAATAAAACTTTAGAGATCATAAATTCTCATAGTTATCTTCTCTTTCTTATTGAATGTTAAAGAGTTCTTTAACTTTTTCTCTGCTTAAATGCCAAAGAGTTCCTTTTATTTCTCTCTCAATCAATTATTTTTCTTTCAGAAAGAATCAAGATTGAATTAAAACGAATCGGGACCAAATCAGGATCATTGTGGCCATGGGTTGGGGCATGCATATAAAGTAAAGGCTAACAATAGACGTCAGGATAGATCCCCGCATTGTCCAATCAAATCCATTTTGTCATACTTTTTTAAAAGTATATTAGATGACCTTTTCGACACGCTGGATGTTATTACATAACGGGCCAGGGTTTTGCCCCATTAGCCTAACGGGTGACCAATGAATTTTATTTATACAAGCTACTAACCTGTTTTTAGTTTTATCTTAGTTGTTGTAACTTTTTTTTTTGAATTGTCACAAATTTAAATTAAATAGATCGATTTAAAAAATTAATTATAATTTTTAAAATTTAAAATATTAAATAATATTAAACAAATAATATTAAGTCCCAAAAATTCAGGTGTGACAAGCCAAAATATACAACTTTACAAAATTAAATACACATAGGACCTCATCGGACAACCGTCCGGACCAAATAAATACGACTTGATCTACAATCATCATAAAGGAGGTAATAATTAAGCCAAAATTAGGATCATACATAGTATAATATCCGAATGATTCCCGAAATGTAATCATAGACCTGTATTGGGCCAATTCCATAATACAATCGCATCAATTGCCAAAATAAATCATAATAGAACAAAAATTTACCGAATCAGACGAACGGCTGACAGATCAGGTTTTAACTCCTGTAATACATCTGAACCTTCTACTCTGAAGGAACAAAACAATAAAATAAGCATAATGCCGAATAAGTATCATAGATGAATAAATGAGCCCGAAGAATACAGAATGAAGGTCAAACAAATAAATCCAAATCGTCGATAAATAAATAAAAATTTCAAATCTAAAATCTAATGGTAGTCTCGTACTTAAATCAAATATCTAAATCCAAAATAAATATCCAAATAATAAAACAGTTATCATCGGGACGAGTATATATATATATATAAACAAAACAGAAGTGGTCCGAACCAATTCCAATAGACGTATAGCCAATTTCAACTTCAATCCAAGTCCAAATCTCCAAATCCAATACCCGATCAGCTTGTAATTTTGGGCAGAATCTAATAGACGGATGACCCAATAGTGTGCGCAGAATCCGAAATAGTATCGCGTCAAACATTCTAATGGTCTGAATCAAAATATACAGTTAAAATCGTTTGTACGGGACATACCAAGACCCAAATGAGGGCAAAATTGGTGAATTTTAAATTCAAGTTCAAAATCCAAATCCACATTAAAGTCCAATGCAAATAAATGTAGAGATACAAATCATATATTAAATTTGGGTTCTGATTATTTAAAAATTAGTTTGAGAAATGACTACACATAATACCGATAACCTTAGGCCAAAATCCATGTATTGTGTACCCATAAATAAGGTTGCTTACTATATTTTGCCACCCGCGATTTTGGGTGCATTTTTTAAACTTGTCAGATATATTAGAACGTTTGAATATATTTTAATGTCAAATCAAATCATCTAAATAGAAAAGGTCACTATTCCAAGCCTTTCCTACCGGCAAAAATAGATTTTCAAATAATAAAATAATCTCCCCGTCGGGAGCTGACCAGAATTCCATAATTCAAATTCAAATGTAGTGACCACAACCCGACACATGAATGTAAAAATATATGGCCAATGCAAGTTTCGTGTACATTTTTATTACATATACTAATATAAATATACACCAAGTCTAATAAATTTTTCAAGCTTTCAGAAAAATAATAAATTTTTAAAATCGTAAAACCCATATTCAAAACCCCGAAAATAATTCAATGAATGTCCAGAATAAATAAAATGGGTGTATAAAAATACATATATGTTAGTAAAAAAATTTATATGGTATCCAAAATATATTAGAAATTAAATCAAACCAAAGAGAGGACTTACAGATACTTGCTTGAACGTCATATTTTGCAGATTTGAAGAAAGGTCGCGAAGTACCTAATCGGCACTTTCTCTCACTGTCGTGCGCGACCCTCTCCCAACTGCTCTCTCTTCTCTGCGCAGCTTCCGGGCACCGCTGCCGCCTGCGTGGCCGTCGCCGGCCCACCACCTCCTCGCACAGTCAACATCGGCTTTCCTAGCGCCACCCAGTCGGCGCCTTCGCCACAACTCAACCGCCCCTCTCATTGCGCAGATTTCTCTCTCTCTTTCTTGCGTGAAGCTTCACTGGAGCGCTGCTGCTTACGCCGCCGCACCGACTACTCACCCACAGCCGTCGCCGGCCTCCGGCGACTCACCATTGATCGTCATCGACCACCGTCGCGCCACTGCACGCCGCCATCGCCGCCGACGACAACCACCGCTAGCCTCCTCGACGACCTCTCCTCGCGAATCATCGCCACCGGCAACCACCGGCACAACTCCGTCCTTGCCACTCATCGCCGTCGCCGGCCGCCGGCCGCCAGCCACCATTCTCCTTCCTCCTCCTTCGAAACCCTCTCTCCCCGATCTCATTCTTATCCGGGCTACCCTTTTTTTTTCTTTTTTTTTTCCTTTTTTCATTTAATATATTATTATTATTATTATATTATATATTTTTATTTTTTTATTTTAAAATTTAAACCGATATTCGAGTGATAATGTAGGTACACATTGGATGTCAGCTCAATTGATCTAAATATCCTCTAAAATTTTTTAACATTTAATTAATTTCATCATATCAAATTTATCCAAAATCACAATTAATATTAAATTAATCCGAATAAAAATTTAAGATATTTCAGCTGTTGAACCTATCTTGGGTGTGTTTGGCTCGGGGCAAGGTTGGTTTACTCTCTTGTCTTCCAAGTGCACGTTGTTTGAGGAGTACTTTGGGTTCCTATTCCTTTGGTCTAAACTTAAGACACATATGACCACAACACTAGTCTCTAACTTCAAGGACTGAGCTTATGTCAAAAGAGTTATATTATCCGGGGTGGCCTTGGTTTTTGTTGTTGCTTGTGTTTCAACACGATGATAACCACTATCATGTCTCCCTGATGATGCAAGATTTCAAATCTTTGAGTGGTTATGAGTATTAGATATTATTCACTAAAAATCATACATTAAAATATTATTTAATAATTATGAATTGTTTATTATTATTTGTAATTTATATATATTATATTATTTATTTTATAGATACTTTAATTATAGAAGTCATTATTTATTACATTATAGAAAGTCATGCTAATTATGAAGTTATCAAAGGGAGGAAGTAATTTTTTTTTATTTTTTATTAAATCATGTTGTTTTAGACTGAAATATTTATATATTATATGGATCTATATTCATTGTATTGCTATAAGGAAAGGTGACAAACTTCATCATCAAGAAGATGATGACTTTAACCAAACAAATGAATATTCTATAGAAGAATATATACTAAACGGTATCAGTAAATGAATACCTTTTGCTATTAGTTATCAATGTTGAGAACGTTATTTAGTACAAGTTTCTTAAATATCTTTTGACCTAAGAGAACGATACAAATTTATTTATTAAATATTTGTACTTTGGTTGGCTTAATTGTTATGTCCCATGTTCAAATCCCGTAATTAATAATTATTGATATTAATTATTATCCAATTATCAATCCAAATAAATATGGGTGTGATCTTTACGTTGATATTTTAACCGATCAAATAAAATAATATGATATAAACACAGGACCCAAAATTGTCATATAATTAGTGGCTCCAACATCGATCAAACCGTGACATTAAACCTTACGTAAGGAATTATGTTTAATCTAAAATATAATCAGAGTACTTAATCATCCATATTAAAATTTATAATCTAACAACATCATTTTACTATAATACCATAATGAAATTCATACAAAACCGAAATTATTTGAATAATATAAGTACTGAATTACTGTCTGAAATCTAAATACAATATCAAAAATTTTATAAATTCTAATTCTAAATCACATCGAATAGCTCTTTCTTTAATCCAAATTATCCTGAAATATTCAAATCATTTATCAGAAGGGGTTAGTAAAAGAGAGAAACTAAGAGTGAGTTGAAAATTCAGCAATGTATATAATTTTATAATTTAACATATAACTTATATTAAAACATATTAGAAGAAATAATGCATTAGATTCAATAAAGTGCTCTGAATTTTTATGACAACATATAATCAATTTTTCAAATTTTCTTATTATGTTCCTATTTAAATCCATACTATGAAATCATATTTAATTATACAAATTCTTAGAGACCAATGACAAGTAGAATCTCACCAATTAAAAAATGAATAATCAAAATTTAGGTTATATTTATTTTTATATAACTAAAGGTCGTACATTACTATTCAATATTAATAAGTAGGTCGTTATATATGTAACTTTATAAGCTAAAACGCCATTTTTATCAATGAATAATAGGTTTGAATTTTGATTACTATTATAATATATTAAGATATATTATAATATACTATCAACTGAATTTATTACAATAGTTCAATACTGATACTTATGAAAACTTTACACAATATTTTATAATTTTTGTATTTTCTTGATAAAAAAAAACATTTCTAGTTTTGAACATATTGTAGAATTTTTCTTAAAAATTCTGTCAATTCCTTTACTTACAGTGTATGAAATCTGTATAGAAAGTTAAATATATAAATTTTTAAGTATATAAAAGCTACTTTTTAAAATTTTTAAGAGTTAGTACAATTCTTACAGAAAAATCAGCAATTTAAAGATACTATAACAATTTTATTTCTATTAGTAAACATATGCAAATTTTTAATTAAATTTTCGAAACATGTCAGGTGTATTTTTAATAAATTTAAACATGTAAAAACTTATAAATAAAAATCAAGCATGGAAGAATATTATATCATAAATTCAAGATATCCATGAATAAATATTATATAAATTAGCTAAAAATATAGTATACAAGAACTTGGACTTGAATTTCATGCATTTTTATAATAAAATGAGAAGAATTTTATATACATGTTAAGGATAAACATCTTAGTTTTGAAATTATATAATATATGAGTATTTAAAATAAAAATTATTCAGAGAATTAAGAAAAGAATAACAATAAATGAAAGAATATTTGAAATACACTTAACTTCAAATTATAAAAAAATCTTACTTGGATTCACTTGAATTGAACTTCTTTAGCTTTATTTCTCTCTTCTTTTTTTTTTTATCCTCTCTCCTCTTTTCGACCCTATCTAGATCAATTTATAGTAGTATTTATTGATAATATTTGGATTTATTTAAGAAGTTTTGAGGAACATGATACCCATTTAAGGACTACTCTACAGGTTTTGGAGAGATGGACATTTATTTGCAAAATTAAAAAATTTTATCTAGTGGAGGTATTATTTCTTGGGCATATAATTTTCAATGGAGGAGTGTCACTAGATCCAAAGAAGATAGAAGCAGTTGCTAAGTAGGAATGGCCAATAAATGTTTTGAAGGTTTGAAATTTTATTAGATTGGCCGAATATTACAGACATTTTGTTGAGAACTTTTTGAGGATACAGTGTTGTTGACACATTTGACTCAGAGGTGAGTGATTTTTTTATTGAGATGTGAATTGTGTAGAAATTTCTAAGAACTAAGGAATAGTTAATGATCGTGCCAATTCTATCAATTCTATATTGTTCGGGAGGTTTCATAGTTAATTTTGACACTTTCAAGAAAGGTTCAGAAATAATTTGATGCAACATGATTGGGTTATTGCATATAGATCAAAGCAGTTTAAGGCTTACGAGTAGAATTTTTTGCTTATGATTTAGAGTTGGCAATGGTGGTATTTGCTTTAAAATTTGAAGACACTATCTATATGGAGAGAAATTTACTATTTATTTTGATCATAAAAATTTAAAATATCCATTCTCATAAAAGGAATTAAATATGAGGCATTGTTGCTATATGGGTTTATTAAAAAATTATGACTGTGATATTTAATATCAACTAGGAAAGGTGAGACATGAGTATGGTGGGAAGTCTTTGAGCATGGTTACTCACTTGATAACTAAGAAATTGAAGATGATAGATTATAACCCACTTAAAGGGTTATAATATTCAGTTACACTCTCAAGGTTCAAGGATTATTTTGTCATAACTATAGGTTCAACTGGCGATTATGGAAAGAGTTAAAGAGTTTTAGATGGATGAACTACACTTGTTTGAGATTGTGAAATACTTAAACAGCAAATCACGAGCCAATTTTAATATTCAGGCACACGAAATTTTTAAATTTTGAAATTGAATGTGTGCTAATTATTAAGGATCTAAAAGATGAGATTTATAATGAGGACCATAAGACAAAATATACCATTCATCATGGTGTAAATAAAATATACTAGGATATAAAAAAGCTTTTCTGGTAAAGGGATATGGTGCAGGAAATTGCAATTTATGTGGTAACGCGTTTAGTTTTTCACAAGGGCAAGGCCAAACATAGAAAGCCTTTCGTGTTTTTTCACCCTTTGCCTATTCTTATTTGGAAGTGGGAGTACATTAGATAGATTTTATGTTGAGTTTATCTAGAATGGTGAGGAATTATGATATAATTTGGGCGATTATGGATAAATTAGCAAAATCAACTCTTTTTTTTTTGCCTATAAAGATGATATTTTCTAGAAACCACTTGATGCTTGTATATCAATGAAATTGTGAAAATTGCATGAAATTCTTGCTTCAATTGTTTTTAACAACAAATAAATACCTGTATTAAAGTTTAGGGAGAGCCTTCATAGAAAATTGGGTACAATTTTAAATTTCAGTATAACATTTTACTCCTAGGCATATGAGCAATCATAGAGGACAATTCAAATTTTAGAAGATATATAGAGAGTGCTTGTCTTACAAATGGATGAAAATTGAGAGAATTATTTGCCTCTAGTTGAGTTTGGTTAATATAATAACTATTAATCAAGTATTAGGACGACCTCGTTTGAGGTTTTATATAGACAGAGATACATGTCTCTTATCAATTGTGAGGAAATTAGTGATTATAAAACTTTGGGTCTTGATATTATCCAAGACACGTTTGATGAGATTAAATTAATTTTGGATCATTTGATGGTTGGTTAAAGTCGTCAGAAGAGTTATACTGATTACCGAAGACTTGCGTTGAGTTCTGATATGTTGAGTTTTGATATGGAAGACTATGTATTTTTGAACGTATCTTTGAGGAAAGAAAATTCAAGATTTGGGATAAAAATAATATTAAAGTTGAGGTTTACTGGGTCATTTAAAATGTTATATCAAGTTGGGCACGTGATTTATAAATTAGCATTACCTCCTAATTTGGCGAGTTGTCATATTGTTCTTTATGTTTTGATGTTGTGGAAGTATATATTTGGTCCCTTGTAAATCATAGAGTATGAACAATTGCATGTTGATGAAAATCTGACATATGTTATGGTCTCAATTCAAATTTTGAAGAAAAGATATCAAAATTTGTGTACTAAGGTGATTCCTTTAGTTAAGGTGCTTTAAAGAAACCATTCATTCGAAGAAGCAATTTGAGAACGTGAAGAGATATACTCCTACCTGTTTGATCATTATGATACGTAAATTTTAAGAACAAAATTTTGTGAGGAGTGAAGAATTATAATACCCAAATTTCAATTAAGAAATATGATATTATTAATATAAATTTGCATTAATTTAAAGATAATTATATAATAAAAATTATCAAAAAAATTAAATTTTTCTTGGGATCAGGTTTGACGTTTGATAGGTGTTTGACTCACGCTTATGCATATTATGGACAAAAGCCATACACCTAACACACGGCTCTAGGACATTCATTCGGATTTGTAGCAGAATAGTGGTGCCCAAGGAAGCACTCATGCGTGTTTTAAGAGTGGAGTAGTGCTCAAGTGTACCTGTGTTGGCACTCGTACGTGGATGAAACAATATGTTAGCGCCTAATATGCACCTGATGCAATATTCATACATGCTTATGCCTTGGAATGACGCTTAATACACGCTTATTTGGTGTTATGCATAGATTGTGTTATATAATGACTAGGCGAATTATTTTTGGTCATTTTTGTTGGAAAGAAGGGAAGAGGAGAGAGAAAGAAGAGAGCAAATAAAGAAGAAGAAAGAGGAAAAGAATGAAAAATATTTTGGAGTTTTATATTGTCAGATCTATTAAATTAAATGTAGAATATAAATATTTTTAAGTCCATTTTTTAATCTATTTTGTATATACTTATTTTATTATACAGTGCATCAAGTACACTATTTTTCATTTTCTTCGGGAATGTTTGTAAGGAATTGAATGAAACAATATGATGCATACTCCACGGCGTTGTCGAGTAATCGCAGGAGCAAGGGACGTTTACTATGGAGAGGGGAGTCCAGCAGAGAGAAATCAGAGAGAAAAAAGGGGAATGGCTGAGGAGTTACAGTAGACTGAGGAGTAATGGTGCTAAGGGGCCGAGATGCAGAGGCTGAGATGTAGAGAGCTGAGGTGTAGAGAGAGAGGAATCAGGGAAAGGCAGAAGAGAGAGGGGAATTAGGGAGACTAGAAGAGGTAAAGAGAGATTGAGAGGGAGAGGAAAGAGACAGAGAAAGAGAAGGAGAGAAGAGGGGACGGGAAGAGCAAAGTTGAGACAAGGAAATCAGATTTTTCTATATTTTCCATCTGCCACAAAAGATGGCTTTATACAGTAACGTGGGCAAGGAGTTATAATAGAAGAAAAAAAAAATATAAGGGAAACCAAATAGAAAACCTAGAGCGTAAAAAAAAATAACAAGTTCGTAACATTGTCGTCCACATCAAAAATCTTGTCCTCAAGGTTGAATAAGGAAAAAGTTTGATAAAAGAAATCTTCAAACCCCAACTTCATTGCACGCGTGTCTAGCGTGCCGTGTTCGACGTCACTTTGTCTCCCACTGGTTCTCCATGCAAGCAGCAGAACAATTTCTCCTCTTGTTGTCATCATATCATCTCTAAGATATACCCTTCTTGCCAACTCATCTCGATCCTCCTCTTGGGAAACGAAGATGTCAGATGATCTCCAAGTTGAGAGATCATTGTCCTTAGGAGAAAGTAATGGATCATGGGCTTCTTGTCCTGTTTCCCCTGCTCCATCTCCTCCTTGTCTGGCTTGCAACCAGTCATCCTCGGCTTTAGCCTGTCCCGAATCTAGAGACGTCAAAACTATAGCATTTTCTTTCAGAAGGAGAAGGTTGAAGCTACATATATGCTCACACAAAGAGCATTTGAAATAAGTCGGGGTGGTGTTACAGAGGACAGCCTTCATATTGAAGTTCAGTTGAACCTTCACTGCCTCTGAGTTCAAATTTCCCACTGTTATGAAGTATGTAGCAGGTTTCTTGGTCTCTTGCTCAATCATACTACTTCCACTAATGATGTTCCAAGACAATGTTGTGTGCAGGTATGAAGTGTCCCCTAACCACTTGATGGGGCTTTCTTTGCTTGGGATGTAAACCTGCATGCTGTCAATGACACCATTGCTTACTCTTGCAAGGATGTCGTTCCACCATCCATCACTCCACCAGGTGGATAATGGAGCCCCAACTTCATGGGAAAAGTCTACTGCATTTGTATAGGGAGGGCACGGCCGGATTATAGGTCATCCAGGGCTTTGTACACCGAAATCACTCCACCAGGTGAATAACGGAGCGCCAACTTCATGGGAAGAGTCTGCTGCATTTGTATAGGGAGGGCACGACCAGATTGTAGGTCGTCCAAGGCATCGCACACCGAAATCACTCCACCAAGTGGATAACAGAGCCCCAACTTCATGGGAAGAGCCTGCTGCATTTGTATAGGGAGGGCACGACCAAATTGTAGGTCGTCCAGGGCATCGCACACCGAAATTTGGAACCCATTCCTCAAGGTTTCCGCATCCCTCTTGATCTTCCAAATCATCATATTGAACTTTCACCTGCTTCTGGAATATTTCTAAGATAGTAATCCTAAACCCGTAGCCTTGGACGTCATTATCTTGGGACAGTAACTCAATCTTCTCATCAATCTTCAAAACCAGGCCATCCCAGCACTTGTTGAATTCAACATTTTTGAAGGTAAACAATCTCCTACTGGGCATATAGTACTTGATGTCCCGACACAGTGGCTCATATACAATTTTCTTCCGATGTTCAGCTCCAAAAGGACCTTTCAAGAAGCATTGCCGCTCTCCAAAGTTTCTAATCCTCTCATTTCCTCGTACAACATCTGCATTAGCATTAAAAGCCTTAACTGACGTCGTTAGAAAGGTATAGGCCGCCAAGCAAGACAGGTTAGACTGATTAAAGTAACCCCTCAATGTACTAAATCAAATGGATTGATTTTATTATGTCAAAACTGTCGGAAACAAAAGTGAGTTTTGGGCGGGAGGGATGGTGAATAACCAGCCATGCATTTCTCAAAATGCTCGCAGCTGAGGACTATAGCAGGATCATCGATACACTCTGCACAGATGTCTTGGGTAGTAGCAAGACCCCTCTGGCCTTCATACATATCTTTTAAATATGCAATGTACTCACTCCTTTCTATAGCCAGGAAGAAGACAAAGGGTGGGATTGCAATTGTAGTCCCATTTCTGCCGAATGTAGGGTAGTGCTGAAGCTGCTGTCTGCATGCCCCTGCATTACCTAGCCACAAATTAGTTGAATCGGGTTGCTTAAATTTGTTCTCTTAATCCCTTGTTGTAGCTCACCCATTTATTTGTTGAGCACTTAATTTACTGAAGGCCATGGCCGAAGATCCTACAACCTTGTTTGAAGCACATTTGGTTAACTCCTGTAATTGTTGTTTACACAGCATAGATGTAACACAGTCGACGACATCAAGGTTTCCCTTGATCCTTGTTTCATTTGTGCTCTTGGGAAGGACACTGTGGCCCATTTGTAGATCCCAACGAAGATCTACTTGTGCAAGTGTCTTCCCCAATTTCACCACAACTATAGCAACAACGGGATCCTTGAACTTCACCCTTAAGCCATGTGGTGCACAGTGAACCAAATGGCGAGTAGCTAGAAAGGTGAATACCATTGGCTTTACAAAACTCATATAACTTACTCTGCTGCTAGGAAGGATGGCATTCGACTTGGGTGACAGCAGGAGGAATACGAGCAGCCGTGAACAAATCCTCGAGTTTCTTCATGGAAAAGTTGCTTACGCCAGTTGCCTTTGCCTTTCCGGAATTATAGACTGCTTCCATAGTCTTCCATGTGATCGGAATATCAGCTGGAAGGAAGTATTCAGGCTCCAAGGTCACAGAATCCTGCTTCATCCTTAATGGCTAGTGTATATTGTATAAATCAATATTGTCCAGCTGCACGTCCTTCAAAGTTCTATCCAATGCCATAGGCACATCCTTTGGGGCATGATCCTTGCACCATAATTTTAATGTAACCTACAAATCTTTCCGCTTCACTACACCTTCTCTGATCAGGTCCATCAAGACAACACCAAGCTCTTTTTCAATCCCATAAATTGGAGCATAGTCAATATGCCGGTAACTAGCAAAATTATTTAGTTCATGCAGTGTTTGTTCCAAGCCATCGTCCGACATTACCGATCAACTGAACCATTCATGTAATTCCACAAATCCACACGTCCACAAAGCCGCAAAAGCAAGAGGTGTCACTATTGATTTGGCACAATGCATATCTGGTGAGGTTTGAGTAGCTGGAGACACAACATCAGATCTACTAAACTGTCGAGGTTCAATAACGGCACAATCTCCTTCACCTCCTCACCCGGTTCAGCACCGTCGTTGTCCTTCTTGGGTTCGGATGACAATGGATGATGAAGGACGAGTATAGTGTGAGCATATAGGGATAAAATATCTATAGCGGAAATGGAGGAAGCGGTTCGAGCAGCAGGTGGTTGTATGGACGTGTTGTTCGAAATAATGGCAGTTTGAGGAAATTTTGCAGAAGTAGAAAATGTCGATGTGAGGAACATGTGGTTGTACAGAACAAATGGTGGACGGAATTGCAAGTTGGGGAGAGTGACGATGCTGAACGATGGGAGTGTCTAGCAGAACTGGAGGAGAAGTAATAGTAGAAGAAACCACAGAAGGTGAGAAATGAACTGACCGGTTAGGGTTTTGCTCGAATCTGTGGAGTGATTGCCACGCAGGATGACTGGATATGTGCTATTGTTAAAACCACGGTGGATATGGTGGCTCCAAATCTGTTGGTAGCTTGTCGGAGGTCCTTCATCGCGTTGGCAAGCTCGGCGACGGCTTCTTCGAGTGCATCAAGTGCACGTTTTTCAATCTCCTTCGCTTTCGTCTCAATGAGAGCACCAAATGATGTGTGCTTCATGGCATTGTCGGGTAACTGCAGGCGTAAGAGACGTTTGCTGCGGCGAGGGGAGTCCAGCAGAGGGAAATCAGAAAGAAAGAAGGGGAACGATCGAGGAGCTACAGTAGACCTCAGAGTAATGGTGCTAAGCGGCAGAGATGCAGAGGCCGAGATGCAGAGAGCTGAGGTACAGTGAGAGAGGAATCAGGGAAAGGCAAAAGAGAGAGGGGAATTAGGGAGAGTAGAAGAGAGAAAAAGAGATCGAGAGGGAGAGGAAAGAGACAGAAAAGAGAAGCCAGAGAAGAGGGGACAGGAAGAGCAAAGATGAGACAAGGAAATCAGATTTTTCTATATTTTCCACCAGCCACAAAAGATGGCTTTATACAGTAACGTGGGTAGGGAGTTATAACAGAAGAAAAAAATATAAGAAAAACCAAATAGAAAACTTGGAGCGTAAAAAAAAAAAAAGTAGTTCGTAACACAATATATTTGATTATGTTAATATATTAAACAAATTTGGGAATTGCATCAATTTTCACGCTTGGTAAAAAGAAAGTTGTGCTTGATTTGTCTATAAGGTGTATTTGTAGATGATCCCGTCTATAGATCTAAATGGAAATTATTTAGTGTAAGGCTATTGGATGTATGTGTAATACTTCTTTAAAGATAATTTTTTGGCTCTTAGTTTATAGATTTTAGTATGTTTTAAATTTTGAGATTTTGACCTACATTGTACTTGATATTTGAAGCATTTGAACTTTTGAGATTTAGAGGTTTTGACACAATTTTAAATTTATCTGACTTTAAACTTTTAAACTTTTATAATCATGTGATATTTGGACATTTTGACAATTTTATAGCAATTGGTATTATTTGATATTTTTGTATAAATTAAGAGATTTGTGTACAAAATCATATTTGAATATTTGATATGTGGACATTAATTTTTGGATATTTGACTTATTAGATTTCGAATATGTTTTACTACTTGAGTTCATTTATTCTATTTTATGGACGTATATATGTTATTGTATTTAAATACTTGTTAAGTTTTATACTTATTATTTATCATATTTTTTAATATTTTAGATTAGAGAGCTTTATGATTATTTGCTGGACCTAAGACATAAAAGTTTGAAGACCTTTGTCATGATTTTGTTATTTGGACACGTATTGGGATTAATTATGAGGATCATGTTAGGATTTTTGTTTAGTTGATTTCTTTATGGTTTTTATTATATGAGATATATAATTATTAGTATTGACTTTGTATAGGCTTTGTATTATCATTATTTGGATATTGATAGATATTTTTTTCTTATGAATAGGTTTGATATGAGTAAGCTATGAAAATAATTTGTTTGGGGACTAGACAGTGTAGTTTAATCAGGCCCTATGTTTGTTGTTAAGTATCATGGACATTATATTATTTTTGATCTAGTTTTTTCAAGTCCAATCCAATGGTTTGAGTTATTTTGATTTTGTCCAATTCAAAAGAAAAAAAATTAAAAATTATTATTTATTTAATTATATATTCATGTTGGAGTCGTGGCATATGAAAATAAAGATACTCCACTTTGGTAGTGGTGATGAGTACCTTTCAATTGAGTTTCAAACTCATCATTGAGATAAAATGCATCATTCCGTAGTTGATTTCCTCGACACACCATAGTTAAATGGTGTAGTAGAGAAGACAAATAGAATTTTATTATATATGGTTCAATCTATAATGAACATGTCACAATTACATGTATACTTCTAAGGTTATGCTTTAGATACAAGTGTTTATATATTAAACAGAATACTTGATGAGTCAGTTTTTATGACTCCATATGAACTGTGGATTTGTAAAAAAGTAAGTCTAAAATATTTTAAGATATGAGATTTTTCAGCTCATGTTAAAAAGTTTAACTTAGATAAGTTAAAATCTATGACTAATAAATACTTGTTTGTATATTACTCTAAAATATCTATTAGATTTTATTTTTATATTCCATGTGATAATAAGGTAATTATTAGTAGGAATATTACTTTTCTTAAATAAGAGTACATTCAAAGTGAAAGAAGAAGTAAGATTGCTCTTAATGAGTATTCAATTGAACTTATTATTAAGATAGTAGAGAATAATAAGAAAGGCATAATTCTATCTATAGATGAGTTTGAATTATATAGAGCTCCTGAACCTCAATATAGTAAAAGAATAATAGGATCTCTAAAAAGATTCATATTAATAGATGATATTTATTATATAAAATCAGAGGGGTTAGATGATAATTCATTCACTTATGAAGACGCATTAAGCGATATAGATGTTGTAAATTAGAAAGTGAAAATGAAATTAGAAATGGACTTTATGTATTTTAATGATGCATAGACCTTAGTGGACCACGTAGAAGGTACTAAACCTATAGGTTATAAATGGATTTACAAACAAAAAAAGACACTAGAAATATAGATACTTTTAAAGTTAGATTGGTTGTAAAGGGTCATATTCAAAAATACAATATTGACTATGATAAAACTTTTTTTGTAGTAACTATGTACAAGTTCATTAGAATTACTTTGTCAATTACCACTTATTATAATTATGAGATATGGCAAATAAATTTTAAAACTATATATTTTTAAATGGGTGCGCCTAATAAGAGATTTATATGGAACAATTATAAGATTTTATATTTTCAGAAAATGAGTCCAAAGTGTTCAAGTTGGTTAAATCCATCTATGGACTAAAACAAGTATTACATCGATGGAACATCTGGTTTGATGAGTTATTCAAAGCATTTGGTTTCTCATTAAATATTAATGAAGCTTGTGTTTACAAAAAAAAAAAAAAAATAGTGAGAGTATAATATTATTTTTAATCTTTTACATGGAGGATATTTTACTTATTGAAAATGACATTGAGGCTATGTCATCCCTAAAAGTTTTGTTGGCAAACCAATTTTCAATCAAAAACCTTAGAGAAGCATCCTATATATTAGGGATCAAATTGTTTAGAGATTCAAAGAAGAGTTTTTTGAAACTTTCACACTCAAACTATATTGTGCATATACTTTCTAGGTTTAGCATGCAATATGCCAAGAAAGGATTCCTACCCTTTAGACATAGTATTAGTCCCTTTAAGAATATATATCCTAAAATATAGAAAGAGAGAGAAAAAGTGAGGAATTGTTCTTATACTTTGATTGTTAGTGTTCTTATATATATAACATATTATACTAGACCACAAATATGTCATTTAGTCAGTATTATAAGTAGACATCAGTCTAACTCAGGTTTAAAATATTGGATAACTGTGAAGTATACATTCAAGTATTTGAAAAGAATTAAAGACTATGTATATGATGGAGAGGATATATTAACTATTAGAGGTTATTTAGATTTTGATTTTTAATAAGATGTCAATGATAGAAAATTCACTTCAAGATTTGTGTCTGGATTAGAAAAGGGAGTGGTTGATTAGAAGAGTGCTAAACGAAATGTTATCACTGACTCCATTACCGATATAGAATATATTGTTACTAATGAAATTGTAAAAGAAGTTGTATGAATTTAAAAGTACATCTTTAAACTTAAAATTATTTCAACTATTGGGTTTCATGTTGTCTTTATTATGACAATAATGGGCCATTGCACAAGTAATACAATTGATGGCTCATAAGAAGACAAAGTATATTGAAAATTTTTTCTCATGTGTGAAATTATGAATAGAAGATATGTGGTGATAATAAAGATTGTGTCAGCTTAGAATGTTGCAAACTTGTTTATGAAGTCATTGTCATAAAAAGTATTTGAGAAATATCTTTTGTGTATGGGCATCAAATACATGTTGAATGGTTAAAAGTGTAAGTGGAAGATTATTAGATATTATATACTTGAAAATATTTAAAAATTATAAATTATTTATTATTCTTTATAATTTACAAATATTATATTATTTATTTTATATATACTTTAATTGTGATATATGGTATTATATAGAAATTAATAATAAATATATTATAGAAAGTCAAGTCAATGATTAAGGAATTAAATGTTAAGATTGATGGTTTTCGATTTCTTATTAACTCATTTTATTTTAAATAGAAATATTTGTAAATTATATAGGCCTATATCGCTATAACATAAAGGTGACAAACTCTATCATCAAGGTTATAACTTTAGCTAAACAAATAAGTATTCTATAAGAGTACATATTCCCAATGAAGTCAATAGATGAATATCTTCAAGAATTGATTGCCCATGTTAAGAATGTTGTTCCGTACAATTCCCTTAGACATTTTTTAATCTTAGAGAACTATACACATTAATTTATTACACATTTAAATTTTGATTGGCTTAATTGTTGATGATGGTTTGAATTAGATATACAGAAGATAATGGGATGTATGTAATAAATTAATTTATAAAAATTTTTAACAAGGAATTCAGTAATATTTTATTGAGATAGTATATTTAAATTATCTATATATATTTAAAAATATATTGGTTAGCTATGAAAATTATTTTAGAAATAATTTCAAGTCCAATCATTATACAGATTAAAAATTAAGAATTATATAAGCCAAAAATTTAATTAATAACTTTATTTTTATTTGATGGCTTGTATGAAATATAATATGCTCGAAAGATATAAAAGAAATTAATTACATATTGATGTGTATCTGGATCTGACTTTGAACACATTCAGATTCGTTTGGATTGTTGAACCGGCTCCATTCATTGAGTTTGAATCCTGTACATCACTAAAATGAATAAGAGGTTAGTGTGTCGGTGGGAGGTTGTCACACCTAAAACACTTTGACGTTCAAGTCAGTGAAGCCTTCTAAATCAGGGAAGGTAAACTGGAAAGTAAGAGAGAGTGAGAGAGTTGATCGGTCGGGAGTGCTGGCTTGACGAAGACGTGAGCAATCGCTCCCTACTCACAGAGAGCGTGAGGAAGCGATATTCCGAAAGCGTGAAAGCTTCTGGGAACGACTCTCGGAAAGCCGATTAGGTCTCCAGGAAGCTGGAGGCCTCAGGTGGGAGTTGGAGGATGGACGCTCGTTTAGAGAGAAAGAGAAGATGGGCCTCTGTTCAAGCTATATAAGCGTTCGTGGATGAGACTGCTGGAAGTCTTTCAGGAAGCTCGTTTTTAGAGTTTTTAGGAAGACAAGTTACAGAGTGGCAAGAGAGCTTTTGTTTCTGAGTAAGCTTTCGTTGTTTTGTTCATGAGCTTGTGTAAAAGTGTATGTAAGAGCACAGCAAAAGCATACAAGAGCATATATGAGCTTATGTCCTCCAAAATGAAGGCCTTAAGCTTTTTATGGACAACAGAAGAGCCTCCCCCTTTGGGCAAGGTGGCGTGCTCCTCGTGGACTGACAATGGCGGCCCTCTCAGAGTTGGTGCGCCTGACAGTCGTGATTTGACGGATCTTCTTTCTGTTGCACAGTGCAATGGATCTTCAGATTGTCTTATGCTTTTGTGATAATTTTGTTGGCGCTGAAGTTATTGCTGCCCTTGTAGGAGAAGATCAGCTTTTAGGAAGGGCACGTGATCATGAAAGGACTGTTGCTTTTCGTGCACGAGTTCGCCTGCCAATTTGGGCTTGGGCCGTAGCAGGCTTAAAGCATTTTTGGGCCTGCCGCTACAGTACATCCGGTCAATACTCAGATTGACCGTCTGCGTGCGAGTTAGCCACTTGCTAGAATCTGGACGGTCAACGCTGGCGTTAACCGTCTTGGGCCTTTCAAGATTTGGGCATTTGCCTCCTATTGGGCCGTTTTTAAGTTGACGGTCCAGTAGGTTGTCTTGGGCTTCCATTGACCTTGGGCCAACCCATATTCCGACGTACCCATCACTAGCCCCTATGCAGGTGGCCAGAATTCTGGCCTCTGGCATATTCATGATAGGATACCCCTCACTGCTCTTCGTCGTTTGAGGATTCCGGAGGACCCTATGAAAGGCGAAGAGGGAAGTTGACCAGAGCTGTTGACTGTCTTTGGTTAGTTCCGAAAAAGAATGTTGACCGAAACTGTTGACCGTCTTTGGTCAGTTTTAGAAAAGAATGTTCACCAGAGCTATTGACCATCTTTGGTCAGTTTTGGAAAAGAATGTTAGCCGGACTTGTTGACCGTCTTTGGTCAGTTCCGGAAGGCTTTCTGTGAGCTCTGATTGACGCGTGGCCATCAGCCAATTTTGCAGGTTAAAAGTAGACACGCGTTTTCTTTTGGTTAGACGAATATTCGGGCAATTAATGCATCAGAGATTTGCCTTTTGAAGGGCCAAATAGGGAGGCGACACGTGGTTGGACTGATGGCGTCTTCTCTGAGGGGTTTTAAGGCGTTTTGCCTTTCAAGTTTCCCTCCACGCTTTAAAATTCTTCTCTGCCGCCATGCTTTCGTCTTCTTCGTCCTCGATTTGGGCCTTTGTCTTCTGTTTGGTCATTTTTAAGTTGACCGCCTCGTAGGCCGTCTTGGGTCTCTGTTGACCTTGAGCCTACCCATATTCCGGCATACCATCACATATAAAGAAATTTTATAATTAATCTCTATTTCTCAGAATTCAATTATAATATGTTGATGGATATTATTATAATTAATAGAAACCCAATAATCAAAATTTATGATTATAAGAAAATTATTCATAATTAAATGCAATAGTTTTAATCCTATAATTTAGAATATAGATTTCTAAAGACTCCATGTTAGATTATAGCGTATGCTTTTTCTTAAAGGTTATTGATAGGTTCGACAGAATGTAAGCCAACTCAAAGTCTAACCCGCGAGGGATTGCAGCCGCCCAATAGACATTTTCCTAAGGTCACGGCCTAGGAGGCGTGGCAGAAGGTAGTTTGGCCCATCGAAGGGAGAAAAGCCCGAATGTCAGAGACCAATCGCGTGGACTATCAAGTAAAAGGCTCGGATAATGGAGCGGTTGGTCCGCGTAGGTCGATTCGAAATTGTTCAAAAAGGAGCAAGTGATTTGAGTTGCGCAAAGTGATGTGCCCATGGTTGCCCCTCTTGGGTGGCCGCCAACACTTTGATAGCTCAACATAGACAAGTGGGAAAACTTACCATAATGCGGTCACGGCAGTTGCTTCGATAACTTAACAAATATTTCTAAAATATTACCCATGATTGCGTATCGCCCTAAAATGGTAATTATGATTCAGTGAATCACCCCAAAAGGAAATTGCCATATAGCGACCTTTAGTATCATCTTGAAAAGGAAAAGAATGTTTCCTAGCAGTCACAGTTACCATATGTGCCCCACTTATGATCACAGAAACAGTTCTGCGGATCTGTTGGGGCAATTGGTGTTAGCTGTGAAGGCTACACTGACCCTAATTTTATAAATACCTCTTCAGCCTTGCGGAAAAAGGGATTGAATAATATTCAGCCTCAAACATCATTGAAGGATCATAAAGCTCTTTCTCTCAAGCCATGCAGCCCATGAATGTATATTCTCTCTTAAGCTACTCAACCCACGAGTGCACTCTTGTTCATGTTGCTGCTTGTCGAGTGCATATCTCCGAGCCTAGTCTACAACGTACACTCAATCCCCTTCCTTGTCGTATTCACGCATTCTTTACATCATCTATCTTTCTTTCTATCACAGAAAGATTTCTAATTTGAGTGTCAGAAAATATATCAGAGAGTGAGTCCCTTCATCCTTTAACCTCACGTTGATTTGTTATGGTATGTAGGATTTAGGTTATCAGGAGTGGAGATTGAAGAGATCAGTGACTTCCCTAACTTATACAACAATTTAAATTTGGAGACGTATCAGTTATAAATAATGGGCATTGTGTTGGTTAAAAATTTCTCTAGAGAAAAAAGTGAGTTTTTTGTTTTGAGCAAAAAGAGGCTAAGGAAAGTAGATAAAAATGTAAGAAAATTTTCAAAGCTGTAAGATATGAATCCCTTAGGTGGCAACACACATGGACTGTTTGTAGCAGATCAAGCGGATAATCTTATATTTCACGAAACCATTATTGTGACTTTAATTCCGCACAAGCTAATAATGAGAGCATATTATATAACTATAAGCTGTTATTTGTTCGATGAAAAAAACATCTTTCCTCTTTTGAGATTTCTAAATTGCATATTTTTACAAATTATACACCTTTGAAATAAGTACCATTGGACTTGAATTATATATTTGGAGGATGGTAATTAGCATAACTGTTAATACATATGAAGAAGAACGATTCAATGAGCAATCGTATGGTTCTAAAATGAGGGAATTGCCCATGGTGATTATTTACAACAACGCCTCCACAGTCCTCATCCTTGCCCATTTCTCACCGCAGCCTGGTAAGCCGCCCAGAGCATCTCACTACTCGAACACTACGGCGAAAATTCACAACGGGTCCGACTGTGGCCATCGCTGCTCCCTTCCCTTCTGGACCTTTTGTAGATACGGCGAAAATTTCCTGGACTTGGAATCCAAGGAGAAGAGTGCTTGTCTTCCTTTTTTCAGAGCTGTAAGTAAATTTCCCCATTTTGCGAAGTTTTTGATGATCGAAGTTTTGAACTCCTCAAATTACCAATTGGCTGTAATTTTATGGTGTAATTGTATTCTTTGACTGAGAGAAGTTGAACACTAATACACTCTTGCTTAACAAAATAAAACATTTATTCCTTCTGAAAACATACAATAAACTTATATTTAGTTTTATTAATTAGTTTGTATGGATACGAATTGAATGCACCAAATGACCGCACTGAGGCATTTAGATAAGAGCGGCATATTGCACGACATTTCTCGTATTATTGGTGTTAGAGAGGAGAGGGTTCAGATGTACCAGGGCTTATCCATGCAATCCAGAGAGGCTGTTTCTGGACTTTGAACCCTTGATTGGTCAGGTGGTGTTGAAATTCAAGCTCTTAGAGGCGCATTGGTAATTTGAAAAAAGTACACCAAACATTCCTCTTCAATATGTTTGATTGGCCTTTGTGAAAGCTTCTCTTCTTCAATGATTGGCCTTTGTGGAAGCTTCTCTTCTATATGTTTGATCCTTTTCTAAGCCTTCCTCTTCGTCAATGAATATGGGTTATTCCTATCCTGTAGTTCAATATACTATTCTAAGTCCAATTGCCCATACGACATCTTTAGTTTCTAGTTCAGTCAGCTTTGCTTATTGCTACACCCTCTCAAGACAAATGATTTGATTTAATCCACTCTGCTACTAGCACAATAGCACCTGCCTTAAAAATCGCATAGGAACCCGGAAACCTTACTCAGTAAAGAAGGAGACTCCCTAAACAAGACTACTAGTTGATATGGAGGGACTAGCTTTTCTTGCTTCCTAGTCAAATTTTCCCTATTAGTCTTAAATATAAATGGTATTTGAAAAACTAAAATCAAGAAAAAAGAAACTTCCTGTAGATTGTTTAAACCATGTAACCTAATCAATGCTCCTATTCTTCTAAATAAATATAAAAGTGATTTCACAGCTCAAAGGACTTTTTGGCAAAGGGACCTCGTTTGATCAGAAAAAGAAAAGTCAATTTGAAATCATCTAATGAATGCTCTCAATCCAATACACTTTAAATCAATCGACAACTGTTACTTCTTCTGTTCTGAACATCTTAAAGTATACCATTCAGAAAAAAGTGATGTTATGGGGCGCTCTGAGGAGGAGATTTGTAAAAGGATTCCCAATTAATTAGTAGGATAAGACCCTTATTGAATAACTTAGCTTGAACTTCCCAAGTCAGATGCTTAACCCATGCCATCCCTTTCAACCTTAGAAAATGTTATCTTATAATCTATCATATCATTCTACAAACATGAACCAAGCAATTTACACAAATTCTATTTCAGGCCTTTTCTGTTAAAGGCCAACAAAATAGAGCAATTTGTAACCATTCAAGTTGTTTTGATACTTGATATTAATGTTTTTCAACATCAAACATAATAAGTTTATTCATATGCACTTGTCTATAGCCTTCGTAATATCAGATGAGAGTTCATCTTCCAAGATATGGTCATTATTATCATCAAAGTTTTAAATTACTTGCAATTCCTTATCACACATTTGTGTGATTTGAACATACATTGTTGTGGAGTTTTAAATGAAAAGGCAAGGTAACAAATAAGGTTGTGACCAAATCAATGCGCTCAATAGAAAGCTCATTAAATTACTCAATAAGAATTTATTTTTTATTATTTATCCACCAAAATGAGTACGTATCTATAAAGATTCTAAGTTATTTTACTAGAAAAATAAATTTTAAATTATGTCTACGTGATTGACCTCAATAAATTGATTCATTTGGAGCTCAATTGGAGGCTCAAGTAACATAATCTGACAAGAACTTAAAGCTGTAAAAGTCTCTTAAAAGTAAGGAGACTAACAAGATGTTCTTATAAATGGTTAAAAGCTAGTACAAGTAATTTTATTTACTAAACTGCCTCAAAGCTAGTACAAGTAATTTTATTTACTAAACTGCCTCATAACGTAAGTTGTATCTTTAGTCAATGCTCCTCTTGACGTAAAACCCAAATAAATAAGCTTTAAGGTGTCAAAATTTATCCAATCTGACTAAATTTCTTTACCTATAAATCACCATATAATGTGAGATGTCATCGTTTTCATCCTTGGTCACATTCTGCATCCACATTTCATTCGCAACATCAGGCCATGTGAGAATGCCGCTGACTCTTGCAACAATCAGCCACCACTTTTCCAGTGAAACCTCATCCACTCATCACTTAAATCTCCCACTTGGCTTAAATTACCCATCAGAAAAGAAACACATCCATCTTCGGTGTATTTCTAATTCGATGGAAGTCCTCTGTGGCTCCCTCTCTCTCACCATGATCCAAGTAATCTCTCTCTCTCTCTCTCTCCCTCTCTCCCTTTCTCTCTCTTTCACTGTTGCAACTTGCTCTTTCTATCCTTCACAGTTGAGACTTGCAATTTATTTCTTTTTCCAAGGATGGAAGTAAACTTATTTTTCTGTCTTTTTCTGTGTATTTTTTCTCTGTGTTGTTTGTTTGTTTTTTCATTCTCAATTTCTCATCTTTTCTTATGTAAATTTGTTGATTGTCATCCTTCACATTGGGATATATTGCTGTGAAATGTGTGCTTTGAGTGCAGTTCTCTGTTTTATGAACTGGTGAGCATTGCCAAAAAACTTTTAAGCTTCAATTCTCAGCTTGTGTAAATTTGTTCTGTGAATCTGTTGTGATGGCTTTGTTGGCTAGTATACCTAATAGTAGTAGTAGTGGTGCTTCTTCTTCTGGAATGAGTAGCGGACTCTATCTTATTCAATGGATGCAAATGATGATTTGTGAGGCCATTTTGGAAATATGTCACTGAATATGGTAAAACAGGAGTAATCGAAGATGGAAGTGTAATTTTTTCATGCAAGGAAGCTAGGCAGATAAACTAGGTCAGGGTCCATTTGCTAAATATCCATGGAATTTCATATTGTAAAATGTTGAAATCTGATGATATAGTTGAGATGAAAAATGTTGGAGAATAAAATCTTTAAAAGGAGCTTCAGGAATTTGAAGCAAAGAAAAGGTTCCTCCATATTTCCAGTGCTTGTGGGTGACTCTCAATGAAGTGTGGGAATGCATGGGTCTCAATCCCTTTCCTTGAGGCATCTTGTCAGTCATTTTCCCAAACTGCTGACCCAAATCAACAATTGGAAAGTTTTGACGAGTGAAGTTCTATTCATATGATCTCAGGATACTCAAAGATAGATGGAATTGTTCCGCATCTGAAATCAAATGCCAGAAGCAATTTAACATTTGGTTTGCCTCTACCATCTAATCCTAATCCATGGATGTGAGGCCATTATGTTTTTTTTTTTTTTTTTCCTGATAAAGTGATTAATGGCATAGATAGATAAAGGATTATACATGACCAAGACTATGTTACATAGTTGCAGACATACCTTGAGACCATGGAAAGGAACCAAACCAGTTGGGAAAACCTTTGGGCTCAAAACTAAAGAAACACAATAGAAAACAAGAGATCCCAACCACACATTACAAACAGGGAAGCACCAGATATGGACACAAGCTTTGGATAAAACTTTAGCAACCTTCAAAGAGTAGCCAAGGCATCAGATCTGCGTCTGCTTTCCATGTCCTAAAATTCAGTTGGTCCTTCTCAGAAGCAGTAGCGCCCTCGCCAGTGCACTACTACTGCATCCTCCTTCCAGACTATCTATAAGGCACAGTGTTGAATGACTCATCCATGATGCAGATACCTCATCAGCAGCATCAGATTGGGAACTGCTAGACTGCCCCTTAGTTTCATGAAGCCAACAGGCTGAATCCCGATCAAGCATAATTTGATCCTTGTACAAGTCCATGATTCAGGCAATAGAAATGGCGTCCCCAATGACAAAGGATAGATCCGTTATGTGCAGAAGGGGGTATTTTTTGTGGTTATCTTGACACTAACAATTGATAAAATAGTTCTGGCCACTTTTTTTGCACACGGTACTTGGGATTGTCATATAAACCTTTGTTTTTGATCCTCCAAATATAATGCACAGGCCTGAGGCATGTGATTGCAGATTGGTGCCTAGCAACCCAACCAATCCCTTGATGTGATCTTTGGTAGGGCCGATTGAACCTTCCCTTTCTGACCATGAGAGACCAGATCTATCTGGTGAAAGAGCTATGAAAAAAGAGATGATAATGTGATTCTGAACCAGCTTGAGAAAAAAGTACACAAAGGACTATAATGGTCAAAAACTGAGCCACACCATCGTTGGTACTAAGTCTGTTACAGATAAACAACCAAAGAATAAATGCATGAGAGGAAATGTGGTTTGGGCCCAAGAATGCTTAGACACTAAGACTAACGATTGTTGCAGTTGGAAAGCTGTCATTGCAGATTTGGAGGAGAATTTGCCATCACTAGAGAGATTCCTGTGGATTTTATCATGAATGAGAGGGTTAGGTGTATAATCTGGCATGCCCTTTTTAATTTCAAGAATTCCACAAATTCTTGAAAGGCCATACTCAAATGTTACCTCTAACAAATGATACTAAATCTAGTGTCGATTGGCAGTCCCATAAGCATTATAAGCCTTCTAGAGAACCTATCTACTAATGGCCCTAGTGGATGCCATGAATCCAGCCTTAGAAAAGTCTGAGGATCATCTCCAATGTCGTATTGAATGAAAGGTCTCAAAGTTGGTTGTAATTTCATCATCTTTCTAAAACCCCATGGAGCAATTTATGGCACCTTGATTGTCCTTATGCAATGATCCTTCAACTTCTAAGGTTTGGTAGATTGAGCCCATAGGAAGATTTTGTCCATTGATGAGTCGCCAAAACTGTCTGGAGATGATTGCGTTGTACCAAATAAATAAATTCTTGATGCCAAAATCACATTCATCTTTAGAAGTGCAAACATTAGTCCAAGCCACGTTTAGCACAAGTCTTACCTTAAGCCCAGCCATGCAAGAGGAATTTTGTAAGCAGTCCATCTTTTCCAGAACACCTTAGAAACAATGAAGATGTATGCCCAACAGACATGAAGAGAAGTGAGGATAGATGAGATAAGTAGAAGTCTACCTCCAAAAGAGAGCCATTTGTTCCTCCAAGAAGAAATGCGTTTATTTGTAGATTTTATCAACAAGGGGTGGCAGACTGCAATGGAGAATTTTGTGGTAATAAGTGGAATGCCAAAATATTTCACTGGTCGTTTGCCCTATGAAAAGCTCCATAATGTTTGTAAGAGAGCTACACAGACTTGGAACAATTGCACAAACAAAACTTTTACTTTTGTTGGGATTTGCTGACAGACCTGAGACTTCAGAGAAAGTAGCAAGACACGTACTAAGGATTTGAACAGAGTAAGGTTCCATGACTAAGAAGAATAGATCATCCGCAAAATCAAGTATTGTGCTACGTGTTTTATCATATCTCTGATGAAATATGAAGCCTTTGTCATTATGTGTATGCACACAAATGATCACATGAAGAACCTGTATAATGACAGTGAACAAGTATGGAGAGAGTGGGTCACATTGCTGAAGGCCTCTAGAACCTTAAAAAACAAACTGATTCACCATTTATAGATTTGGAGAAGGAAGCTGTAGCAAGGCATTGCCTAATCCATTTGTGAGCAAAGGAGGAAATTCCATGCATTCAAGTGTGGCAAATAAGTAGTCCCATTCAATCATATCACATGGATTTTGCATTCACCTTCAAGGTCCATTATGAGGGTATTTTGTTTGTGTGGTATCTGTGAAGAAGTTCCTATGCTAATGGAAGATTTCATCCACACTCATTCTCACAATGAAAGCAGACTGACATTTGATTACCAAGTGAGGAAGAGTACTTTTCAATCTGCTAGGAAGGATCTTGGAGATAATTTTATATATGACATTGCAACGGGAGATCAGTATGAAATCAGATACTTTGGAAGGAGATTTACCTTTGGGATAAGAATTGTGTTATTTACTTGTTTGAGGAGTTCACCATGGCAAAAAAAAAAAAAAAAATCTTGATCAGCTTCCAGAATTAGGGGACCAGTGATGCCGCATGGCTTCTGGGAAAAAAGAGCAGCAAACCTGTCTGGGCCTGGTACCTACATATCACCAAATACTAAAGAGGTTCTGCTTAATCTCACTGAGGGGACTGGTTTAATCAACTCATCCTTTGCATGCCAATGCAGGTAAGAAGAAATGAACAGTTGGATAAAACTCATGCCTTCCTGCTTTGACAAACTTTTGTCTCGCAAGGATTAAGTTTCTCTCTCTTAGTGTATCTGTCAGATCCATGTTATCAAGATCTAGATGTATATTCTAAGGATAATATATTTCATCAGCAAAATTGTTTTTCTAAATAGCAATCTTGAAGTATTTTTTAATGGTTAAAATCATTCACATCAAAGAAACTTGAATCTTCACCTTACCTATGATTTCTCGTTGATATGTGTGGTCAATTCTGCAGCTTATGTGTCTTTGTTAAGCCTCCAATGTTTGCAAATACCTGTATGTAAGCCACTTCTGAAAGCTTATTTGTCAGTACTTCATTATCATTGAAACTCCTCTCTTTTTGTGGCTCCTGTTCAAGGGTTGAATTCTACCTCACTGGTGTTCTTAGATTTTCTTAAATTTTGTGTGATTTGTGGGAAGTAGTTTTAAGATTCTTGTTTTTATTTTTGCTGTTGAGATGAGTGCCATTGATTGTTCTGATCTGTGTTTTAACTGTGGTTAATTCTTGGGTTTGTGTGTCTTTGCTGTGACTTGTGCTCCAATGTCTGAAATAGCTGTCCATAAGCTACTTTTAGAGCTTCTTGTTCTGTGCTCCACTTTCACTGTCATTGAAAATCCTTTTTTTTTGTTCCATCTGTTTAGTGGTCTTTGGTTTTCTCTTCGTTCTTGGTTTAAATTTATCATTGTCTCCAACCAATAATTTAGTATTTCTCACACGTGTTTCATTTTTTTTTTTTTTTTGCCTGTAGTTTTTGGTTTTTTATTTTGTTGCTGCTATTTTCTGGATTGTAGTTTTTGTTGGTACCCATTTCTTCTGTTCAAAGTGCATTCCAAATATGTGCTTGTCAATATCAAGCTCTATATGTCTGATTTCTAGTTATAGAGTGATTTTTCCCCTCAAAAATTGATTTGAATTCTTCAACTGCTGGATTTATATATTGTTGGACCAGTAAGTAGTCAATAACTATATCTGTTTTTCACTACATATTAATTGCAATATAGACTTGTTACTTAATTTGAATACGTTTCCCTTCTGATATGACGTAAAAATTGTGCCAGCATTCTCCTGTGTGTCTTTTTCATTCAGAAATATAATACCTTTTTTGTATGACTTTGAGCAAAAAGCTGGTTCATATTAATTATTGTCTGAATACAAAAACTGCGATCCTAGTTTTTTGTTAGCTCTATAGGATATCATGCTGCTTCTTCACTTCTTTTTATATTTTTGGGTTTCTGAACTTACTTACATTTGCTTCAGTTTCCTGAAGCTTCTACATGTATGCACTATTGTCAAAACCTATTTCCTTTTCTTGCTTCTATTTTTTCCCCTAATCCTAATCAAAACTTTTATTTTGATTACTTTGATCTCATTCAAATCTTTTGTGTGTGTAATTCGTCTCATTACTATAAAAGCTCAGAGCAATATTTAGAATCTCAGCTATCAAGAGCAATCCAAAAAATGAAAATAGAGTTGCTATCTGATTATGAAAGATTTGCCAGTCATGTAAAAAGTTCTAGTATTAATTTGGATTTTCAACATAGCGAGAATGAACAGGAAATAAAATTGTTTCAACAAAGATGCGAATCAGGAAGAATTGGTCGATACGTGATCTCGACTGCCTTTTTATTGAAGATCATATTGTTCCGTTCTCTCCAAAGGCCATACAAGTTAGCCACAAAAGCAGCACTTTTGAACTGATTTTTGGTGATTTCCTGCCCACTTCCTATTGAACCGATGTTCAGAGTAAATCTCTAATTGGCCTGGTATGCCCCTACCATGTAAGTGTAGAAAACTTGCTTGGTAAAGTAGCATTCAAGAGATGTGCATGAATACATTTGCAGTTTTACACAAAGTGCATTTAAGATCAGTAGTCACTTCAAATTTTAGGTTTCTGTCCTTTGTATCGGACCTCATGTGCATAATTAACAAAACATTAAAGCAATGCCTGGGTCAATGGTTCTTCCCCAAATTGTTCTTACCCAAGCAGCAATTTTCTTCTGTCCAAGCAATATCTTATTGGCAGATTGGATATAAATATGTTGGGGAGAAAATGCACTCCCCCATTTGCTCGAATATGTGAGGAGGTAAATAACAGCACAACACCACGCAACATGCTACAAATGCATTAACTCCCTCATTTACATCTTTTTTTTTTTTTTTTGGAGGTGTCATTGAGGCCTCTCACATTCCAGGTCTCTAAGTCCTTCTGCTTGTTAGGAAGCATGACTTATCACCCCTTTGTTTCGTCCTATATATTAGGTCTGTACATCTCAATATCATCACTGGCTAAGTTCTGTGTTCCATGGTTATGGGTATCAGCGTTTGCATGAACTTCAAGGGGTTTTTTGCCACCCCTTTGGTTCACTATGCACATTGGGCTTCATGGGGATTTGTAGTGTGCGCGGCTGCTTCTGTTCCTATGGGTTCACTCACTACTACACTGGCCAGCCCAGTCTCAGACCATTTGTATTTGTAGCTTTTGCTTCCTTCTCAAGGGTCTTTGCTTTTCTTTGATTTTCCATTCTTTTCTAATTACTGGTTTTTTAATTTGCATACCTAAATGTAAGACCGCAATTCTTGCAATGCGCACTAGTAACAGTTCGAGAGACAAAGACAACCTTTCCATCAATATCAGTACCCACGCATATTTCATCCTTCCTTTAAGTGCAGTGTGTTTATCAATGGTGATTTATCATCCAATTTTACTTGCATAAAGAAAGACTTCACAATTGCACTAGCTATTTTGCTTTAAGAGTTGTACCCCAATAAGCTAATCCAAATCAGGATTTATTGATTGCTTCCCTATCCACCTTTAGATATAGTATCCAAGGCTTCTATATTACAAACTTCCCATTTGGCAATCATGGACTACTGATGCAGGGAAAGGAGGAAAGAGGGAATGAAAGAAGGAAAAGAGGAAAAGGGGGAAAAGTAGAGAAGAGAAGGGTGAAAAAGAAACAGAGATTATCTGGAGGCGAAGGAGAAGTACAATCTCTTGTATAATTCAATTCATCAAGAGCTACTCAAATGTTTAAACTAAGATCATTATATAGATGTATCCTACTCCTAAATTAATTAAAAAATAAACATATCATCTAATTTATGATGACCTAAAATAAGGAAATAATGGAAATATAATATGATATCGGGCAATTATCTTGGACACTACCAAAATGACAAAATTTTAGGAGTCCTTGAGATATGACAAAATATTGAAACTAATCAAATCAAATAAACAATTAAATCAATTTTCAACAAAATAAATCTCTGAGATGTTTTCATAAACTGCCTTAGGTTAGCAGAAACTCAACCCCCTTGAGTAAGAATCCAAGTATACTTTGAATCTGGTCAGCCAACCTATTGACTAAGGAACTGTTCTTCATTTCCTGTGAACTTGTCTACTTTAGCCAAGAAAAATAACCAAACCAGTTGCAGGTGAACCAAACATGACTTGATGCGAAACAGAAATCAAACACAACCTTATCCTACAGAAACCAAACATATCCTTATCCAATAATAAACAAACATGGCATTACCTGCAACCAGAAAACGAACATGGCCTACTCAAATTTGTGTAACCAAAAGTGGCCTTATTTCCTTCTTACCTCTTTGCCATACGTCTATCACTTAAGCTCCCTCTCTTTTTTCTTTTATTCATTCTTCTGCTCTACAATCACAGTCACGATCACACCCCCTCTTGTCTCTAACACAGTCTCTCTCTTCTCTTAGTGTACTATGGCATCTCTGGCAATGATGGGCCAACAATGAAGCACTCACTCTCCCGATCTCAAACCTCTCTCCTTTTTAAGAAGTCCGTCGCTAGGGTTATGGGTTAAGGAGTATTTTATAGACAACTTCGGTTTTGGTGGAATGTCCCAAAGACATTAGATGATAGAATTGGGATATGGGGGAATATAATAAATAGAGCAACTCACTCAAAATGGAATCTATTCTAAACATGTGACAAATTTTCTGCCAGATTTGGGTTATTGTAGAGCGAATTGAGCAATGGGATTCTAAATTAAAACGATTAGGGTGATAGCTGATGGTGATCAGTGGCAACGGGGAGGGGAAGATGATTTTTCCATTGCTTTATCAAAACTTTATTTATTTGTTTTTAATGTCACCTTCAACAAATATATATATATATATATATATATTCACAATAGATCATTTTTTCTTCTACCACCTTTTCAACATTACACCTTTTTTCCTTCTATTTTCTACCTATACCACATAGACTCATGAATTTTTACTACCTTCTCTTCGATACAGACTTTGAAAAAAAGGCTCTTCAAATCCATTCAAGGCAGTTATATTTGCTGTAATTGACAGATTTGGGTTTTGTTGGTTGTCGATGGGTGGGATGATGGTTGGGCGAGGTTTAGATGGTGATGAATGGGGTTGGTGATGGTGTTACGGTGATGGTGATGGTAGCGGGTTGGCTTCACAGTTAATATGGTTTTGTGAGTAATAAAATGGCTGTGTAGGAATCAGGAGACTTGAAAAGAAAAACATCAGGAAGCTGGTTTCTGATACCAAATTTATTGCAAAGGGGGAAATAGGGAAGGAGAGAAGAGAGAGAAACTAGCGATGTAGAGAAAAGAATGGAGAGAAGGGAAAAATTACTGGGAAAATTAAGGAAAAATACAATCTCTCAATAGCAATTCAATTCTTCAATAGCTAGTAAATTATAAAAATTCCTTATATAGAGGTACTGTATTCTTAAATTAATTAGAAAATAAATATAATATCGTACTTAACAATGATATAAAATAAGGAAATAATAAAAATAAAATATAACATTTCATAATTATTCTAAATACTACTAAAATTATAAACTTTTATGAATTTGAGATATGCTAAAATGCGGAAACTAATCAAATCAAATAAACAATTAAATCAAATCTCAATTAATAAATCTCTGAGGTGCCCCCACCTGCTTTCTCATGGTTTCAGAAACTCGAACCCCTTTCAATAATCTCCTAGCCACAAGCTAAGATGTAGTATAATTCCCCTTTGACATTTGTAGACATTTGTTAGTGGTGGTTTGAATCTGATAGCTCCACCTATTCCTAAGGCGGGAGGAATTCAACTCTAGCGATGGTCGATTTTGATGACTCTGATAAAACTCTAATAAATCTAGATCTAGATGTTGGAGCATCTCTCTAGTAATCCAAGTGAACTTTGAATCTGTTCGCCATACCCAATTGACTAGGACTGTTGAACCTTGTTGTCTCAGGTGAACACAACCTAGCCTCTCCAAGGAAAATAACTAAACTAGTTGTATGTGCAAACATAACCTGGTGTGAAATAGAAAATAAACATAGCCTTATCCAACAGAAAAAAAATGTAGTCTTATTAAACAAAACCAAACGTGGCGTCACCAAAACTAGAAAACAAAGTCAACCCACTCATATTGTGTAACCAAATGTGGCCTTATTTCCTTCTTGGCTCGTTGCCTCATGTGTCTCATCAGGCTTACTCAGATGTTATTTCTTTTATTCTTTCCCCTGCTCACACTCACTATCACACTCCCTCTCTTCTCTCTCAGATGTTATTTCTGCCTTCTCTCTCAGTGAACCAGAGATAGTGGCATCGCCAGAGATGATGGGCCGACAATGAAGCTCTCACTCTCCCGATCTCAAACCTGTCTTCCTCAGAAGCTCGTGGCTAGGGTTATGGGATGTAGTCGGCTTTTGTTTTTGTGGAATGTTGATATATTTTCCGGCACATTTTGATTATTATAGAGCAAATCGAGCAATGGGATTCTGGAGATGTTTGCTTGGATTGTCCATTATTCTGGAGATGAGGCTAACAGCCAAAACAATGTCTGGCCTTGTGTGAGTGAGATACAAGAGACTTCCCACCAAGCTTCTAGACTGCTTCTCATTAACCTTTGACACACCATCACTCAAAAGCTTTCATTTGTATTCATTGGAGTCTCATAAGGTTTGCAATGGTGAATTGCAAACTTTCTTAGCAAATCATCTGCATATTTCTTTGGAGAAATAAAAATTCTGTTTGCTTCTTGAACGACATCAATTCCGAGAAATAGTGCAAAGAACCCAAGTCAGACATTTCAAATGTTTGCATTGTGGACTCTTTAAATGGTTCCATCATTTGAGTGAATTCCTAGTATAAATCATGTCATCAATATACGAACACCCTACCAGGAAAAAAGTGCCATGAGTTTTAACATTTTGAGTGGGCTCATTAGCTTTCTTTTGGAAAATTATGAGCAAAGTAGGTGTCAATTTTGATGTAACAGGCTCCTGGAGAAATGCAGGAGTTACTCAACATATACTTTCTGGAGAAAATCAGTGCCAAGCCTTTTACTTCAAAGCCTTGGGGTTACTCAACATATACTTCCTATTTAGAAATGCAGATTTTATGTCCATTTGTTGAACCAACTAACCTTATGAGCAGTCAATGCCAAGGGAGTTCTATGAAGCCAATACCTGGAACTTGTGCCTACCCTTTTGCAACTAATTGAGCTTGAGCCTTTTTAAAATGTCATCTGGATTGAACTTGGACTTTTAAATCCACTCGAGACCAATTGCTTCCTCTCCAGCAGGTAAAACCACCAATGTCTAAGTCTTGTTTTTCTCAATGGAATTCATCTTCTCTTTCATTGTGTGACCCTATTCTTTTTCGTCTACCTGTCTTCAAACAAGTAGACTGATGGAAAACAAGAAAACTGACATGAGGCAGATATATCATGGGCTGTTCTTACCTTCCTTGGTGGAGAATCTGTGATTGTTGATGGAGTGAAATCTATAGTTGGTGAAGAAGTTACAAGCTGGCTAGATTGCTCAAATTCAGGACCTTCAATGTCCACCAGAACATGCATAGTACCTTGATTTTCTCAATTCCAAGCATCAGTTTCATTGAATATGATATCTTGCCTAACAATTAGTTTCTTCGATATGGGTTCATATAGTCTATAGCCCTTTGTCTCATCACTATACCTTATAAAAATACACTTGATGCTTTGTTCGTCTTGCTTTCTCCTTATTTCTGATGGAACAAAAGCATATGCAATGGATCCAAAACCTTCAGGTGACTATTTTGGTTCCCTCCCATTTCAAGCGTCATATAGCATTTTTCCTTCAACTAATGAGTTGGAGAACGATTGTGAACATAAACTGCCTCTGCAACAGTTTCTGCCCAAAATCTATTTGGAAGACCTTCTGTCTTTTAGCATTCTTTGGTTGCCTCCATGATAGATATGTTCATATGCTCAGCCAGATTGTTTTGTTGGGATGTGTAGCTGGCTGTAAGTTGTCTCTGTATGCCACAATCACTGGAAAAATGTTGAACTCTCAGGATGTGAACTCATCCCCTTTGTCAGTACGTAGAGCTAAGATTGAATCTCCAGATTGATTTTCAGCTAATGCTTTCAACTGCTTAAAAACTTAAAATGCCTCAGATTTTTCCTTTTAGGAAGTACACCCAAGTCATTCTAGAGAAGTCATCACAAAAAGTAAAAATTACTCCCTTTTAATGAGGCTGAATGCATTGGAATTTGGCCCACAGATATCGGCATGAATCAGCATCAAAGGCTTTCTGTATCTCCAAGATGTACCCTCTGGAAACCTTTGGTGATGTTGCTTGCCAAAAACACATCCTTCACTCAGTTGTTTTTTGTCCATTTGTCATGGAAAAACCAGAAACAATGTTTTCTCTTTGCAACAACTGTAGCCCATCAAATTTAGATGCCCAGTCGTCTATGCCAAATTATGCAATCACTAGTTGATGCAGTAAAAGCATTAAGGGTGGCCTTTGAAATCACAAGGGGAAACATTTTGTTTTCAGTCTGTTATCATATACCATGCAAACATCATTGTAAACACTGCACAATAACCTCTTCTCATTGTCTGAACCTTACCAAGCAAGTTTTGAGCTAACCCAGTAACACATGTGACATCATGTATGAGCTTTCTACCAGTTGTTTGTGACCATTGAGATTGTACCCAAACCACATACTTAGACATGGTGGTTGTCACCCGTTCTTATTTGTGCCTGCATGGAGTTATCATGCTCCACAAAGAAATTCTTGTTGCCAGTCATGTGGTTTCCACTGCCACTATCAAGATACCATATATCTTCAGACATGTCAACAAGAGCAGCCAAACTGGTGAAAAATAAATTTTCTTCAGATGCATCTCTTTCTTCATGAAAGTTTGCCAGCACATTAGTCTTTTGAGGAAAATATTGCTAAATGTGACCATAATTCTTAAAATTGTGGCATTGAAGAGCATTTATTCTGACCAACCTTACTTTTGGACCAACAATCTTTATCTTCATGATTAGTCTTCGTTTCCCACATTGTGAGCATGTCTTATAGTTAATACAGTTTGTACCCATTATGAGACAAATAATAAGTCTATCGGGTGGCAATTTGAAGGTTTGAAAAGGATGCCCTTCAGAAGAAACAGGTTTATCTATTTAGAATGATGCAACTTGATCTGGAGATGGTGCATTTGAAGTATTCTAGAGATATGATGAAGATTCATGTCTCAGGATGAATAGAACATCCATGATCAAGTCACATGATATTATAAAATGACGGCCACGAATAAATACAGAAAAGCTAGAGTTATTTGGGGCAATATCTTGAATGTTTGCATATAATTCACGAACAAGAATAGATGACAGAGGGATAAAATTATGCAAGACAGATTCATGAGAAACAAACACAGAAGACATAGATGGGGAGGTAAGGTGAACCTCTCATTCAAGAAGAATTGGGTGATTATGGAGATGAGTGAGGAGTAGATTTTCAACATGTTGATTGAAAACACAGGATGAGTCAAATGAGTACCCAATTCAGGGTTTTTCGTGACCAACGGATTTATTATGAGGCATCTGAAAAACAACTGCCAAAACCCATCACCAAACTAACTTAACCAAAAATGTAGAATCATGACAAACTTCCCAAGCCATTGACTTGCAGGACTTTGAAACAACATCAATGAGCATATGTTTACATAAGTAATGAAGAACAAATGAGATATCGCATCCAGTGGAGGAGATATGCATAAAGTCACGAATGAAACTAAGATTGAAATCTAAGGATGAAAAACTAACCTTAAGTCACATAAGATTAAGCATGAGAGTAGGAAGATCACCGGAAATCAAGAAATCACATAAGAAAAGAGAGAATCACATGACAACAAGAGAGGGAAGAGAGAGTATCATGAGTCGAGAGAAAATGAGTGAATAGTGAACCCTAGATTTGATTTGATAGAACGCTACACTAAGTTTGCTTAAGCGGATGGCTTGCGTGAACAATAGACTCAACAAAAAAGAAAAAGGAAAAGAAAAAATGGATATGAGAAATGTACATGTAATGACCAAACATAATGATAAAATAAAATATTTTGGTGTTAGAAGCATTAAAATTATTTGATAAAATCGAGTAAACTTTTCCCAAAACCATTTGAGTTTAATGAAAAGTATTCAAGTAGTACAACTCACACACGTTCAAGACCGATCACAAGACCTAAAGGTTATTGAATTTGAGGTGAAGGCTTAATATTTCATAGGAGACACTCAAAACCTTAAATAATGTACAAGATTAAGATTTCCTTAGCAAGTTTCAGTATATTCCTTAGATAAGAAAGTCAAACCTAATGCCACTAGGACTTTTATCTCAACGTTTTTCTTCCCCCAACTATGATTCATTGAGATGCTTTATATTACAACATTTGTCCTCATTTTTCTTTTTCACTTTTGCTTTTTGAATATTTTTTCTGAGGAACACATTTTTCTTATGGAAATTTTCTCAATTTTCTCATTTTTCATAATTCACTTTTTTGGGGGTATTATATGAAATAATGTTCAACTAGTTCGAGGTTAATTCAAATCTAATATCAATCTAAGTCAGTTTTGATTTCTGTTGCAATATACACATCCTCGGTTAAGTCTCTATAAATGAAATACTATGTGTGAATTGTGCAAAATGTGCACCATAAAATATGAAGAGCATTAAGTTCATCACAAGGTGAATTAACCCATGCATCAGATTTACAAGCCATGTAACAATTTTGAGGGACATGTAAGCTCATCTTTTTCAAATAATTTTGACATCTCCAGCAGAAGTTTTAATGAGAAATCACACAAAATTTAAAATGCATGAAGACTACTCTAATGAAAATGCTATCTAATCTCATTTAACAGGAAATCTAATTCTACATGAAGGAACCCAAATAGCTACTCAAGGGGCAGCACAGACCCGTGTAACTTTCTTAATGACTCAAACCTTAGATTCTCTAAGGGTTTAGTGAATAGATTAACTAGTTGATTTTTGGTGGAAACATGCTTAATGGTAATGACTCTAGATTCAAAAAGAATATGAATGAAATGATGATAGATGTCTATATGTTTAGTAGGGGAATGTTGAACAGCATTTTTGGAGACATTTATGGCACATGAATTATCAATCTACGATCATTGCTTCTTGATTAGACCCATAATTATTTAGCATTTGCTTCATCCACAATTAATTGAGCATAACTACATCCAACTGCTATTATTTTGCTTTGGCAGTGTAAAGAGATACGATTATTCTTTTTACTTAGGCCACAAAATTAGTACCCATATAAAAGCAACCACCATAAGTGTTTTGTGATCATTTGAATATTTTTTCCAATCTGTATCCAAATATCCGACTAAATTAATATTTGAATCCATTGAATTCCGAATATTATATTTAGTCGTGCCATTCATGTATCTTATGATCCATTTTATATCACAAAGATGCGATTCCTTTGGATTGGATTGAAATTTGGCACACAAACCGATACTAAAAGCAATATCGGGACGGCTAGCAGTTAGATAAAGATGTCTGCTAATCATGCTTCAATACAAGGTTTGATCAACATGTTTTCCTAGGGAATCTAAGTTAAGTTTCATGTTAGTACTCCTTGGGGTGCTAGTATGTTTGTTATTATCTGGATCAAATCTTTTTACTAAGTCATCAACATACTTATATTGGGTGATGAACATCCCATTTTGTGTTGTTTGACTATTAGAACAAGGAAGTAGTTTGACTATCCAACCATAATCATCTTAAAGTCATGTTTCATGCAGCCCACAAATTCGTGTGCCGGAGAATCTGTATGGGATCCAAAAATGATATCATCAACACATACTTGAGCAATCATAAAGCATTTTTTTCAATGTTCTATGAATATTGTTCGATCAACTCCTCTAGAGTATTCATGGTCAATGAGATATGGGGTTTACCTATCATGTTTGGCTTCAGGAGCTTGCTTGAAACCATGCAATAACTTTCCCAGTTTGTAGACATGATTGGAAAATTTGGTATCCACAAAGTTCATCGATTGTTTTACATAAGTTGCTTCTTGAAGAACACCATTTAGAAATGAAATTTTTACTTCCATTTGGTATAATTAAACCCCATAGTGCAAGCAATCAAAAGAAGAATTCTAATAGGTTCAAGTCTAAAAACTGGGGCAACGGTCTTATTAAAGTTAATTTAACTTGTATATATACTTTTGCCAAAAGTCTAGCTTTGTTTCTAATGATGGTGCTGTTTTTGTCAGTTTTGTTTTTAAAAATCTATTTAGTACCAATGTCATTTTTGTCTTTAGATCTAGGAACCAAATACCATGCATCATTTTTAACAAATTGATTTAACTCCTCATGTATGGAATTTACCCAACACTCATAACTAGGAGCTTCATCCACTTTTCTAGGTTAAATTTGAGATATATAACTAGTAAAGATCATTTGGTTCAATATCCTATTTCTCAACCTCATGCCTTCCTCAACATCATCAATGACAGAGTCCATAGGATGATTTAGTTTAACCCTAGAGGATGGCTCCAGTTAAAAGTTATTGCTGTGCCATTTGGACTATGTTATTAGTTTTCAGTTCCTCAACATACATATCATTAAAACTTTTCTCTAGATTATTCTTCCCTTTGAGTTTTTCCACCTGCATCATCAATAACAAGATTTATAGATTTTATAATAGTTATGGTTTGAAGATTATAGACTCTATAGGCTCAACTATGGTGAGAGTATCCTAAGAGAATGCCCTTCTTCACTTTTCACATCAAATTTGCCAAGATTTTCACAATCTCTTAGAATGTAGCAAGTGCTCCCAAAAACCCAAATGTATTTAACAATAGGTTTCTTTCTTTTCTAGAGTTGATAAGGGGTTTTGTCCATTTTGGTCTAGGGTATACTCGATTGATTATGTGGCAAGCAGTATTAATAGCTTCTCCCTAAAGTGCATTACTATTCATAGTTTTAGCTATTTTTTGAATAGTTATATTCTTTCTTTCAATGACCTCATTTTGTTAAGGAGTTATGGGAGTAGCGAATTCTATTATGTCTTCATTGCCATAGTATGTTTTAATACCTATATCATTGAATTCTCTCGCATGGTCACTTTGAATGCTAATTATTGTAGTTGCTTGTTCATTTTGAAGTTTCTTAAATAGGGTTACAGCAATAGTAGAAGTGTCAGATTTTTTCTCTTTCACCAACATTCACTTTTTTTTCATTCTATTTATTGACATGGGAAGGGGTAAGAAAAATTAGAGTTAGAATAAAACTAATATTTTAACCTAAGCAAACCAAGTATAGTCTTCAACAAGTAAGATGTACCATCTTCCTTCTAATTTTTGAATTCTAAACGGTCCTATGAGATCCATATGAAGAAGTTCTGAAGGTTTTTTGGTGTTGATTTTGGTGACTTTTCCATCTATAGTTTGAGTTTGTTTTCAGGCTTGGCAAGGTTCACACACAACCTTTTCATTTTGCTCCAGTTTAGGTGGTCCACCCACAATTTCCATTTTAAATATTTTAGATAAGTTCTTATAATTTGTGTCCAAGCTGTAGATGCTAAAATTCATAATTGCTTGTTTAAATAATTTTAATTTATCAAGTCAGTTTTTAGAATCACACGATAACAATTATCCAAAGTTCTGGTTCCTTCCAAAATCAAGTTTCCTTCCAAGCCAAGGATGTTGCATTTATTCTGGGCAAATCTAGTTCCAAAATTTTCATCACAAAATTAACTTTTACCTAGAAGATTCGATTTAAGACCATCAACATTTAAAACATCATGGAAGGCGGGTAGGCCATTTATCTTAACTGCCCTTTTTTGAGAATTGAGGCTTTTGCACCATCACCAAAGGTGACAATGTCTATACGATTATCACTTAGGAAGGTAAATACAAACATCCACTATCAAGATACCGTATAGAAGTATTGTGAGTCTTGAAAGTGATGTGAGCTACATTATAGGTTAATGTATTGATAAGATTTGAGATGGCTTTTTCTTGATCCACACCATTTTTCAGAATTGACTTTTTTAGTCTAGAAGTTAAGTTGTTATCAAGCCATTTGACATAATTATAAAGACTCGGGACATGATTATTACTCATTAGTGTTAATTTGATAACATCGAGGACAAGTTTGTGCACTTTTTCCACATGCATGGCACGTGTGAACAAATTTAGTATATGCTCTTATGCTTAGAGATGGTAAAAAATGAGTTAGAGTTAATCCGGATGAAACCAACAAGTTGATTGATTCTAGGAGCAACTTATAAGGTGCTTTATAGCAAATATTTCTAGTACAATTTTGATTTAAGAGAATTTTAGGATCTTCATGGCCCACTTGAGTACTAATGTAGTTATTGTTGTTAGTGGAGGCCAGAACAAAAATAGTTTTAGTTTTAGTAGTATTGTAAGTGCCATTTTTAGGAAATCCTAGGTCTTGGCTATTTCCAGCCTCTTTGCTTAATCTCAATATATGGTCAAGTTTCTTAGTGCTCGTAGTTAGCATGTGCAATTGAGACTTGGTATATTCATGTTCAATTTCCTGATACAACTATTTTTCCAGGCAATTATTTTCAATTTTCAAATTTGTGATCACGTCCATAGATTCTACAAGCTTGATACTTATTGAGTTTTTAGTATGGATAAAAATATTAATATTAGTATTGGGGTGGGTATCAGTGATAACGATATCGGTATTGAATATATTAGGTAATATGTATAAGTATTAGATATATTGAAAAAATTTTCAAAAATTGTGAGCTAATAATATTATATTTGCCAATATATCACAATATATTATTAATATGACAATATATTGCTATATTATCGTAGTATTTGAAAATATCAATATTGTGGGACAATACTGATACATATTATTTAATATTTATATCTATGGTCTCTAGTATTTTCAAGTTCCTTATCTTCTTGAAAGAGATTCTGTTGGTCTTTTTAATTTTAGGCTTTCCTTAAATACTCCTTGTAACACTTCTTCCTCTTCATCTTTGTTACTAACATCTAGAGAACTTTCTAGAGAAATTTCTTTGCTACTAATATAGGATAGGAAAGTTATGTAAGTTTCATGTTAATTAATATTGGTTTGCTTATTTTCATTTTCTTCACCTGTATCATCTGATAAAGAAGCATTCATCTCCTTTCTTTTGTATCCTAAGTACTTAGGACACTTAATTCTAATATATCCAAAACCTTGGCACTCAAAGCACTGAATGTTTGAGGATTTCTTGGAATTTGAGTCCTTAGTCTCTTTGTTTTCAGTTCCCTTGCTAGATTCAGAATTCTGCTGATTGTTCTTAAAGAATTTCTTAAATTTTTAATGGACGAGGCAACCTCTCCATCTAACTATTCATGTTTGGATTCAGCTTCATGTCCTTAATCAATGGATTTCAAGGCAATTAATTTGTTCTTCTTAATTTAAGGAAAGATGAGTTCATAAATTTGTAGGGGGCTGACTAATTCTTCAATGTTAATTTGATCAAAATCTTTACTTTCTAAAATTGCTATCATTTTAGGACAAAATATTTTAAAAAAGAGATCTTAAAATGTTCCTAACAATTTTAGATTTTGAAATTTTCTCTCCAAAATTAAAGTTAGGTTGGTAATATCATGTAGTTTAGCATAAAATTAATCAAATGTTTTATCTTCTTTCATATTGATTTTTTTTTTTTTTTAATTTGAAGTTAACTTTTGTAGTTTTGAATTTTTTACAACCTTAGTACCTTCATGATTTGTCTTGAGAATTTCTCAAATATCATTTTTATTTTTACACATAGAAATTCTTTTAAATTAATCTGGGAAGATAGCAAAAAATAAAACATTTATGGCTTTTTTATTCTAGTTGGATTTAGCCCTTTTATATTGTGACCATGAGACATGGCCTTTAATGGTTTTGGTGCCATCATGGATGGTGGTAGGTGCACTCCATCCCTTTTTGAGTACTTTGCCATATGCATTTATCTAGCAGTTTTAGGAATGCCCTCATGCAAACTTTCTAATATGCATAATTGCTCCTATCAATAAAGGGAGGAACCAACCAAAATCAATTCGACATCATCTAGATCAAGAGATCGAGGATACCAATTGGTAAAACAAAATTTAGACATGCTGATACCTAGAGGAGTGTTAATAGGTGTCCTTATAAGAAATTGCAAATAAAAAATTTAACTTGAAGCCGAAGATACATAAATAATTTGCAGATTTAGATGTGAATAAACATCCATTCATCAATAAAATATAAATAGGCGGAATAATGGAATAAATGTAAATAACACAATATTTTAGTGATGAAGGAAAACTCATAACAAGGGGTTCTAAGAATCGCCTTACAGCTGTCATTCGCCAACAATAAAATCTACGATGATGAGAAGAGTAAGCTTACAAACTGACCATTAGATGTGCTATCCTACTCAGCTGACTCTACACATATAACCATCTAAGGTCTTTTTGAGATTTGCAACATTGTAATTATCCACGTACATTTGGTTTTTTTTCGTGGATCTTCGAATCTCAAACATCTTCACAATAATCTTAATGAAGTCTCCAAATCTTCCGGCAAGACTTAAACTCCCCCCCGCGGTGGGAATTATATAAAGTAAAAGGACTCAATTTGAGGAGGAAACTGTACAATAGCCCACCACCTCAAACGCCATGGTATCTCCCATGATATCAGAAATAAAATCATAAACACTTGTTTTTTAAATTAAATTATGATCTTCAAGAATTCTTTCACACTTCACAAATTGGTTCCTACTTGGAAATTGGATGCCCCATGCTCCTGTATGTAGGACATGCCTGCAAACTGATAGCAATCTTTAGTCAAGGTGGGTTTTTATTTTGAAGTAGCGGGGAAAACGTCACCCCATTTGAGCGCCAACATGCGGTTAGTCCATGTAAACTGACCACTTGAGCCCAGTTTGTCTCTGAAAATGATACACACCTCTGCAACATAAGCTCCCAACTCGCGTGCCACCTGCAGTTCTGTTCTGTAAGTGATCCAGCTCTCTTAAGCATAAGTGCTCAACTTGCATGTCACCTGCAATTTGCTCTGGAAATGGTGTAGCTCTCGGCAACATAAGTGCTCAGCTCGCATTCCACCCGCGGTTTGTCTTTAGAAGTGAAATAACATCTTGCATTAAGTGTGCAGCTCACGCGGTACCTTCGGTTTGAATCTGGAAGAGATATAACCTCTGCAGCATGAGCACATAGCTCACATGATACCTGCAGCTCTTAATTGAACCCTTAATTGACTATATTTGTGTTTCTCCTGGAGCTTCACTTGATAATTGTCGGAAAGAATTTAGTGTCATGGAAAGCATTTAGTATCACGGTATATGCTTAACAATGAAGATCTAACAAGATATTTTGTGTACATTACTATTAAAATTTGAGCCAATGTTGCATTATGGTTCAGCACTTGCCAACATTCTATTTGGAGCAGTGTTACACAGTCCATTTGCTGAAATATGAGATATGCAGAGAGGAAAAGACTTCATGCTATTGTTGTTTGGTTCAGTTTCTTTTATATCAATCAAAAATATTGCTTTGTGCAGCAATTTGTTTAATATGTTTTGTTACTGTGAAACATGTGGCTTGAAGACTTGCCCGTCTGGGAATTATGCTAACTATGTTCTTCTCCACTCTTTGCTTGGCAATACTCAGGCTCATTCCAACTATTGCTCATAATGATAATAATAATAATAATGATAACAATAACAACAATAACAATAATAATAAATAATAATATATTCTTTTATGATTCATTGTCCACATCCTAAATATCAAAATAGATGTTCAATATTGATTGCTTAGTTGGCATGTCATTCAACTTGGATAATTTATCTTATTTGCTTGTGGTAATGACTGTTTTAGTGCTTAATTCAAGTTTGACATTCTACTTTTCCATTTAATTGGTATATGTCTTGCTGATCCTTTATTTATTTAATATGCTTGTGCAGATTCTGCAATATTGTGAACTATCCAGGCATGAATATTAGAGGCTATCCCATGATAAAACCTAGTTGCTTGCTAGTACATTCAGAGTTAACCACTCTTACGTCTTGTAAACTTCAGCTAGTTTGTGAATCCTTTACACGAATACCAATGGGTGAAAGTGAATGTGTTCAAAGGAAGAGAATATGTCTTATCCCTAGATTTCAGTATTCGATGGCTGAAAGAAGCTCTGTGTCTAGTCCAGTGGATTTTTCTGCTAGAAAGCCATCCACCACCAGTACTTCATCTTTATACAGCCGCCCTACTTTGTTGGAGATGAAGAAACAGAGGATGGAGAATCGTGCCCGGGTTTATGAGTTTTTGAGAGGGATTGGGATTGTTCCTGATGAACTTGATGGACTGGAACTGCCCGTGACAGTTGATGTCATGAGAGAACGTGTGGAGTTTCTCCACAAACTTGGATTAACAACTGAAGACATCAACAATTATCCCCTTGTTCTTGGCTGCAGTCTGAAGAAGAACATGATTCCTGTGCTCGATTATCTGGGCAAATTGGGTGTTAGAAAATCAAGCCTCACTGATTTTTTGAGGAGGTACCCACAAGTTCTCCATGCTAGTGTCGTTGTTGATCTCCAACCTGTGGTGAAATATCTTCAAGGTATGGATATTAAACCGGCCGATATTCCTAATGTTCTAGAAAGGTATCCAGAAGTGTTAGGATTCAAGCTTGAAGGAACCATGAGCACATCGGTGGCTTATTTGGTTGGAATTGGAGTAGTTAGAAGAGAAATCGGAGGGGTTTTAACTAGATACCCAGAGATTCTAGGGATGAGAGTGGGTCGGGTCATCAAACCTTTTGTTGAGTATCTTGAGGGTTTGGGCATCCCAAGATTAGCTGTGGCAAGATTGATTGAGAGACGGCCTCACATCCTTGGATTTGGATTGGATGACAGAGTCAGACCAAATGTTAAATTGCTTCTGGAATTCGAAGTCAGAGAAGGGTCACTTCCTTCTATAATTGCACAGTATCCTGAGATTATTGGAATAGACCTTAAGTCCAAGCTTTCCAGACAACGAGACTTCCTCGCTTCGATCGTTGACTTGGGTCTGGAGGATTTTGGGAGGATGATCGAGAAGATGCCCGCAGTAGTTAGTCTTAGTACTACACCTATATCAAAGCACGTGGATTTTCTGAAGGATTGTGGGTTCACCTTATGTCAAATAAAGAATATGGTTGTCGGTTGTCCCCATTTGCTAGCATTGAATCTCGACATAATGAAACTTAACTTTGATTATCTGCAGATAGACATGGGTAGGCCTTTGGACGACTTGGCTTCTTTCCCAGCTTTCTTTACTTATGGTTTGGAGTCCACCATCAGGCCGAGACATGAGATAGTCGTGAAGAAAGGGCTAAAATGCTCACCGCATGGCTTCTAAATTGCTCAGATGAGAAGTTCAATGAGCGGATGAGTTATGAATCAATCAACTTGGAGGAGATGGAACCGGAGCCAACATTTGACATGAATTCTCTAATGGGCTCAAGAAGTGATGAGTCGGCTTCAGAGTTCGAGGATAGTGATGAGGAAGATGTATAATATGGTCATTTTGGCTGATGTTTACTGTTGCTGGTGGAGATTTCTTTTAGGCTTCCCTCGTGAGGGAATGCATTTGTAATGTCTATGGTAAATTTTGAACATGAGAATGTCTGCACTAACAACCTTTCAGCTGTATTCATTCACCAATATACATGTATAAGCACTCTTATTCAATGATATTAATGCGTGTTAGCACGCTTATTTCAAGTTGTATATGTATGGTGTGACTTAATAATTTCATTTCCTTCGAATGGACAATAGATGATCAATCTGCACGTTGAGCAGATTTCTGGGACCTTATTTGAAAGGTTGCTTAGGATTATAAATGATTTAAAGGATCGTTAATATAGCTTAACCCTGATTCTTTTGGCATTTCTTAAGGCAGCCTGGCTTACATATGTTCCTATTATTTTGAAAATGACTTCTCAAAGTTGCTACAACATAAAAATAATTTCTAAAGTTAGGCCAAATGAAATACAAGTGGAGGGCGTATGCTCACCCAGTAATTGCTTACAATCTTCTGCATCCGCAATTGCCGTAGTACCAGTTGATAATTGCTTACAAGCACTTGTGCAATTTAATCTGCCAGAAAACACCTCACTTCTGAAGAAAAGGATTTTATTTACATGATTTTACAAAACTGTATAAAGTATTTTGTGAAAGACACAGGATGGATAATGTTAATTCATTAGGATTGATGAGTTCCGTGTGTTGGGGTTGGTCACTCCCTTGTGGGTAACCCAACAAACTGGTTTGTTATTAGACTGAGTCGGGGCGCGCGGACAGTCGGGGCGCTCGGACAGCCAGGGCGCTAGGACATCCGGGGCCCCCGGACAGCCATGGCGCATGGACAGCCAAGGCGGGCGGACAGCCAGGGCGCCCGGACAACCAGGGTGTGCTGACATAGTGTGTGGACGTAGCGCACGAACGGTCAAAGGGAAGGCCGGAATTTACCAGTTGGTGACACTGGTATGGAATCCCCCGCGGACATGGTTGAATGCACAGTATCGTCCGGGGACATGGGATGTGCACGGTAAGGACCGAGGACTTGGAAAGTCCGAGGTCGTTGTCACTGCCTGAGACCAAAGAACACTAGTTGACTCTTGTAATCGCCATGGGCACAGATGGTCCGAGAACTTGAGTGCAGTATCGACCGAGGATGTTGCACGTAGCGGACAGTTGGCCTTTGGAGGACAGTGTCGACCGACACAGCCCGCATGCGCCCGTTTGTGCGAATGGCCGCTGCAAACATGTCGCAGCATGCGCCCGTCGAGCAATGCCCAAAGTTGTAGACTTGTCAGAGCATGCGCCGTTCTTGGGAATAGGCAATTATAGAGTAGGTGGACGGCTGCAGCATAGGCTGCAGGGCAGGTGGTAGAAGATTATCCACACGCCACCTGCTTATTAATTGAATGGTCTCCAGCTGGGCTTATATATATGCATGCTGGGCATGCAATGGGCAAGGTATTGTGAAACACCCAGGAGGAGTGGCAGAATGTGTGAGAACTCACTAGGAGGGTGAGTCCCATGCGCTGGCAGTTGACTGGGTCTGAGGATTTTGGGAGGATGATGCATATGGGTGTGTGTCCACCTACACCCTAAAGGTGCGGAATATGGTTGTCAGTTGCACCCCATTTGCTAGCATTGAATCTCGAGACACTTTGATTATCTGCAGATAGACATAGGTAGGCCTTTGCGCATTTGGCTGCTTTCCCAGCTTTCTTTACGATGGTTTGGAGTCCACCGTCAGGCGGGGGTGAAATGCTAAAATGCTCACTTGCATGGCTTTAAATTGCCAAGAAGTTCAATGAGCGGATGAGTTATGAAATGAGAGATGGAGAGTGCATTTGACATGAGGAGAGAAAAAGTGAAGAAAGAGAGAGTTGAGGATAGTGATATGAAGACTATAAATGGTCATGAGGACTTTGTATTCTGCTGGATTTGTTCTTTCTTTTTCGCTTCCCTCGGGGGAATGCATTTGTAATGTCTAGGTAAATTTTGTCAGAATGTTGTACAACCTTTCAGCTGATATCCCAATATTGTATAACCATTTTACATAGTGGACTTATTTCAAGTTGTATTATGTGTCCCGAATGATTTTTTCTTTCGGTTTGTGAAAGGGATTTAAAGGATCGTTAAAAATTGATTCTTTTGGCATTTCTCTTATGTTTTCTTTGATTCCTTCCTACTACATAGTAATTTCTAACGATGAAATACGGGGGGTTCGGGTTTTCCAGTTGATAATTGCTTACAAGCTTTGACATTTATCGGGTGGATCCTGAAGAAAGGATTTTATTTACATGATTTTACAGAACTGTATACAGTATTTTGTGAAAGACACAGGATGGATAATGTTAATTCATTAGGATTGATGAGTTCCGTGACCAGGTTAGTACTTCTGTTCTAAATTGTGAAATGTTCAGACCCGAGGCTGGCGTGGAAATCTAGTGTGCTGTGTGCTTGAGCAAGATTCAACAGAGGCAATGCCGATTTGTTCACACAGGATAGGTTTGAGTGACTTAGCCTTGTGGATTATTCGAGGTTGTTGCAAGATAGTCATGTAATTTGAGCTTGCAGGACATTCACTAATCGGATCATCCGAGATGATTGTGGGAGCCACATGCTAGAGATCCGAGATGATTGTGGGAGCTCAGGGTTGTTGTAAAGTTATTTATTTAACTCATTTTAATACATCTTTAAACTTCAATCATAGTGCTTTGTTAACTAAGACTGATAATATCTGAAATATTGAGTTGACAATTATAAGTATTATGTATTGATCTTGAAATTGAATTAATATTAGACTATTTGAACCCAAGCTTGAAAACATCATCCCATTAAAAAACTAAATGATGATGAGTTCCAAAATTCAAGACTCATGCTAGAAACATGTAATATTGAAAAGTTAATAAGAAAAATTGAGTGGCACAATATTAGGACTAGTTTGTACCTTGAGACCACCCCATTTAAGGATGAGTGACCTTTTCTCCATTTGTCACAAAAAAAGGGGAGATGTGGTTGCCATGTTGATGACTTGCTCTGCAGTTAGGGGGAGCACCCTTTGTTTTTCGATCGTCTTCCATTGCAGTCTAGTTTATGCAATTATGATTTCTACTTCATGAAGCATTGTTGTTAAAATTTTTGTAGGTTACAAGAACAATTTGATGATTCATCTAATGGGTCAGGGCGTGTCCAACTTTGAAGGTTCTGCTTAATTGTAATCAAGTTCTAATGTAGTCATTGTTATAGCTTAATTTTATTATGTGTTTTAGGGTTGAATGTTGTTTTGTTATAAAATGGCTAAAGAGAGAGATTATAAATATTACTAATTCTAAGTTGTGATATGTTCAGACCTTAAATTGTAGCATGAATTACAAAGTTATCCGCTCAAACAACATTCATCAAAGGCAGTTGTGAGATGTGCACATGAGATATGCTCAAGGGACTACCAAATAATGGTTCGGCATAGGATTTGAGCTCGAGTGACTATCATTGATTGGATCCTTTGAGACAATTACAGGAGCTACATGTAAGACATGCAAGAGCGTCGTTAATGAGAATAGTGTTGTAGTAGAAGCAGCACGCAAACGGAGCTCGAGTGGCATGGTTATATAGTAAAGAGGTGAACATGGCAGGAGTAGCATTGGAGGCAAATATGTGAGCATGGTGCAAGATGACGCTTATAATGTGAGAGTGGCATTCGAGCAATTTCAATTTTTTTAATTACTTAGGTTTCTGAAAGACAGTTTTGCTTAATATAATATCCTAATATTTTGATTCGTATTATTAGACTTTTAGTCTAAAGGAAGTTATTAATGAAAATAATTAATGAGTTAACAATAAAATATATAGCTAACTATTTGTAGGTGAGCTTGAAGTAATATTGTGAAAAAGCCAAACGGGTTGGATTCATAAGAATATCGGAAGAGTGTTTTGATAATTCTTTTATCGATAATTAATAATTATTTTCAGTATTTTAGAATATTAATTAAAGGAATTGTAATTTTATTATACATTTGTGTGTGAAATTAAAATTGAATAATTAATTAGAATATCAAAATCAACCCCAACTATAATTTAGACAGAGAAAATATATTAAATATAATTAAAAATTTTAAATATTTTCTTAATCTTATGTATACATGTTGGCCACCCCCTCTTCTTTCATCACTTTGGCCACCCCCATGCATGCACTCCATCATGATGATTGATGTAATTAAGATCTTTGTTCATCATTAAACTAATACTTAAAAAAAAGCAAATTAAAAATAATTTAGTAAAGGCCTTCGTTCTTACCCTCTAGCCCCACTTTAAAAATCCTCATACCACCAAGTCTTGGATTTTTATTTCTCTTTAATTTCCTACTCCTTGGCATGCATCTAAGAGGATTTTGTTTGTTAGTTAATTAGTGATTAAGTAAAAATTAAGAACAAATTTAAGTGTAGTGTATGATTTATCCTCCAGTCTAGGGTTGAGCCTTGGAATTTGACAACAGATTTAAAAAGCCATCTATAGATGCCTTAGGCCACCTCCATTTTAATGGCTTCCCATTTCACCAATTCATCCCCTTCCCTTTCTATCCAAGTGGAGGCCCCCTTTATTCATTGTCGCTGCACCCCTTGCTAGTGCTAGAAAGAGAGAGAGAAAAAAAAAAAGAAAAGAATCCTGAGTAAGAGGGATAGGAGAGCAAATGTCCTAGCATTTTCATTTTACCTTGGACAGATCTTTCGATGCAGACTTTATATTTTGTTTGAGAATGAGTGGTAGTAGTCGTTCATATTTATTGTTTATTGTTATCATATATCCCGTGACAAGTGAATTTTTATTCCATAATGTTATCATGTTGCAAAATATCTTTTCATAGTTGTTGATTGATTATCCTTGGTGTAAATGAATACCTAAACACCTACTACTTATATTCCTTCATTTTTTAAAATTATGGTAATTCTCTAAGTATAGGATTCATTAGATTATTATGTTTTGCTTACATTTTGTAGAATTTGGTGTTTTATCTTGTTAAATAAGAATAATAATTGTTTGGAGAAGATTAAATTTCTGTTATTTTAGGTGAACATTAATAGCCAAAGGAATAAAGTAGTTATTTGAATTATTTTTGGGTTAACCATTTATACATTAAATGAAAGCATTCATGTCCATAAATTTTCCGTACTTATACTATGATATACTAAGTTTAATAGTTTATTGACAAAACACGGTTTTAATAATCCGAAGATATAAAAATTGATTAATGAAAAAGGACATTAAATGTTGGAAGTTTGGGAAACAAGGCTTGAATCTAAAAACTATCCACTCAAGCTTTCTTCTCGAGAAGGTCTTGTTTGCTCGAACCATTCTTCTCACAGAACTCACACATATCACTTGTATGTCCACTTGAGCATTTTTCTCTCGAGCCTCTTGAAGAGGTCAATTGGCTCAAGCCTTCTTTTTGCTAACCTCACGTGAACACCCATTGTCATTTGCTTGAGCATCAGTTCTTGCGAGTTCATGTGGAAGTTAATAGATGAATTCAAGTGTATTGATAAATTGCAATCATTTATGAGTAGAAGTATATGTTGTTTAATGCTTTATTGTTGGTTTATATCGTTTAGATCTGGTTTTCCTAAGCTGATTAACTAATGCTAGATCAATGCTTGAGCACTAATCTGTATCGGTTATACTGATTATTCATGATTTTTTATTTGATAGTAATAGAATAAAATATATCCTTATGGCCATAAAATAAAATTAATAAATCGGTGAGTGCGTTAATGATTGAGTAAAATCTTACAGGTTAATTTGAACTTGGTGTCTATTATTAGACTTAGTGTCTAGGTGGTACTGTGTTTGGGCCAAATGACTTAGTCGGCTGTGGTAGGCCAAATGGAGTAATAATAATCCGATACTTTGTTTATTCGTAGACATCCCTTATCTTCTTGAAGATTGTTTCTTTAAATTATCCTAGATTGCATATATAACTTTGTTGCTATCCATGTTGGATAAAATAGACTATATTAAAACAAAGTGGTTTCAAGAAATAAACATGTAGAGTTGTAGTGTACTTTACAGTTGTCTAATATGTAATCCATGTCTTGGTAGAGTGAAGTTTATAGTTCTTAAATTAATACTTATAATCTTGTGAATAACGCTTAATGATATATTGAGAAATGACAAACAAAGAGGTGCTAGGTTTGATATGCGGATTTCAAATAGAGTATTATATACCCTATGTGGCATAGATCACAGTTGGATCACGAGGATACAAGTATGGCATATTCTGTACCCATTAAAGGCTTACCTTGAATGAGAATATTAATCGTATAGGCTGAACTTAATATTTGTGCAATGAAAGAATCAATTATCATGAGACCATAAAGTTAATCGTGTATCAAATTTAAGAGTATTAGTTGCATTATGGTAGTTACACAACTATTGGTGGTGGTTTATAGTTGTTAATTTAGAGTGACAAAATAAAATTTAAGAAAATTATTGTATTATCTTATCGTGATCTCTGTCGAGATAGGCACAGTAAAGCCTATATTATTAATGATATTCAAATTCTATAAAATTTCAATTGCGTTCATATTATTTGGTTTCCACAAAAATTTTAAATAGTTGTTCTTATAGCTCTTAAGTTGTGAGTGCAACGTGGCATTCGATCTCATATAGCAAATATTTGATTATATGTTGTTATTTCTCTTGTATATTTGCTATTATTATTCAAGATAATTATTAATTATCAATATTATTGATTATATTATTTATTGGAGTTTTGCCTCATCTTTACATTTTATTAGCTTTACATTAGAGTTGTTACTAGAGAGTTGGTAAAGATTATTCTTTTTCTACAGAGCTTTTCGATAAAGAGGCGATTTTAGAGTCTAACTGTTTTCATATTGAGAGATAGGAGATTTTGTTTTTGTTTTGACAGATATCAAATAATTTGTCTAGACTGCATCCCTTTGAGTTTCATTTTAATTATAAATATTTTTCAAAAATTTGATATTATGATGGTTATTATATTTATGATGGTATTCTTAATGAGCATTTATGGCTGAATTGTAATGTATCGATTTTTCGAATATCGTAATTATGGGTAATTAAGATAATATAATCAAAACTAAACTTAATGCATGTGAAAAAATTGAGGTTCCGAAGTATAGGTGGCAGTGGCGGGGGGACGCCCGAGTGCTGGAACCCAAGGCAAGCGTGCCTGCTGCACCCCGTTGGCGCTTGAGCGCCGTGCCAACCCACGATATAAGAGACCAATGGCTCTTTTCTGTGATATTTCACGTGGGGAAAGGGTGAGAGAGGAGAGAGAAAATGCGAAGGAGAAGAGAGAGAAGGAGAAAATCAAGGCTTTTGGGTCCGATTTGGAGTTCGAGCTAGTTAGAGAAGTTGTAGATTGGGTCAAGGTAAGTGTATCCATAATCTTCTCTTTCGTTTCTTTACACTTTTATTTTATTTTCTTCGGGTATTCTCGTTCTGATACCTTATTAAATTTATATTTTGTATTACCTATGACTTGAGTATGCACATGTGTGAATTTTATGTCCGATTTTTTAGTTTTGATCTTGTATTTCGCACTGAAATTCTAACCCCGTGCCCGGATGTTTTCACCCATTGATTTTTGCAATTTGTGTATAAATTGATGTTAAAAATAATTACCCATACCTTGAATATATTATTTTATCAATTGGGTATCCGATTTGATAGTTTTATATGAAATTATGCTCACCGAAACCCTAACCCGCGCTCCCTTTTAATTTTATCCAAATTATTTGTAATTTATATATGATTTGGCTACAGAAATTCATAACCCTATCTTTATGAACGCTAATACTTCATATATTTGGTATTTATGCACATATATTTTATATATATTAATTTTATGTATTCTAAAATATTATCGGACGTAAATAGTGATATTTATTCATATGTACGTTAAATATATTAACTTATATATGTTCTGAAAATTATGTTGCATACATCTATGAAATGATTTGTCGTTTGGAAGCTCTAAAATCATATTTGACTCACAGTGGTAAGAATTTCTATTTTTTCATGCTTTATACGATCACGCATATAATTCATATCATGTGAAGATGTAAATTAATAAATTATGCAAATTATGAGAAGTATATGACGGGAATGCCACAATTTGACATGTTTATGATTTGTTCTCCAAGAGTGAGAACTTTGAAAAAGAAATTTGGTGGACTTTGCTTTAAAGAATAAAATATTGTGAAACCTGGACCACAGATTTATATTTTAAAAAGTAGTATTCTCTGGCATGCCATAGATATTATAGTAAAAATTTAAGAAGTATTCTGGCCGTGTATTATAATGGGTGATATTCATTAGCATACTTTAGAATATTACTGTGAAAGCACGATGACCACTTCTGGATCATGGAGGACATGGTGGTATTTGTGATATGGCCCCATATATCAGGTTAAAGGTATACCGCTCACTACGGAGTGTTGAATTACGTAGGTTGCGTTTTAGAATGTGTAAAAATAAATACATTTCTTTCCTCATTCGACCGCATTATTAGCTGGTAAGACCTATTGGCCATGGTTCATAAAGTAAAGAAGTATTTATGCATATTTTAGAACCTAAAGTAAGAATAAGTAAAACAATAAAGATAAATATATTTTGAAAAGTGCTTTGATCATGTCTCATATATATATGCATCCATACATATTGCTCCTATTTCCTTATTTTATTTGAATACATTGTATATTATTCTTAATTATATTACACTTATTGAATATTTAGCTCACCATTGCTATTTTTTCTTACCTCCAGATGAATATGAACTTATATCCGATAGGGCAAGGTAAAGGATTAGAAATCGACTAAGCATGAAGATCTTAGAGGATAAATTTGAGGACTTAGTCTTTGTGATTTTTATACCCTTATGTAGTACTTTTGTATATTTTGTGAAGGATTTGTATATTAATGTAGTTATATGTCGGATGATGAACATTTAGTTTAGCTCCCACTATATTTGATGGTTATAAATACTTTTGTAAATTTTTATGGTTTGTATAGACACCTAGTGGTATCTTATCTGAGCCGACGTCGTAATCAGAGTTATAACGTTGGTGCCACATAATTGTTGTGGCTTTTTATGTTTTGTGTTGTGATATTATGGTTGTATATTGTGCTATACAGGGATATTTGTATTGGTTGTATTTGTTTGGCGGCTGAAACTCTGCCAGATTTCGGTTAGAAAGAACATGGTCTGTCACATGAATTTTCCACGTGATCTATTTTAGTTAGGTCTGATGATTCAAGTCTAAGTCGTCACGATTATGGTATGAGAGCAATAAGATCCTATGAGGAACACTTGAGGATTTAGAAATCATAAATATTTGAATAATACAGGATTCACTAGATTGTTTTAAGGATTTAGGATATTGTTAGTTATTCTAGGTCAAAGAATTTATGATATGCTTTGGGGACTTAGGTTAGGTTGGTATTTTATGTTAAGAATAGATGAGTAAGTCAGAAAAATAGGATAGGTAAACTTCTATGCATTCTTGTTTTGTAGGATATCAGAGCAACTGAACATGAACTTTGAAGATTTTTATCAAAACATCTAACAGGTTCTTGATGTTGTTTTAATTATGGTGAGCCAAGGAACATGGCCAAGCTTTGCTGTGCACTAAAGAGTGAGACATAAGCTCAGTCCAATTAGTGACAATCACAGGTTCTTGGAGGAGTTTTCACTATTACTGAGCCTAAAGTACAAACTTCCCTACTTACTGTTGAAGATTGTATTCATGTCTTTGTCTACCATTATGAAATTTTAGATTTGACACCTCAATTTGGGACTTTTTTTCTTGTGTCCCACTCAAAGGCTATTTTGAGGTCAATGGACTCCACACCGGTGGTTTCTATTCAAATTAATGAGAATTATTATTTCCGATCTTAAAGTATATGAAAGCTAGAGTATGTATTTGTAGGTGTCGACATTGCATGCAAGACATCTATTACAGAGTAGGAGTAGAAGGTTTAGAGCCTTTGGTGGCTAAGGTAGAGTTGAAGAAGTCAATGATCATAGATGTCCCTATCTACATGGGTGGTTTTAGATGTGTCTCAGATAGGTTTTCAAGGCAAGCATTAAGCAAGAGATTGACTTATCTATTGAGCTGACTTAAGGATTGCATCAATCTTCAACACCTTATGGGGGGCACCATTAAAGCTTAAAGCGTTAAAGCTAAAGCCACATGAGGGGTTGTATTTGGAACCATTAAGCCAAGAAATTCACCACTAAAGAATTCGTGACTTTTTTTGATGTAAAGGAATAACACCGTATGACTATGCACCAACCTTCGAGAATTATATAAGGCATTAAGCATCTATTACTAAGGACTCAAAGACATTCATAGGCCAATGGATTAGCTAGTGACCGCATTTGGAATCAATGTGTTGATATGTTTATCTATGATGTTGGGTTTACGGCGAGAGTATCTCTGCGTAAGGAGTATTTGAAGATTGTTCCATTGATTTTAAGGTTTGCAGTTGTTTGCCAACCTTAAGGTCCAAGTTTCGTATTGAAGGAGAAGGTATTACTAGACTATTTTATTTGGGATCAAGTCTATCAGTGAGTTCGTCTAGGATCCAAGAAGTTGTTGATTTGTATAAACCCCACCATAAGTGATGATTTGAAGTTTCTTAGGCCTTACTAAATATTTTTGGCTTGTCAAAAGAGTTTAGCGACGTTGGATATAAAGGATTGTTAGGTTGTGTCCTGTTACTACTTATAGGGAATTAGTTTGAGTCCAATAGTTAAGACTGAATAAACTAAATAACCAACCCATGATATGGAATTTGCTATAATTGTGATTGCCTTAGAGATTTGGCTTCAATACTATGTAAGAAGGAGAATCAATTCATAGGATTTATTATTTTGAAAGAACCTAAGCTACATTACGAAATTTGATGGACTATTAGGAAAGACTTGGGATTATGAATTGGATATTAGTTGAGTAGGCCAACGTAGTGGTTGATGTAGTAAGCCATGAAAATGATAGAACCAATTGGCTTGAGAGTAATAAGGACTATTAAGTTGTTTATTATAGAAGCCTTTGGGTTGTATCATATTATGGACTATGAGATTATAGCTTCATCATTTGAAAGGTCTATGATATAATTTGGCAGTTGTGTCAACTAAGTTCGTGACAGTAATGATTGATCGATCAACTAATGATGTCGATATTTAATGTTGTTATAAGAATCGAGAAATTGACAAATTCGGTAGTACATAGGAGAGTCAAGGGCATACTTGGGTTCTTTAACCATTCTCATGGTGCCCTTGTATGAGATCTTTGAGAGAAATCTAGGACAGAAATTTATTGCACCAACCACTAAACAAACTGAGGATAGGAGATTTAGGAGGTTGTGCAATGACTTAAAAAAATATATTTTGGAGATCTAATTAATTAATAGATAGGTTTGAATATAAGTGGTTCTATCCATTATCTATACCAAGATAGAAATGAGGTTAATTGATGGTAAGCTTTCTAGTTGGGGTTCTATAATTGTCTAGGGCCATAATTTAGTTTGAAAAATTGTAGATTGACGTTTGTGATTAATATCAGATAGACATTAAATAGCTTAAAGTAAATATTGCATTGAAGTGAATTCGGGTCTATGTTGTCGTGGTATGAGTGGACTATTCAGAAATTAGACGATATGTTTTGGCTATCTGTGCTTAATCTTAAAGATAGTTAGAATTCATATCTACTGCTAGTAGAATAGGTGTTCAACAACAATCAGCAGATGAGCATGAGTATGGCCCTGTTCAAGGCACTTTGTGAGTGGAAGTGCCAACCACTAGCTAGTTGGGAGCACATTAAAGATCGGAGTATTATGAAACCTAATATTGTACATGAGGCTACAGAGAGAAATCAACTTCATTTGATATTGTCTTTGGGTAGCTTAAAGAAGGCAAAATAGTTGTATTGATTAGAGACATCAAGACCTATGATTTGAAATTAGAGATGCTGTATTTTTGAAGGTTTTGTAGTGGAAGGTATGACATGCTTTGGTTTGAAAGGGAGTCTTCTACTATGCTTCATAGATTTATCACTGAGATAACTTTATCACTAGCTTTGTCAACAATTCATAATATTTTTCATGTATCCATATTGAGGGAGTATGTGCATGATCCATTTCGTGCGATCAACTACATGCCATTACAAGTACATATAAACCTATTATTTGAGGAGTAGCTAGTATGAATATTGGAACATCAGGAGAGATTCTTCGCAGCAAGAATATTCCGATAGTGAAGATCTTATGTATGCATCATAACAAGAATGAGGCGATTTGGGGATTCAAAGAAAACATTAAAGAGAAGTATTCACACTTGTTTAAGGTATAAGATATGTATTTCAAAAATAAAATTCTTTGAAGGAGAAATTATAACACCTATTATCTTTCAATTTGAATTTATTAGACTATTGACCTAATGGAGTCATTGATAAAGGTAATTAATGAGTTAACAGTAAATTATATATTGAATTAATTACAAGTAAGTTTAGGCTAATATATGAAAAGGTAAGATAAGTTAGATTCATGGGAACAACGAAGGAGTATTTTTATAATTTTTTTGTCGATAATTAATGCTTCTTTCTAGTGCCTTTGAATAGTAATTAGCGTTGATGTGACTTTATTATGTATTCATACTTTAAACAAATAAATAAATAAATAATTAATTAATTAGAATTTCGAAATCAACCCAAGCTATAATTTAGATAGAAAAAAATATATTAAATACAATTATAAATTTTAGATCATTCCTTAATCCTATATATATATAGGTTGGCTGCCCCTATTCTTCCCTTATAACTTCGGCCATCCCCATGCATGGGCTCGACCATAATATTTCATGTAATTAAGATCTTTGTTCACCATTAAATTAACATTTAAAAAATGGGAATTGAAAATAATTTAGTAAAGGTATTGGTTCTTATCCTCTAGCCGCCACTTCAAATGTCTTTAGACCACTGAGTCTTGGATCTTTATTTCTTTTTAGTTTTAGCTTCTCTTTGACATGCATCTGATAGGATTTTATCTTGCTAGCTAATTAGTAATTAAATAGAAATCAAGAAAGAAATTAAGTATAGTGCATGAGTCATCCTCCTAGCCGCTCCCACTTCAATGACTTTCCATTTTCCCAATTCATCCCCTTTTCTTTCTATGTAAGTGGAGGCCCCTTTTGTTCATTGTTGTTGCACCCCTTGTTAGTACTAGAGAGAGAAAAGAGAAGAACACTGAGTCGGAGAGAGGATTAAGAAAGAAACCATCCTAATCTTCTCCTTTTGCCTTAGAGAGATCTTTTGGTGGAGACTCTAGATTTTATTTAAGAAATAGTAGAGCAGTGATCGTTCGTATTTATGGATCAACCATTATTATGCATATTGAGGCAAGTGAATTTCTCCTCCTTGTTGTTATCATGTTGAGAAGCATACTCACATCCTTGGTGTAAGTGAATATCCAAAACGCCATCTACTTATATTCCCCCATTTTCGAAAATCATGACAATTCTCTAAGTATAGAAATCTTTAGATTATCATATCCTATTTGAATCTTGTAGAATTTAGTGTTTTACCTCGTTAAATAAAATTAATGATCCTTTAAAGAAGATTAAGTTTTTGTCAATTCAAGTAAACAGTAACAAGGTCTTAAGGAATATAATAAACGATAAACTAGGGAGCAATATAATTTTCTGAACGATTTTTCAGCCAACCGTACATATATTAAATTAATGTGTTGATCTCCTTAAATTTACTGTTCTTATACTATGATATACTATATTTAATATTTTGTTGGTGAAATACGATTTTGATTATCTAAAAATGTAAAAATTGATTGACGAAAAGAGAAAGTTAAATGTTAGAAGTTTAGAAAACCATACTTCAACCTGGACCATGTTTGCTTGAGCTTTCTTCTCATGGCTGTTTTTGCGTAGGTCTTGCTCGCTCAAGCTTTTCTTCTTGCAAAAGTCGCATGGATTGCTTGTATATAGTCTTATTCTCACAAGCCTCTTGTGAAGGTTAGTTCATTCGAGCCTTCTTCTCATGAACACTTATGGTCGTTTGCTTGAACATCTGTTCTCATGAGCTTCGTAGACCTTAATAAATAAGTCAACTAGGTATTTATAAATTGTAATTATTTATAAGCAAATGTATATGTTGTTTAATGCTTTATTATTGGATTATATTGTTCAAATCTCATTTTCTTAGGCCAATTAATCAGTGCAAGATTAGCACTTGAATGTCAGTTTATCTTTGTGAGTTTTGCTTGGTAGTATTCGAATAAGATGTACTCTTATTGCTTTAAAAATATGATTAATAAACCGATGAGTTTGATTTTAACTTACAGACTAGTTTAAACTTGCTGTCTTGTTTAATATCTAAGTGGAATTGTGTCTAGGCCATAATGCTTAATAGGTCCTGATGGGCCTAATGGAATAAAAATAGTCAGATGCTTAATTTATTCATGGATATTTCTTACATTCTCGGTGATCATTTATTTATAATATTTTAAATCGTGTGCATGGCCGCCTTAGTATCCATGATTGGATAAAATAAACTATATGAAAACAATACAGTCTCAATGAATATAAAATATGTAAAATTATACTATAGTTTATAATTATTTAATATCTAATTTAAATTTTAGTAGAGTGATGTCTATAATTATTTGAGAAATACTTATAATCTTGTGAACAATACTTGATGAGATATCAAGGAATAGTATACTGAATGGTACTAAGTTTAATTTATAGATTTGAAATAGAGTATTTTGCATGCTGTGTGGCATAGATCCCGGATAAACTATGAGGATATAAGCATGGCATATTCTGTATCTATTGAGGGCTTACCTTAAGGGGTAATAAGAATATTGATTATATGGACTATATTTGATTTTTATGCACCGAAGGTGGTGAGAATCATGAGACTATTAAGTTGGTCATATGTCAAATTTGAGAGTATGAACTACCTTGTGGTAGCTGCCCACCATTGGTTGCGGGTGCGTAATCTTTAGTTTATAATAATTTAATAAGTTCTAAGAAAATTATTATGATATCCTATATAATCATGATTTCTATAAAGATGGGTTTAATAGAACTTGTATTTTTGTTAATATTTAGATTTTGTAGGATCTCGATTACATTCATGTTATTTGATTTTTGTAGAAACCCTTAATAGTTATTCTTATAACTCTTGTGTTGTGGTTGCAACATAACATTGGCCCTTGGATAGTGAATATTTGATTATATGTTATTATTGTTCTTACATATTTACTATTGTTGTTCGAGATGATTATTGATTGTTGATATTATTGATTATATCACTTATTAAATTTTTGGCTCACTATTACATTTTATTGACTCCATAGTAGAGCTATTATTAGAGCTAGTGGAGATCGTTCTTTTGCTATAGAACTTTTAGGTAGACAGACTATTTCAGAATCTAACTACTTTCATATCAGAATATGAAATTTTTTTTTTTCTATTTTAATAGATGTTAAACAATTTGTTAAAATTGCATCCCTTTATTTTTTATTTTGGTTATGAATATTTATATAATCCCATATTTTAAGGAGTTGAATATTATGATAGATATTATATTTATAATAATATTTTTTGTGAGTATTTATTATTGAGTTTACCGCATGGTCGGTTTAGGCCGGGTTAGCTTATTCGGGTTTGGGTTGCCACACTTGAAAAGCCTATATATACCCCTTCTTGGTTCATAACACCTAGCCAAAAAATGTAAAAAGATGCAAGAAGAGGAACTCCAAGTTAATATCTAAAGATTATATCTTGTGATCCATTGGAAGATCATGCTTTTTTTTAGGTGTTGATTCTCAAACATATATTTAAGAAGTATATTAAGACATTGCTGAATGATTTTGATTAGGAAGAAGATTTGAAAAGTAAAAAATTCTTCTCAATTCAATCACCCAACAGTACATGCTATCTTTTTTTAGTGAGAATGATGAAATTCCACTACAAAAAAGTAATAGGTCAAGCTACAAGCAGAAACACCAAGTGATTTGAGTCTATAGGTTGAAGGGTTAACCTAATGAGGGCTATTGGTACGGGCCATATTCTAGGAACAAATCGGCTTGGGAACCAGCACATTTCTTTTGGACTAACAGTAGAGAATCCTTTCGAGTAGCTCCTACAAGCCAAATATTCTGTCTGTGGAGTTTTTCTTTTGTCATCATTGATTTTGATGAATGGTAATATGCAAAGTCTGGATGTTTCAGCCGATTAAAAATTTCCTCCATCAAAATCGTGTATCTTGTTTGATTCTTGTTATTGATTTTAATGGATGGTGATTTGCATGCATGCCATGAAATTTGATTGCTGCCTTTGTGCTTTCTAGACCTCAACATTCTTTACGTGTAAACAATATTCGATTACTTACTTTTCCACATTGTTATTTGAATCTAAATTTTGAGATTTTCCCTGTTGTCTTTGAGGAAAATCCAGTTGGGGTCATTTTTCCAGAAATTCCTGGATCAAGCCAATGTCTATATTACACAAATGGGGAAGAATTTCAGCGATTTCAACGTACGATATCTCAAACGTGGGAAATAGTCATAAACTGACATCTCCCTCACATGCATGACAAAACACTTCAAATTGAATGGCAAGCCATGCTTTCCTTTTTCAGCACGCCGCTCCTCTTGTGTTCATATTGTTTTTCCTCAGAGTTCCTGCATATTCGAAATACGGATGTTCCATGATCACCCAGGAAACAAGTCACCACATAATCTCTTCTAATCTGTTTTCTGTAGCAAACCCAACTGTGAAAGAAGGATGTGTCTCAGTACACTACATTTTCGGTTCAATTTATAACAAACTAGATGTAAAAGAAATTGGAAGCATACCTTCCACGCATACATAAGGAAGAAAGCTATGGTGTCTGCTGACCATACAACAGCAAAGGACTTCCAAAAGAATGGGATAATGACATTGAGCAATGGAATGAGGAGAAATAGATAGTTCAGAGCTTCTTTTTCTTTCTTTGAGCAGTCTCGGGCCCGAAGAGAAGGAATTGCTGTGGACAAGACAAGTTAGATTCCATTATGTTTGTCTTTCAAACTGTAATGAGCATAATGCACGTTCAGCCGTGTCCAAGACAAGAATCAATTATAATGCCAGAGCAAACAGAAGGGCAACCCAACGTATGAAATTCTCACATCATGGGATCTTAACATCAAAAGAGGATCTGATAAAGGCAGTGTTACCCAAACATTGCAGAGTGCTGCTTCCATGACTTAAACTTGTGACCTCAAGTTAGAAGGGGATAACATTACTGTTGTGTATTAACAAATCAGGTCATAGAAACAGGCATATGATTCTTTAGTCTAATGGAGATTATATTTCCATCACAGAAACAACCCTGACAGGAATGTTTGGAATCCATTTAAAAAAAGTGGTTAGGATTCCAATGCAAGCAGATGTACATATTTATTGCCTTCAGGGGATGGAGTGGTCTTATGTGATCATAATTATTGTTTGGACAGAGGATGATAATTCAAGGTGGAGGGAATGTAAAACTTTATAAAATTATATTATTTTATAGATCGTTAAATTATCATATTATTTTATAATTTAATAATAGAAAATTAAACATAAATGGCATATGCTCAAATTCACACTTGGCATCTTTTTCGTGAAAAGACCAGAATAGATTTCTCTACCTTCACCATTACCTCTCTTTCTAAACTAGAGTTACAAAATTTGTGCATCATGGGCCATCTTTAGTTTTTTTGGACCATGGTCTCTCAAAATCAAAATCAATTGGAAGTTCACATAACTTCCTTTATCTCAAATTTGAAAATTGCATCTCATTATCCAGAAAAAATCATTCATTTTTATCCATAACATATGATAGATAATTCTATTATTTATAGGGTAGGAAGAGGATCAATTTCTTAATTATATAGATGCTTTCTTTCTATCAAATACCAAGCCTATTAAAGAAATAACTCATCTAATAACACATAACACATACCAATTCTTACAGGAAAGGTAATGATGGGGGAGGGAAGGAGAAACTCCTCGTGTCTCTCATAGGAGACTGGATGAAAGGATGGAAGGGAGACATATAACCTTTGATTTATACTACATCTATTAATTGGAATAAACTAGAATTTTTTAGGACAATTGGAAATACAATGAATTTTTGCTCTTAACCCTAGTCCCCACAAAGTGGGTGGGGCACAAAAATTGCAGGTTAGAGAATGGAAGTAGATTAGTAACCTCAATCTACCACATGAAAAAAACTTCCCAACCATGATTACTGATTCCTCTCCTCCCCTCCATTAGCCTCAATCCAAACACGCTAAAAGCTAGGGTGGGTGATAGAGCACAATTAAAAGTCAAAGTAACCAATGGGGCCATAATGGAATTGGCAACATCAAAATTTCTTAGTAGTTCATATAAACAACATAAACATCAAAAATTAAATGTTAATGGATGTACTCAGTTGTCCCTTTTTAGGAAGAGCTGAGACAAGTACTTTGCAAAGTCCATGTGACTGGGAAATCATAAATCTTTCAAAAGGAGGAACAGTTCATATGCTATATACCATTAACTTCACAAACATTCAGCAACATGAGATTACTAGGACAAGTAATTTCAGGGCAGGTACAATTTGTATTTATGTATGATATCAGTCCTGAAAGAGATATGACTTACTGAACATCCATATGGACCACATGCCCATTAACCTCCATATGTCGGGCTCATTTGATGGGAATATAATATTGAAAGAGAGAGCTCCACCTAACAGCATTGAGGCATAACCCTGGATCTCAAAAATGGTATATAAAGCAGTTCCAGGTACAGCTGGATTTTTCCTGGCTGTAGAAGCTCTGGGTGCAAAGGTTGAAGCAGTTTTATTAACAACCTGTGCCAAAGAAAAATTCAAATCACGACAAGAAGTTTCCTCTGAAAGTAATTTTATGGGGAAAAAAAAACCTTAAAGGAGAATAAAGAGAGTGAAATTGGCATAATTTGAAAACTTCAAAAATATGTTGAGTAAGGTTGGAAGAAGTTCAAAATAGCTATGAGGAAAAAAGGAAAGTTGAAAAGAGAAAAGAGGATGCAGCAAAAGTGAAGATAAGACAACAGAGGGATGGGGCGTGAGGAGAAGGCTGCCTTAGGAGTTTCTCCTTTCACTGACAGTGCCGACCATATATTCTCAAAGGAAATGTGGAACCTTAGTCAACTTGTGTTTGCATAGAAAAGATTAGCCATAATAATGTATACCAGCTGTGATTCCGTTACCATTGGAAAGGTGAATATCATAAATCAAAAAGTAGATGAGTAAAGTTGAAAGAAGTTCGAAATAGCTATGAGGCAAAACAGAAAGTTGAAAAGAAAAATGGAAGGGGCAGCAAAAGAGGAGAGAAGATAACAAAAGGACTAAGCAGCCAAATAGCTAGGATGTACGGTGATAAAAATGGGACATGTTGACAGGTGGGGCAGAGTGTCTTAGGAACTTTTCCCTTCTGATACAGTGCCAAGCATATGTTTATCAAATAACATGTAGAACCCTGGTCAATTCAAGTTTTCATAGCAAAGCTTAGACATAACAATGCATATCAAAGACGTAATTTTGTGACCATTAGACAGGTCAAAACCATCAATCAACAAAAATTGCAGAAAAATACGAGATTATATAGAAGAGATTTAATAGAACTTAAAAGAGATTTATTACATAATTTAAGAATCTAAGAAATCATACACAAGCGAGGATGCATGCAATATTAAGTGGAAATACAAACAAGTACAAAGTAGAGAAATGATGGACGAACAAGCCAAGAAAGAAGAAGATTTGGTTTCATAAACTTGACTATCCATGGGGTGATTTCAGAACAATTGTACTTACAGTATGTGCTGCATATTACCAAGGGGGTTTTGTTAATATCATAGGACAATGGACTTACAATATAATTTTAGTGGCTAGTTTAGAACTCATAAGGATCATGCAGAGCCCTCTTCTCAAACTTGGACTTCAAATAAAGGTCGAGAATGTACTTCCTAACAAGATTTGAAGCACTGGGAGAATTCTTTTGCATTTGTGAATGCTACTGACCATAATGTGAAGATCACTCTCGGGGAAACCAGGGGATGGGGCAGTCATCAAATATTACATATGCTGGACTGATTGAGATGAGCCATGCCGAGGGTGATTTGTTATTCTCATATTTTCCAATTTCGCTGTCTTTTTCTCAGTTATAATTAGATTTGGCAGAGTTAGTAGGGTAATTAAATGTAGTAGAAGACCAACTCTCATCTTTAACAATAATACCACCTTGATGTATATATAAATTGTTAGAGAGCAAATTCCAAATCAAATTATGAACAAGAATCTAGGTGGTTTATTTAATTTACCTCAAAAGAAAACCCAATTTCTGGGAGGCAATAGGATTTATCAAGATGTAACCTCTCTCTATTAACTCCCATGTAATAATTACTAAATAGTTTCTTATTAGGGTGTCCTTTCCAGGAGACTCAATAAAATTTCTTGACTAGATTTTATCCAAGGGAAATCCTTAAACATCCTTAAGTTCTATAGCTATTAAAAAATGGCTCATGCTAGCCTTTTGTTTAGCTCCTCGTTATCTGTAACCCATCACAATGGACAATGTACTATTTTACTGTTTTGGATAACAAAATGCCTTAACTAATTAAACTTTAAATGGTACTGATAAAAGCAACAGGAAAAGAAATAAATTAGGAAAAAAGGATAAATCCCACTTTAATTACAGCCTATTACAGTCAAAATATTTACACAGTGAACAAACTTGATTGTTATGAGTCAATGCAAAGAGAGGGACTACTTAGGCACTAAACAGTTCTTCCCACAGTGGATTTTCTTTTCCTCAAAATCATAATACATTAAATCAGCAGAGGTTCCAAATTTGGTTAGAAATGGCACTATTGACTACTCCAATAGAAAAAGGTACCATTTACCATGCACATTAATCCTGCTAGCTTGTCACCATTTATCAGCAATGGAATTGATTCCATACTTGATATTACTATATATTCTCTAATTGCTTTCTAAATGAAGTTACCCAGAAAGGAAGAATCGCATTTGCTAATGCACCCATGATGAGTAGCAGTCAAATCATGAGTTCATTCAGATGATCAAGGTTGACCTATCTATTTGTTTTGATAATGATGTGTCTTAGGATTCGACCCACCAAGTTAATAGCCCATGCGCAAGCAAACTGTAGATCTTTGAACCAGAATCCTTCGCAACATAGAGTAACCCAAGAGGTTAGAAGGGTCCTAGGAAATCTCCTGAGATATCCCCTCCGACACTTAAGTTAGTAAATAGTCTGATATAATGAAAACGTATCCACTACAAGATAACTGGGTGATTGCAATAGACAAAAAGGGGGAGTACAGATGAGAAAGAAGTAGACTTGGACAGCAAAATAAGTAGAAAGAATGGGATGGGAAGAGATCAGATGAGACAAGAATTCAAGAGAATTCATTTACTAGTATTCTGAAAGCAAATGCAAATTTTCTAGTGTTCAAGCAAATTATAGGCTAAGTAAAGCCAGTTACTCATGACAAGTTGTTGGTCAGAAATATGGGGGTTTATTTGTAAGGGGATGAAGGCTTCACCATGTTTGTTACTCCAACTAACAATTAAACTATAGCCACAAACTACAATTGCTACTAACAAATGTTGTTGTTTCTACCGCAAATTCTATAAATCACTAATTGTGATATCCTATTCCTAGGTTTGATCGGATTTTTGATTTTGATGCTATTAAGGGCATGGGCAGGATCTGTTTTTTTTTTTTATTCTTAGTAAGGGTCATATTTTTGTGTTAGAGTTACACCTATTTTCTCATACATGGACTAAATTAGCGTAATCTAACCTAATTTCCAAAGATTGGGCATTTGGTGGTGTGTTATACTTAGTTACTTGTCAGACTGGATAATGCCTTATTGCAACAGTAAAATTTGATTTCCCACTCTTATTTTCTTGAATTCTGGCTAGGGTGTAGTGCAGATTTAGTGAAGAGTTAGAAGTCAGCAGTTTGGCAAGTTATAGACGTTAAGTTGCTAGGTGTCTTGCTGCATGCTAAGTGTAGTGGTGTGTTCGTGGAAAGTGGTTGCAATCTAAGAATGCATGGGTGCTAGTTGTCTTGTTGCATGCATGAGTGAGGAGTTAGTGGAGTGTGCGGTGGTAGGACAAGAATGAATGATGCTAGGTGTCTTGAAGGGCCAGTTGAGTGGGGTTTTAGTGAAGAGATTAGTGGAGCTTGCATGGCTAGGTGTCAAGAGTGAACCATCTAGGTGTCAAGATGCATGCTTCCTTTCCTACACTAGTTTGATTATGTATCAGCTGGTGATGAGCTTCCTAGTATAAATAGGCAGTAAGAGAAGCTTAAGACTCCATTCTCCTGTGTGTGTTGACCGAATTGCTTCAAAGAAATAGAAAGAAAGAAAGCTACATTGTAATTTCCAAGGAGGAAGAAGATAGAAGTGGAACAGTGGTATTGAAGATAATATGGTACGTATTTCCATGATCTACATTCCTAGTTTTCTACTCTTGTATGCCTTTTGATCTCATCTTCATTCAGATTTTGAGTATGCTTAGGATTGTTGTTGGTGATGAGTTAATTAAATTATGATTAGATAATTGTGGACAACTAATTGTTGCATGAAAGTCATGGAGAAACGAAGGCATAGATAGAGAAAATGACGAAGAACTCTTGCATAATGAAGTAACACCAAGTATAATGAGTGATGCATAAATTGTAGCTAGATCATGGAATTGTTGCAATTTTCATGAATAAGGCCTTGATCTTGCATGAGCCACGTAGTAGATTGAGTTTTGTAGAGAAAGTTCTTGAATGTAAATGTTTTGATTTGTAGCAGCATATATCAGTATTGTATGTTGATTATGAGTAGTGTTCGTGGGGATCTCATGTTGGCCTAATGGTGTAAGGATAACTAGTATAATACCCACTATGCCAATTATGAAATATTACACATGATGCTATTGAAGTTAGGTTTTTGAATTGTATGTTATCCGAGTAGCATGCAAGAGAATTCCAAAGAATTAGAATAATATTGAGATAAAATATGTTGCATAGCTGATAATCTAATTTCTGATTAAATTGAAGCAAAGTTGGTTGAGTAAATATGGTTGTTATGTTGGTATTTTGAAGTCTATGATGAATACATTTGAGGATAATAAAGTAGTTAAAATCATGTCAAAAATGATCACCATGGAATTATGTTTAAAAATGATAATTCAAATGACAGTTAAGTAGACGTTAAGCTTGCTGACCGCTAAGCTAATTGTGTTGTTTGATTGATGATTTGATTGAAAATATTATTAAGTTGGTGTTGATATTGAGACAAGGACTAATAATGGCCATAACAATGTGAGTGATGAAAATTGGGAGTATTGGGGATTGTAAGGCTCGAGATCTTCCGATCAAGTAAATCATAATTAATCGATGTCAAAGAACGTAGAGAAATTTAGATTGAAGAATCCAACATTCAGAAACCATTGAATTTAAAATATGTCGACTTGGAGATTTCCACCGGTTTAAGGATATCAGTAAAAATTAAGATTCATTATGAGGATTATATCATTAACTCGGAAGTCAGAGGTTCACCTAGAGATATAAAGGTGACCCGAAACATTATCCCATGGACCTGGATTTAATTACGGCTAATAAAAGGACACCTCGGCCACAAAAATTCCAACCGATATTGACCGAAGTGATTTTGGTGTAATAAAAAGATAGCCGGCCATCGAATTTTCACACAATTAGTAACTAAATTTAGCCAGATTGATTAAATATAATACAAACCAAATTAATTAAGCAAAAATTAATATATTGCAACCCACAAACACACACAAGGGAGCTTTATTCTTAGCTGAATTCTAAGAATTCAGCATGAAACCTGCTGCAGCCCAAATCAGCAACAATAATTCAGCAAAAAGGGGTCCACGGCAGCCCCACTTTAGCATCACCCTCCAATAAATTAATAAGATATATATCTATATACACTTCAGCTGAATAATTCAGCAGCCTCATGTTTCTAGAAGCTGATAAAAACCACACCCATGGCAGCAGCAAAATTCAGATAAGGAAGCCAAACACACACACACGGCTGCCATCTGTTTTCCTCAAACTTAGTCAAAATTTGGGGCAAACAAAGCAGCTTTCCACGGCTGCAGCAGCTCACACAACAGCAGCACACAGCTGCTGAAATAGCAAATTCCCACAGCTGCGGAAGCAGCAACTTTCAAGGCAGCTGCAGCCAGCAGCCACTCTCCAAGCCAAACAGCAGCCCTCCCAATTAAAAATCAGCAACCAATAGGAGCTCTCCATGAGGCAAAATCTTAAGGCAATAGCTCAGCAAATTAGGAAATGAATCAGCTGAATTTTTGGGCCAGATTTAAGGACAGCATAGCTTAAGTTCTGGAGAGATTAAGAAAGGTGGTAGCTGCAGAATTAAGTATGGATGAATCAGCTCTGCCTTTATAAGAGATACATGAGGAAGAGAGAAAGGAAAAGGGAAGAAAAGAGAGGAAAAACGTGTAAGGAAGAGAAGAAACCATGAGAGAAAGGAGAAAAGCAGAAGGAAAAAAACAGAAGGGGCAGCTGAGATGGAAAACTGAAGGCAGGGAGTTCAGCTGAATAACATGGTAAGTGTACTTGAATCCCTTCTTCATTTGGTGTTTCTTATTGTTAATTCCTAAGTATTATTGTTCTAATACTTAAATTTCTGGATGTTCTTGGTCATAATCATCAAATTTACATGAAGTAGACTTAGCTAGAATCTTGGAATCAAAACTAGTAGCTTGATCAGCTTCTGTATTTTGATTAAACCAGTGACCAAATACCTCCAAATCGGCCCAAATTTGGTATCCAATAAGCTTAACATCTTAATTATGTGGTGACCAAACGGCTCAAGAAGAGGAGTTGAACCGGTTACTGAACCGGATCCCTGAACAGTAAGATGTCTTGCTGAACTGCATCAGGATGCAGTTGGGAGTCAACCTTTGAACCAGGACCGATCCGGACCCCAAACGGGCTGAACCGGCAGCCATGATAACTTAAGTTTCTTGTGGTGATGTTTAAGTATCACCCTACAAAAATTAGCCCCGAACCAGTCATAAATCGGCCCCCAAACAGGAATAGAAACTGTCTGCACCAGAACATTACTGATGCAAAATCTGCAGCTACAATTCTGATCCGAACCGGCAAGAATTTCAGTTGAACCGGCCATGAACCAAACATATACTTAAACATGAGTCTTTTAGCTGTAATTAGACTCCTCGAACCGGTCTTGAATTGGCCATAAAACCAACAAAGACAGAACTGGTCCCTTACTTTCCTGCTGTTGCTGAATGTGGCAGCTTGGGACTGATTAACTAAACCGGACCCAAATTGGTTGAACTGGCAGCCGTCCCAGCCACTGTATCATGTACTAAAGTTGACCTACCCACCAGTAAATCGGCTGCCCAAAATGCTTTGAAATGGGTACTGAACTGGACTCCTAAAATGCACCAGAACTGGTCCAGCACCCTGGAAGCTGGGTCTGGCAGTCCAAGAAAATGCACTGAACCAGCCCTGAACTGGTGGAACCAAAAGCCGACCCAGCCAAGTTATCAAATACTGAAGTCGAACTATCAACCTACAAATCGGCATCCAAAAATACGTTGAAAAAAATATTGAAACGGGCCCCTCAATAGGTGCTATAACTGGGTGACAGCATCCATGTTGATGCTGGAATTTAGGCTGCTGACCCGGCCCACTCTCTATTCCCAAACCAATTGAACCGGCACCCAAATTAACCAAGATAATATGAGAAGATCTTAAGGTATCAATCGGGTTCTCCACATTTGATTCTTCATCTGTCTCATCCAACAAAGTCAAGAGTTGTCTATATTTGCACCTATGACTCAAGGTAAACCTTTCGATGCATCTGAAACATAAGCCTAAGCTTCTTTTTTTATCCAAGGATAGATAAGTTGAAGCATGGGGTAGCGAAGTGTGTTTTGGCACTTGGGAGGGTGTGGTGCAAGTTGGTTTTTAGTGGGGTCAACAAATGTTTTGTGGTACATGGTGGAGTCAAACTGGTTTTGTAACTAGACTGCAAGAATAAACTGGTTTTGTAAAATGAATTGGGTTTCTTGGTGATAGTTTCCATAGTTTATTCTTGCAGTCTAGCCATTCTTGGTCTAAAGATGATGGTTTCAGAGTTTAACTAGACAATTTTCTGGTTTGAGCCCACTTACAAAATTGGTGATAAAGTAATTATGGCTGAGTAAAGGAATTAGATTGACAATGAGAGCTCTCAATTCGCTAAATTGTTCATGATATTCTTCCAAATTGCTTCCTTACTGTAATAGCTTGAATTGCTCAACAATGTCCCAGGACTTATCGCCAAATCTGTGGCAGATAGCTGATTGGAATGTTTCCCAAGAAACACTCATCTATTGTACGATAAAGCCATTGAACTAGATGCCAGCCTTTCCTGCTAAACATATAGTGGCAACTTGTAATATGTGGTAGTCAGGAATGCTATAGACGGTGAAGTATTTTTACTATCCAACTCTTGTATTCTCAACAGAAAATGAAGGTAAATCCAATTTCAGCAGAATTTGTGGACTACTTGATGCATGCACCATCAGCGTCAACACCTACAATTGACAACAGTAGACGAACTCGGAGAAGAAGACAGGGAAGGGGGAGCTCAGCAGAGGAGAAAACAGAAGAGACCGAGATGCAGAAGGGCCGAGGAAGAAAAGTCAATGAGGAAGAGAGACCGAGGATGAAAAGACAGAGGGAGAGAGTGAGATAGCAAAGAAGAGAGAAGAGGAAAAACAAAATATTACTTCTCTTGTTACTGATTCCCATTACACAGTGCAATATATAATCAAAAAAGTAACTGAATTGGTTGGATTCCAACCACACAATAACCACATAGAAACCAAATAGAAAAATAAAAATTGGGGAGGGGAAAAAGAAAAAAGATAAAAACAGAAGTCGCGTAACATTGCTCTCTTCATCAGGAAAACCTTATCTTTAAAGTTGAACAAGGAAAAAATATGGTGAAATGTTGCTGTTAAACTGCCAGCTTTCACCGTATCAAATTGTGAGGCCCGAAATCTCCTAATACTCTCAATACTTCTCAGCAAATTCTCCAGAGCAGTATTATCATACAACTTCGCCCCGTGCTTAGGAGCTCCTCTGGCCTTAATCACCGACCACCATGGCGACCTCTCCGCATAAAATACCTGATAATCCTCATTTGGTGATGCCAATCCTTCATCAAGCACATCCACCGGTATAATAACAGAATGGCTAACGATTAATTCCTACAACCGCAGAGTGAACGAAACAAGATGGCCCTCCAAGGCATGAAGAGATATGCTTGGTGTGACTACTGATAAGTTTCTGGAAACAAAAGGGCCAGAGATATGCTGAGGAACCGGTTCTGAAAACGGATCTGTTGGAGATTCATTGTCACTTGGGTCAGTTTGTAAATGGAACGAGATTCTGGACAGAATCGTGAAATATTCTGTGAAATGTTTCACAGTTGGAACACAACCCATGTTCTCTGTGTGAGGCCATTAATGCAAGATTCAAGTTCTCCATCAGTAAATCGGGCGAAAGGTTGTATGGAGTAGGGAAATTTTGCAGAGTTGTAGTGAAAGGTGGCTTAGCAATTTTGGGATCTGGTGATGTATGTGGTATTAGGGGTAGGATTTGAGTCTGCAGTGGTGGCATCGTGGTCGAAGATGTGCTGAACGCGGTGGTGGGTGGAAGCATCGGTGGATTGACGGATTGTAGCAGTTGTGTCTCGACTGATGCGTATTATTATACTGCAGCCTCCAACTCCTTGAACTCCTTCGACTTTGCTGGTAAGCTAGGGTTTCATTCACTATTGTTGAGCGATGGAAGGGGGTAGCAATGGAGTGCTGCATTTGCTTGGTTGTGAAAGTAAGTGCCGCGCTTCTTGCTGTATTTTGCCGGATGGTGGCCATGACTTCCTGCATCTCCTTCGGCAATCTTGCAATGGAAGCTTCAAGCGCCATCAGTTATTCGATTGTTAGCTCCTCTGCCATTATCTCAATGAGAGCACCAATTGATGCTTACACCATCGGCGTTGACACCTGCAATCGACAACAGTAGATGAACTCGGAGAAGAAGACGGGCAAGGAGGGGCTCAGCAAGGGAGAAAACAGAGGACAACAGAAAATAGAGGAGAAAACAGAAGAGACCGAGATGCAGAAGGACCGAGGAAGAAAAGTCAATGAGGGAAAGAGAGAGAAACGAGGATGAAAAGACAGAGAGAGAGAGTGAGCTAGCAGAGAGGAGAGAAGAGAGAAAACGAAATATTACTTCTCTTGTTACCCATTCCCATTACAAAGTGCAAAATATTATAAAAAAAGTAACGGAATTGGTTGGATTCCAACCACACAGTAACCATACAGTAACCGAATAGAAAAATAATAATTGGGGAGGGGAAAAAGAGAAAAGGGAAAAACAAAGGTCGCGTAACACTAATTCTGAAGCACATTTCTTGATTTTCTTGGGATTTATGGTTATTGAGGATTCCAGATCTGTTATCTACCATAAAGACACCAGGTTGGTGCTCTTGTGCCATAGAAGAACCTTTATCTTGTCTGTGTTGTTCGGTTGGAACTTGGTAAGATCTTCAGTATGCTTTTTGTGTAAGTTTGTCATCAATGTTCTTGGCAAAATCAGCTTGGGAAGCCACAGTTTCTGTTCTCAGAAAAAGCAAATCCCTCTTGTAGTTGCTGTTGGATCTGGTCATAGGTCAGCTGTTGCCATTGTGTGCATTGATATTTCAGAGAAAAGATAGAAAAAGTTGGTTGATCAGTGGAAGAAAGAAAACAAGATCTTGTGTTTGGATACCAATTGTAATCAAGATGTCTTTACTACAACTATCAATATCTGTAGTAATCGTATCGATATTGAATGTATTGGACGGAAAAAATTCTAAATATTGTAAGCTGACAGGATTATATTGAATGATATATCGACTGTAATAGCTGATATGGAAGCATATCATAATATTATTGTGATATCGAAAAATATTGGTATCAAAGGACCCAATACCAATAAATATTAGCCGTTATTTCCATCAATGGATAAAACAATAAGATGAGACAAGAATTCAGGAGTCATTCACAAGTATTCCAAATGCATACCCAAATTTACTACAGTTCAAGCTAATTATAGGCCTAGTGCAGGGCAGCTAACCTAAAAATCAAACCTTAACCATAAACTACAATTGCGACTAACAAACCTTGCTATGTCTACCACAAATTCTGTAATTCACTAACAACCAGAAATGGCTACACCATCCGCAAAACAATTTACTATTGCATCTAATACGGAGAATGACAGCAGCTAAGACAAGTTGCTGCTGATTGCGATGTGGATATCCCATTTCCGCTTATATGTTAGCTTCTGGTTGTCCCTTTTATGCCCTTCTCAGCCATATGACACCCAAATATAATGGAAATGATAATAATAAATGACACAATTAGAATGTTGGGGTGAATGATGACGAGGAGGTCAGCAAATCACTAGGTAGGAGGCTGATGGCGGCATGTATGTCCGTTGTGTTTTCTAATCTTCTTCCCGCCAAGTGAGCTGGGTGAGGAGCCTATGGTAGGTGTCTGATCTGCTACAACAGTATGATGTGGTTGAAGAAACAACTGCATGAGACCAGCGATAATCCTAGAGTGTGATCTCAGGGAAATATAATGACAAGGCATTGGACAAAACTGATCCCTAACGAGGCACAGAGAACTGCTTGTAGGAATTTTCCAGGCCTCAAATACTCTTAAATAAATGACACAATGCTCAGAAGAGCAAATGAATGAAATGATTGAATGAGTAAATGTACTTTCAGGAAGAAGAAATTAAATGCTCGAAGCTTTAATGACATTGGGTATGCTCGCAAAATGCACAGAGAATGGGAGTTCTCAAAGAGATTTTGCCAGATAACAAGAGAGATAAATCTTAGATTTAGGATCCTCTACCAAAAGCTAAGGGCCTCGTTATATAGTGTGAGAAGGGGCGTCCCTTAGACCTCAATGGCTCTTTCTAATAGGTTGGCAGGTGGACAGCTTTGTTTAGTGGATGGAGGTTTCATATCTTATCTTTCTCTAAAGAGACATTGCCTTCTACCTTTCAGCAGCTGTCAGGCTAGACGTGTCAGGCACGACGTCTTTCCTTTCACCTTCCTGGTAAGGTGGACGCTGACTACCAATTCAGGGATATGATATGTCCTTTCTTCTCTAAATGTCATGCAGGCTTTTCAGGGATTTTATAATCATTTCCAAGGATTATCTATCCTGTGACTTAGGCGGGTCACGTCAGCCTATTATGCAAGTAGGCTTCACCACTTTGATCAATGGGACAAGTAGGACTGTTTCTTGGGAGTTTGGCAGGTTCCATAGGATTCTTCAATAGTTCAGCCTCCTTTGCTTAGAGCTCAGCTAAGTTGTTATGGAGGTCAGGAAACCTTGCTTGAGGCTCAGTTGGCCCAGTAAGAAGGCTGGACAAGATCTTCTAATGTAGTCAGAACGTCAGACAGTTGGACGGTCTTGGTAACTCAAAAACCCTTTTGGCACCTGCTAACCCTAACTTGCTATGGATCGGGTTTTTAGTATACTTGTTTTATGCCAAACGCCTTAAATATCAAAATCACCAGCATGCTCCTTGGACATGATTGAGTATCCTCTCCTGTCACACTAAAGCCAGAAGAGATCCAGCTCTGGTTGTAACTTCCATAAACAAATATCCGAGTTAATGAATTCCCAAACTCTGTGTATCACATATGGTGTACCTTATACCCGACTTCAAGTTCCAACATTCCTCTTTATAGAAAAAGAAACTTTGCTCCATACTGTGAACTGAGCCACACTAAATCTACCATAAGATACCACAAACTTTAGTATCTTTGATAAGGATAGTCTTCATGCACTCATCAGTTTGGCCATTCATTGCAACATGAACATCCTCAACTTGCTGTTTTTGCAAATACACAACTCATTTCTACTGCATCTAGGCTAGTCTAAAACCTTTACTGATTCATGAATATTCAAAGACTTCTTCCTAGCAATATTTAGATCTACAAAAATCCTTGCAGTTATAACTTGACCTGTGGATCTCGTTAATCCAGAATTAATCACTGTATAGTAAATGTTTGGGTTTGAATTACTTCAAGTGAAATTGAGGAAAATCTTCCAAGAATTTTCTCCAAGGGAAAGCCTTGAACCTCATAAAATTCATGTTACATTTCTAAAACAATTCATCCCATCTTTTTATGAGATTCACCCAATCCTTATTTGCACATCATTAGAACTTTCAAAACGACATTTCTAAAACAATTCATCCCATCTCTTTTATGGGATTCACCCAATCTCTATTTACATGTCATTAGAACTTCAAAGTGATACCCAACATTATTGAGGAAAAAATATCTCGACAATCAGCATTCTTATTTCCCAATTGATGAAAGAAACTAATAGATGGATAAAGATCTTTAACCCAAATACACTATTCTACAGTCAAAATCAAATATCAGAGATTGAAACTTGATCATAGTGAACTGTTGGATGGGAAGATAGGGCATATTTATGCACATAACAAGAGAAACAAGGAACTAGGCCAAAATCAGGTACTATTTCAGTTTACTCAGACAACACCTTTCTCCCTCATCAAATTTCATTCACACATGTATCTCATTGTTGAATTTTAGGATTTCCTGGATGTATATCCTACACCCAAAATGTACACAAATGAAATTATGATTATGATTTTTCAGTTAGTATTGCCTTCAGCATCTAACTAAAAGAGCTGCTGAGAAAATTTACGAGTGTGGTAGGTAAGTGGAAGGAATGACTGAAAGGAGAGGAAGCCTCTCCTATGCTTGGCTAGGATGATTTATTTAAAATAATAAAAAGCAGAAACAGTGAACAGAAAACTTCCTTATAGGGATCAATGTACTAATTTGGTGGAATTTGGAAGGAAAGGAACAAATTATGAAAATGACCATTTCATTCTTTATCTTATGAACAGGTTTAAACCTAACAAATTAAAGTAAAGAAATACTGCATTTCTTTTCTTTCACAATCCCATCAACCTGGTTCATCTTGCTAAACCATGACAATTCTTGCAGCTATCCCCATCACCACTCCCAGAAGAACAAAAGAGAATATCAGAATTCAGGGGAACAATGTTAAATTGAAGGTCTTCAAGAAATCAAGAAGCTAAAATTTGCTTCTCGGATGGAAGAAAACAGAAAAGAAAAGAGAAGCAAAATTGAAGAAGAAGATGATGAACAATATATATGATACTCTATTTTTCATAATAATTGCTTTGAAATATGGAGTGTGTTCCTATACCTGACTAACAAACAAACTTTTAACAAAACTAACGGTTTGTGTAGCAAGCTAACAACCATAGAGTAATCAATTAATTAGTTAACTGGTTATCCAATACTCCCCCTCAAGATGAACCATAGATATTGATCAAATTCATCTTGGATAATAATACAGAAAATTAGTTGTGACTGAGAGACTTAGTGAGCAGGTCTTCCAATTGATGATTGGCTCAAGTATGAACAGGATGCAGAAGACCAACTTGAATCCTTTTGCATACTATATGTCAATCTATCACAATGTGCTTCATTCTTTCATGGAACACAAGGTTAGCAGCAATACAGAGAACAAATTTTTATCAAAAAATAATGCAGTTGGTCCCTATGGAGGAATGCATTGTTAGCATCTAGTTATTCCAAAAACCAATTTTTGGTGGCAGCTACAGCAAGAAGAACACGAATAGAAGTAACGTTGGCAACGGGAGCAAAAGTGTCCAGATAATCAAATCCTTTTTGTTGAATGTAACATTTAGCAACTAATCTTACTTTAATTCTTTCAAAAGATCCATCTAATTTGAGATTTATTTTGTAAACCCACTTACATCCAATGATGTTCTAACCTGGGGGTAAATCAACAACAGCCCAGGTGTGGTTTTTTAATAAAACTTTCAGGTTTGGTGGTTGCCTAAATATAGGAAGTTGGCTCAAGTGAAGCAATAAGTGAGAAAATGTAGGATTTATGTGGAGATGATATTTTGGTGTAAGAAATTGATGAAGAAATATCATATTGTTTACCTGTTGTGGGATGACAACACGTGCTTGAAGAAACAACTAGTTTGCTGACTTGGCAACGCGGCAATGGTATTGTTGGAGACAGCTGGATGGTTTATGTGGTCTGACAGATTTTCCAGGTAAAGGGGAGGATGTGGGTTATGGTTGGAAAGGCCCAAAATCTGAAGAAGGAAAGTCTATAGGAGATGATGTGTGAACATGAGTTTCAATGTCTGAATAATGGAAAGACAAATGAATCTGAGTGTTGGTTTGTATTGTAGTTTTTGAAAGGAAAATGTGTTCATGAAAAACAACATTCCTGGATATAAAGATCGATTGGGATTGAATGTCAAAGAGTTTATAACCTTTGATTCCATATGGATATCCAAGAAAGATGCACTTTATGGCCCTAGGATCAAATTTGTTTCTAAAAAGGTGGCATAACAAAGGCAACCAAATCTTCTAAGATGAGTATACAATGGATGTGGTCCAAAAAGTAACTCAAAAGGTGATATTCCATCTAAAATAGGAATAGACATATAATAATGACATAAATAGAGGTGAGAACACAATGATTCCATAAATTCAGGGGTAAATCAGATTGAAACTGTAGGGCACTAGCAACATCCAAGATATGTTGGTGTATTTGCTCAACTTTGGATTTTGTTGAGGAGTACACATCATATTTGAAGAACAATACCTTGCTTTCTGAAAAACTCAGTGAGAGAGAATTCAGTTCCTTGATCTGATCTAAATTATTTAACTTTGACATTAAACTGCCTTTCAACCATGGCACAAAATATAGGTATTAAAGACTGTTTGCATTTTTGAATTCACGCAGTATGTCCAAATGCATCTAGAATAGTCATCCACCAAAGTGAGAAAGAATCTTGAATCATCATGTGCAAAGACACTAAATGGACCCAAACATCACAACGTATAAATCAAAAACATTTTAAGATCTATTGATGTGAATAGGGAAAGGAAGTTTATGTCATTTAGCTAGGGACATACATCACAGTCATCTATTTGCATTGTATCTAAATCAGGTATACATGGGGATAAAAGTTTCATTCTAGATAAGGACAGCTGGCCTAGTAAAGCATGCCACATGACAGATGATGATTTGGAAGCTGAGGATGCAATATGTGGGAAACTATTTCTGGGTTGTACAAGGCAGTATAGTCCTCATTGTTCTTTAGCCAAACCAATCATATTCCAACATAGGTCCTATATAAAACAATATCTAGATAACAGTATAAAACAACAATGAAGGTCATTAATAAAGACACTAATACAGATAAGATTGAAAATAAAAGAAAGAGCACACAAAACATTTTTAAGTGTGATTCTGTCAAACATCTTGATTGTTCCTATTTGGATAACAATAGATCAAATTCCATTTGGTAATTTAACTTGACTACATGTTGCAGATGTTATGGAACTCAATAGGGTAGTAGAATAGACCATATGGTTGGTTGCCCCTCCATCTAGTATCCATTCTGAGGATTTAGTGCTCATGCCATTGGTAAAACAACAAATGTTAACTACAAGATGATCAATATGTGGGTTTTGAATTGCTGAAGTACCATTGTTCTTTCAAAAATGAGGATTGGAAAGCAATGGGCTGTTTGGAAGAAATGACTATCATTTTGAGGTTGTATCAAAGACAATAGTTGTTAGGATTGTTCATGAGTGAATGGAATTTTGGATATTTTTGGGACATTTTTTTTTCTATCTGAGTTTCATAATGGACTTAGCTAAAGCTTGGATGATGAGATTGTTAGAATAACTCTTTCCACTGTTTTTGTATCTTGGAGTGTAACCATGGATTTTGTAACATTTATCAATGATATGGCCAGTGATTCCACAATGGCTACAAACTGGATATTCTTTCTAGTATGTTATCTACCTGTTGTTGAGTCTTCCATAATTTGGACCGGTAGCTGGGTTGAAAATTTGTCTATTTCCTGAATTTCTGCTGAGCAGTGCAACAGAATCAAAACCTTCACCGATTTGACTAATCTCTTTGTTAGGCTTATTTATGTGTTGGCATATTCTATGACCGTGTCAAGTTGTTCATTGGCGAAGTTGTTTTTATTAATCGGAAGATCTGCATTAGATTCTCGCTCAAAGATTATCAATGCACTCCTTCGGTATTCACACCTACCCTTCGCCTGAGTTGTACTCAAGCGCCACATCCGGAGAGCATGTGCTCGCTGCACGCCTGCCTTATGCTTGAGCGGCATTTCCAGAGAGTATGTGCTCGCTGCATGCCTTCCAAGTGCTCGAGCAACATTTCCATATAGCGTTCGCTAGCTGCACGTCCGCCTTGCAATCAAGCTCCATTTCCAGAGGGCGTCCGCTTGCTGCTCGCTCAACTTGTGCTCAAGCACCCGGCACATTTCCAATCTAAACCCAGGCACGCCCGCCCTAAGCTCAAGCCGCGCTCGAGCACCGAGGCACGCATGTCTCCAACGGTCATACTTTTTTAAATGTTGTTTTTGGACTTCCATATAGATTGCATCCTTCTTATTATAGAGATGACTTTTCTAACCTAATTTTCAATGCTACTAAAGGCTAAACTCTTTCTTCCGATTTGTGCCCATTAAAAAAAACTCTCTTTTGATTCGTGCGCTAAAATTCCTGAGTTTTCTTATCTTCACCATCCCATTGCTTATACATTTTCCGGCCTGTTAACCCTCGTGGGTGACGTGGATGGCGTTGAAACTGGGTTCCATTGGTGTGCGGAAGATTCAATGGTTCGTGTAGGAAGATTGACCAAAAGACCAAAAGGTGTCCCATTCCATAGCCGTAGGCAAATCCAAGAAGTTCATTGGTAGGGATCACAAAACGTAAGTAAGTCGGCTAGATTAGCGCGTCTGTACCAACACGGCCGTAAGTTGATTTTCCTAGTGCATTCTTTCCTAGCCATTAAAGCTCAAGAGATTTTACTTGATAGCCATGGTTATCGAGATTTCTCTTCATCACCAAAAATCTCATCTTGATTGTTACTGCTTTTATTGTTTACCATTTATATCTAGATTATAATATATTTTACGTGTATTTTATATTCTATTATTTATATTCCACAAATTTTTTAAGGGGTTGAAACATATTTGTGCTTTGAGACACGTATTGTTCTTTCACTCTCTCCATGCTATTCTTGTGCAACTAAGGAGAAGACTGTTGTTTATGTCAGGAGGAGGTTCCAATGAATCTTTTAATAGAATTTGACTTCTAATGTTGGAATAGGAATTACTAAGACCCCATGAAAATTGCATCACATAATCTTCATTCTAATACTCATTCATGGTATTCATCTCTTCACACGTGCACCCGCCACATATGCAAAATAGTGTAGGTCTAGAATTCAATAACTCATCCCAATACCATTTGAGTTTAGTAAAATATGAGCTTACCAGACTTTGTTCTTAGACTAATGTTGAGATGGACTTCTTCAACTAAAATATTCTGGGTCGCCTGCTAGGTGAGTATCTATCTTTCAGATTCTCCCAAATGTCCCTCACCAATTCTATATACAAACATGCTAGGGCGCAAATCTCTTGCTATAGAAACTAGGATCCGGGATTTAACTGTGTTGTTGCTTCTCATCCATGCATCAGACATGATATCTGTACATGGAAGCTTTGGCAAAGTACCATCAATAAATTTGCTATTGTTCCTCACACTTGATGCAATTTCCATGGAACATCTCCAAGAAGGGTTCTCCATCTAGCAGCTGATCAAAAAGTGGAGATCCTGGCTATCACTATTGTGCATGTAATATGAGTTTGAAGGATTATTCACTTGATTTCCAGAAGACATGTTCTCTGAATAATCGTCAAAAGAAGTGGCTGTAATAGAAGCCATTATTCTCTGATACCATGTTAAACTGAAGTTCTTCGAGAAATCAAAAAGCTAAAATATGCCTCTTGGATGGAAGAAACAGAAAAGAAAAGAGAAGCAGAACTGAAGAAGATAATGATGAACAATTTATGAGATGCTCTGTCTTCCAAAATTATTGCTTTGAGATACAGTGTGCGTTCTTATACTTGACTAACTAACTAGCTAACTTTTAACAAAACTAACTTACTGTATAGCAACCTAACAACCATGTAGTAATGAGTTAATTAGTTAACTTATTACCCAATAAGCGGAGCAAATAAAAAGGACAAACATATAGTAGGCTTGGACACTAAAAGGATAATCCCGATTTAGTCCAAATTGTTGTGAGGCAATCACGCTAAATTCGACCAGTTCTGACTAGTAACATCAAAAAATCTCTCTCCAATTGAAAAAATAAACGGCAACCCTCGACTCAATGCACGCACTTGTAATATCATAATAGAGCAAATCAGCAACAGTGAATAAACAAATTCAAACTAAGCAGTTTGAGGGATTTTTCGATTGCAAAAGCAGTAGAAAGAGAAGTCAGTAACAGTGAAAACACAAATTGAAACTGACGTTTTTGAGGTCTTTTTCGATTGCAGCAGAAGAAGAAACAGCTGAAATCTTGCTTCCCCCTTCATTTTCTCTCTCTTCTTTGGCTACCACATCGCCGGTAACAACTTGTACATCTTTTGGGGCCTCATCCAGTAATGCCGGCGTGTCAAATTTATCTGAATTTCCGCTGATTCTGAAAGATCTCTTCGGAATTTGTGGTTTGAATGAACTGTTTTTGGCAAATGAAAATTCCGTCGAGGAGAAGTTTGAAATGTGGAACTTGGAGAAAGCTGGCGGCAGTGAGGAACTCATGTTTCTGACCCAAAACAAAAAATGGTATCCATGTTAATTTCACTTGTGAGACAGAGATAAGGCCCCTCCAGGGACGCTGCGACGCCAGGATCCAACGGCTGTCACTCATTACAAAAAAATTGAAAATTTTTGAATAAATCAACGGATAAGATTTGTCCAATGTCGTTAAATACAAGGCAACGCTCCCCTTTGACAGTAAGTAGGGCTGCCATCGGAGATCAGTTTTCAACGAAATAGCAATTGCCTGCTCAGGGACGAGTTCTCAGCCTTCGTCTCTAATAATGCAGAGGATGTTAAGCCAAGTTGTGCGGGAGCTGCAGACGAATTATAGACATGGATACTCATGCAAATAGAATATATTTTGATAGTGACGGCAAACAACACCATTATCAGCAAATAGTAAATTCAAAAACCATTAAGCTATCAGCTGAGGGCTGAGGACTTAGAGTACTATTAGCAAGGATCAGGGAATCCTGCTTCTTTAATATCCATCATTGGATTATTTTTAATTCAATGATGATAATTTAAAATATTAAATAAAAATATTTTAATATAAAATTTTATTAAATTTTTTTTAAATATTTAACTTAATATTTACTAAATATTAATATTATAATAAAAAAATTTTAAAAATTAATTATATATAATATTTTTAATGTGTTAAAATTTTAACTATTAGATTTTAATCTAATGGCTAAAAAGGGATAAGTAAAGAGAAGCAAGAAATGTGGAGAAGCAGGATCCCCACTCCCTATTAGCAAATAGTCTATTAAGAGATCGAGTAATAGTAAAGTTTTTTAAGTCATTTAAGAGAGTGTATTTTAATATAAATAACCAGAGAATAATATCATATTTTTCTTTAGATTGAGAAAGTTAAAATTAATTTTTTTTATATGATCTATTCTTATTTTCAATAACTAAGAGCCTTTTTTATAGAATGAAAGAACAAGTCAAAACCAATGGAATCTAACAAGCTAATGATGGTATATTTATTATAGGATAAACAATCTTTCACTCACTAATCTATTCTTTTATTCTTCTTCAATAAATAGCCAAGCTCTACCTTTTCTTAATATGGCATGGTCTTATGTCTTTATAAAAGTTGTTATGTTAGTATCATTTTAGGTATTATTACAACCGTTTACTTTTTATTATGTGATTTGTCTTTTATTTCTAAGAAAATATTTTAAATTTTTAATGAATTTTTTGATCATTATTAAAATATATATAATTATTAAATAATCTGAAATATTTCTAGGCAACTTGTAGACTAATAGCAGCTTACCTTATTGCTACAGTTGTGTCAAATCAATTTTGGTAACCAATTGGGCTGTTACATGATTAAAATTGGGACCCAGTTGAGGTTATGGATCAACCCCAACTTGAACATCACATGCATGAAAAGGCTTAAGAAGGGTGCTTAAGGTGCTTGTGAAGTGTTAAGGAGAAAAGGAAAAAGGAAAGAAGAGGAGTTTGGTGAGAAAAAATTTCAAGGGTTTTTTAATAAATTAATTAATAGCAAGGCTAGAAAAATTATGTAATTTCCTTTTTCCATCCATATTTGAGTTTTCCTTAATTTTGACATGAATTACCCCATAGATTTGCTTTCTATTCACAAGTTTGACACTTCTCAACATATTTGATTTCTATAATATGATATCTTATTTTTTAATGTTTTGAAAACAATCTTAATTTAAAAATTATTTTTAACATTTTTAAATTAATAGATTATAATAAAAAGTTTGATTCCGTTTGTAAAATATAATAAATGGATGTTTTGACCTTTTTATTTGGCCCCTACCAATGGATATTTGTGGTCAATGGTTTAAAATTTCTACATATTTGATATAAGTATGGCATTTATCTCTTTGTTATATTGTAAATGATCCATTATAATGGAAATTCTTGCTAAGCTAATAGTGATGGCATTCTCATAGTCAATTTTGGCTGCCCTTTATGTTCTCAAATATTAATAAGATTGAATCTTACTTAGTGGTGGGTAATTAGTATAAGATTTATTTTATCTTTATGGTGGGGGTTATACTTTTTTAAATGAGAGAAAAATGAAGAGGTTTCAAAAAAAAAAAAAGGGTTCTTAACCTAACCTATGTACATGGGGCTTGTGTATCTATTAATACAACAATGAAAAGTGAGGCTGAGAATATGAAGAACTTTGACTATTATTATCCTATTTTTAATTTCAATCAGAGATAATACTTAATCAAATATAGTTAGAGGTATGTTCAAATCAATTTTTTGCTGTATTTACTTGTTCAGAGCTCGGGGGGACTGTGACGCGCTCAACATCGTTGCCCTTCCGACGCTGGCGGGAGCCGTCAAATTCATCATCTGATGGCTCTAGTTTGACGGCTCCAATTTTTTTTAAAAAAAAACGGCTCCAGTTTTGTTAAAAAAAAAATTATAAAAACAAAAAAAACATTAAATCCTTTTTTTTAAAATTAAATGCAAAAAAAATATAAAAATAAAAAAAATAACTAAAAATAATTTTTATTTATATAAAAATTGGCCGTTAGATTTTTCAACCCAACGGTCACTGAAGCGTTACAGGGGGCTGCAACGCGTACGGGTGTTCCCCCCGCACCCCGAATATTATTTGTTCATATCTATTTACCTGCATATTGCATTTTCAACATATGGTATCAAAGCCTTCTTTATGCCCTATTAGTTCAAGTTTTTAACTTTATTAAGAAGAAATTTGTTTTCTCATTAAACATAAAAATTGACATATATTATGGTATATATAATATACATTTTCAAATACTATTCATGATATACATTAATTTTACATTACCCTGATTTTATGAGTAAATCAAAGAACAATTATAGTTTTCATGATTATGAAATTTTAAATATTTTATTTATTGGACATAAATATATTATTGTGTCATGAAGTTTGTATTTTTGGCGCATATTTTATTTTTCTCATTTTTGTATATATTTCAAATCATTTAATTTGTTTTGGTTATCAATTTTATATATATAATGTTGAATAATCCACATTTATAATATTAATTGCGTGTATTATGTAATATACCTCGAATTCAAGATTTTACTTATAAAACCTAAGGAATCGATTTTCAAGTTTCGGGAGATTTGTGTTGTTACTTACCAAAAATTATATGTATCATTTTGATAAATTGTTTGATTATGATTTATGTCTCAAAAATTATAAATATCAAAAAATAATATGAGCACTAAAGTATTTTACATAGTCACTTTTTTCTAAGGCTACAAAGTCTTCTCTATCTATGAAGTCTAGCCTTATTATATACTTTTTTGACTAATTTTAAATCGATCAACCATGTAAAAAACTACTAATAAACCAATTTTTTTTCCCTATTCTAACATTTAGCATATGGCAACCAAGGAAATTCACTTAACTCTTTTTTCTTACTTTATAATTTTTCAAGTAAAATTATGAAAATTTCAACGAATTTTTTTCCTCAAAGCATTTATAGCTTTACTTAATCTTACCCCTAAGGGCATTAATGTCAACTTTTTATCCTTTTTAGCATGTTAATTAACATGCAATACAAACTTATCATGAAAATAACTTAGAATAAATGTGTGTTTGTCTTACGTCTAATATACGCATAAGTGTGTTTTGAACAGTAATTATATACCCAAATTGTGCTCAAGTGGTGCTCATATGCATTCCAACCAAAATACTGTCATCTGATATACACCTGAAATATACTCGTGCATATTTTGACCAAAATCAAGGTGCCTAATGCACACCTCTTAAAAACTCGTGTGTATTGCAACCAAAACCTAGGCACATGATGTTCAACTTTTAAGCACCCTTGCACATTTTAACTATAACCTATGTGTTAATACACACCTCCTAAGCGCTCATGCACAGGCCTGATTTTATCTCTATATTTGATCCAGGAAAATCAATACATGTGTATAAAAATACTAAGATATTTAGTTGAATAGGAAACTATGTTGCATTAATATAGTGTATTATTTTTAGATATTGATTTAATATCTGTTGTTAAAGTTGATTTATTTTTAAGAAAGAATACTTATAAACTTAGCCATCGTATAAAATAATATGTATGATATCATTGATGATGGGTACTATAGGTGGTATAAACATACTTTGGATGTAACATCTGGGAGGATTATAAGGATAGTGAGAATATCATAGATATCAAAAAAACTCATAATACTTACCTAATTATTAGGGGTATAAATGCATGGTCTTTGATTACAATGGTAGAATGAGATCTATAGAGAATTTAATATCTCATATGGTTATAATATCATATTAAATAATTTTTTTAAAAAATTTAGGGAGGAGCTTAGTATCATAGATACTTTAATACTTTAATACTTTAATTGGGTTTGTGTGACTAGTTGATATTATTTACGATATAATTGTTCAATTGAAAATATATTTATTAATTCTTCATACTGATGATGTGTTATTTTATTAATGATAACATTTATTTGTTATTTGGCAACAATATTTTTTTCTATATATGATTATTATTTGAGCTTATTGTTTGATAGATAAATTTTCTAGATAGTTTAATATTTTGGGTTATTTTTAACATTGGTTGTAGCTATTTGTTAGATTTTTAGTTCACTCTTACTATTTTTTTTTTTCCAAAATAGTAAGATTAGTTAAGGATGATATTAGAGTTAGATAGAATTAAATATGATAGAGATTATGGAATCTAGTCGGAGAGAATGTATTTTGTTTTATATTATAGAAATATATTTTGATGTTTTGTTTTATTTTGTTGGGATTTTGGAGTTGTATTATTTCTAAATTTTTGATATATGAGAATATTTATATTATGGCAGCTATATTTTATCATTTATAGATATATTACGATATTAATTTGAAACTTCTATTTATGTGGTTGGTTTCGACTGGCAGTTATGCATCAGGTCCATATCATCATAGAGTCCATGGTTGAATTGCTCATTTTAGGGTCTCTAAGCAACACGATTTTAATCCCCAAAATTATAACCAACCACCTACTTAAATAGATTACAATAGGATTCAGTCAACTTTATTTGTTTAGAGATGGTTTAGCTTTCTATATCCATACAACCAACATCCTAAATACAGTTTACTTACTAATTATTGTTTGTTACTATAAATTATAATCCTATATATTATTGACTATCTAAATTAAATCTAATTTCAAATCACTATAATTTTTATATAATTACTTTGACAAATTTCTATTTTTATCCAAAAAATTTACCTCAAAGTTTGGATATGATATTATTAACTTCATTCACAAAAAATTAAGCTAACATCTTAGCAATAATCTAATATATTGGGAAGGTTAAGGGTTCAATGTTCTAAGGAAAATCTCCTATTAAATTTTATAACCTTATCTCTTCAAAATATTAACCTTTTAAAAATTTAAACAATTTAAAAAATTTTCTTAAAATCTAGAAGATAATCCTAGTTGGTAATAAGGCTTGAAAAGTATTTCTATCCTAGTCAAATATGTAATGGATAGGCCATTCCAATTAATTGCACAATTAAGGCCATGTTTTATTAGCTATGCAAGGTTTGGACTTAAATAATTAATTAAATTATTATATTAAAATTATTTATCATTTTTTATTCATAAAAATATTATCATAAATATCCAGAAGGTTACACCTACTTATATTTATAACACATCGGGTTTAGGATAACCCTCAGTGACCAACCCTCGATGTATTCATAAATCGTAATCTCGACGTGTTATAAAATATCTAGTATAATATGATTGACACATTATTTTATTCTTACTATTATATATCATGATATTATTATCTGATATTATTTTATTGATATTGTATCATTGGTTATACTAATTGTTAAGTTTTTGGTTCACTATTATATTTTATTGTTTTCAAAGTAGCGTAGGTTCGTAGAACAAACTAGAAATCAAGATCTACTGAGGAGATTACAAGTAGATGATCCGAGATTGTAGTAGCATTTATTTGATAGTTGCGATGATTTATTTTTATTGTAGTAGACACGCTTAGATTTTATCAGGCTTCATCCCTTTTATTTTTAAATGTATTAGATATTTTATTTTTCTCATATTTTGATGACCTAGACTTTTACCGATTAGTTTTATCGTTATAAATTTTGATGGATGTTTTATTTATCATAAATTTTATGATACTTATTTACAATTGAGGGCTATGTGTGAGCCGTCCAAGTGGGTGGCAGGTGCCCCAAGTCGGAGTAGCCACAGTCACGATGGATTAGGTCCTTTAGGAGTACCACTATGTACAGATGTTATCTGATGATAGGGTTCAATTGTGAAGGGTTAATGAGTCCTTTTCAGACTTGGTGAAGACTCAAGATAACTTCTTCTCGAAAAAAAATAGTAAGGATATTTTAACTAAAATTGCATAGTTAGGATCCACCAGTTCAGAAATCATCCTCATCTTCGTAAAATGATCTTATACTTGAGCTTGGAGAATTAATGTGGGGATTTTTAATGACTGTGACAGTCATGTGATGAGGAAGGTGGAGTAGTGGCAGGTACTGCTTTCTTCTTGATTCTTGCCCTTTAACTTGTGCTTTTTCTATCATTTTAGTCATGACATTCTATGCTAGCATTTCTATGTAACCGTGAATTCAGTATGTGGTGTAGGACATAAGAGTGATGCCTTTCACCTCCCGGGGATTCTACTTTGCATATGGGTGAAGTAAAATCTTATTTCGTAGATCTGGACGGTCGGTTTGCACGACCGGATGAAATCAGCTATCTAAATTTATTATAATTTTTAAAAAAAATTTGTAATATGAATGGATTAGGGCGGTTGGCTTTATCCGACTGCACAAACCGAGCGTCTAAATCTGCGAAGTAGGATCCCCGACCTCATGCCATTCCTATTCTTGCTCCTCCATTGCCATGAAAGATGTGTTTAATTATCTAACCTTATTAATTAATTTCTATAGTAATAATTAATAAGAATGATTTAATATTTATGCTTCTTTAAAATTTTTTTCTCACACCTTTTTTTAAATATGTTTCTTTCAAAATGGATGACAAATTTTTATTTATAGATAAATATAATATATAGATATTCATATTTAGTTAACTCAAGAAAACAGTTAAAAGTTAGATTAGTTGATAAAACCGTCAAAAATAACTTCCAAATATCACATAGACAGTGTGCCATATAAATCCGTCACTGATGTATGACACGTATTATGTGTCTAGGTATTAGTTCAATGTGAGACTTTATAGTACTTATAAATTTAAAAATCTCTAACATCTTCCACCATTTTTAATATTTGAAAATGTATTATATTTTTGACAAACTTAAAAAAATTTAAGTAAATAGTGGTGTCTGATAATTAAACCAATATTTAAGAAAATATGTTATAGTTAGTCAAAATGATATGATAGATCATACTTTGAACTAATAAATTACATATTTAAATAGGTAGGCCCTTTTAAAAACACTATAAATTAAAGTAATTTAATAAAAAAAATCGTATAGGTCCAGTGAAAGCATTTTTTGCTCAACCTCCCCTTAATTATTACAATTTTTAACCACTACTAACTCAAACTTGGAATAAAATAATAAGTTAATACAGTATTCATAATCACTTTTATGATATATTTTGACTTATCAAACTTACAACATAACATATATTAAGTTAGGTTTGAAACCATCATCTCCGATATTTTAAAAATCATATCTTTTCTAATCTTATGAATAAAGGATTTATCAAATTTTAACTTGACTTTATCAAAATCTATATCAATTATATCACCTACATATAGCACATAACTATGTTTTGGTTATATGCATTAGCACTTACCATGGTACACTTGATTATATATTTTTGATAAAATTATAATGATATTTATTTAGTAAATTTTCAATCAATTTGCTTCTTCACTAGCAAATAAATGTAAAAAAAATAAAAAAATAAAAAAATAAAAATCAATTTTCATGGTGGACTTTGTTATACAAGCCACCATATACGAAGATTGGTAGCCTATGATCTTTTTTATTAGTTATTTACCATAGATGTATATATCATTGTAAAATTAAATAATATTTATATGAATTATGCAACAACTAATTATTTTCTTGAAATATTTCATATAGATATTTGTACATATGTATAACTTATTTAGGCTCCCAAAATCCATACTTAATTTGCCTATTGTAAATAATATATGTAACCTTATACTAATCAGCATATATTAGTTATCAAATTGCTCTTGCATATGCCACAAATGTATACAAATGCATCAGATAATATACGATTGACCTTTCAGTGCTTCATGAGGATTCAGTATCATTATCATTTTCTTATACCAAAATACTACTATATACACTACTAATTGTTTATTTTAATTCTCCCAAATTGGGAACCATACAGTGTTGCCTAAGTTGTTACAGGCTATATTGATGTTGATGTTACAACACCACCAAATCAACAAATTTCAAGAAGAAGTATAAAGAAAACCTAATAATCCTTAAAATTTTGGGATTACATCTAACATTATTGGCTGGCTATAGACCCATATTATACTTTTTCGTATAATTTTTTCATATTATTTTATATCATATGATTAGGATGTTAGAAATTTTCATATTATATATACTACTATATACTGTAGTGTAATAAAGGAGAATATATTTTATTTTTTAACCCCATCCGATCCCTCTCTCTCTTGAACTTTTTCTCTGTCTCTCTCTTTCTCTTCCCCTTCTGTCAAAACTCCTATTATCGACTTTTTGTCTGTTTTTCTATTCTGTGAATTTCTTATTTGCATATTTGGCGATTGGCTACATGCGAGAGTGTATTATTATCCCAATTGACATTTAACAAAACCTTGATTAGAATTGAAAATTTGATGGATTAGTAGCATCATGATATTATCAATAAATAATTATGTATTCAATAGAATTAAAAAAACTTCAATGAGAATAAATCGAATGTTGGAGAGTATCCTCATTGTAATAATTGACAAAAAATTAGAATAAATTATATGCAAATTATATTATTCATGTACCTTGGTACCAAAGTGCACATCCATGCCACAAAATTAAAATGCCATTTTTGTTATCTTTTTAAAATTTTATAACATAAAGTTTTCACATAGAAGTGTTATTAGAGTCCTTAACATGATAATTAAGTAAATTGGGCAACTAGAAATAAACCCAATTTAAAATCCAAACACTTTCAATCAATTACACTCATTTATAATTATATATATTACTAGAATATATACAAATAAAATTGACTAAAATTAAAATGTGCCTAGTAGATGTCCATACCATTTGATAGGCAACCACCTTTTTCTCTTCCACACCAGGCCGGATTGAGAAAAATTTTATTATTTAAAGAGATAAATCTGCTTATTCTTTTAATTTTTATTATTTATTTTTAAATAGATAATTATAATTTAATTATTTTAAAAATAAATAATAAAAATTATAATTAATTATCATTTTGCATACCATAACCTCAGCAACCATCACAACTCCTATTTCTAAGGCGTTCATCAATCCATGTGCGGTCTTTATTGGCTGCACAATGATGTATAGACAAAATTTTTAATAAAAATAAGATTATCTATTTCTTATGAAAAATTTTTCACTATAAACATTTAATTAGAATGATATAATATTGATAAAATTCTCTTTCTTACATATTTTATTTTGTTTTTTTCCCAAAACAAATTCTACATGTCTATTTATAGAAAAATATGATATATAAAAAGTACATATCGAATTATTTCAAGTAAATTGTTAAAAGTCAGATTTTTTAAATGATGGTTGGCAGTTAATTTAATTAACAAGATCACTAAAAATAACTTTTAAATGTCATATATGTATCATACGTACGCTACATAAATTTATCATTAAAACTTTATACTACCATGCCTAAATACTAATTTAGAGTGAGACCTTATAACATTTATAAAATAAAAAATTTCAATAAGATATAGACAAGTGAAAGTGCCAAAATATGTTAGGGGATAATAAGCCAAAGGAGGCGAACGATGTGGGATTTTGATACACTAAAGTTATTCAACGATGAAAAGTGGTATCCTCCATCCAAAGGTGGTAGAACATTCACCTTTTTTGAATATAGAAAAATACCATATAGTACATATCTTTTAGATAAGACTAATGGCAACAAATAAGAGACAATCATATAAAATAAAGATGTCTATTTATTAGAATATTTTTAAAACTCTCGGTTCACATTAACTGTTTTGTGCGCCTTTCGTAAGTAAGTTGGGTAGAATGCCAGGGAGAACCGAGAGACCCCTTTTGCCCTAGTAGAGCTCAATCCCTAGAAGGCAGTTTTGTTGTTTCAGAAAGATATAGCAGTGGCCATGGGAGAGAGAGGGTGGCATGATATTTGAATATAAAAATGAGTGTGATCGATGTTCTCTTTCTCTCTTTACCAAGTGTATTTGAACAGTAAAAGGTTGTAAATTCAATCAATTTTGATCGAATTTGATTTTACCCAACAACAAAATTGGGAAAAGGATTCATTTGAATTTAATTTTTGGCATTTTGTGTTATATTAAACCAATTGTTTAGTTTGTTTTTTTCTCAGGAGTCAATGGCCAACTTATGCAACTTCTCCTGTGTACAATTTGACATACTTGTCTCAACCATTGAATTAGCTCGACTAAAGATTCATAAATTTGGCTTGGCTAAGTCGTCTCACTTAAGAATTCTAAGGTTCACCGGAGGAGGCTCCCTTAAGATTTAGGGGCACAGGCTCCTCAATGTCCTCAACTTCTATCAATGAAAAAAAAAAGTCAATAATAAAATGAAAAAAGGACAAAAAGAAAGGACATAATGAGGGAGAGAAATCTTGACAACACTAATAATGGGATATAATTGATGGATTTGACATTAGTGAGAACTGATTAACCAAACATGCAAAGTGCATTTGAAAAGGGCATTATCTGTCCACTATGAGGTAGCACAAGCAGAGATGGAAGGTTATTCACAATGTGGCTATCCTGCTTTAAGTAAACCTCCATTTGCAAAACTCTGAAACTAATCAACCATTTCAAAATGTGTGTCACTGGCAACTGGGGGGCTCCCTACTACTGCTCACTCCACCGGTGGAATCGACCCTCCAGCTGCCACAATCTGCTGCTCCAGCTGCATCATCAAACCAGAGGGAACAGTGATCTCAAAAACATCCCCTACATATTAAGTTAAGCAGGCTAGAAATTTGAATTTTAAAAAACCGGAAATCAAAGAGGACATAGCCAGAACACACAAATAGGAGTTCCCCTTAATGCTTCTGTCACAACATATGTAATGCTAAGGCCCCTTCACCAGGCCTTGCCATCTTGCATGGATACAACATTACTACCACATCGTGTACGTGGGCCCTCTTACAATCCAAAATACAGTCTGGTGTACAAGACTCCCGGACCGATAACCTCTCATGTGGTCATTCAATTGAAGAAACCACTTACAGCAAAGATGGGTGTCATTATTTGGTGTATGGTAATTCCAAGAAATAGTAATATCTAGGATTCCAAATAAGATATCCACTTAAAGAGTAAGAAAAAAATGCATGGAAGGATGATTTATTGCAAATTAATAAATTCTATCTTTCAGAAATCCATGTCAACAGAACGATGGGCTGTTTATTTTTATTTTTATTTTTTTGGGTGCTTTTCTACTTACCCTTAGTAGATTTTCCAGCTTGTTCTTCACAAGTGCATATTCATGCTTAACTTGCTGTAGACATTTCAAGCATCTGCAACCAAGAAAAACCAATTCACCTTAGGACCCCACAATTGATATAGCCATGATTCCTCAATATTACACAAAACAACACTGCTAGGTCAGCGTAAGTAGTTATCAATTGCAAGCCACTCATGATGCCAAATCACAGTGAGTATTCAGGCTGTCAGTTGTCCAAATGAATGAGGACAAAGTTTAAGTTCTGAAAGCAGAGTTCAAGGATTCAGCCCTCAATGTCTGATCATCTTAAGGAAGAGTTATGTGCCCTGATTAACCGTCTACATAAAATCATTTCTGGTGGATGATAACAATAAGTTAAGTTAGTTGGTGAGAATTATGTTTGAACATGAGCAAAAGAAAAAAAGAAACAGCAACAGAAGTAATGTGAACTTTGAAAGACTTGCAAGATTTGGACACTGGATCTACAAGAAAAACAGATATACCGTCAACTCAGCAGCACAAAAGTATATTAATGCACGATCAAAATACAGACGGTTATCTGGTCTGTGTTTCACATAAAAAAAATACTATACAAACAAAAAATGATGTCTCTTCTGCATAATTGCATTCTATCCAAAGAGACAAAAAAAACAAATAAAGGGCCAAAAGCAATGAAGTATTTTAATTGCACACGTTGTAACTCCAACCACAGTTATTACTTCTTAAGTCCTACATCCATTGATGGTTAGCCTATTTTTAAAATTTAGTAGAGCCAACAATGTAATTTGAAAAGTAATTTTATTTCCAAAAGTGAAAAAACTTTCATTCTTAGAATACTAAAATTTCTCAGCCTCCAAAAACTGCTTTATATTGGAAGCACCCAAATGTTGTTTCTGACGAAACTGTGTCATCATTGTCATTAATAAACGAAACCCATGTTTTTCTTAATTTAAACACACTCTACATGCATTGGAACCATAATTTCCGTGACAATTTCTGATATAGAGCTACACCTGCTTAAGAAATTTGTCTGGATGCAGTAGATTCATGCCTTTTTTGCATGCCAATTTTTAATAACTTGAAGAAGCAGCAAACACATCTAAGTTGGAAATAGGGAAATGATTTTTTATCCTTTCTTTAGATTCATGACAAAACAAAGGGCAATATAACAAAATCGTCACTGAAACTTACCCATCAAGGTTCTCCTCGATACAGTATGTCCGGAAGGCAATGCATACATTCTTAACTCTTTGTGCACCTATGCTGCCAATAATACCACGATATTCATGCATTAAATAATGAAATTACTAGAAAAATATCTAGGGAAGAAAACAACCTTACAACAGAGAACACCAACTGACCATCAATTGCTCAAAGCTTCACAACATCAATACCATAAAAATTTTCCAAACAGCCAACACCTCAATTTGGCACCTGCCTCACGTATGGGCTTCCACCACTGTATTCAGATCCATAAAGTAGTATGCCACCACATTACATAGCAGAGCGTTTGCACCTTTCTCTATTTAGCTTGGGAATGGTATCAAGTAGCCATTCCCATTTTAGGTGCTAGATATGTGTCTGACACAAGTATGCCAGGGTAAAATTTAGAGTTGGAGAATCATTGGAAATCAACAACCACATTTAAGCAATTTACGTGAATTCATATCTAATAATAACTTCTATATATTTTGTCATTGGGATGAAGGGGAGTAATTCCATTTGTGAATGGTGAATTTCCTCAACGCAGAAACCACATTATTTAGGAGCAAAGTTAGCAAGAGTTACTTGCTAACACTCTGTGATTGGCACTGTATTACATTAGCCATGAGACTCAGAATGATTTTCATTAGATCACCTAATGATGGAAAGACAAAACATATTGCAATTGTTAATATAGTTAAACAATATAAACCTTTAAAAATTCTTCCCTGAGGATCCACTTTCTGTCGTTTTATCAATTATTTATTTCCCTTATGAGCTGCCAATGAGTTTAAATTCACCACAAAATCAGTACACTAACATCAACTTACCGTGTTACGGTTACAAGAAAAAAACCTCCACACCCATGGAGCAAGTGATGCGAAAAATGGCTATCCTTAGCAATTTTCCACTAGCTAATGGCATTCATTAACAGATACAAAGTCGTCTTTCGTATTGTTTTCTTCCACCGCAATGCATACATGGTATAGAAATATAGATCAAGAAGAAAGATAGACGGAGTAAAGGCACTTATGCAAAAGCTAGAATGAATGGAAAGAAAAAGGATACATGATCAGGAAAAATAAAAAAGAGTACAATTTACGGGAAGAAATGTGAATACCTGGAACTGCTACCCTTGAATTGATGAGCATGGTCAGCAACTTGCTTGAAATCTACAACAGGCTGTTCTCTGTAAAAATGGATAAATACAGCAATCCCGTAACCAAGTCTCATCAAAAGGGATAGAAAATTAAACAAATGGATACTAATCAGCGAGCAGTACTCACAGAGCTTGGGTCAGATTTTTGAGGAGCTTCTCAGAATCATCAAAGAAGAGAGATACGACTTCAACCACGAAACTGGGACTGCTATCATCCGCCAGTTTCTGAAGCTGAGTGAACTGATCGTCCAAAATTCCCTACTTCCCCGATCGAGGAACAATGGCCCATCAAAAATAGCAGCAACATAAGCACGAAAAATTTCACAAAACTAAATTGAGAAGTCCAAAAAGCAATACCCAAATCGTGATTTTCATATATATACGCAGTTACCTCTCTGAACAAAGTTGTTTTACAGTCGATATATTGCCTCAGAAGCTGAACAACATCCATGGTCCTCGCCTTCTATCTTCTCTCTCCCGCTCTCTCCCCCACCGAGCACAATCTACACTGCTTTTGTCAAATGGGATCAGCTCGTTCACAATTTATAATCCCGATTTCAATCAATTATTCGGAGCATTTTCATAATGGCAGTGAAACGCATATGGGATGGGACAGCTACTTTGTTGCCCTTTTAGCCTTTCGATAAGTGCTAATTTGCCAAGACTATTAGCAAAAAAGGGAAAAAAAACATACATATTACGGTCCACGCCGCGAAAAGAGACGAATTTATACAAATTTTGCTTGGAAGGAAATTCATTAAAATCTCATTTAGTTTTCCTTTTAGGGGGATTTGATTATATAACCACATAAGAAGAAGAAGACCTATTTTTTTTAATTAATTTCTTTAATAACAATTTATTTATTTATTTATTTTTAGGCAACTTTATGGATAAACGCAATACCGCCTTGGATAATACAACGGCAGCGTACCTAATTCTTTGTGGCCCAATTCCTCCTAACGAGGCTAATGGAAGGAGGAGGCCCCACGAGCCCACATTTGGTGTTGTCGTGGGCTCAAAATTTCTGTGCCGAAAATAACCTTCATCTATTTTTTAACCCAAAAAAATAATAATTATATATAGATAATTTCATTCTCTATCCTATATTTTATTATCTAAAATTATTTTATTAAGAATTTGCCAATTAATTAAAAAAATCCTAATTATTGTATAAAAAATTCAAAAAATAGCTTTATTTTCAAATTTTTGACTTGTTTGAAGTTTTTTAAGCCAGATATGTGAATTAATATGTCATTCATAATATTATCATAAAATAAATTAAGTAATAAAATCAAAAACCAAAAAAAAAAAAAAAAAAACAATTGACTCCAAAATTTAAAAATAAAAATATCTTCTGGAGAATATCTTTAGGATGATTCATTTTGAATTTTTTTTTTTGACTTTGATAGGTCCGATATCGCAGGTAGGCCCAAAACCAAAAGCGTAGTAAAAAAGTTTCATCATGGTAGGAAAGATTTCATTTCGGTGGAAGAAATCTCTCTCGGTAGGAAATTAGAACTCCTCTTGGCGAAAAAATTTTTACCACCTCCCTCAATAAAAGGGGGAGCAGCAAACAAGGAAAGGGCATCCAAAAAGCCGAGCAACAAAGCTTCCCTAAAAACCTTCGCTCTGCTCCCATCCTTCGCTCCTCAACTAAACAGAGCACCTTGGAGCCCGCAAAATTCTCCACAAATGGCGACCAGTTCCTCCCGGCGGCTCGTGGAGCAAACGGAGAGCAGAGCTTTCCTAAAGTGATGCCCAGTCCTCAGAGGATGGGGCTCGAAGCCCCTGATGGTAGTCGGCTATTTACTGTAGCATTTGAGCAAAATAGAGCACGGTGATCTCCCTTGCTCCTATCTCCATCGCCCTTGCTGTCAACAATGATCCCCAGATGTCCTTACTGAGTAGAGCCCGGAGCTCCTTCAAGGGCGCTCTACGAAGCTCCCCTGAAAACGAGCCCAGGAGTTTTTAGTAGGTCTAGACAAGAGGGTGAACCCCTCAGAGGGTGTTCATTTGTCCTCCCTCTCCTCAATTCAAAAGATGGCACGAAGCTCTTCACCGAAGGCTCCAGTTTAGATTTACATCGGCATTCCATCTCTCATTCAACCGGCTTGTAGCAACTCCCCATGTTTGGAAGCTCTCCGGTGCTCCAGTTGGGAATGGAAGATCTCTGGCATTCAAGTCGGATTGAAGAGATCTCCGGCATTCCTATTGGGCAGAGAAGATCCTTGGGATTCTAGCCAGACTGAAGATCTCCGGCGATCCAACCAGACTGAAGATCTTTGGCATTCCGGTCGGACTGAAGATCTCTGACACTCAGTCGGGTAGAGAAGATCTATGACATTCTAGCCGGACTGAAGATCTTTGGCATTCCAGCGGGCAGAGAAGCACTCCGGTGTTCTAGCCAGATTGAAGGGTACTCCGGCACTCCAGCTAGGCATTAAAGAGTTCTGGCACTCTAGTCAGACTCAGAAGCACTCCGGCGCTCCAACCAGACTCTAACCCACTCCGACCTAGTCCACACCGGGTTGATCCTTTTTGGTATGCTGCAATGCGCCGGGAAGATCCTCTCTCGTGGTAGAAGGGCTCCAGCCTGTAGCAACACTCAGGACAGCAACATTGACCCGGGAAATAAGCTAAGCATGGGCCAGCTCTTCACTGAAGGGCTCGTCCATGAGTGCACCTCAAAGTTACCCCTTTGTTGGGTGCACTCTTGAAGCTTAGTCCTCCGTGCAGTGCGCCGTACCTTTGTCGGGCGCACCCTCGAAGCTCAGTCCTCCACATAGTGAGCCGCCTTTCTGCCGAGCGTACCCTCGATGCTTAGTCTTTTGCGTAGTGAGTCATCCCTCTGTCGGGCGTTCCCTCAGAGCTCAATTCTTTGCGTAGTGAGCTGCCCCTCTGTTGGGCACACCCTTAGAGATCAGTCCTCCGCATAGTGAGCCGCCCCTCGGTCGGGTGCATCCCCAGAGCCTAGTTCTCTGCCTAGTGAGTCGCCCCTTAGCCGTGCACACCTTCGGAGCCTAATCCTCTATCTAGTGAGCCGCCCGTTAACCGGGCGCACCTTCGGAACCCAATTTTCTACTTAGTGAGCCGCCTCTCTGCCGATCGCACCCTTAGAGCCTAGTCCTCCAAATACATCGCACTCACACTCCCCTCATCACCGCATCTTTTCACTCTATCCACATTTACCCTTAAATGTGCTTTCCTCTAATTATTGTGAAAGATATCTGACTTGAGCATCGGAGTGATGACGGTAGGATAACCCCCCGCCTTCTTCTGACCTCTCGTTTTAGGTTATCAGTGATGAATATGGGATCCGATCCAGATTGATCCGCAACTAAAGATTGGAAGGCTCCATAATCCGTACAATAATCGAAAACCCAGGATGCAATATTAGCGCCGTCTGTGAAAATGACACAAAAAATCTTTCCACCTCAAAACGAAAAAACAAACGAGGTCAACGCTCGAGCTCTAGCCAGCACATCGGCTAGTGACATTGCCTCCCATGACGATGACCCCTCCTTGGGTAGCCATGCCTGGGGCCTCCATTCTTTAGCTCCAAAATGATTGAAGAAGGTCAACGCCCCGAGTGCGAGCTACTGCATTAATCGGAGGCAAAGTCGTCCGTGGCAATGACCCCTCACTGGGTAGCCATGCGAAAGAATGTCGATCTTGAGCGTGCAAGCACTCTCTTTCCAGCCGGGCACTCTAGACCTATTGTACCCGTCAGAAGATGTAACACTGATGGCTTCACTGTTCAGCTTTCAAACTATCTGAGAAAGTTAGCGTTTTCAGAGGATCAATTGGTCCGACAACCTCAGGACCCAGACGGCTCCCAATACCTATCTCATCAGCTCGACGACCTCGGTATTTGGGAAGATTCGAGTGACGGGGCCCACTCTTGGAAAAATGACCAAGCTAGTCCTAGGGAGCCAAGCCAAAGCCCAATGTGGCAACACCTTATCACTTCTAAGACAATCAGCAGCCTCTATGAACCTAAAGAGGTCCCAAGCGGAGTTAGCCGACAAACCACTACCCGATCCTACACTCACGAGCTGCCTCGCTAAAGAGAATAACATACCCCACAGACACAGCAGGGCCAATCTGAAGACATTATGTTGGGGGCTTTTCCCTCCAATTCCTAAACCAGCAAAGCGGACAACCATTTATGGAAGATCTGGTGGCCTGACGACTTCGTGACCTGGGCGGCCACTAGCGATAGGGCCTAGCAGTAGCCAGACGGTTAGCCGAGCCATGGAGCGTAGATGAGGGCCCAAAGTGACATGATCCACACTGATCAAAGTATTGTCGAGAAATGCCAACTCTAAGACATATCGGCCCGGTGCAGTGAACCCGATCTTTTAGAGATTAGGGGCCATGAGTATGAAATTGCCGGCTCGAGCGGCCGTCACCCTGCTCACAGGCCATCCTCAGCCTCGATGGTCCTCCTGAGAAGGGTGCACTAGTCAGCGGGCCAATCCCGTTGCAACGCTTCTCGTCAACCCGTTGCATGGCAGCATACCCTGCAAAAGTTATGGCAACACTTGCAGTGGGGGCTCGACGTGCTCAGCCCACCACCCATTGTATCGTAGAAAACATCATCCAGTCAAACGTTGCACCAGTCTGGTTCACCCGAGGTAGTATTAGCCGACAACGGGACCTAAACCATTGACTAGCAGGCTACCTAGCGCGGCAGCAGTGTGCTACCCAACCAATTCATGGCAAAGGACCAAATCCCACACGACAAAGGACCAAATCCAACACAGCATAGGGACCATAGGCCAGGTCGCCTACTAAAGTGCCCCGACGACCCTCCGAAGCAGTATACACAGCCCATGCACTCAAAGCAGTAGACGGATCCCAAGGGCATACGACAACGTCTGTCGCCGAACACCTATGACGTTTCCACGTCGAATCCAGGTAAGTCTTGCATACATCATACTGCCTGCTTGAGTCACATTTCCTTTAATAGAATAGTAATATTATCTACTCATATGAATGACTACATAATACTGCATACAATCATGCATCCTAGATTGCCCCCAAGTCAGGCGAATACTCATTCACCCGTAAACCGAAACCCTGGCTGCATGCCAGGCGGCCCAAAGTAGTTGTATGCGAAGTTCGACTTTGCACCGAAGGGCCCTAAGCAACCACAAAACCCTGGCCCCTTGGCAGGTAGCCCTAAAGCGGTCGTACGCAATCTTTTGCTCCGCACCAAAGGGCCCTAAGTGGCCATGAAACCCTGGCCCCATACCTGGTGGCCCCAAAGCAATCGTACGCGAACTTCGGCTCCGTGCTGAAGGGCCCTAAGTGGCCACGAAACCTGTCCCCGTGTCAGGCGGCCCCAAAGTGGTCATATATGAACTTCAGCTTTGCGTTGAAGGGCTTTAAGCAGCCACAAAACCCTGACCCCGTGCTAGGTAGCCCCAAAGCGGTCGTATGCAATCTTTGGCTCTGTGCCGAAGGGCCCTAAGCGGCCATGAAACCCTGGCCTCGTGCCTGGTAGCCCCAAAGCGGTCGTACACGAACTACGGCTCAGTGCTGAAGGGCCCTAAGTGGCCACGAAACCCTGGCACCATGCCAGGCGGCCCCAAACAGGTCGTACGTGAACTTTGGCTCCGTACCAAAGAGTCCTAAGTGGCCACGAAACCCTGGCCTCGTGCCAAGGAACCCTTAAGCGGTCAAACACAAACTTTGGCTCCGCACCGAGAGTCCCCGAGTGGCCCTAAAACCCTAACTCCATGCCAAGCGATCCCAAAGCGATCGTGGCCTGGGGGTTCCTGAAGTCACCAATACGCGGCCATAAAAATTGTAGGGGGCCTAAGCGGTAAGCGTGCGGTGACCTTATCCAAAAGAAGAGAGCACCCTCAGTTAATGACGATCGTGGGCTAGGATCATGCGCACGAAAGCAACAACACCCCAAGCAGGGCCGAGAACAAGATGGCATCGTGCAACGGCCTAAGACTTGAAGTTCGGCTGCTGTGGCTTGAAAACCCAGCTGCCCCTTGTGTGACTCAACCAGGCGTGCGACGACATCTAATCCACCGGATCGAACATCCCACTTCGTGCGAGATATGAGAATATTTCAGACGAAGGATGAGTACAGTGCAAGAAGGCTCTGGATCTGAGCTTTGGCAACAATAGCAAAGCAGCTTAACCAACACATAGCGAGAAGATCTGTAAAAAAAAAAGAAAGAGAAGAAAGAAGCAGCAGAGCTGCCAGCCTATCCTGATCAAGTGGGGACGGCCATCCGACTGAAGAAGACAAAAATATGCAACCGAGAACCTCTCTCGGTTAGGTGCCAGAGAAGGTGCCTCGCTAGTCCTCATAGGACTGACGATTCCTTTAGCCCCAAGAGGCCTCCAATGCTGTGGAGTCAGAAAGGGATCCTATTATAATCCAAGTAACATTGTCCGGGCAATGACAGAATTGACCCAGCACCCCACTTCTTCAGAGTTGGCACGCGCTTAAAGGGTGCAAGTAGCTTTGCCCTCCAGCATGGAGGCCCTTAACCCTCCGTCTTGCTAGGAGGCTCACAGCCCTCCTCTCTCTAGCGTGAAGTTTCCCAAACCTGCATCCTGCTAGGAGGCCTTAGGCCTTCCTCTCTCCATCACAGAGGTCCTCAGCCCTCCATTCTATTTGGAGGCCCTCGACCCTCCTCTCTCCAGCATAGAGTTCCTCAGCCCTCCTCCCTCCAGCATGAAGGTTATCAGCCCTCCTCCTTCTTGGAGGTACTCAGCCTTCCAGCAAGCGCGGGTCCTCTTCCAGCAAGTGAGGCACCCCTCTACGCACTATGATTCGAAGGTGGCCAGACGATGGTACTCAGCTTAGGCAGATCTGAGGCTGATGTGGCCGACCATTCCCTAACAGAGCATCATGGCCGACCGCCGCAAGTCAAATCACCAGAAGTATGAGTGGCAGGCCAATCAACCTGCCAGTTGTTAAAAAAGGGGCAAGTATCAGAAGGTACTCGACCCCAACAGGCTCGAGGTGAGATTGACCATCCCACACCCCGATTGTGTGTGAGGATGCATCATTCGGCCGAGCATTGACTTGCCAACAATCATGCGACCTTGAAACAGGTAACCACCTTCCTTCGACCAACCGCTTTCCCATGAGTGCATCCATCAAGTCACCTCTTGATTGGATGAACCTGGCAGGACTGAAATCTTCATGGCTCAAGGACCTACGTAGTGACGTCCCATCAGTACAAGCTAAGAGTTGAAATTTTAAACCACTTGGTATGGGGGGCTAGTGATAGGCCCAATATCGCAGGCCGGCTTAAAACCCAAAGCATAGTAGAGAAGCTTCGTCATGGTGGGAAAGATTATATTTTGGTAGGAGAAATCCCTTTCGACAGGAAATTAGAACTCCTTTTGGTGGAAAAATTTTCACTGCCTCCCTCGATAAAAGGGGGAGAAGCAAACAAGGAAAGGGCATCCAAAGAGCCGGGCAGCAAAGTTTTCCTAAAAACCTCCGCTCTGCTCCCATCCTCCGCTCCTCAATTAAACAGAGTACCTCGAAGCCCTACAGAGCACAAAGCTCTCCACAGATGGAAACCAGCTCCTCCCAACGGCTCGTGGACCAAACAGAGTAGAGCTTTCCCAAAGTGATGCCCAGTCCTTTGTCCTCGGAGGACGGGGCACGAAGTCCCTGAAGGCAGTCGGCTCCTTCCCGTGGCATTTGAGCAAAACAGAGCATGGTGATCTCCCTTGCTCCTATCTCCACCGCCCTCGCTGTCAACAATGATCCCCAGATGTCCTTACTAAGTTGTGCCTGGAGCTCCTTCAAGGGCGCTCTATGAAGCTTCCCTGAAAATGAGCCCAGAGTCTCTTAGCAAGTTTGGACATGAGGGTGAACCCCTCAGAGGAGTTCATTTGTCCTCCCTCACCTCAGTTCGAAAGATGGCATGAAGCTCTTCACCGAAGGCTCTCGTTTAGATCAACACAGGCATTCCATCTCTCATTCAGCTTGCCTGTAGCCACTCCCTAGTGCTCCAGTCGGGCATGGAAGATCTTCGACGTTCAAGTCGGATGAAGAGATGTTCGACATTCCTACCTTGCAGAGAAGGATCCCTTGATTCAAACCGAACTTAAGATCTCCAGCATTCCAGTCCAACTGAAGATCTCCAGCACTCAATCGGGCAGAGAAGATCTTTGGCATTCTAGCGGAATTGAAGATCTTCGGCGTTCCAGCAGGCAGAGAAGCTCTCCGCGTTCTAGCAGGACTGAAGGGTACTCCGGCACTCTAGCCGGGCATAGAAGAGTTCTGGCACTCCAGCCTGATTTGGAAGCACTCCAAAGCTCAAACTGGACTCTGAGCCACTCCGACCTAGTCCGCACCGGGTTAATCCTTTCTGGTCTGTGGCAGCGCGCTGAGAAGATCCTCTCTAGTCATAGAAGGGCTTTGGCATGTAGCAGCACTTCGGCCAGCAACATCGACTAGGGCAATAAGCTAAGCATGGGCCAGCTCTTTGCCTAAGGGCTTGTCCATGAGTGCACCTTAAAGGCGCCCCTCTACTGGACGTACCCGCAGAGCTCAGTCCTCTGCGTAGTGTGTTGCCCCCCTGCTGGGCGCACCCCCGGAGCTTAATCTTTCGTGTAGTGAGTTTCCCTTCTGTCGGGCGCATTCTCGGAGCTCAATCCTTCACGTAGTGAGTCCCCCCTCTATTGGGCGCACTCTCGGAGCTTAATCCTCCACATAATGAGCAACCTCTCAGCCGGGTGCACTCTTGGAGCTCAGTCCTCCGCGTAGTGAGCCGCCCCTCTATTAGACGCACCTCAGAGCTCAGTTCTCTGTGTAGTGAGCCGCCTCTCAGTCAGGTGTACCCTCGAAGCCTAGTCCTCTACCTTGTGAGATGTCCCTCATCCAGGCGCCACCTCCGAGACCAATCCTCTGCTTAGTAAGCCGCCCCTCAACCGAGCGCACCCTCAGAGTCTAGTTCTCCAAATATATCCCACTCACACTCCCTTCATCACTGCATATTTTCACTTTAGCCACGTTTACCCTTAAACATGCTTTCCTCCATTTATTACGAAAGATATTTGATTTGAGCGTTGAAGTGGCGATGGTAGAATAAATTTTCGCTGCTCTCTAACATCTCGTTTGTAGTTTGTATTGTGTAAGTTTCAGGTTATCTGTGTCAGAGATTGGACCCGACCTAGATCGACCTGTAGCTAAATATTGAAAAGCTCCCTAATCCATACAATAACTGGGAACTTAGGATGTAACGAATTTCATTCTTATCTTTGTTAAATGAATTAATTGTGTCAGTGTTATGTACTAGAAGAAATTTTTCAATGGGGTATAAATTTTAATTCTTAAAAGTTTTATTATTATATATTTTTTTATAAATTAATTATGTGTAAAAATAAATTCGTATACAAGAATCCATAAATATTAAGTTTTAATTTGTCGAGAATAATCTATAAAATTAAAATCATATTAAAATCATTTTTATCTCGAAAAATTGTGAGATAATTTATCCCTATTCTCTTTCTTTAAGATTGGTAAAGGTTTTCTACCACTTTTATGCATATTAAAATAATAGTTATAGGTGGCCTTTTATAGAATGAGAGACGATCATTTTTAAATTATCAAAATATTCATCTTTTTTATCGGAGGGTGTGTATTGGATAGATATATCTTTTTAAAAATGTTTTCCTTGATTAATTAGAAATAATTAATATATTTAAAATAATTATATATGATTATATCTAATTCGTCATGGATTTGAGTTACTGACAGGTTAGGGTTTCGCTTAGATTTCTAGTTGAATTGAAGTGGATTCGGTCTTTGTCGTCTATGATTTAGATCCTGCACACCATAATTCAAAAATAAGAGGACATTGATAGAACTCGCTCTCCGATTATCCTCCAACGCTCAAATCAATAATTTTTATCAATAGATAGAGAAATGCAGGGATGAGGGGTATGCGTGATGATATAAGAATGTGAATTTTCTGAATCTGATTCGGAGATTGCACTCGACGTGAAGTGGCTTTGACGTGGTGATGCGCTCATGGAGAGCAGCTTTAATATCAAGGGAGCAATAATTGTGAAGGAATTTCTGGGAGCCTTTTTGGCCAAGGCATCGGGTTGGCCAAGGCAATTAATCTCCAACTCATAGCAAGAGCTCTGTGCCAATCAGATTGGGCCGAGGCAGATTTGGGCCATTTGGCCAATTGGGGCGCTATTTTGGGTCAACTGAAATGCTAATGGGCCTACGGCCTAGTGGGCCGAATGCCTTCTGGGCTCATTGCTGAATATATGGGCTTTCGTATTGGGCCAACTCATTCCGGCCATCCCATCACTAACCTTCCATGCCGGGGGTTTAAATTTTTAACCCCTGATATATTTATGGATGGGACATGACGTACCATATTGTTTTCCCCTTTCTACTCCTTCTCCAGGTTGTCCTTCGAAATGGGCTCGGGCTCCTCGAGAACTACTATCTCCGTACCACGGGTTGCTACTGGTTGGATTGGCGACGGATCCTAAGCTCGAGTCCATTTCCTCCTTATTACGGGGCAAGACTTTCTTTACACACTGACCCCACTTGAACAGCGGTTGTTCTTCGTGGCGAGCCGCTGCTCTAACTTGTCACAATTGTTGTTTTTGTGGGTCATGCTCTGTTGTCTATCGGATGCATGCCAACCTCTTACTTGGGTTCCTCTAGTTGCTTGCTTGTCTGGAAGTTCATTGCAGTTGAGTTCCTTTTTTTGTTATCTTTCTCTTTGTTGTACGCTAGCCTCTGTAGGCTTCATACTTTGTCAAGGAAGATTAATGAATGGAACTAGTAATTATTTTTTTGCCCATATTGTCTCCGTCTTTGGTTTTCTGGATGACTCTATTTTATTGACGTCAGATTGGGTTGCGTATTCGTCAATCTGGCTGGAAGCCGGATTGGGTTGAGGGCATGTTAGTCCGGTCTGCAACTGGATTGCTACCAGTTAGTCTTGAAGTCAGAATGAATTGTTGACCAATAGAGCAGGTCGGATGCTGGATTGGGTTGTTGACTAGTCAGACCGACTAGAAGCCGAACTGAATCATTGATAGGTCAAATCGGCTCAAAGTCAGACTGGATTGTTGACTAGTCAAATCAGTCAAAGTGATCGTTGATTAATCAGGCAGACTAAAGTCGTGCTAGATTGCTAATTGGTTAAACCAGCTACATTTCAGAGTGGATCAATGGTCCGTTAGTTTGATTTTGAGTTCATCATATTTGTCTGCCACCGAATTGCTGTCCTTGAGGAGTGGAGCACTGTGGCTTGGGAGGTTACGCCGCTCTGACTTCTGACTTGTCCTGTCCTACCCCATGTCCGTTGCCTATACGATGACAAGTTGTCATTTATGACGCCAGACGACTAACGTGCCTGGACGTCTTCCGGCGTTGGCACGTGTTAGGTTATTATGTGCTTACCTTTTTGAGGCATTGTTTCGGGCTTCAGACTACCGCCTATATATATAGCGATGCTTCACCATTTTCATCCACTCTACTTCTTGAGTTGTTTTCCTTTTCATTCTTTGTGTCTGCTACCTCCTTGTTCCCATGGCTTCTAGAGTTGATACGATTCGCTCCGTTCTTACCGCTACCAACATCAAGGCTTTGTATCTATAGTATGATATTTCGTTTGTGATTTTGCTTGTGGTAACAAGGGAGCATGATAGGGCCTATTCTCCTTCAGATGGGTCCATCACCGTTTATGAGGCACATATGCGGAGCGGCATTCAATTCCTGCTCCCAGGGGAGTTGCACGGAATCTTGGTTGCACTGGAAGTCCCAATCGTGAGATTCCACATGAAGGCCATTAGGTATTTGTACTCCCTTTGCATATTCCTTCCTCATCAGGGGAGGGCATTAGATGCGGTGGCCATGAAGCTTATATTTCGATTTTGCCATAACAGAGATTGGATCTCACTGTCTCCCCGAGACCTGCACATAAGCGAGGTGATCCCCAATTTTGTCAAGAATTGGAAGGATCAATTCTTTTTTATCAAGGTCACTTCTAGTTGGGCCTTTCCAATGAGTGGCAAAATGTGCCAACGTCTTTTACTGGCAAAGCCTCATGTGAGGAGGTGGAGTCTATTAGCTGCTGATAGAGGTGATTTGAGTGAATATGGGCGACTACAAGGACCATCTCCTATCCACTGAGGCACTTGCATTGGTCTGGTGGGGTCTTCCCTTAGAGAGTATGGAGCCACTGCTCCGCTGCCTGCTCAGTCTAAGGGGAAGGTTGGGACCCTATATATTAGGGATCCATCTGAGAGTCCATCTTGGCGGCAAACTGCATCGTCTCTGGGATCTTTTTCTCCTTTCATCTTTAAGGGCCAACCGACGGTGGAGCAGATGCAGGGCCTAGGTGAGTTGTCTAGGGGACCGGCCCTCATCGCACCCCTGATGCTGGGACCATTGAGGCCGGTGCCAGAGTAGTTGCAGTTGGTGGGCCCTCTATCCTTGCTGCAGGCGTATTGAGTGAGCTGGAGGTTGGGGGCCGATTGGACCAACTTGCTAGCTAACCCAGGCACAGCAGGAGGCCCAATAGGAGTCCCAATAGGCAGTCCATCCGAAGGCCTAGCAGGCGACCCAGCGGGAGGGCCAGCAGGAGGTCCCTGCCATTGTTTCTTCTTTGTTAGAGCAGACGGTGCCTGACTTTTCATGCGGGTCTGTCGGATAGGGTCCCGGTGTGACCCACCCAATGGAGGCCTAGTCGAGGGGCGATATTGAGGAGGCAGTGACCATGGAGATATCTCGACTGGAGGCTTCTGCGTCGCATCGGCCTCGAACAGGATGGGCGTCCACTCCGACGTCTTCATCTAGGGTGCCCCTGAGCATGAATGCTACTGTACTGCCTTTCATCCAAGCAAGTCTTTGAGAGCTTTTCACTTGAACGGCTAGGCCTAACTTCTTTCTCTTGCTCCATTTATAGGATGACAAGATAATGCACATTTTGCATACATGATTATATCAGTGGTCGTCTAAGATTCGTCTGTTGGAAGGGGAGGTCCATCGCCTGACTTAGACAAGGGTTGACCCGAGCGTGGTGGAGGAGATGCACAGTTAGGTGGATGTCGCCACCTCCAAGGCTCAGCAGGGTCGGGACCGGGTCTCAAGTCTTGAGCTTCAGCTATCTGAGGTCATGGGGGAACTATAGAGATCTAGGAATGCTTTGCAGAATGTCGAACAACATCTCATGGACCTTCGGAGCGAGAATGTTAGATTGGGAGTTGAGCTGACGACCCGATTCAACCTGTCGAGGTCAATCGGGCATTGAATGTGAGATTCTTGGATGGCATTCACCTATGTCAGTGGATCGCTTCCCTCATCGACCCTGCCTTCCTTGCTAACTTTTTTGACCCAAGGAATAGGGGTGCCTGGTGCTAGTTCGACCTTACCGATTTTTTGGACAGGGAGGTGTCCTCTTCATGCCCTTTAGCCAACACCCAGTCTTAGGGTAGAATTTTTCTCGTCTTTCTTTTTTTATATATGTACCTAACACCGGCACGCCTATATAGTACACTTTTTCAATCAATAAGAGAGAATTTTTTCAATCATTGTCGTGATCTTTACATATTCGTACAATTTTGTTTATGTACCATTGTTTGCCTACTCAGCATTATCTCTACAGTGGCCGAGCTTTAGCGGAGTCAAGGTTGTTATCCACGTGCAATCATTCGAGATTGTCTCCTTGGATGCCATCTTTGCGTGTCGAAACCTAACTTGTCGACCATCATCGACTGACGGTGTTCGTCCCTGTTAGAGGAGTCACCGCAAGCGTGCTGAGAAGCTCCATAAGGTTTTGGTATTAGATCACATACGGGCCACTCGGTGTTGGATTGATGTTCAAATTAGACTGCGTGTGGGCTGCTTGGTGCTAAACTAGGGGTTCAAATTTGACTGCATGTGGGCCACTCTGTGTTGGATTGAGGTTCAAATTCGACCCTATATGGGCTGCTCGGTGCGAGATCGAGGTTTGGTTATGGGAGAATGAGAATTTGACTGATTTAGGGGCTGCCTAGGTCACTTGAATTTATGCAACGTCACACAAGCATTCATATGGACAAGTAAACAAGTAATGACGATTAACAATAATCAATAAACAAGCAAATAAATCGTTTTATTAAACGTGATACACTTTTACAAGCATGCTCGATAATGGATGTTGGACCTACCTAGGTTCAGTAAGATATCATTGGTAATACTTCTTTAGGTAGACGACATTCCATATCCTTGAGACCAATTTGTTGTTTTGGGCCTGAAACTTGTATGCCCTATTCCACAGGATGGTCGAGACGATGAATGGGCATTCCTAGTTCGGGGAGAGATTATTCCTATTAGCATTCTTTCCCATGGATTCTATGTTTCGTAGAACCAGGTCCCCAACCTCGAATTGGTGAGCCTTCACCCTTTAGTTGCAGTATCGGATGACCCACTACTGATAGGCAGTTGTGTGCATCTTGGCCAAGTCCCGTGTCTCTTCTAGTAGGTTAAGATGCTCTCAAAGTCATTGGGAGTTGTTGAGTGGGTCAAGTCCCTCGACCTAGAAGTTAGGAAGTCTTGACTTGGATGACGGCCTCTGCTTTGTAGTATAGACTAAAGTACGTCTCACGTGTCGGCTCCTTCGGTATTGTCCGATATGACCACAACATAGAAGGTAGCTCGTCCGTTTGTTTGTAGGTAGGCGGCTGAAGTGTAGACCAATCGGATGCCCAAACTCGAGCAATATTTGGTAAAGCACTTATAGGTGAATTGGGTTTCGTTATCAATCATGATGACATCGGAAATCCCAAATTTGCAGATAATATTTTGCTGAACAAACTCAGTGGAATTTTTCTTAGTAATTTGAGTCAAAGGAGAGGCTTCTACCAACTTCATGAAATAGTCAATACCTACTATGACGAACGTTTTTTGCCCGAAAGTGATGGAGAAAGGGTCGGGTATTTTGAACCCCCATTGCGCAAATGTCCAAGAGGCCAAAAGGGTCCTCAGCTCCATGGGAAACCGGTGGGACATGTTGCCATGGATTTAAAATTCTTATACTTCTTTACGAAATCTATGGCGTCTTTCTTCATGGTTGGCCAATAGTAACTATGGCGCATTATTTTAAAGGCAAGTTTCTTACCTCCAACGTGTGATCTATAGATGCCGAGGTGCACATCGCTTAACTCATAGTCAACTTCTTGTGGTGTGAGACAACGTAAGTACGAGGTGGAGTACCCTTGGCGTTATGATCTCCCATCTACGATGGTGTACCAGCCAACCATCTTCTTTACTCATTTGGCACCGTCCGGGTTCTCCAGTAGGGTGCCGTCTATGATATACCTTTAGTAGGGTAACATCCAGTTCTCATTGTTGGAGACTTGTAGCACTCTTTGCCTGGATTCTTCTATGATGGGAAAGGTCATGACCTCTCGCATGTTGCTCAGGTACTACTCGAGGCTTTTGGCCGTGACAGCCCTCTCAAGCTAGTTGGCCTTCCAGTTGTCTGCCATTCGATTGTGTTGAACTTCTGGACTATACTCATTACTCTAGTGAGGTAATTCACGAGTAGATGGATCGTCACCTCAAAGTTTTTGCGAATTTGATTGACGATCAATTATAAGTCACTGTAGACAGTTACGTTCTTTGTAGAGCATTCTTTTGCAAGTTGCAACCTAGCGAGTAAGACCTCATACTTGACAACGTTGTTGGTAGCCAAAATTCGAGTTTCAACATGTACTTCATCTCCAACTTATCAGGGGTTGTTAGGCTCACTCTAGCTCTACTGTTGCTGCATGTCAAGGATCCGTCCACATGGAGGGTCCAGTTCGGTGCCTCTGACCGTCTGTCAGTTTTGTAGGGGTGATCAATGTTCGGAACCTGGGTCATGGTCTCGACGATAAAGTCTACTAGGGCTTGTCCTTTTACGACGGACTTCGGCTTGAACTCCATGTCGAACTCGTCCAATTCGATAGCCCATTTGACTAGCATCCTGACTTGTCGAGCTTCTACAGGATTTCTTTTAGGGGTTGGTTGGTCATGACAACTGTTTTGTTTGTCTGGAAATAGGGCCGCATTTCATATTTGAATAGATGAGTGCCGGTGCAATCTTTTCGACATGCGTGTAGTAGGTCTCGGGGAATGTTAGAGTCATGCTAATTTAGTAGATCAGCCACTGTATATCAAATTGTTATCAGATCAAAACCGAGCTCTATGCCACCTATGAAATTGCCAAGTAGAGGTACAGTTCCTCGCCTTGTTTTGGTGACGTCAAGAAAGGGGCTTGCTACATACTCTTTTAGTTCCTCAAAGGCAGCCTAACAGTTGACCATCCACTGAAAATCGTTTGCCTTTCTCCCTCTCAAGGCTCTGAAGAAGGGAAGGTATTTGTCCCTGAATTTTACTAGCAAGCGGGAGAGTGCTGCAAGCCTCTCGGTCAACCTCTGGATGTCCTTCACAGTTTACGATGGGTTCATGTCCATAATTACTTTTATTTTTTTTTGAGTTAGCCTCAGTCTCTCACTAGAAGACGATGAAACCCAAGAATTTTTCGAGGGATACTCCAAAAATATATTTGGCCGGGTTTAATTTCATATGTTACACCCCAAAAGCCTCACCAGGGTCACAGATATGGTTGTTGATACTTTTACTTTTGATGAGATGCTGTCCACATACACCTTCATATTCCAGCAAATCTGGGTTTGAAACATTTTATTCACGAGCCGTTAGTAAGTGACGCCAACTTTCTTTAATTCGAAGGGTATAACCTTGTAACAATATGTCTCTTGATCCGTCATAAAGGAAGTATACTTCTCATCCTCTGGACCTATTTGGATCTGATTGTAACTTGAGTATACGTTCATAAAATTGAGCAGTTTGTGTTTGGAGGTGGTGCCAACCAGTAGGTCGATCCTGAGCAACGAGAAACTATCCTTAAGGCATGCATTGTTCATATCATTAAAATTGACGAACAGCCGTTAGTTCCCGTTACTTTTCTTGGCAAGGACTGTATTGGAGAGCTAATCCGAATACTGGACTTTCCGGAAGAAGCCAGTGTCAAGCAGCTTTTTTACTTCTCAATAGAGTGATTTTTTCGCTTTTGGTTGATGGGCTTGTGATCTGATTCGAGATCCAACTTGTGGACTATCACTTCGGTCAGTATCTTGGGCATGTCGATAGGGGTCCATGCGAAGATATCAGAGTTCTGGTGGAGGAAGGTGATTAGCTAGTTGTGTAGGGGCTTCGCAAGTGAGCCCCCTATTTGCATGCATCTCTTCGAATCACCATGGTCTAGAGGATTGTGGTCAGTTGTCTCGTCGAATTGGGCTTGTTACAGAGTTTCCACGTCTCTGTGATCGAAGTCATCCATCCGTTGGTCCGGTGTGGCTTGGAAGACCTGAGATAGGTAGCACGTCCGGCTGATTGCTTAGTTGCCTAGTACTTCTCCGATGTCGTAGACTGTATGAAACTTCATTTTCAAGTTTGTGATTGATGTCACGGCCTCGAATGTAGTTAGGCAGGGCTGGCATAGGATAGCATTATAGATTGAAGGTTGGTCAACCACCAGGAATGTCAGTATACGGAATGCTGTCCTGGGGTATATTCCCAGGGTGACTTCCAGCTATATAGTTCCTTGAACGGGTATCAGTTCGTTGTCCAGTCTATAGAGGGACCCCTCAACCGGATTCAACTGACTCTTTTCAATCCTAATTTAAAATAGACATTTTGGTAAAGCAAATCATGAGAACTTGCATTATTGATAAAGACCCGTTTTAGTAGGTAATTGATAGTACCGTCTCAAATGAGTGAGGATACAACTAGAGGGTCGAAGTGAGGAGTCATTACATGTGACATATATTCCTTACTAAAACTAATGATATCTTCCCTAACTTCTACCATTGGCTTCTTTGAGATGATCTCGAACTGATTCGAGGAGCAGTTCAGCCAGGTTGTCCCCATGTTGACCACTCTAACCATGACACAATTTCTCAGTTCCTGCTGCTTCATCCTTTCTTTGCATGCTCCACCGACCCCTTGATCTGGGTTTTTCAGGAATTTAATCTGGTGTCCCCTCCTAATGAACTTTTTAATCTCTTTCTGTAGGGTCCGATAGGCCTCTATTCTATGACCTGAAGATCGATGGTACTGACAGCATTTCGTCTGATCTCATCTTTTCGAGTTCTTGACCGGATTCAACTATTTCAGGAATTTTTCTACTAGGATCTGTATGAGTATGTTGGTTTGGGAGTCATTCAAAGGAGTTAGGTTTAAGGGCTCGAACTCTCTCCAAGCTCCTGACTCTATCCTGGGCTGCTTCATCAGATCCAGGGAGTTGAAACAATCTCCATTTATCTTCCTTCCATTCGGCGGCCCCTAGTGGGGGTACTCCCCGTGCTCTAGACATTTAACCTCATTGGCCTCTTCAGTCGCCACGTAAGCGCGGGTGATGGTTTCGACTTCACAGAAAGTCTGGGAGTCCATGTAGGCCAAATGTTTAAAAAACTAGCCCGACATTAAAGTTGATATCAAGGTACTCAGCTTCATATTATCAATAAGTCAGGGTATCCGGTGGGTTTCAGTGATGAACCGGGCTAGAAAATTTTTTGGACTTTCGTTTGGCTCTTGTTTGATACAGGCGAGGTGCCAATATTACCTATCCTCTCTCTCGTTAGAGGTGAATTGAGTTAAGAAGTTGTCAACAAACTCTTGAAACTTCAAGATTAAATTTGGCTGCAGGTGGTAGAACCAAATCTAGGCATCCCCCTTAAGGGTCAGTGCAAAGTATAGGCACATGGCAGCCTTGCCTAGCCCTAGAAGCTTAGTAGGGTATGGAAGTGGCCTAAGTAGTCCATCAGGTCGGTACTTTCATTGTAGGGTTCCAGGGCCAACATCTTGAACTTCTGAGGAAGTGGTTGCATCCGAATCTCCATCATCAATGGTGATCGCCTTAGATCTGCAGAGCGTCCGTTAGCATCTCCCTTAAACACATGCTGCCATATCTTGTCCACTCACTCTTTCACTCAAGGGTTGATTGCAGTCGTTTTTGCGTTCGGGTAGGTCCTCAATTCTGAGTGGTTTGGGGAGCGGCGTGAGGCCGGCCAGTTGCTGCCACTAGTCGGCTAGACATTGCATGAGGCCCCTTCTTGGGCCGAGGGCCTCTACTTGTCATGTGAGTAGCAAAAATTTCGCCGCTCTAGACTCTCAGCTGGTATCTTATGACCAAGCCGGCCCTCCAAACGAGACTGGATCCCATCACTCGAAGCCACTTGGGCTATGAGGTTGTCCAGGCATCCTGCCTTCTGAGCCAGTCGCTTCTTCCTCATGATTTTTTGTTTTGATGCTGAAGTGCAGGTAGTGGAAGAAGGAGCCCCCACCTATCCTAGCGCGCTCAAAGGGTCTAGTGCATTTGAGATATGTTATCCACCCAATCGGACAGTGCTTGCATAAAGGGCATCGGTTGCTCCTCCGCATGGCTACCCATAGAGGGGTCATCACCATGGGGAACGACTTCCTTGGTCAGAGCATTGGTATGGGCTCTGGTGTTGCCCATGCATATTTCTTTGTGGATGGTGGTTAGGCTTTTTATTCGCATTCCCACAGATGACGCCAATGATATGTTCTAAATCTGGATTACTGACGGATTAGAGTTTCGCTTGGATTTCGGGTCTAATTAAAATGGGTTCGGTCTTCATCATCTATAGCATAGATCCTATACACCATAACTCAAAAATAATAGGTTAAAGGATTGACGGGATTCGCTTTCGATTTATCCTCTAACGCTCAAGTCAGTAATTTTTTTCATTAGATGGAGAAATGTAAGGATGAGGGGTATGTGTGATGATGCAAGAATGTAGGTTTTCTGAATCTAAATCGAAGGTTGCACTTGGCGTGGAGCAATTTTCATGTGGTGATGTGCTCACGGGGAGCGACTTTAGTATCGAGAGAGCAAGAATTATGGAGGAATTCTCGAGAGGCTGTTTGGACTTAGAGTGGTCTCTTGAGAGCTCTTGAATGTGGGTTTTTGCGGGCGAGTTTGAGCGGGAATGTAAGCATGTGAGCCTTGTTTCTTCGGGTTTGTCTCCAGGACTTTTTATAAATTTTTATGCCAACTCAACCTTACATGGGCGTCAAGGCTGGCCAACAATTGGCCGTGTAAATTTGACAAGCTGGCACAAGGATTGTGGACGCTAATTAGGGCAACCGTAATCAATCACTAGGTTCTCTTCTTTCTTTGAGGAGATGTTGGATACAGTGGATATTAGAGTTGTCATTATGTGAGATCCGTTGAATAGAAAGTTGTCGTTAGAAGTGATTTGCTAAGTTGAAGTTAACATTCTTGGAGAGATTTCGATCGTGGTCGATATTCGGGATGTTGGGCTAACTAAGACGAGCAATCTCCAACGCATGGGAAGAGCTCTGTGGGCCGGCCAGATTGGACCGAGGCTGATTTGAGCCGTCTGGCCTGTCGGGGCACTGTTTGGGGTCAACTGAAATGCTGACTAGTCCATGTCTAATGGATTGGATGCCTTTTGAGCCCTTTACTGAGTACGTGTTTTTTCATGTTGGACCAGCCTATTCTTGCCATCCCAATCAATATCATTTAGTTAAAATTTAATAAATTTATAAATTATATATCTTATCATGTATGATATTTTTCTAACGGGACATACAAATTGATTAAAGTTTTCCAATTTGTAATTATATTAGCTTAACACATTTCAAAGCCTATTTAGCACCACAGAATTTGACATCAATTACCCAATCAAAGTTTTTTAAAAAATTATTAATGAACGAAAACAACTACAAATTTATTCATATAGACTAAAATTAACTTGAATTAAATATAAGAACAAAATTTACTCAACTTAAAATATTAAAACATTTTAAATTATTTACTATTTTTTTACCGTGGTTGCCATTGATGATAGTGATTATCATAAAGTTCATTTATATTAATGCAGTTAATAATAATAATTTACAATGATTATGAGGTTGGATTTGGAAGGAGTTCTTCTGCAAATTCCATTAATCACCGAATGAATAATAAGGAAATGGTTTATTTGCATAAAGAATGGAAAATCTATTTCTTTATTATTATGCATATGCATTCACTTGGCACCTTAATGACTATGCCCGAATCGATTTTTTCGAACACACCAACTCAGTCGACGTCGATTCTCAAGCATATACCGTCAGACGCTCGTTTGGCACAGATCTACCATTTTAGCACATTAGGCTAAAAGATATCATACCAATTAGGGAAGCGAGTGAACCTAATTTATAAGTCGTATGATATAGTATGGGAATTTATGTAGCACTAATTCCTTTCAAGAAGGATATGCCATTTGTTAATAAGCAAGAAAATAGAAACTTTGGTGTGGTATATGAAATTAAAATTACTATTTTTGAAATAAAATGCCTAGACAATCTGATCTTTCAAAGAACTATATATTAGTTTAAACTCCTTAATAAATAACTCAACGTTCAAGATTTCTTCTCAAATATTGATCGGATGGCCCTAGTTGAGTAAATCATCCGATGCATGGCACCGTGGAGAAACAAAAAACTCTCATTTAGAGGTAGATTGCAACTTCTGTTTTTCTACTTTCTTTTCATTCATCATTTATTGGGCTTCCATCTTTAGCCATACTAAATCATTCATCAAACAAATTGATTGTAAGTTAAAAATTCTCTATGGGATGGTAATTCTAATAGCAAACACTTGGCCAAGGAGGCATGAAAGTATGTTCATGCCCCATATTCACGGGAGGAATCTGGGGAATTATTTGTTTGAAACAAAGCTGTCTTAGTTAAGCACCGGTGGCATATCTTGAATTGTGATAGTTTTTTCATTTGGGTTTATTGGGTCATTTGAATGTCACGACCCGGAACCACAATATACGCAGGTCAAAAATAAAATCAATAATAAGATTTCCATCAACAACAATAACCCATCCCGGATGTGACAATCAAACATATGCAGGACCCAATATAAATAAAACCCGCACAAGATCTCATCGGATATGAATCCGGACAAATAATACATGACCTGCTATCCATAATCGCAAGGAAAGTATCCAATTTACAACTCATCCATAATACTATAACTTCAATATTTTGCATACAATGATCAAGGCACCATCCGGCGATAAATAATAACCATAACATATCCTCGAGATCAGAAATATACCAAATGTAATATCTTCACTCGCCAAAAGGAATATCCGAGCCCGATCACGTTCGAGCTCCTGCAAGCGTATCCATGCCACTAGTCTGAAGGGATAAAACATGAAAACGTGAGCCTACAGCTCAGCAAGCATCATCGTATAAAAAAAAGTACTCATAAATCAGGAACAGGGATATCGCAAAGCAATCACGTAAAATAAAACACTATGTCCGTGAAATCCCTGAAAATCGAGGAGATGTCTCGTACTAAATCGTCGTCCGTAATAACTCGTCCCTCCGGGACAAAATCATATAAATCACGATCCGGTGAAATCTCGTAGACGATATCATATCATATGATCCGAGGTCACATACGTCGCAACCGTCACCACATCCACGTGGAGATACATACCGTCGTCCGGATCTAAAACTCATAATGCAGAAATCAAGAGAAAACCGCCGGAACTAAAACATAAATGAAAACACGTTCCGGGTTTATCACGTCAGCACGTACGAGACATTCTTATCGCCCATCCACGGGCCAAACCACGTATCTCAAATCACAGTACACCCAAATACATGCAGAAATACAAAGTATGCACGAAATCGGAGAACCAAAGATCAATGATACCAACTTGAGGAAGGGTTACCCTCGTCTGGTAACCACGGCTATATATAGGCTACGAATTAGGCCAGTAGCTCAAGGCCATCCATGTACTCTGTCTCCCATAGATTAGGAACTTGCTCACTATGTTTTACCACCCGCGGCTTTGGGTGCAACCTCAAGTTTTAGTTATATATTAGGACGTCCGAATACATTAGTTTTCCGTCAATTCCTTACGATGGTTCTCAATTAAATACACAGTGGGGCAATACCTCATCTTCCTTACGGCGGAAGTAGCCAATACCTCATCTTCCTTACGGCGGAAGTAGCCAATGCCTCATCTTCCTTACGGCGGAAGTAGCCAATGCCTCGGATTACGTAGTGATCCCACCCCCGGCAGCATGCATGGTTAGTGCAAGGCCTGGTTCATGATTCCATAATATACAGATGCACAAATGTACATATATATACTGTCCGGGTGTCAAAAATCCCTCCAAATCATAAATACCAGTACAAAACCATCGCACAACCGATAAAACATACATGCATGTATACAATTGATAAATTGAGGGTATTTAAAAATACATGCATGATAGTAAAATCTCCCACAGTAGTCAAAATACATCGAAAATTAAATCAAACTAAGAATAGGGCTGGAGGATACTTGCCTTAACATCATACTCTGCAGATCTGATGAAAGGATGTCCCGAAGCACTCGAATCGAGCCTTTTCTCTCTCCTCTGCCGCGCCCTCTCTCTCTCCTCCGCGCACGTTCTCTGCCGGCCGTTGCCAGCAGCTCCACTGCTCGGCCGCTCGTCTGGCCACCACCGGCCTCTCCGGCGCACCACCGGCCCGATCGCAGCGCGCCGTTCTGCGGCCGCCGCCGCTCTTCGCCAGACAACCGACGTCGACTCACCCGACACCGATTTCCTCACCCATCGCCGCCAGCTGCCTCAATCCACAACCACCGCAACAATCGCGGCCACACCCACGACCACCATCGACCGCCGTTCACTGCGCGACAGCCCCGCTATCGCCCGTCTTCCTCTTCTCCCTTCTCCTCCTGTGGCCGCCGCCGATCTCTCTCTCTCGCAGCTTCTGCTGCAAGCCGTCACCACCGGCACCGTGCCATCCTCGCCGCACACCGCCGCCGCCGCCGCCGGCCGCCTCCTCTCTTCTTCCTCTCTCCGCTGCGAAAACCCAAAACCCTAACTCCCTCTCCCTTCACTTTTCTCTCTCCCCGATCATCCTTATCTCCCCTTTTTCTTTTCATTTTCCTTTTTTTTTTCCTTTTTCCTTTTCTTTTTTTTTCAACTTTTATATATTATATATATATATATATATATATATATATATAACTTTCCTTTATTATCAATTCCAACTCGGCCTTCGGACAACATTACGGGCACACACGGGCCCCACTCAAGCACCTCCGATCATTCCCAAAAATTTTTACAATATTTTAATTTATTTTCACCACATCCGAAATACCCAAAAATCACAATTAATATTAAAATAATCCAATTGAAATCCGAAATATCACATTGAATATAATAAAAGACAGGCATATACGGACCATTAAACTATAGTAGCCATTACCTTGGATTTTAATGAACTTCTTTAGTCTATTGTTGATCATTTATTCATTCTTTTAGCCTGTTGGGGCTAGTAACTCTTACCCGCTCTATATGGAGGATCTTTCAACCAGTTGATTGTAAAATTGCATTGGCTAATCTTCTATCGTTCTAAAATCACATCCCTTAGCACTTGTTCATAATCTGGCTTGCCATTTGAAATTGCTAGGTACTATGGATTGCATCCAAACAGTTACTATCGTCCCACACTCATGTGTTCTTTGTTCCCCATGTTTGGAGTCTCCTTGTCACAATCCAAACTGTGCAACCACAATCATTCATATCATAAGACGAAAATCCATAATAATATATATATCATTAAATAATTCATCATATTATACTTCACAACTTAAAAGTATAGCATCTCTCAAGCTGCTACATAGCTTATAACTAAACTAAAACGTCACATAAATTTAAGAAACTATAATAACACGATAGTAAAATCTTCTTGCTGGCCATCTCATATTTTCATCTCCCACACAGATCACCTATACGCTACTTTACAAGAATAAGAGACAAATAATAAATAAACCAAATGGTAAATAAATAATCTCATAATCTAGGAGTACAATAATAATAGAGATCAACAAAATTTATGAAACCCAAATATCAAACAATGATTCATAAACATAAAGAATCAAAATCACGAGTTTTGATATCTATAGCTCTAAGATCATACATCAGCTTATACTGTATCAATAATCTTAACAAAAAGAATATATGAGGGTTGTATTTTTCTTTACTACAAACCTAAGACTGACGAATTTATAGTGCCACCAATTGAATAACATCATCTATAATTTGATGACTATCCATTAGCCCACTAGACAATGCCAAGAACATCCACAGTCTGACACACATGGTCAATTAATTATCCACAGGGTAACCTACTTGATCATCCACGCATAGTATTTATAGATTCTATAAGAAAAATACAATATATAAATATATCTTCAAGATTATCAGAATGATATCGGTATCAAATAATGTATATTACACTAACTATATCAGAGCTCATATATCTAGATATATTAGTATTTTTGTACATTTTTATTTATTTTGTCTAAAGAATGTAAAATAAGTATCATACTAGATTAGATCCAAACATAAATCTTTCGAGTTCACACACCAAAGGTCTATGTTATTCTCACAAGTAGTCCTCTACCTTAATCTACCAAGGCTAATAGCATCAATAATCATAATAAGATATATGACATGATAAGAAGTATAACAGTAATAAAGCATGGTTCAATAGTGAAATAACCAAACATGAACGTGATAGGAATCGATAAATTGAGGCACCAAGTTCTTACTTGAATCCATTACTTTTGTCTAAATTTATCAGGGCATGTTGTTTCTTTCACTAATGAGCGTTTTAGATTATAGAAATCACTTTTTTTTTTTTTTCTAAAATTTATATCTAGCATTTTAACAGCACTCAATTTTTATTCAAAATTCACTTCATAAGCTTTGATATTCTAATATTACTCAAACATTGGTTCGAATGCAAGATTTCCAAACTAGTTCTTGAGCCTCTGTTTCTTCAAAGTTACTTAAATTTGACTTATAAGCTAATATTCGACATATAAGGCTGATTAAAGTCATTATATATACTCATCTATTAACTATTTGAATTATATGTGTGAATCAAATATTATGATTTAATTTTCAACTTTGGATTAAAGTGTGATTTTTTTAGTTTTTGTACAATCACCGAATTTCTTTTGAATTAGACCTCATAAGCAAGATTTGGAAATTTTGAATTATTATTTAAGAAACTATAGAGGCACTGGCTTACAAAATAACAATAAGATCAATGAATCACTCACCTAAATTCCCCTACGTATCATTTTTCTTCCTTTTTTGGCTTTCCTTCTACTAGGTTTTCCTTTTAAGATTTCATGGTGATTCCTTGGTTTTTGGGTCTCCAAATTTACAGACAACTAGCTTAGGCTATCATTGACGTAAGTGGAGCATCATGATTGATTGAATTATTTGTTTGAGGGCTTCAATCGAAACCCATAAAATATGCCCATTATTTTTGTGATGCCTCATGATTTCCACTTCATCCTTTGGCTGCTTCTCTCACTTGGTCAACTTCATTCAAATTTTTGGCTCCAGGTTGGTTAATTTCACAACCTTAAGGTATAATATTAGCTTAGGATTGAGTTAATTACTCAATTACACACAAATTAGGGTTTAATTTGGAGGATTTATTAACAAGGGTTTATCATCTTCTTGATAATCCAATTTTAGCTCGCTCAATCTCAATTAGAATGTGTAATTTGAGATTTAAATTTTGAAATTGATACGTGAAAAAGCACGTTTTGTGCTAACGTGTTTCGACCCCGAAAAATATAGTGGAAGTAATAATAAATAAATATCAAATACACGTAAAAGATATTTAATACTAGATGCTAACGAGATTAACAATCATGCACGATATAAGTACTTGTAAGCAATAAAGATAAAGACTCAATTTTTGGTGACGAAGTGAAAACTCGATACCCACGGTATCGAGAAAAACACTCCGGGCTTCAACGGCCAGGGAAGCAATGTACTATGAAAATCAACTTACAGACCGGGTGGTAATGACGCGCTAACCTAGCCGACTTACTCCCGTCACGTGATCCCTACCAAGGAACACTTTGGATTTGCCCGCGGCAACGGAACTGGACTCCTTCCGGTCTTCACGTCAATCTTCCCTCGAACCACTTGAATTTCCAATCACGAACGAGTCTCCTTCACGAACCAAAGTCTCCAACGATGGTAGAAGGATAAAAGTTTCAATGGTGAAAGAAAATGGGTGAGAAAACTAGTTAGAACATGTAGAGCACTCTTGAAGTAATTAGTTTTCTCAAGAGAAGTAGGAATAATGGAACTTTTGAGGCTTTCATCTCCAAAGAGGCACGTAAATCTTCAGTCCAGAATCCCTTAGAGTTTCAAAAAATAAGGCTAGTATTTATAGTGGAGCCAAAAACGCGTTTGAAAAATCTGCCCATTGGGCCGGCGCTCGAGCGGGGCTCGAGCATGCGGCGAGCGGCCGTAGGGTTTCGTGAGATTCCCTGCGGGCAGCGAGCGGGACCCCTACTGGATTTTCGGCTTGAGCAGTTCTCGAGCTCCTGGCGAGCCGGGGACCTTCTGGATTTTAGGTTCGAGCGGGAATCGAGCGAGAGGCGAGCGGGAAGGCTTAGGAAGGGCTCAAGCGAATGGAGGGCGGATCGAACGGACTTTAACCCGACAACCCACAACCCGACATCAATACAATAATACATATGGTCACGGAATATGCCAATAAGACAAATGTCTCTAACAATCTCCCCCTTTAGCAATTCCGTGACAAAACTCAGAAAATAAATAAATACAAGTGAATCACGGGTTCAGACACCACCGAGATAGAACCCGTGTACATGAAAACCTATGCCTAGTGATACAAAAGAGATAAAAAAATGTAAATAGCTATACGAGAGCTGCTGAGGCGATGTGATGAAAACTTGCTTGACGGCCTGTGTAACTTCAGTTTCCTGATTAAGCAATGTTAGTACCAACAAGGCAAAAAATAATAACACATAATAGCATGCATGGTACATACATCAATATAACATACAACTGAAATTCTCCCCCTAACTAAAATAATCAATACTCCCCCTAACAGTAATAATAAACTGTAATAATCATGAAAATAACAAAAAAAAAAACTCCGCTCCGTCTCCCCTAAGCTCCCCCTATCAAATTGAGTCAAGTCTCCCCCTTTTTGTCACGAATGGCCAAGGGGTAATTTAACTCACTTTTCTTAACCCAAACTTGTCTCCCCGAATTCACTTTCTGGCTTAGCCTTTTAACTTGTTCATTCAATTTCTGAATGTGATCAACGAGTTTATTCATTTTTGGCCATTGCCTTTGATTGTATAAAAAATCTATGGTGTAACATTGAGGACGAATCTGACCTATTTTTTCACATGCATGACAAGTAGGCACAAATTTAGGTATGGTGACATGGTCCATAGATATTTTCTCCACACGTTGAGGCACGGCCTGGATGACTTTGGGTGTGTAGGCGTATTTGTGTGGAATTTTCGTAGCGGGAATAATTACAGTTTTACGTTTCACGTCATTTTGGACAAAATTCGCAGCATACCCCAAGCCTTGTTTATTTCCGCCAATTTTTTCCAACCCGAGCATATGATCTAATTTTGTAGACCCATTTAAAAATTGTTTCAAATCTTTTTGCGAGGCCTCAAGTTCAGATTCTAAAGATGTTATTTGCTTAGTAAATGAGACTTTCAGATTCTCAATTTCTTGAGTTTTAGAGTCTAACTCGGATTGTAGAGAAGCGTTGCCCTTTTCCAATTCTATGATCCTACCGTTTAGGGTTCTATTTAGTATCTTAACTTTCAAACATTCCCTAAACAGTTTATCGTAAGTTTCTTGAAGGCCATCAAATTCAGCTTCTGACTCGGCCTTAGAGTCATCAGATTGATTAATATTCTCTATAGCATTGTCACACATAGAGGTCATAAAAGCCATGTACTTGACAGGGCCATCGTCAGAAACATTTTCATCCTCTTCTTCTTCGTCATCACTAAGGGTCACATTAGCTTTAAAGGCTTGACATTGTTGGCGTTTAAAGTATGGGCATTCAGCCCGATAGTGGTCAAAGCCTTTACACTCATGACATTGGACGCCTTGGGTAGTTTTCGATTTGGAGTCCTTACTCTCACGTCGGTTCTTCTTCTCAAATTTATGCGATCGTTTTAAGTCCACATCCAATTTTTCTGATGAAGAGTTATTTTTCTTTAAGAATTTTTTTAAATTCTTAACAAATAATGCAAAATCATCATCACTACATGATTCTTCATCGAAGTCCCGATTTCGCTCTTCCCTACTTGATTTTAGGGCAAGTGATTTATTCTTCTTTGATTGTGGCAATGAGTGCTCATAAGTTTGTAGAGACCCTACAAGTTCTTCTATTTTTAATTTATCTAAATCTTTGCTTTCTTCAATGGCAGTGACTTTAGGCCTAAAGTGTTCAGGCAAAGATCGAAGGACTTTTCTCACAATCCTATTTTTCGGGATTCGTTCTCCTAAATTAAATGTAGAATTTACAATATCATTCAATTGAGCATAGAACTCATCAAAGGTCTCATCATCTTTCATTTTTATTTCTTCGAATCTAGTGATGAGCATTTGCAATTTTGAATTTTTCACTAGTTTCGTGCCTTCGTGAGTAATTTCAAGAATATCTCATGCATCTTTAGAAGTCTTACACATTGAAATCCGTTTAAACTCATCGGGAGACACAGCCATAAAAATAGCATGTAGCCCCTTACTGTTCCAATTACATGCATCAAGTTCCTTTTTGGTCCATGAAGATAAGTCTTTTGGTTCGTTACCAGATGAACTAGTAGGTGGAGTCCACCCAACTTGGGTACGTGTCCAAACATGCTCATCTAGAGATTTTAGGAAGGCTCTCATCCTGACCTTCCAATAGGCATAGTTACTCCCATCAAAGAAGGGAGGAACGAAAAGCGATCCACTCGTATACATCTAGATCGGGGGTCGTGGATCGGGGTGAGTTTCTGATACCAATTGAAAAAGCACGTTTTGAGCTAACGTGTTTCGACCCCAAAAAATATAGCGGAAGCAATAATAAATAAATATCAAATACACGTAAAAGATATTTAATACTAGATGCTAACGAGATTAACAATCATGCATGATATAAGTACTTGTAAGTAATAAAGATGAAGACTCAATTTTTGGTGACAAAGTGAAAACTCGATACCCACGGTATCGAGAAAAACACTCCGGGCTTCAACGGCCAGGGAAGCAATGCACTATGAAAATCAACTTACAGACCGGGTGGTAACGACGTGCTAACCTAGCCGACTTACTCCCGTCACGTGATCCCTACCAAGGAACTCCTTGGATTTGCCCGCGGCAACGGAACCGGACTCCTTCCGGTCTTCACGTCAATCTTCCCTCGAACCACTTGAATTTCCAATCACGAACGAGTCTTCTCCTTCACGAACCAAAGTCTCCAACAATGGTAGAAGGATAAAAGTTTCAATTGTGAAAGAAAATGGGTGAGAAAACTAGTTAGAACATGTAGAGCACTCTTGAAGTAATTAGTTTTCTCAAGAGAAGTAGGAATAATAGAGCTTTTGAGGCTTTCTTCTCCAAAGAGGCACGTAAATCTTCAGTCCAGAATCCCTTAGGGTTTCAAAAAATAAGGCTAGTATTTATAGTGGAGCCAAAAATACGTTTGAAAAATCTGCCCGTTGGGCCGGCGCTCGAGCGCACAGTGAGCGGGACCCCTACTGGATTTTCGGCTCGAGCGGTTCTCGAGCTCCTGGCTAGCCGGGGACCTTCTAGATTTTAGGCTCGAGCGAGAATCGAGCGAGAGGCGAGCGGGAAGGCTTAGGACGGGCTCGAGCGAATGGAGGGCCGACCGAACGGACTTTAACCCGACAACCCACAACCCACATCAATACAATAATACATATGGTCACGGAATATGCCAATAAGACAAATATCTCTAACAATAGGTCTAGTAACCCATTGGCAACCCAAAATTAGACCTACAGCAAAAGAGTGCCCTAAAAACCGCAGTCCAGGAAAAATTCCTCTATACTCAAGGCCGAAACTATGTGACTTAAATCCTCCTAATGAGATATGGGCCATTGGAGTTACTCGCCGGATGCAGCCTAATAGCATGCACCTGAATAACTCCAATTTAATAGACAATCCCATGTGACCGCGCCACTTATCATCTGGCTCAGTGTAGCCCATCGAGGGGCCATAAGCCTTGGTGTCTTCGGCAGGCCAAGACCACAAGGCCATATTGTCGGCCACTCATCGCAGTTCCAATAACGCTCCAGCAATCATGATCCATTTCTCCCCCTTCAAATATGAAAAGGCAGTCTTTGTGCTAACATGAACAATCAAGTTTCGACCCCGATAAATATAGCGGAAGCAGTATATAATAAATATCTAATACACGTAAAGAATATTTAATTCTAAATGTTAATGATACTAACAAGCGTGTAAAGTATATAGGAGTATAAGCAATAATGAAAAGACACGATTTTTGGTGACGAAGGGAAAACTCGATATCCACGGTTTTCGAGAAAAACCCTCCGGGTTTCAACGGCCAGGGAAGCAATGCAGTATGAAAATCAACTTATAGATCGGGTGGTAACGACGCGCTAACCTAGCCGACTTATTCCCATCTTGTGATCTCTATCAATGAACTCCTTGGATTTACCCGCGTCAACGAAACCAAACACTTTCCGGTCTTCACGTCAATATTTCCTCTCTAGCCACTTGAATTGCCGAACAAGATCGAGTATCCTTGTTCAACGCATCGACGTCTCTAACGAAGGTAGAAGGATGTAAGATGTTTAAAACGGTAAAGAGAAAAATGTAGAGAAAACTATTTAGATCATGAGGCTCAAGATTGTAGCTTTTAGTTTTCTCAAAAAATCAAGACCAATGGAGTATGAATGATATTCTTCTTAAGTGAGGCACGAAATTGGCCTGTCAAAAATCCTTGGGGTTCTAAAAACATAAGCTTGGTATTTATAGAGGGCTCCAAAATTTCATTTAAAAAACTTGCCCGTTACACCAGCGCTCGAGCGCAGCTTGAGCGCGTGGCTGGCGCAGGGAGGGTTTCCAGAGAAACCTTGCGTGCGCTCGAGCGGGTATTGAGCGCACGGCGAGCGGGGTATATTCTGGATTTTGGGCTCGAGCGGGTATCGAGCGCCAGGAGAGCGGGGTATATTCTAGAATTTAGGCTCGAGCGGGTAACGAGCGCCAAAAGGGCGCGGAGGCTTCGGACGGGCTCGAGCTACTGGAGGACGGAATGGACAGAACGGACTGTAATCCGACAACCCACAACCCTACATCGATACAATAATACATATGGTCACGGAATAGGCTAATTAGACAAATGTCTCTAACAATCTCCCCCTTTGGCAATTCCGTGACAAAACCAAGTAAATAAATACAAGTGAATCACGAGTTCAGACACCACCGAGATAGAACCCGTGTACATAAAAATCTATGCCTAGTGAGAAATAAGAGATACAAAAAAAAAATATAAAGATTTACACTAGTACTATTGTGTCGATGTGGTGACAGCTGCGTCGACATTGTAACAAAATTACCTGATCCAGGAAGGTTAGTACCACAAATGCATAATAAAATGATAACAATAGAAGTAAGAAACCAATATGCAGCAGTGAAAAGAATGAAAAACAAGTAACCGAAATCGAAGTACTCCCCCTTACGACAACAATAAAGCTCCCCCTAACATAAATAACAAAGCTCTCCCTAACATAAATAACAAAACTCCCCCTAACATTGTAATATCCTGATTTTTTTAGAAATTATAATTAATTATTCAAATTGACCTACTTGGTTCGAGTTCGTGACAGACATAAATAACAAAACTCCCCCTAACATACATAAGCAGGATCCGTCTTTCCTAATCTCCCCCCTATCAAAGTAAATAAAATCTCCCCCTTTTTGTCACGAATGACCAAGGGATAATTTAACTCACTTTTCTTAACCCAGACGTATCTTACTGAATGCACTTTTGTATTCAACCTTTTAACTTATTCATTCAATTGTTGAATGTGATCAACAAGTGTATTCATGTTTAGCTTTGATCTTGGGTTGTATGGAAAGTTTATGGTATAGCAGTGGGACCTAATATGGCCAATCTTTCCACAAGCATGACAAGTTGGCAGAGACTTTGGGGGTTTGTTCATGTCTTGCCACAAATGAGGTGAGTTAAATCTATTTTCCACACGGCGAGCTGGTTGCTTAGTGAGTTTGGATTTATAAGCGTGTTGGTGTGGAATTTTCGTGGCGGGAATAAAAACAGTTTTAGGCTGCACGTCATTTTGGACAATATTCGTAGCATACCCCAACCCTTGTTTATTTTCACCAATTTTTTCCAACCCGAGAATATGATCTAATTTTATAGACCCATTTAAGAATTGTTTTAAATCTTTTCTGGTAACCTCAAGTTCAGATTCTAGAATTGTGATTTGTTTAGTAAATGAGGTTGTCAGATTCTCAATTTCTTGGGTTTTAGCATCTAACTCGGATTGTAGAGTTAATTTTTATTATTCCAAATTTATGACCCTACTGTTTAAGGTTTTATTTTGTTTCTTTATTTTCAAGCATTCCCTAAACAGCTTATCATATGCTTCTTGAAGGCCATCAAATTCAGCTTCAGACTTATCCACAGAGTCATCAGATTGATTAAAGTTTTCTCTTGAATTGCCACACATGGAAGTTATAAAAGCCATGTGCTTGACAGGGCCATCTTCAGAATACTTTTCATCCTCTTCTTCTTCATCATCATCACTTAAGGTTACATTAACTTTAAAGACGTGACCTTGTTGGCGTTTAAGGTTTGGACATTCAGCCCGATAGTGGCCAAAGCTTTTACACTTATGACATTGAACTCCTTGAGTATTTTTTAATTTGTAGTCCTTGAGTTCACGTCGATTTTTCTTCTCAAATTGAGATGAACGTTTTAAATCCACATCAAGTTTGTTTGATGAAAATTTATTTTTCCTTAAAAAATTTCTGAAATTCTTAATAAATAAGGAAAAATTTTCATCGCTACACGATTCTTCATCAGAATCCCAATTTCGCTCTTCCCTACGTGATTTTAAAGCAAGTGATTTATTTTGCCTTGATTGAGGCAATGTGTGCTCATAAGTTTGAAGAGACCCTACAAGTTCTTCGATTTTTAATTTGTCTAAATCTTTACTTTCTTCAATCGCAGTCACTTTTGGTCTAAATCGTTCAAACAAAGATCGTAGAACTTTTCTAACAATTTTATTTTTCGGGATTCGTTTTCCTAAATTGAACGTGAAATTTATAATATCATTTAATTGCGCATAGAATTTACCAAATGTCTCGTCATCCTTCATTTGTATTTATTCGAATCTAGTGGTGAGCATTTGTAATTTTAAATTTTTAACCAGTTTAATACCTTCATGAGTGATTTCTAGAATGTCTCATACTTCTTTTGATATTTCACACATTGAGATGCGTTTAAATTCATCAGGATATACAACCATAAAAATAGCATGTAGCCCCTTACTACTCCAATTACATGTATCAAGTTCCTCTTTGGTCCATAAAGATAATACTTTTGGTTCGTTACCAACAGAACTAGTGGGTGGAGTCCACCCAACTTGGGTACTTGCTCAAACACGCTAATCCAGAGATTTTAGGAAGGCTCTCATCTGGACCATCCAATAGGCATAATTGTTCCCATCAAAGAAGGGAGGTACGGAGAGAGATCCACTCGTATACATCTAGAGCGGGGTCGTGGATCAGGGTGAGGCTCTGATACTAATTGAAAAGGCAGTAGTATATAATAAATATCTAATACACGTAAAGAATATTTAATTCTAGATGTTAATGATACTAACAAGCGTGCAAAGTATACACGAGTATAAGCAATAATGAAAAGACACGATTTTTGATGACGAAGGAAAAACTCGATACCCACAGTAATCGAGAAAAACCTTCTGGATTTCAACAGTCAGGGAAGCAATGCACTATGAAAATTAACTTACAGACCGGGTGGTAACGACGCGCTAACCTAGCCGACTTACTCTCCTCTTGTGATCCCTACCAAGAAACTCCTTGGATATGCCTGCGGCAACGAAACCGGGACACCTTCCGGTCTTCACATCAATCTTCTTTCTCTAGCGACTTAAATTGCCGAATACGATCGAGTCTCCTTCTTCAACGCACCGACGTCTCCAGCGAAGGTAGAAGGATGTAAGATGTTTAAAACAGTAAAGAGAAAAATGTAGAGAAAAGTATTTAGATCATGAGGCTCAAGATTGTAGCTTTTAGTTTTCTCAAAAAATCAAGACCAATGGAGTACGAATGAGATTCTTCTCAAGTGAGGCACGAAATTGGTCTGTCAAAAATCCTTGGGGTTCCAAAAATATAAGCCTGGTATTTATAGAGGGCTCCAAAATTTCATTTAAAAAACTTGCTCGTTACACCGGCGATCGAGCGCAGCTCTAGCGCGCGGCGGGCGCACGGAGGGTTTCCAAAGAAACCCTGCGTGCGCTCGAGCGGGTATCGAGCGCACGGCGAGCGGGATACATTCTGAATTTTGGGCTCGAGAGGGTATCGAGCTCAAGGCGAGTGGGGTACATTCTGAAATTTAGACTCGAGCGGATATCGAGCGCCAGGCGAGCCGGTATTGAGCCCCAAACGAGCGGGGGTATATTCTGAAATTTAGGCTCGAGCGGGTATCGAGCGCTAAGAGGGCACGGAGGCTTCGGACGGGCTTGAGCGACTGGAGGACGGAACGGACAGAACGGACTGTAACCCGATAACCCACAACTCGATATCGATATAATAATACATATGGTCACGGAATAGACAAATTAGACAAATATCTCTAACAAAATACCTTCCTTCCTCCGTAGGAAACCGGGGCCTGGAGAGGCCAAAAATTTAAAGAGGAAGAGGTGATCAACGAATACAACTTTCTATCCAGACCCACTTTCCCAAGAAGGTACCCATTCCCCTAAGCCACCATTTCGCCAGGGTGCATCTCAAAACCCTCCTTGACCAAGTACACTTGTTGGAGCTTAATCTTCCGTTTCTAAGCTACTCTCCAGTTGAGCACACTCATCGAAATTCAGCCCTCCGTCTCAAAGCTGTTTTCTAACCGAGCGCATTTGTCAAAACTTAATCCTCCATCTCAAAATCACTCCCCAGTCAAATGTACTCGTCGGAGCAAACACCTCTATCTCTAAGTCGCTTCTCACTCGAGCACACTTGTTGGAGTTCAAGCCTCATTTTCTAAGTCACTCCTCAATTAAGTGCACTCGTTGGAGTTTAGGCCTCGATCTCTAAGCCACTCTTCAATTGAGCATATCCGTTGAAATTTAGTCATCAATTTCTAAGTTGTTCCCCAACTGAGGACACGCACTGGAGCTCAATTCTCTACAAACGCTCAATCTTCTGAAACATATATCCATATATTATTCATTCATCATCTTATCTTTCTATCTACCTAAAAAAGATTTCTGATTTGAATGTTGGAAGACATATTGAGGAACGCGTTCCGTCATTTTTTTAATATTTTGCTTGCCAATTGTGGTGTGTAGGATTTAAATTAAGAATAACGAAAATTAAACCCTCTTCAACCTAACAAGAAAACTTAGCGACTCCTTGATTCTTTCAATAATTTGGATTCAATGGCGGATCAGAAATATTCAGTCATATTATTATCAAGTTATGTAAGTAAAAACTAACATGCTATAGTTTCCCAACTAAGAAAAAGTAATTTGAAAAAAAATAGTTAAATAAGTAATTTTTCCAAGACTAATTACAAGCGAAATAAATTAGAAAAATATTCAAATATATTAAATACAGATCTGTAAATATTAAATGAAAGTGAAGGCGGACCATAATTTATACCGGATTTAAATTTAAAAAAAAGTTAAGGTGGTGGGAAAAATTGAATTTATAAAATTTAAAATTTAAAAAATCATTTAAATGATTATTTTTAAAAAAAAAAATTTTGCTATGTACTCGTCGCTCTTCTAAAAGTATTTCAGAACACGAAACGAATTGTCCTGAGAAGGAGGGCTTCTTTACCGAGGTTTCAAGATTCGGTCAGCTGCTCGATTTTCATATACAAATCTTCTTCTCATTTCAAATATCTGACTTTCCGGCCTCTCTAACGATTTCGGGCTTTCTTTTTCGGATTTGGATTACCACCTGTTGCTGATGTCGCCTGGCGATGGAACTGTGATGAAGAAGTCTTCAATCACAAGGAAAATCCAGCGGTTGAGTGGAAAACGGGAGGCAGAGAGTAAAGAAGTGGATGAGAATGAGAAGAATGGAAGGAGATGAGAAGCTAGACGAGGAGGGAAGGAATTCGGAACTGAGTTCTACCGAATTCATCAAAATATATCCAAATCATTCGTACATCGGTTCTTACATGCATAGCCTTAACAGTTTGTTCAACAGATTTATGCAACCAAATCAAGAACTACGGAAGTTACCTGTTATTTATCCAACTAGCTAAATTAGTGGTCGCGGTTGACCTTGATTGCTGGTACGTGTTTGTTGAATGGCTGAACTGATCCCGCTTATCTGCCAAGCTTATTCATCTTGCTGATCTGTTTTGGTTGCTGAATTGCCACGCTAAGCTGTTCGTGCAGCTATTACTTCATGCCAATATCCTCCCGAGTGAAGAACAGCCTTTTCCATAAGGCTGGAATGAGGGAAATTTGGCTGCCATGAAGTCAGAATCCTCCCAAGTCGCATCCTCTTTGTTCAAATTTGTCCAATGAATAAGGAGTTTGTACTGGTTGATCATTTCTGCTGATTGTTCTACTGTGAAGGATCGAAGCGTCTGCTGCGATGCAATTGGAAGAAGAATATAATTAGAAATTGTCTGTTCAACTGTTTTCGCCGGGCTAATCTATTGAAATTCATTTTCCCCCGCCCATAGTATTCACAGATTTATTCTCGTCTGTGTTTGCATCCTTGGTATTAGTCCGTGCACCCTCACTATGTTTACTAATTTGAACACTTCAAATTCCGGAGACATGAAATCACTTGTATCTTTATATAAGGAAATGTGTGTTAGCCATGGTAGAATTATTGCTTCACATAATGTGGTTTATATTACTAATTTGTTAAGATTATTATATGTTATAATTCCATACAATTTAGTTGCATTTTATTTAAAAAAATATTTTTTTAATTATTTTGATCTTTGATAGAAAGAAGGTTACTTTTATAATTAAGAAATTGGCCATCTCTTTATCGTATAAAAGATAAAATAATCTGTCATTTGTTGAGGATAAGAGTGCTAGTTTTCTAGATAATGAATGAATGATTTTTTCTATATTTAAATGGTTAACAAGATGTTAATACTTCCTAATCTCTTAGTTTTGTGTGGCCATTGAGAAAAGCTATACAAAAAATCATTTCTCTTATATATTCTATAATTATTATAAAGAAAGAGAGGTAATAGTGAAGGAAAAAAAAACCGTTTCTAGGGTTTTTAAGAAAAAAAATTTTAGGTCTGATTTCAAGTAAATATATGATATTTATTTTTATATTATAAATTATAAAATAATGTGATGATTTTAATGATTAACATAATCATTGTAATTTCATGAAGTTTTTCTCACGCATATCAGAGTGTGATTGGAATTATCATATTACTTTTATTCCAAATAATCTTATGATTTTCGTGTACAAACTTATACTATATTCAATTTCTTCAAATTTTATACATGGATTATGAAATTCTAAATCTTCATATTAAATCTCTCTATTTTTGTGAGTGGGTTATATAATACAAATCTCAAGTTTCAATTTAGATCAATTCTATTAATTTGGTATGTTAGTAGGGCTTAAATTCTCTTCTAGAAGTGAAAGCATGTCGATCAACCTTCGCTTGATATTTCACTTGAGTATAATTCTTATTGTGTTGCTGCTTTATTGTCACTCAAGCAAAACTTGTGTTTCACTCAAGTAAATGAGCTTTGCTTGGGTGGTATTTTTTTAAATGTAGCCGATTATCCTCCATAACTTTTCGTAGTAATAATAATAACGTTTCTGATCTATTTATTATTGATGGGTCCTATAGACCCTCAGTCGGCCTAGAGAATGACGTATGCAAGATGAAAGCCCAAATACTGATGGCCCAATCCGCGACCTATCAAGATGAAGGCCCAGGCAGCGGCGTAGGTAATCTAAGTGGTTCAACCCGAAATTATCCAGCAGAGAGTGGGTGATTAGGGTCGTCTACAGTGCGGTGCCTATGATTGCCTCTCCTACATGGCCGCCTACAACCCTAAAAGGATAGCATGTGTGTGTGAGGAGAGCTCACCATATGCAGCCACAATAGCTATCTTGACAACTTAATTAATATCTGTAAAATATCTACCTACGCAGTGTATCGCTACAAGAAGCCAAGCACATTTCTCCAACATTTCTCCAATATTAGCTGATTATGATTGCCATGCCTACCCTAGGCACGGTCAAGGAGACAACTCAGTCGAGCCTCTAAGAAAATAGGTATCAGTCGTGAGGCCTAAAGAAGGTTACACAGGCTCTAACTCTATAAATCCCTCTTTTTCCCTACAAGAAAGGAAGACAAAGAATTCCTACTTACAAACATCCATGAAGTATCAAACGATTTTCTTTCAAGCCACTCTTCCCTCAAGCGTATCACTTTTCAAGTCACTTAGCTTGTGAGTATACAATCTCTTTCTCAATTCACTCTCCATTAAGCGCACCATTCAAAATTCAATCCTTCAATCCATACTCAATCCAAATTTCTAACGTGCATCCATGTATTTATTACATCTTCCTATTTTCCTACCCTACTGAGAAAAATTATTGATTTGAGTGTCGAAAGATATATCAAAAAGTAAATCTCATTGTCTTTTGATCTCTTATTTGTCTATTATAATGTGTATGATTCAAGTTATCAAGAATGAAGATCATACCCACTTTAATTCGACTCGAAGGAAAAAATCAAATGACTCTCTAATTCGTAAAGTAATTAAGATTCGAGGATACATCAATTATGTTAATATTTTATATTGTATTACATATTAATCTTTTACTGTAGGTGCTTGTATGTAGTGTTGTTTAAATTATCATCCCAATATTATTTCTATATTGTAATTTAGTTAGTTGTCTCCAAAATGGTCCAAGTAGAATCTTTAATAGATATATAATCATATAATATAATTTAATACAATTGATGATTACATTGATGATTTTGTAAACTTAATTATTACAATTGGTCAATTATAATATATTATGATTAGTCTAAAGGTACACCATTTCTATGTAATTGACTAACTTAGTTAGAATGATTGATCAATGTCACTTATTGTATAAGTTTTATTACACAAAAATAATAAACTTACTTAAATTTTAAATTTATATCATTAATTTTTAGGTAAAAGGTAATCACTGTAATAGTTTATTATAATCTTATAATTACATCCAAAGGAAGATTATAGTGACACTACTTATATTTATATTTCTCCATAAGTTTATTTAGTCAAAGCATATTAAATAATTCTTTATTATCCAAGTTTGTTGATAGAATCCCTTAAGATTGTGGTATGTATTTTAAATCGAATTTCTAATAAGGTAAGTTTTTAAGAGTATCACTATAATAATTTATTAGTATATTGTAATTACATCCAAAGAAAAATTATAGTGACAATTCTTATGTTTATGTTTATTCATGCACTTATTTAATCAAAGAAAATTAAATAATTCTTTATTACTTAAATTTGAGGATAGAATCTGTCCCACATCGGATGGGGAGGGGAACGAAGCGTGCCTTATAAGGGTGCGAATACCTCTCTATTGTGGACGCGTCTTGGGACCTGTGGAAGGTTGCCAGAATAAAACCTTAAGGCTTATGTATAGCTGGAGACGCTGTGAAATTCTTCCAAGCCAAAGAGGACAATATCTCGCCACGCTGTACCGCTACGTGCCACTCTAAGGGACGCATTTTGGGAGCGGTGGAGGCCGTCTATCAGGAACAAAACCGTGCGCCTGTGTGGCAAAGCGGACAATATTCACAATCGGGTGCCCGGGGATATTACAAATGGTATCAGAGACGGGGCTCGGTTCGGTATGCCAGCGCGGACGCTGGGTTCCTAAGGGGGTGAACTGTAGAGTCCCACATCGGATTGAAGGATGGAACGAAGTATGCCTTATAAGGGCGCGAATACCTCTCCCATGCGGACGCGTCTTGGGACTTGTGGGGGGGTCGCCAGAACAAAACCCTACGGTCTGTGTGGTTGGGAGGGACAATATCCACCACGCTGTGTGCCTGTGTGACTACTGCAGACTCTGATGGTTGAGAGACTGTGTGTTTTTCTGGTGGACGCGTCCTGGGAGCCTGTGGATGTTCACCATGAGAAAACCTTGAGGTTTGTGTATGGTTGGAGACGCCGGAAAGTTCTCCCAGGCCAAAGAGAATAATATCTCGCCACGATGTGCCGCCGTCGTGCCACTCTGGGAGACGCGTTTTGGGGGCAGTGGAGGCCGTCTGCCAGGAACAAAACCATGCGATTGTGTGGCGAAGCGGACAATATTTACAAGCGGGTGCCCGGGGACATTACAAATGGTATCAGAGACGGGACCCGAGTTCGGTGTCCCAGTGAGGATGCTGGGCTCCTAAGGGCGGTGGATTGTAAAGTCCCACATCGGATTAGAGGGGAGAACGAAGCGTGCTTTATAAGGGGTGGATACCTTCCCCTTGTGGTCTTGGGGCTTGTGGGGGTTGTCAGAACAAAACCTTGAGGCTTGTGTATAGTTAGAGACGTCGTGAAGTTCTCCCAGATCAAAGAGGATAATATCTCGCCACACTGTGCCACTGCTGTGCCACTCTGGGGGATGCATTTTGGGGGCGGTGGAGGCCATCTGCCAAAAAAAATCATGTTCTGTGTGGCAAAAGAGGATAATATTCACAAGCGGGTGCCCGTGAATGTTACAAATAGTATCAGAGACGGGGTCCGGTTCGGTGTACTAGTGCGGACGCTGGGCTCCCAAGGGGGCGGACTGTAAGTCCCACATCGGATTGGAGGGGGAATGAAGTGTGCCTTACAAGGGCATGGATACTTCTCCCTTGTGGACGCGTCTTGGGACCTGCGGGGGGTCACCAGAAAAAAACCTTGAAGCTTGTGGATGGTTGGAGACGCCGTGAAGTTCTCCCAGGCCAAAGTGGACTATATCTCACCACGTTGTGCCACCGCTGTGCCACTCTGGGGGACGCGTTTTTGGAGTGGTGAAGGCCGTCTGCCAGGAATAAAACCGTATGCCTGTGTGACAAAGTGGACAATAGTTACAAATGGGTGCCCGGAGACATTATAAATGGTATCAGAGACGGGGCTCGGTTCGGTGTAGCAGCACGAACGCTGGGCTCCCAAGGGGGGTGGACTGTAGAGTCCCACATCGGATTGGAGGGAGGAACGAAGTGTGCCTTATAAGGGTATGGATACCTCTTCCTTGTGGACGCGTCTTGGAACATGTGGGGGGTCGTCAGAACAAAACCTTGAGGCCTTTGTATGGTTGAAGACACCGTGAAATTCTCCCAGGCTAAAGAGGACAATATCTCGCCACGTTGTGTCGCCGCTGCGCCACTCTGGGGGATGCATTTTGGGGACGGTGGAGGCCGTCTATCAGGAATAAAATCGTACGTCTGTATGGCAAAGCGAACAATATTCACAAGTGGGTACCCGAAAATGTTACAAAATCCCTTGAAATCATGCTATGTACTTTAAATCAAATTCTAAATAAAATAAGTTCTTAAAGCTCATTTTTAGTTGGGTACAAGTAGGAAACTGAATGTAATATGCCTACACATTTGTGTTGTATAGTGGAGGTTGTAATGTATAATTGATAGGAAAAAAAAAAAGAAATTTCATAATTATAAGTGAATATTTTATATATTATTTAAAAAAATTCTAAGGGTATACATCCTTGAAACTAAAAACATCAAATTCATTATAAATAATGACAATAGTAGACTTATTGTTCAATATAAAATAAAATTTTAAAAAGTTAGAGTGTAAATCTCTATACCTATACTTTTAAAAATATTATAGTTATGACCGTTATTAAACAATAAAAAATAACCAAAGACTCTATAATTAGGTTAAATGTTATTAATGTTGATTTAATTGTAACACAATCATAATAAATAGCACTAAGGAGATCTCATAATAAGAAGAAATAGTTATTTTGGATGATTATATAGTGAATTTATACAAATTAAAAATTGATATTTAGACTATTAATGATAAGATTTGATATAGATAGGACATGAATTGTAGATATTCTTTTAAATGAAAGGATATTATAAATGATGAGTTAAAATTAATGAATAAGAATGATATTTGGATATCATTTATTTGCCTAATAGATGAAAATGAGTCAATTTATTATAAGTGGATCTTTAAGATTGAAAGAAACTCTAAAGATAACCCCGGATAATATGAATTAATATTTACGATTAAAAAGTTTACTTAAAGATGAAGTATTAATTATGAAAAAACCTTCTCATTTGCTTTTAAGAACTCATTGAAATTTTTTATGGCTTTAACTATAAATTATGATTTAAATCTATAATAATAGATAATCGAGTATTAGATAATATATTTTAAATCCTTTATTTTCTTTAAGTGGATAGACAATTTCATAAAAAAAAATGAGAAGAAGCTTATAATTATTATGTTTACTACAGAGATAGAATTTATGGATATTTCTCCCATTGTAATATCCTTCTCTTTAATAAAAAAATACTCAAAGGTGCTAAACATATATAAGTTAAATATCTTATCATTAAAAATAATGTTTAAAAACAAAATATGTTAGTAGAATTTTTAACACAAATCTTATGATAATAGAGCTAATATTGAAATGATTAACTATAAGTATGCTTTATGATCATTGTTGTGAACCTTGATATACCTAAGGCTATAATACAGTATGTCTATTAACATTTGAGATATACATGACCGTGTAATAATATTTTTTATTTTTTTATTATATCCAAATAATATGCTTGTGGATAAATAATAATAGAAATAGTCTTTAAAAAAGACATTATTATTGGACATTATATATTTTTATTTTAGATTATAGTCAAATTATTTGCTGGTATTATGGTACATGGATGAAGCTATATCGTTTATGATACGAAACACTGTAACTCACATTTGTAAATTGCTTTGTCATAATATTATGATGAGTTAATTGTTAAGGAATTTATATGCGTGCACTTAATGTTTACCCTATTTTTTTAATAATTTAATAATTTATTTTAAAGGATTGTAAGTTATAATCTCACACCACTTGGTTATATTTTAATATAAAACCTTTTTTAATTAACATGATCTTCGATGAAAATTAGTGTATTTTCATAATTAACATGATCTTAGCTTAACTGAAGTAAATATCAGTATTAGCCTTTGACTCCTATGAAGCAAATATAGGTGTGAGAGTCGTATGGATATAACCTAATAGAAGCAATTGCATTGGACATAAGTATTCTAGTTGAGTTGTGGTGAAAGTGACTGTAAAATGTTTGAAAGGGTGTCATTTTCATCGTGGCATGGTGAAGTGTTGTACTACCATTATGCAAATAGTATCCATTAAAGCAATTAAAGGACTAGTCATAAATCTCTGGTAATATTTAAGGCATTGGTTTAATCTCTCTTTTGGCCATCTATTTAGAGGTGGTATTGGAATTTTTACGGAATAAAAACATGCATAAAATTGGCAAAGTGAAAATGAATCCTCAAATTTGTCTTTAGATGTCAGTTTTTAAACACTGTGAAAACAAAATAAACTAAATTATGTAACTAAATATATATAAATTATATAGTAATATTTAATATAAAAAATTATTTTTAATCAATAAAAAATTACGAAATAAATTCTAAATGAATTCATTATAAAATGACTAGTTATAAAATTATTTTCACTGAAATCCCCCATCTATAATTTAAGTAAATGATTGGTTAAAAGCAATTGCAATACAACTAGTAAGCCCCCATAGAAGATACATCATAAAAAAGAGCAATTAAGTGGTAATTTATCTTAGAAATAATATTAGAGTAATATACCCAATCTTGGTTAAAAATAAAACTCAAGTCTAATCTCAATCGGATGTCGAACGTCTTCCTATTCCTTTTTTTTCTATTCTCTTACTTTGTGCCATGCTCCTTTTTAAAAAAAAATAATTTTGAATACCCTAAAAATCTGAATGAGTCCTTTTATATCCCACATAACCGTTTAAGTAGCTATCTCATGACCATCACACGATGCACTCGTCCAATCCTACGATTATACACCCATCTCACAAATACCCACTAGAAATCCTTCTAGTCTTGGAACTTGAGTCTTGAGAGAACTGTAGGCTTCAGCAGCCGAAGCCGAGCCGCAGTCGCTTATCAGCCGGCTTCTTCAAGCCGTTTGAGCCACGGCTCAGCCGATTCGCTTCTTCCTTTGTTTCATCTTCACGATGCCTGATCTCCTTCTTCCGTTCCATTCCATTGATTGCTGAAGTATTAGTGGTCCATTTAAGTGATGATAACTCTCCCATTAACGTGCTCATCAATCTCGGCCGGTTGATCATTGGTAACGCTCGATTAAAGCATTTGATGGATATGCCTTATAAATTAAGCATTTTGGTTTTGTCCCTGACACCCCACTCAGACAATACACCATCTAGAAGAGTAAGGCGTGTCCAGAAACTCAAAACCGGTCCGAATCTCAGAGTTCGAAAACAGAGCAAGTAAATGGCGGGAGGTATAAAACTCAATCTTTCATTTCACTTTTGTTGTTGTTTAAGCCACATTATATGCTTACATTTGGTATCAGAGTGAGGCATCGCCTCTACCTTTGCCGTTCTGTCAATTTTTTGTTTTTGCCCGTAAATTAAAATTCTTAAAGTTTCCTTTTTTTATAATGATTATGTAAAAATGAGCGCCGAAAATCATTTAAAATTTAATTTTTGACATTTTCATTATTTTTCATCAATTTTGGTGTTCATATGCCGTTATTTTAATCAATTTTTGTTTTTGCCGAGCAGCGTAAATTAAAATTTTGTCTTGTATATCATTTGCCCATGGTTGGCATTTAATAAACAAAATAAAACGTTTGGACTTGGTTTTTGTTCACGGCCCAAATCCTGGGCAGTTTATTTTATTTTATACATTTAGAAAATCCACAAAATGTATATATAACCCATGGTTGGCGTTCATTTGGGCAGTTTATTTTATTTTATACATTTAGATAATACGTGTATATATATATATATATATATAATTATTTTTATTATATATAAAGGTTAAAATATAATATTCATAATATAATTATATATATGTATATATAATGTCTAGTGATTAAAATAATTTAATTAATTGAGGATTGGTCATACAGCATCCTTAATTAATAAAATTATTTTTTATTGTCACGTGTGGTATAAAGACATTCATTGTGGCTAATTATTTTTAATATAATAAAATTTATCCCATAGAAAATTTTATTATATTAAATTAATTAATTAAGATAAAATGTCAAATTATTTTTCTTACTTTGCCCATAGGGATTAAGAATTAGAATGTAATTTGATAGTTTTATTAAAAAATTAGACATGAATCTATTTGAATTGAAATTTAGTCCACAGGTAATTTTTTGTCAATTGATTCATGATGTATGCTTTATATTGATAAAATATAATTCTGTATTTTGTTAGCCTCATTTATTGGTTGTTAAGCATGTATTTTTATACAGTTATTTAATCTTTTAATCTTTTTAACATAAGATATAAAATTTTTAAACTAAAAGGTGATAACTATAAGGTGTGAAAGGAGAAAATTCTTCTTCATTTAGGGTGGATGGATATAGATTATGCTATACGAAAAGATGAACCACCTGCTCTTACTCTTACCAACACTCCGGTTGATGTAACTCTTTATGAACGTTGGGAGCGATCTAATCGCTTCAGGTTGATGTTCATAAAGGCTAAAATTTCTGTTGGTATTCGTGGTTCTGTCGACCAGCATACTAAAGTGTGGGATTTATTGAAAGCTATCGATGAGCAGTTTGAGACTGCAGATAAAGCACTTGCTAGCACCCAGATAATGAAGTTTTCATCTATAAGGCTCACCAGTGTTAAGGGTGTGCGTGAACACATAATGCAGATGAGGGATATAACGGCTCAATTAAAAAATTTGGAGGTGAAAATGTCTGAATCTTTCCTTGTGCACTATATTTTGAACATGCTTCCACTACAATATGGACCTTTTAAAATCTCTTACAATACACATAAAGATAAATGGTCAATCAATGAACTGATAATTATATGTGTTTAAGAGGAGGAAAGGCTCATGATGGAACAAAGTGAAAGCGTTTACATGTTCAAAGAAGAAAAGTTCAAGACACAAGCCAAAAACAAGGAAAAAGATAAAATATCTCCTCAATCTGACATCAAGAAGGAGTTCAAGTGCTTCTTCTGTAAAAAGAAGAAACATATTAAGAAGGATTATGTCAAGTATCAAAATTGGCTTGAAAAAAAAGGTAATTCATTCTCTTTTATATGTCATAAATCTAATATGGTTAATATTACATATAACACATAGTTGATTGATTCTGGTTCTACAATCCATATTTTAAATTCCTTACAGAACTTGCAAAACCTAAGGAAGCCAGTGGGCAGTGAATAAAGCATCTTCTAAGTAAACAAGGTACGTTCACATGTGGAGGCCATTGGAATATGCAGCTTAGTTTTGAATAGTGGTTTTATTTTGACTCTAGAAAAGACCTTTTATATTCCAAATTTCTCCAAAAATTTAATTTTAGGTTTAAGACTTGTACCTTTTAGATATTCCGTTACATTTTCAGACTCATTTTTCAGTTTACATTATAAGTCTGATATTGTTGAGAATGATACATTATCTGATTATCTTTATTGCTTAAATTTGTAAAATAATATCTCTTTCAATACTGTGCATACTAATACTGGTATTAAGCGATGTGTTATGAATGAATATTCCTCTATGTCGTGGCATAGGATATTAGGTCATATCTTTATTAAAAGAATCAAAAGATTGATAAATGATGGAGTACTTAGTACTCTAGATTTTACTGAGTTTGAAACTTATGTGACTGCATTAAAGGAAAGCAGACTAATAAGACTAAGAAAAATGTCAAGAGGAGTTCGGACATATTAAAAATCATACATACTGATAGTTGTTGTCCTGATATTGACTTATATGGCCCAAAATCTTTCATCACCTTTATTGATAATTTTTCACGTTATATGTATATCTACTTGCTTCATAGTAAGAATGAAACCTTAGATACTTTTAAATTATTTAAAGTAGAAGTAGAGAAACAATGTGGAAAATAAATCAAGATTGTGAGATCAGATAGAGGTGGAGAGTATTATGAAAGATATACTGAAGATGGACAAATGCCTAGTTCATTTGTAAGGTTTATTCAAGAATATGGGATTGTTGTCCAATACACTATGCCTGGTTATCTGGACCAAAATGGTATAACAAAAAGAAGAAATTAAACATTATTGGACATGGTAAGGAGTATACTTAGTAACTCCAAACTTTTAAAATCATTGTGGAATGAAGCTCTTAAAACGGCAGTGTATATATTAAATCGGGTCTCAACAAAAACTGTTCTAAAAACTCCTTTTGAGTTATGGAAAGGTTGGAAACCGAGTTTGCAGCATGTACACGTATGTGGATACTTATCTGAAGTAAGAGTTTATAATCCATATGAAAAGAAGTTGGATCCAAGGACTATTAGTGGGCATTTCATTGGATATACTGAACAGTCCAAGGGATACAAATTTTACTATCCATCTCATAATATTAGGATTGTGGAATCAAGGAATATAAAATTTCTTGAGAATGACTTAATGAGTGGGAGAAAACGATTAAGAAATTTGATTTCTGATAATGATCATTTGATTTCTCAACCCTTCACTTCAAATGATAGGTTGATTGTTGTATACAATACCCCTCAAGATTAATCTGATATTGAACAACCAATCAATGTCATTCCACAAAATGTTGATCCTATTTCAGTTGACCATAAAATTTAAAATTTATTTAAAATAGTAGTACAATATACTCCTGTTGAGGATGATGATATAACATTGAGAAGGTCTTCTAGAATGAAAAAGTTAGCAATTCCTAGTGATTATATTGTATATCTACAAAAGTCAGACTACAATATTAGAGCTGAAAATGATCCTAAAATATTTTCACAAGCTATGAGTTGTAATAAGTTACAATTGTGGTACAATACCATGAACAAAGAGATGAATTCCATGGCTATAATGGAGTTTGAGATCTTATTGAGTTGCCTAAAGGGGCGAAAGTCATAGGGTGTAAATGGGTCTTTAAAACAAAGAAAGACTTATTGGACAATATCAAAAGATATAAAGCAAGACTCGTTGCTAAGGGATTACTAAAAAGGAGGGAATTGATTACATGAAGACTTTTTCTCTTGTATCTAAAAAGGATTCTCTTCGCATAATTTTGACATTGATTGCTAATTTTGATATGGAATTACAACAAATGGATGTGAAAATAACATTTTTAAATGGTGATCTAGAGGAAGAGCTTTACAAGAAACAACCAGAAGGATTCTCCTTTAGTGATGGTGAGCAATTGGTATGCAAACTCAAGAAATCCATATATGGATTGAAACAAGCCTCCTGTCAATGGTATTTAAAGTTTGATGAAATAATTTCTTCATTTGGTTTTGAAGAGAATATTTTGGATTAATGTATATACCAGAAGGTCAGTGAGAGTAAGATTTATTTTCTTATTTTGTATGTGGACGATATTTTACTTGCATCCAATGATAAAGGGTTGCTATATGAGGTGAAATAATTTCTCTCTGATAAATTTAAAATGAAAGATATGTGTAATGCATCTTATGTCATTGGCATCAAAATACATCGAGACAGACCACGATATATTCTGGGTTTGTCTCAAGAGACCTATATCAATAAAATTTTACAGAGATTTTGGATGAAAGATTGTTCACTATGTGTAGCACCCATTGTGAAGGGTGATAGGTTCAATTTGAGCCAATGTCCGAAAAATGATTTAAAACGGAAACAGATGAAAAATATTCCATATGTTTCCGCTGTTGAAAGTTTGATGTATGCTCAGGTATGTACAAGATCTGACATAACATTTACAGTTGGAATGTTGGGAAGATTTCAGAGTAATCTAGGTATGGAACACTGGAAAGCTGCTAAGAAAGTGATGGTGTATCTTCAAGGTACCAAAGACTACATGCTTACATATAGACGGACCGACGATTTGAAAGTATTGGGATACTCCGATTTAGACTTCGCTGGATGTGTTGATTCACGTAAATCAACATCCGGTTACATATTTTTTTTGCCGGTGGAGCTGTATCCTGGCATAGTGCAAAGCAAACCTTGATTGCTACTTTCACTATATGGAAGCCGAGTTCATTGCTTGTTTTGAGGTTACAAAACACGGTGTATGGACGAGAAATTTTATTTCTAGACTTAGAGTAGTTGATTCCATCTCAAGGCAATTAAAGATATATTACGATAATTTAGTTGCTATTTTTTAACTAAAAATAATAAAAGTTGCAGTCAAAATAAACACATCGATATTCAATTTTTAGCCATAAAGGAGCGCATAAAATGAAAAAAAATTGCTATTGAGCATATTAGTATTGAATTGATGATCGCTGATCGTTTGACAAAAGGCATGCCACCATTGAGGTTTAAAGATCTTGTAACAAAAATGAGACTAAGTTTTATTTTGTAATTTTTATTGTATGGACAATGATATTTAATAAAATTTCTATTTATCTGTTGTGATATTTTTCAAAATTATGTATACATTAATTGATCTGAGAATGTCATTAATTATTGGACAAAGAATAAATACAAAGTTTATTCATAAAGTAATATTACCGGATACAGACATGACTTAAGAAATGTAATATCTTGTAATACATGGAAGATATTACTCATTATTAGAGGACTTATCACCATGATTCGTATATTTATTTCTTAAGTTTGAGAATTGATGGGTTTGGTTATCATATCAAGTAAAATATGAACCAAGTGAGAGAATGTAGGCTTCAACAGCCGAAGCCGAGCCGTAGGCCTTGCCAGCCGCCTTCTTCAAGCCGTTTGAGCCGCGGCTCAGCCGATTCGCTTCTTCCTTTTGTTTCATCTTCACGATGCCTGATCTCCTTCTTCCGTTCCATTCCATTGATTGCTGAAGTATTAGTGGTCCATTTAAGTGATGATAACTCTCCCATTAACGTGCTCAGCAATCTCGGCCAGTTGATCATTGGTAACGCTCGATTAAGGCATTTGATGGATTTGCCTTATAAATTAAGCATTCTGGTTTTGTCCCTGACACCCCACTCAGAAAATACACCATCTAGAAGAGTAAGGCGTGTTCAGAAGCTCAAAATCGGTCCGAATCTCAGAGCCCAAAAACAGAGCAAGCAAATGGCATGAGGTATAAAACTTAAACTTTTATTCCACTTTCGTGGTTATTTAAGTCACATTATATGCTTACAGGAACCTCACACAATCTTTATTAAACAGTGTTGTTAAAACAACCCTTGTATAAAATGTCACGTGACCTTTAGATGATCAATCCATTGATTTTGAGATTCATAAGGAAATAACAAAAAAATCTAACAAACATTTCCTTACAACCTTATGCGGACTCCTCATCACTTTGATGATCATCATCTGTTACAGTCTGATAACTTCTTCTCCACAGGGACCTTGGGTTGACCTCCATAAGTTTGAATGACACCTTCTTTTACTCCATAAAATCTGAAGTATTACCATTTCCCTTTGGCTTCTTCTCCATGGTAATATCACTCCCTTTGCACTCCTCTTCAACCTCCTTTTGCCACATTGATAAAGTCTCTTATTAGTCATCTTGGCTTTATCTTAGGTAACTAAAACCTCTATTGAACATCAATTTGAATACTTGCTTCACCTTACCATGACTATAGAGCTTTTGGTGAGCTTTCAATAGCCTTTGCCAAATGCCATTCAAAAACCCTCATCATCAAGTTTCTTGGTTGAACTCAAATTAAATTGGACGATTGAAGTATATTGCATGCCTCTCAATATGAGTTTTATCTTATTATTTGTTTGGAAGCTAATGTCCTCGATATCAACTACTCTCAATGAGCCATTGTTATCCATTTTAATACCCTATAATTCCCGAACATATAAGAATTGAAGAGAAACTTTCTCGATGTTGCATGGTCTGATGATCCATTATCCATCACTCAACTCATCTCGTACCTTGTAAAAATTCTAGTTTTTCCTACGTGAAAGACCAGAAAGTCGTCATAGGTAGCAATAGAGATTTAATCATTGTCATTATGATTCCTCTTCTCTTGCCACTTGCTACCATCTCCTCTTACTTCTACTTAAACTAATCTCGCATTATGTGATCTTTCTCACCACAAAGAAAGTACTCAATTTTCTTAAACTAGGATCAACTTTTACTATTATCTGATTTACCACATTGCTCCCTTAAACTCTCATGCCTCCGACTGTTAAGGCACTTTCTGAAATCTCATCACTTTCCTTCCGTCTATGCTCGTTCATAAGTATGAAAGCGATAATCTCATCAAGTTCAAATTTGTTCTTTTTTAACAATAGTACTGTGATAATATGATTATACAAGAGTGAAAAAGAAGACAATAACTCCATTGCCTTGTCTTCCCCTTGATGTTCTTATTATTAATTGATATTTACGTTAAAATCTGATTAAACTCATGTAAATACTTCTGAAAACTTTCTTCTTTCAACCACCATAGATCATGTAATTGCTTCTTTATATGTAACATTGATATTGGGATTTAGATTTGTACATGCTCTCATGATTTATCAAAACCCCTATTGGATCCGACAAATTGATGACTTATTATGGAGTGTTATTCATGAGTTATAACCTACTTGCGCAATTAACTAAATCCCTCATATATTTTCACTACTCATCTTTTATTTTCTTCAATTTGTCTTCCTTCTTCCACAGTATTTTTATCGTTTCTTTATAGGTCAAAATGTTCCTCACTTTTTCATACCAAAAAATGAAATAATTTTACATGTTAAATTGCTTAGTGTGAAATGACAAATTATTCGATATCAATACTATCAAATTATAGTTTTTACAACATTAAAATAACCTACGTTCTTGTACCACTTATTGGGTTTTTCCTAGGAATAAAAATACGCACAATTAGCACAACGAAAATAAATTTTCGAATAAACAATTAAGCACCGGCTAACAAATGTTGTGAGAGTATAAAGAATAAAGTTACATAACCAACCATGTACAATTTATATTATAATATTTAATGTAAAAAATTTTTTTAATTAAAAAATTATAAGATAAATTTTAAATAAATCAATTATAAAAATAACTGATTACAAATATAATCTTTTAAAATCCCTTTGCTACAACCTGGATGGATGAATGATTGAATTCAAATCCAATGTATCTAACAATATATTAGAGAATTTTTTTTATTGAAACTCGATATGATAATTTTTTTTGTACGATTCCTACAAAATAATATTTGACACTCATTGTTGATAACTCTAAAAGCTTATTATGTTGAATTTCCATAAAAAACTAATTTTTAGATGTTAGAGTCATTGTAAAAATTCAAATTGAATCAATTTTATGACATTTACAAACATTAGCTTCATGATATTAGTGTGCATGGTACAAAGTAATAATTTTTTCATAAAATGTTATAAGTTTTAAACCTGAATATATTTCATTCATTAAAATTATACTATATATATATATATCATCAAATAACTAAAAAAATCTCAAGCTAATAATCTCTCCCTTTTGATGATGACATATATTTAATGCAATAGTACATATTTATGAAAATATAACATCAAGCATATTTCTTAAGTTGATAAATTAATACATCAAATGTAAATATTGTTTTCCTTTTGTTATCATCAAAATAAAAACATACAAAACACCCAATTTCAAAAAGTAATTAGGCACAAATATATCATATATCAAGCATACATATATCTCTTCAATAATAAAACTATTTCACACAATGTGATTTATAAAGTTATGACAATGAGGGTCGAATAATTATACAATTTTAGGGAAAATTTTTATTTTATTTTTAATATGTCAATTGATATTTTTTAATTTAAATGTAAAGATTTCCATCTATGGTAAAATATAATTAATTTATTAATTTTGCATTCTATTTTTTTATGCATGATATATCTCATATAATAATACAAATAATTTATGAGATTTATTCATAGAAAATCATTAAGATCAAGATGAATTTTGAAAATTTTAAAAATAAGCATATTTCAACTTTTTAGATAAGATATGCTAAAATATGATTCCAAATTCTTTAAATATTTGTAGAATATTTTTAATCATTCAAACATCATAAATGATCTCTAATAGGCACATAAAAAATTTACTACCCTAATAATAATTAATTTATTTTCAAAAGAATAATCTTCACTGAGCATAAAGCAATCAACTTTGCAAATATGCTCATCAAATATGACTTAAAGTCCATATCACATAGCTAACTTATGTTACTTAAGTAATATTTTAGAAAATTAACAAGAAACATAACTTTATCGAGTAAGAATGAATATTACCAATATTGCCGATTTAAATAATTGCATCTTTTGAATATTTTTAAAGATGACTTATTAGCCATTCTTATTTTTTTAAAAAATATAAAATTAGAAATATAAACGATTATATATATTAAGCATATGCTATCGAATAATTATATTTTTTGTATATAAATCTCAAACATACCTGCAAAAAAGGTCAAGTAATTGATTTTGGTGTCTAAATTTATTTGAGTACTTATATGTTAGGATTAGTATTGTTGAAACCCAAACTTTCTTATATTTTTTGTGCACCCATTTCCTTTCTATATAATCATATTAATAATACCATTTTTATAACAATGAAAACATGTAATTTGAGGTGTATTAGATATTTTAATTTTATAGAATAATTTTGAAAATACTTTTATATAATATTGTTTCTAAATACAATTCTTGTTGTTTAGCACAAATCGTTATTCACTTAATATTTTATCTAAAATATTTCTACTATTAGGGAACTTAGCCAAAATTGTAGCAAGATTATTAACCTTTTTTGGCAAATTCTTTTTATCATAACAAGCATGCATGCATTCAAGTCCACTTTTAAGCTTTTCGCTTTATTTTTTCTAACTCATTCTTTTAGCATGTAATATACTATTTTTATATATATTTTTGCTTTCTAATTCTTATTTGAAGGATGATATTTTATTTTTAAGAATTTATTTATTTTTTTAAAGTAATTTATATTGTTTCTATATGTTAATAACGGCATCAAAAAGTTTATAATTCGAATAGTTCTTATTATTACCGTAATGAATTGCAGGCAATGCTAGTGCTAATTCTAGGCAAGCACAATTTATTTATTTTTTTATTTTAAATATTTACAGTTAGTTTGGTACTTTGACATGCAATGAACAGAGAAATGACTTGAAATTCAATTCACACTCTGATGTCTACTTTGTGGATTGTTTATTATTATGTATGATATTTGGGACACAAACTTCCTCTATTTGCTCTTTTACTACCGATGGGATGAATGGACTTTATATTAGAGAGTGGGAATAAACAAGATGGAGAATCTTCTACCACCATTGGCTAATCACTGAATTTTTTCTGGGTGTTGATCATGCTTCTGGGTACTTATGAAAATTCATGACTTATAAAAATGGCAATCCGTTATTTATTTATTTTCATTTTCATCAATCCGTACAAAGCTTGCCTATTGTTAAGAGTACAAAAAAATGTCATTAGGTCCTTATAAAGCTGTTAAACTTTTGCAAAGAATAGTTAGTTCCCTGGCATGATATTAAAGATTCTTTGATGGAATAGTTTAGAGTGTAAATTTTTATTGTGAAAGAAAATAATATATTCATTTAAAATAAGGTAGAAAGGTATAGTGTTTAGTTCATTTTTTATGCTTTACCTTGGACATACTTCTTTCAGATGTGTTTCATATATTATAAATTGGATATGCAATGAAAAAAAAATATATATTTTAATTTCACAATTAGATAATATATTTATTGCATTGTTGTTGTTTTCATAATTCTCAGAGATCCAAATAGAGCATTAAGGACTAAGAGTTGTTTTGTTTTCCTCATTGTTATTATTTTTTTCTAAGCCTGATTGTTCCCATTACTCTTTGTTTACATTTTTAATTTTTTTTGTTGATAAAAGAATTAACAATTAGCTATGCCTTAAACTTTGTATCTCCATAACACAAAATTTTGAGCCTTGTAGAAGTTAGTGTAAGCATGGGACCATTACCTTACACTCTGGTTGCTATTGGTGGTATGTGTAGTGAAGAGAAGAAAGCCAACTCATGCATCGAAAGCAAAGTAATGTAGAAATTTACTGCCAGAGTTCCTTATTTGGATGCAAAATGCTCATCTATTTGATATTTTGGATGGCTTCGAGGTCAAGCAAAAGGGACTGTGGCCTTCGGTGAACTTGCGCCTTGGTGGTTACATATCAGTGTAAAACAGAGGCCTATAATGAAAGAAAGTTACAGTGGCTCTGGAAGAGATTAGGTCATCTGATGTTGAACAGAATTCCCCAAATATAAGCTTGAATTTGCTATTTTGAGTGCTACATTTTAAATTTTTTAAATTAAGAAATACTCGACTTTGAAACAAATGGAGTGGAAATAACAAATATTAACAAATCAATATACCTTAAAGTTGTCGGTCCTCGACGAAACAGCAAGATGAATGGAGCGAGACGTGTAGGGTTGTCTATCTAGTAAATGACAAATCACCTATAAAAAATCAATTATTGACTAGTTGGTATAGACGTGCTGATCATTAGTCAATTTATTTCTAACATGTGGTCCTTATTGTAGAATGCTTTCTTTTTGGTTCACCAACATAGATTTCGATTGCGTTTAGATCTCTTCTCGTGGCTTGTCTTTCCTAACTTGAGCCCTTGTACTACCATTGGAACTCTTATGATACGTTTAATTGTTGTAATAGAATAATGTAAGAATATAATAGTTATTCCCAAGTAATAGAATATGATGAGAATAGAGTTGAAATTATTATTTTCATATTTAATTGTTGGAATAGAATAAGATAAAAATTAGTATTCCATTATTTAATTTGTGAAATAGTATGATAAATAAAGTAAAAATAATAATAATAATAATAATAATAATAAAATATATTATTATTATTATATATTATTATTTTTATTATTACGTTTATTATTATTATATTTTATTATTATTATTACTATTATCAATGTTATATAATAATAATAATAATAATAATAATAATATTATTATTATTATTATTATTATTATTATTATATGGGAATAATTATTTTTACATAAATTATGAAATTATTTATTATCATATATATGAGAATAAATATTCTCACGGGAATATTTATTAATAATAATAATATTATTATTATATGAAAATAACCATTCCCACATAAATTGTGGGATTATTTATTCTCCTATATGTGATAATAAATATTCTCATGAAAATATTTATTTTCGGTTAAATTTACAATCAAATAGAGGAATATTTATTCTCTGAGAATAGAAATTCTATTCCGACCTTATTTCTTCCAACCAAACATGATGTTATATCGATATTACTGATAAAACTCTGAAGGTTATCATTCAGGGTCAAGTGTTTAATAGTTATAGTGTTGAAAAAACCTAAGCGTTAAGAGTTAAACTCACAAATTTTGTGCTTTCTAAAGAAAAAAAAAATTTTTTTTTCCTCCCTTTGAGGTTCAATATTTTTCTCAAGAGGTGCATAAAAGACTTGCGTATGCAGAAACTGAAAAAGAGAATTTTGCAAAAGTGTTGGCAACAGATAATTGAAGTTAAGCTCGCATGTCACATTCAACCTTCTCTTGTTCAAGCTTATACGCCACATATTGTCATGCATTGCTTGATTGCTAGTAAGTATCGTTGGAGCACTGTTTAGTTTTTTAAATCTGATTTATATAATAATATGTTAAAAATATATTATTATGTAATTATTATTTTATAAATTTATAAAATATAAGTATACTTAATAATATTTTAGAATGTATAATTATAAAGTTATTATTTTATAAGTTTATAAAATATAAATATAAATATGTTTATTTAATAAGTAATAAAAATTGATCTAATTTATAACTAAATTTATTTATTATTATTTTTTTATTTTTTATGAGTTAGTATCTTTTAAAAAATTTAAAAAATTATACAAATTAAAAATATAAAACTTTTTGTTTTTTTAAAGGAAGAGAAGGGGGGATTAGCTCATTGGCTGTTGGATTAAATATAGGGGTCTCGGCATAGCTTGCTTGTAGCATGCATGTGGCATAGGCCATTGTCTCTAATGTTTCACGTGGAAAAATATCGGTACTAAGATTAAATGTAATATTATTGATATCTATTGTATCATGCTATAGGAATAAATAGTGGATATGGAGATATTTTTTTATGTAGTCAAATTAATTTGATTATCTTTCATCATTATTTTTTTATTTGATGAATTTTAATTAATTTTTCTAAAATTAGTCTTTCTATCCCCTTGAAAGCCATTAAAAAATATCTCAAAATTTGTAATCTATTTGTATTTTTATGCATTAGTAAAAGCACGTGGATTGGATTGTATTAAAGTATATCTGGATATATTTAAAATGCATAAATTTAACTTTTTATCATCAAAGTAAAGAAAAAGTTTGATAAATATTGACCAATATATTATAATATTTACATATATAATAATATATTGAGATTTTTTTAACATATATATATATATATATATATATATATATATTGATCAATATTTTTATTAATGTGCAACGGTGGGAGCCTTTGTGTACTAGTTTTTTTCTTCCATTTAATTCATCTTTCAGCAGCTTGGATGACATAATTATAATTAGAAAGAAAAATTTATAGATTAGTTTCTGGAAACTTTTCCTTGAATAAAGTGCAAATGAAATAATCGTTCTAGGGGTATAGATTAGGCTAGAAATCTTGTAGGAATAAGTATAACACATTGCCAATGGGTATCCTTACTATGATAAAAATGATCTAAAAATTAAAATTTGGAAATATGGTTGGAGCTAGTTTTAATTAATTTCACTTTTCTCTTTAGTTTATAGGGGATTGCATTTGAATTCGTAATCCAAATTAATTATTTTTATCTAAATTAGCAGAATATATAATGCAAACCATGAAACCACAATGAGGAAAGAATTTCGATAAGCTCCGCCGAACCTTAAGATTTCAAAAGCATATGCATGGTCTGGAATTATAATTGCAGCTTTGATATATTCCTATGCAGTGTCGGATAGTAGGGGGTGGACATCAATTGAGAATGAAGTGGAGCGCTCGGGCATGCTTGAAGTTGAGGGAGTGTAAGTTAAAATCTCTACTGTTTTAATTGATGACTGTTCATTCTGTTGCAAATATTTTTCAGATGAAGACGGCATGTATGATGCTCCAACTGCCTCCAATTCCTTTGCAGCCTCTTTTATGGTAGGCCTATGCTTCCCATCGAAGTGTAAACACCGTCTTGCAAGGTCAGCAACAGCAAGGATATCCTCTTTTTTGCCTTCCATTAGGACCCGACCTTCCACAATGTCAGACAGATGAGATTTTTCCATATATGAAATAAACCAACTCACCAAACTTCTATTTTCTTCCGGCTCAAATAAACGGATAGCCCTTTGCCCCGTTAAAAGCTCTACGACAACTACCCCGAAGCTGTAAACATCACTCTTATTTGTGAACTGGTGTGATTGAAAATACTCAGGGTCCAGATAACCAAATGTACCTCCAACATTGCTGGCGCTTAGATGAGTTTGGTCAATAGTGATGGATCTCGAAGTCCCAAAATCAGACACTTTTGCTCTAAATCTGCTGTCTAAAAGTATATTGGACGACTTGACATCCCTATGATAGATTGGTATTGAAGAGGCCGACTGTAGGTAAGCAAGGGCAGCCGCCACATCGGTACTGATCTGTAAGCGCTTTTTCCATGTAAGAGGGAATTCTTCTATTGGATCGTAGATGTGCTGAAAAAGAGTTCCATTAGGGATGAATTCATAGACTAGCAAAGGAATTTCTGTTTCCAAACAACATCCCAATAGCTTAACTATGTTTCTATGATTGATGTTTGACAAAATGACGAGCTCATTGATGAATTGCTCCAACTGGCTTTCCTCCATGAGTTTGGACTTCTTTATGGCAACAATCCTCCAATCGGTTAACATGCCTTTATAGACGGTACCTTGGCCTCCTTGGCCAAGTATTCAGTCCTTATTATAATGGTCGGTGGCCTTTTCCAACTCTTTTGAAGTAAAAACTCTGGTTTTGTCAAAAACACCTCAACTGGAAGACATTTGCTGCTTTAGGAGTAAACCACCATTTTGTTTAAAGAATTTGGCTTTGATTCTATTCTCTCTCCTTTTCTTCATCATTTTGTATATACAGAAACCAAAAAGGAGGAGAAGTATATATATAGCAGCTATGACAAACCCTGCAAATTATCATGAAAAATGAAAGGTTTGAGGGGGGTGTTGGTTCGCCATGTTCTTAAACTAAAAGGGAAAAACCCCAAGTTTTGTGCTCCATTTGAAGATAAGAAATAATCTGTTTTTTCTTTTTATTGGTTTGGAACATATAAATATGATTTTCTTGATGAAGACAGGATTTTAATTGTTCGTAACAATAGGGATTCTTACCAATGCCAAGAGACGGTGCTCTTGATGTTTGGCATGTTGGGTCGACTATGGGACATCTGTAAGAGTCAATCCCCAGCACAACGCACCCCTGTATGCAATCCTCGCAATCTTGCACAACTGCAAGGAAAATTTTAATGAGCTGCATTGCTCAAACTTCGTGGGACATGGGAAAACAAAAATATTGGAAATAGAAAAAAAAAACTCAATCTTTTGATGGGATCTACTCAAATTTTTCATCCTTTTTGCTTAGTTCTGCACATTAAAAATGATACTAACTGATGCTGGTATTATAAATTACCTTGGCAGCCATGGGGAAGGTAAGGATTCCCTTTGAAGAAAAGAGCTTTGCATCTACAACTATATCCTCCCCTCTCATCCGTTTCACAAGTCGAGTTCTCGTAGCCAGGCGAGTCTGTTCTGAGATCCATGATTGTCCACTGGAAAACAGTCGGGTATGGCTTAAAGTTTTATTTAGTTGGATTCTGAATAAACTTGCTCACCGAATTGCTTTCTATCAAGGCCGCCGAATTGGGGATATTCGAGCTATTCTCGTAGGAGTTTGAGCTTGTGGTGAAATTTGTCCGGTAGAAGACCAGAGACGAGGGGATTATAGTCTGGCAACAGAGGACGCCGTAACAATTCTCTGAACTCGGCATTGAAGAGCCTTGCTGCGGGCAAATGGTAGCACACCAAGCCAAGATTCGGTTGCCGCTGTCTAACAAGAGGGCGCTGCCTGTGCAACCCCCAACCAAGAAAACATTATCCTTGCTTGAGAAGAGGAAAGGGCTTCCTGTCAAGTTAGGACTGTTTCCCTGCATCACGTCACGTCCGGTTCCCGACCAAACTTCCCATAGCTGCATGGGGATGCCGACTGTGAGTGTCTGATTATCCTCGAAGTTTATCTGCTCGACCTCGAGGCTGAATCGACTCAGGAAAGGCCGTGGAGGGCTCAAGGACGAGTTGCAAAAGATCTCGTACCAGATGTCGTGGTAGCAATTTTCTCCGATTCCGAAGGGATAAGGAATGCTGATGTTCCCACAAAAAGCTTGGCAATTGGGTTTTGCTATGGATTGAGCCGTTGCCTTTGATATTGATGCTGTCATCCACAAGCATACCCAGATTGTGAGCTCAACCACCATTTTCGAAATCACTTATGACTATTAAGAGCTCAAAGAGCTAGCGTCTACGTTGAGAGGGGGGGGGGCTCGGGAGCGGCGTATGGCGCGCGTTTTGCCGTCGGATGAAAAATCCGACGGCCGAGATTTTTTTATAAAAAAAAACTTAAAAAAATAAAAAAATAATAATAAACGTTTTTTTTAAATCAAGCACTAAAAAAATTATCAAAATAAAAAAAATAATAAAAAATCATGTTTTTTAATATATATATATATATATATGTGCCGCTGTCGGTTTATTTCATCCGACGACTGCGATGAAAATGTACGGGCTGCAACGCGGAAAACGCATTGCAGCCCCCTCGTTTCGAGGTGAGGTGGCATTTTGGTATATTTCTCGGGAGCGGCGTATGGCGTGCGTTTTGCCGTCGGATGAAAAATCCGACGGCCGACATTTTTTAAAAAAAACTTAAGAAAAATAAAAAAATAATAATAAACGTTTTTTTTAAATCAAGCACTAAAAAAATTATCAAAATAAAAAAAATAATAAAAAATCATGTTTTTTAATATATATATATATATATATATATATATTTATTTTTTTTATTTATCCGCATCGCTGCGATGAAAATGTAAATGGGCTGGAACGCTGAAAATATTGCAGCCCCCTCGTTTCGAGGTGAGGTGGCATTTTGTTATATTATTAATTATTATTATATTACTTATTTATACGTTTTATTATATTATTAATATTATTTATTACTATTTATTTATTTATTTATTACGTTTTATCATTTATAACATTATTATTATTATTATTATTATTATTATTATTATTAATGTTATTATTAGCTATTAATATTATACAATTATTACAATAAATAATATGATTATTTATTATTAATTATTTAATAACGCTTATTATTATTATTATTTTACAATATTAATATCTATTATTATTTTTATTAATTATTTTATACCCATTATTATTATTAGTATTTATTGCGTCCGCGAGTTCTGGCCGTCTGTCTATCGAAGTATGAGTGAACTTATACGCTTGTAAACGGACAGAAATGGGCAACACAGAGTGAATGAAAAACGAGCGGTGAAATAGGAGTACGAGGATATGAAGAGAACACGTAATTTTACGTAGAAAACCCCGTTATACAAAAAGGGGTAAAAACCACAGCAACGGACAGGAGGTCCGAGAAGTTTTACTATTTCGGCGAGAGAGTACAACGAGAACCTGCGAAGCTGTTCGCCTCCATAGAGATTTACAGTGTGAGAAGTCTAGCTTCTTTCTTCCTTTGCTTTTTCTTCTTCTCTCGAGGGTTTTCTGCTAAGTATGCTCAGATGAAAATTTTCGAAATCCCCCTCTAGTAGCCCGAAGGGGGGTATTTATCAGGAATGTGGTACCGTTAGAAAAGTGACGCGTGGCACTGGCGCGTCAGAGCTGCCTGCCACCACCACTATAGGTGCGGCCGTGACAGGGACACCTGTCACAGCCGGCAGATATAGCGTGTAGGGGCGCATGCCCTGCAAGTATGGCGTGTCAGAGGCCGTTGATCACTCATGACAGCGTGTGTTGTGCAAGTCATCCGAGTTGGCATCCTCGATCATTTTGACTTTTCTGGCTGTCCTCGTTCTCACATGGGTCAAAGTGTCCTCTCGGACTGCCAGTGCCATTCTTGATTGCTTAGTTTAGTTCTGCGGGCGCTCGGAACAAACTTAATCATTTGGGCCTAGTTGGGTTTGTGGGCCTCTTGGGCCAGCTTACCCATTTGATCCTCTGGGCCTGCAATTGTAATTTTGGGCCTTTGATTTCGAGACCCATCAGTATTTATTAATATCAAAATATAATATTATTTAATACTAAATTAACTTGATAAGTCTTATCGAAATACCGAATATTACAGTTCATCCATAGATCAAGTGCAAGTCACCATGAAGAAATCTAAAATCAAACAAATGATTACATCACATTTGTCGATATTATCCTTCTCAAAAAGATATTTGTTCCGATTATTACGAAGAAAATAAATTGTACCTGCAATCACAACTGTTGCCATTCAATTTTCCAAATGCTTCTCCTAGTATTTAAAAGATGTTCAATTGGCCACCTTATTTTAGTCTTCATATAGGCAAGAAAATCTATTGTTACTTTAAATAATATCTCAAGTCCATTTGATAAACTTACACTTGAAGGACAAATGATTAACAAGCTCATCAAAATTTTTACAGAAAACATATCTCAAGTGGATACAAAGAAAAGTCAATCTGTCCATCATACCCAAAAAAATCCCAACTTGCCAACTAGAGAATAAATGTATAAGAGGAAAGGTATTTTGGGCCCTAAGGAGTGGAATTTTGTGCCCTAAGCAAGATATGCTCAATTGACCTTTGGAAGAATAGGTTGAGAAATTCTCCATATAGATTTAATAGAGAATCTTCCACGATTTTTCAAAACCTTAAGAATATTGTCCAAAGTATCAAGGTTGTGATCATAATCGAGTTACGATCTAATGAGAGATCCCATAACCATATGGGCACACCTAGTCCATCTCAATCTGGCACCACAAACGGCAAAATCAATTATAGTGTCTCACAAGAGACCAAAACCTAAAGTAATTCAATTAGAAAAAGAGATAATGGGAGTCCATAAATGATGCCACCAATCTAATCAAAGAGAAGTATTCTTTTCATTGCCCACCATGTTGCACACAAAAGGTCTCAAATGCATATACAAATTGTTGATATTATGGAAGCTCCACCACATTGATTACGTAATTATAATCATCGAGATACATCATATACAATGTAGTATCTCATCTCCAAACACATCTAATAAGAGATATCATCACTATTGATAATCCTCCACAATTTTCTAGTTAAGAGAGCTTTATTCCAGGCATACAAATTCCTAATTCCAAGGCTCTCCTCATCTTTAGGTTTGCACACATTTTTTCATGCCACATTTAGAAAGGATTTGTTATTGTCTAGCCTAGGCCATAGGAAACAATAACGGATAATGCCTTAGATGCCTTTCTAAATAACTTTAGAAAGAATGAAAATAGGAAACTAGTGGGTGTGAATGTTAGATAAGATAGATGATATAAACTGAAGCCTACCTTCAAAGGCAAGCTATCGGTTTTTTCAAGACATCATCGAGCCACAAGTCTTGTCGATAAGGACTACATAGTCAAAAAAGTGAGGCGATTCGATTTAAGAGGAATACCTATATATCAAATAGAAAGCATCTCTATCTTGAAGCTGATAATATCTAGGATATCATCCACAATGTCTCGTCGTTAAAGCATATAAAACATAAGTTTTTCTCCTTATTTGAGACAAGACTAAAAAATACATCAAAATCCAAAAGGCATTAAAAAAGAATAGAGGTTAATATATGGTTAACCTCACAGAATAAAATAAGATTATCTGTAAAAGTTAGCTTAACAGTCTTTGTATTTTTATATCTCTAGTGATATTTGAAATCAAAGCTGTTTAATGTTCTAACTATGATCATGCTTGCAAGTTTTTCAAAGGCAGAACAAATATTTTGCAGGAAGGCGGATCACCTTAACACAAGCCCCTTTTCCCTGAAGAAACTAGTGGAGATATCATTAATTGAGATGGAAAATATGGTAGTGAATGAATATTGATTAATCTTGTCAATGAAAGTGGACAAAAATCCCATAGGTAGCAAGGAAGATAGGATAAAATCATATTCAATATAATTATAGATTTCCGTGTTATCAACCTTTATTGCATACCAATTAGAACATTTATTCAAATAATATTTATAATGTAATTCTTGGGCAAGTAAGATAATATTACAAATGTACTTTATTTCTCTAAATGTTGTTTGACATCGATCAACAATGGACTCCAAGGAATGAATTTGGGAAATAACATTGCATATAATATTGTAATACAATTCAAAAATTTTAGAAGGGATTTAACTTTGTGAATGAGACAGCCTCGTGGCATCAATTTGCTTGAGAATACACCAGTCCAAAATAAATTAATGATCATCATGGAAATGACAAGCTCAACAACATCCCACAAGGATTGGAATAACATAGTAGAGAAGATTTATGAACTTAGTTAACAGGGGCACATTCTTAGATAAGTTATGGGGATTTTTTAAAGTTAGAATTATTCTAATATTTATATTTATTATTGATATGTCTTTAAATTTGAATTGTTATACAAATTAGGAAATAATTTAATTTTTCATGGCGGATCGCACTGAAACTGATCCGATCTCCATCACTTTGAATTTGGATCCTGCGCAACACAACTAACAAATAAAAGGTCAAATAATTGACGGAACTTACTTCCTGGTATATCATCCGATACTCAAATTAATAATCTTTCTCAAATAAGTAGAAAGACGTAAGGATGTTAGAGATGTGCATGTATACATGTTTTTTGGGATTTGACAATGTAATATCTTGAATATTTTTGAATTTATAATTTTATAAAAATACATTATTTAATTAATTTTAATGATCATTCAACTATTTTAGTAAATATTTTTAGTATTAAATCTTATGATTTAGTTTAAATATTCAAGCTATTAATTTGAATTAATGATTTGAGCTTAGATGTTTTAACCCTTAAATTTAGTCATAATAATTAATGTACTTGATTGAATTATATGTTTAATTAATTAAGTGAACCATTATATATTTAAATTATATAAATATTAGTATTTTAAAAATTTTTAAAAGATAATTATAAAATTAAATTTGACAGGTTAAAATATTAAAAATTAATATTAAAGTTTTAAGTGTTATTATAATTAGATAAATAATTAATTAATATTTTAATTAATAATAATAATAATAATAATAATAATAATAATAATAATAATAATAATAATAATAATAATAATAATAATAATAATAATAATAATAATAATAATAATAATAATAGAGAAACAAATAATAGGAGAAAGAAAAGAAAAAGGAAGAGAAGGAAAATAAAAAGAATGAAAGAAGAAAGAAAGGAAAGAAAGAATAAATGAAGGAAGGGAAGAAGAAGGAAAGGAGAGAGAGAGAGGAAGGCGCGGTGACAGATTTCCAACAAGGAGGAATGAAATCGGCATCCCAAATGGAAACCCTAAATCGACCCTTCATTATTTAAGGAGACGATGGGGGAAGGAGAAGGGAGGCCATTGTTACTCTAACCGTGAGTTGATACCGTCATCCTTGTTCCTCTTCATTGCCACTGCTAATTGCTGTCGTATGTTGGGACGACGCCGACGTGTATGCAGTCAAAGTCACCGCTGTAGGTTGGTGTTGCCACCATCGTCAATTCATACAGCCACGTCGTAAGTGGAGCATGAAGCCGAAGCCGAAGCCGAAGCCGTCGCCGCTGATCTCCAAATCAAGGCAAGTAATCATCCATTTTGCAAGTAAAGTTTCTCCACCACAAAATTAATTCTCCTTCTATTCTTGTTGATGCAAATACTTTGATTTTTATGCCCTGATTTGGTGGGAAACTGTTGAAAGTCAAGAGTTACAATTTTGGAAAAACTGTATCCAGAGCTCCTTCTCGATAAGGAATTGACCGGCAATCTGGGATTTATGATGAATTAGGGTCGTGTCATTTGTGCAATGGAGTTATGTAGTATCCATCTTGCATGTGGTATACACTGATTCATGGGAGTCGACATAACCGTGGGAAAACAGAGCACGATGCTCTGTTTTTCATATCCCAACCAGGTTAAATGGCCCGGGGTGGAAGGGGAACTTGGCCAAATTGTTTTGCAAGTAAATTATTTCCTCCTCATTCTTAGATGTTGATTATATTCCTTCATGTAGTAATTTTGTGCCCACCGGCCCCAATTTTGTGGTAAAGTGAGAAATTTGGGGAAAAATAGGAGCTCGTTTGTAGGTGCTAATATTGGGCTATCGGTACTGTGCATGTATGTGTGCGAGTGTATTTGATATGCGGATGTATATGTGAACGTTTATGTATGTATTTATACATATATTTATACATGTGGCTTGTGGGCTGTTGCGTGTTGCTGTGAGTATAAGGATGCAGTGTGCTACTGGATGTGTGTATAGTGCTCTGTGTGTGCGTGCGTCGTGTGTTGGAATAAGCATGAGCAGCGTGGGCTGCGGTGTGCTGTGAGTATGCGTGCTGTGTGTGTGTAGATTGCAGCGTGTGTGCTGCTTGTGCAGTCGTGGGTAGTGTTATGCGTGGGCTTGGTGGCAGTGGGTGTGCTACTGGGCTGCGTTGCCGTGGACGGCGCTGAGTGTGCGCCGTGTGTGTCTGTGAGGGAAGCAGCGTGAGCTGCTGTGTGTGTGGGTGCAATGTGAATGGAGTGTTGGAGGTGTATACGTATACGTGTGCAAATAAATGAATAAATAAACATATATATGTAAACAAATATATATATATATATATATAAACATATATATGTGAATAAATATATATATGTATATGAGTTAGTATATATATTTATATATATACACGTATATGTGGAAGTACATGTAAATATTTATGTATGCATATGTGTTGCTATGTGCACTGTGCGCGGTGAGTGTATGCACTGTGCACGGTGAGTGTGGGGCAGTGTGTGTGCATGTGGTATGTGTTTGTGTTGATATAAATATAAAGATATTTATATACGTAACTAGAATATGTATATATATACATAAATTATTTATGTGTTGGCTGTATATGTTTATATTGTGTGCATGGGTAAAAATGATAATAGTCTATTAACTGATTATTTCTGTATCTCATCAATAAATTTCGATAAATTATTCTTTACGTTAACTTTGGTGGTGTCGGTACATTTATTGTCACTCTATGGCTAAGTTGAGGATGGCACATGAAAACACTAAGGTATCGAGTCGAATGGGAGGTAACGGAATCTTAGTATAGTTTACATCTTTCCGATACGATTCCATTATGGAAAAGTAAATGAGAGTGTACGAAAACTCTACGGTAATCGGGCGTATGGGAGTCCGTAGGACCGTACATTAGTCTATACTTTTTCAATACTGATTCCATTTTGGAGATTGAGGTCGTTGATATTACGGAGGGATATTTATAACCTAGTGACCATTGTAGATGCTAATATTTGGGATATCATTCGGCGAGGGGTATTGGAGATGATATGAGCATGCTACAGGTACAGCCTCCAGGAGGACTGTAGGGGTAGTGGGGATACCATGGATACCGGGTAACCTCGTGGTACTCACCTAGCCGTCGGGAGTATAAATACGTGGCCTTTGGTTCACTATGGTAGATTAAGATTCAGGGAGATTCTTATTATCTCATACAGTGGTGACCTCAAATTGAGCTGATAATCAGATTCTTGTTATCTCGTACAATTAGTCGAGAGGGATGCTTATAACCTAATGACCATCGTAAATGATGATATCTGGGATATCATTGGCGAGTGGTATCGAAAATGGTATGAGCATACTACGGGTACAGCCTCTGGGACGACTGTAGGGATAGTGAGGATACCATGGATACCAGGTAACCTCGTGGGACTCACCCAACCGTCGGGGACGTAAATACACGGCTTTTGGTCCACTATGGTAGAATAACGTCCATGGAGACTGTTGTCATTCATACAGTTGTGACATCGTATTGAGCTGATGATCGGGTTCGACGGAATCCATGTTGCTTCCTTGATACTTAGTCGTTCACGTGGCCTTCGGGTCGTGGACATGACATATTATTGAGTCTCAGACAGTGTTTGATATATTACCTGCTATTATTGATATTATTCATTGTGTTATTATTTGGGATGCTTAATTATACTCTTCTGTTGTTGATTATATTTACTTATTGGACATTCGGCTCACTCTTATATTTTATTGGCTCCAGAGTAGACAAATTGACATCAAAATAGAAGAGATCGCTGTGTAGACTCCAGGCACAGGTAATCTCCGTGATCGAGGCTTCTAGGATGGAAATTTAAGATTTTTGATTTAGTTATTGTTCGACTTATATTAGATTTTTTTTTTATGAGAATTGATATTTTGGGACATCGGATGCTTAATTATACTCATTTATTAAAGCTAATCTCCGTGATCGAGGCTTCTAGGATAGAAATTTAAGATTTTTGATTTAGTTATTGTTCGACTTATATTAGATTTTTTTTTATGAGAATTGATATTTTGGGACATCGATGTCATTTATTAAAGCTATTATTATTGCTAATATGGACGTTTAATTTATGATGCATTTATGAGGATCATTGATGATATTTTTAATGATGTTGTGTTCATTGATGACGTGAAATCGATAATTTTGGATGACTTAAGATATTAACCGTGACGGTCTGGGTCAAATTCGGGGATTCGAACTCGGGTGGTCACAGACAAAGGGGCGGCTTAGAGATGGAGGATGAGGCTTTCATGAGTGCGCCCGATTGAGAGGCGACTTAGAGATGGAGAACAAGGCTCCCATGAGTGCAACCAATTGAAGGGCCGCTTAGAGATGAAGGACTAGGTTTCCATGGTTGTACCCAGTCAGGGGGTAACATAGAGATAGAAGACAAGGCTCAAATGGTTGCACCCAACCACAGAGCAATTTAGAGAGACGATTTAGAGGTACATTCGATTGAGGGGCTGCACAGAGGTGTGTCCAATTCAGGGGTGGCTTAGAGAGCTCTAGGCGCATGCAATCATTCGAGATCCATCACCATGCTTCGAAGTCGTGGTTCAAGTTGTTGTGGACCCTACCGCAAGTTCTCTTTGGCCACGGAAGCATCGTGGGAACAAGATAATCGGTGAGAATGAGAGTGGCAGAGAGAGATGGATCCAAGTTACTCCCATCTTCTGAGCTGAGACCTCCTCCTAGCCAAGGCCTCTCCCAAACTATACGTGGAGGGACTCTTTACGCCTTGTTTCATGAATCATCATCGCCGGCCAAGCGGCAAAGGAGTTGGGAGCGCCATGGAGCTTGCGCAGCCATGAATCGGGATTGATGGCGTCTTAAGGGAAGGGTTGCGTTCGACGACGAGTGTCTCTGAGACTGAATGTTGCCTTCTCTTAGTCATCTCCCTCTTTCTCCATTTTTTTAGGGATCTCCTCCTTGGGATATTTTTCAAGACCCCCTTGTGAAGAAGGAAGGAGGGCTACCTGGCCTGCTTTAGGGTGTGCAACTGACAATGGTTGGCTCACGTGAATTCGCTGATCTGTCTCGACGATCACGGACACCAACTATGGCCATTACCATCTAGGAATATTTGCTGCATTTTTCGGTGGCGTGTAATCTTGCATCGAATATTCGTTCAACTATTGTCACCGTTTTGAAGACCATGTGTTGGCAAGAGCACATGGGTTTATCTGGTGAACCACTGAGCTAGTGGGCCATCTAGAGATCGAGTTACATGGGTTGCTAATTGGGCCTAACTCAGCTCTTCATGGGCCCTAGCCTGCACTGGATCTCGCTAAATTGCTACTTTCTAAGCGTATTCATTGGCGGGTTGAACTCTAGGTCGACCTTTGGATTATCCGACCTATCAATTATATTTGTCAAAATTCTTGTTATTTGTATGGTTTAATTTCATTTGATAGCTTAGATATTATTAACTATAAATCACGAGCAAAAGCAATTTCAATCACAAGTATATTCTAAGCCTTACCCTAAAAATCCTCTACTTTAGAGATCTGCCAAATTTTCATGTTCATCGATCAATTTTGGAATCAGATTCTTGGTTTTCTTGCTGCAAAATTGATCCATTCCTCATAAGAAAAATATGCAAAATGTTCCTTCAAATTTATATATATATATTTGATCAATTTTAAGACATCACCCACCCATAAGTCTTGTCGATAAGGACTTTATAGTCAAAAAAGTAAGGCGATTCGATTTGAAATGAATATCTATATATCAAATAGGAAGCACTTCTATCTTGAAGTTGATAATATCTAGGATATCATCCACAATGTCTCGTCACTACAGCATATAAAACATAAGCTTTTCTCCTTATTTAAGACAAGACTAGAAAACATATCAAAATTTGAAAGGCATTGAAAAAGAATAGAGGCTAATGTAGGGTTAACCTCACATAATAAAATAAGATTATCTATAAAAGTTACCTTAATGGTCTTTGTTCTCTATATCTCTAGTGATATTTGAAATCAAAATTATTTAATGTTCTAACTTTGATCATGTTGGCATGTTTTTCAAAGACAGAACAAACATATTGCATTAAAGTGGATCGCCTTAACACAAGCCCCTTTTCCACTGAAAAAACTAGTGGTGATATCATTAATCGAGATGGAAAATATGATAGTAGATGAACATTGATTAATTCTGTCAATGAAAGTGAACAAAAATCCCACATGTAGCAAGGGAGATAGGATAAAATTATATTTAATATAATCATAGGTTTCCATATTATCGACCTTTATTGCATACCAATTAGAATCTTTATTCAAATAATATTTATAATATAATTCTTGGGCAAGTAAGCTAATATTACAAATGTAAGCCAATTTTGTATCTTAAGGTATTGTTAGGAATACAATTTAAGGATTTAGTTATTACAGTGGGCTCATATAATTATTACAATATGATCAATGGCCATTATATTATTTTATTTTCTATATCATAATTAATGATGATATTTTATGAGTTATCTATGTTTGATGAGTAAGAATTATCCTAAAGGTCAAGTTAGAACGAATTTAAATGATTTCTTGAGACAAATTACATTTTTATATGTGAAAGAATTCACTAATATAGTTTTTTACACCGTTTTTGAACCCAATTGTGATTTTGCATATTGTGCTTATTATGATATCTAAGCTGAGGTCGTGATGGCGCAAGTAACAATGAGTAGAACTCCGTCAAGAAAGCTTAAAAGACCTCTAAAAGATTGATGGAATTATCGGTGGATGGCCAACGAGAGCACCTTCAAAGGATGATGGGGAAGTTGAACAAGCATACTTACGAAAGAGGGTGTCACCGGGGTCAGTGGCCATGGTCACCTCACAAATTAGGGTTTAAAACAATGAAGAAGCGAGAGAGAAAGAGATGGGGTATCAATTAACTTGTTCTTAATAATAAAATATTTATTCCTTGAAGTAGTAGACACTTTCAATGCTGTAGTGACGGTAACCATGCAGCCATGAGATGAGATGACAATAATAACATTAGTGGATATGATGTAGCCTTGAACACAAAATCAAATAATATAATCTACGTTCTCACTTTAATTTTACAAAATCAAATATTTTAACTTTTGTTTGGCTATTTTCTAAAAATTAAATACCGTGCTATAGTCTACACCTTATTTATCTTGTCTATTCCTTAATTAGCAATATGCAGGCTGCCTTATAGTTTTGATAATATATTTTCTTCCACATTAAACACAGAAGTAATAAATAAAAAGGAGGGAATGTTAACTATTATTTAATTATTATTAAAAAGGAGGGAATGGCCCACCAAGGAGCCATGGTTCTTCCATATTTTTAACAGGTGCAAATTAGGATTGACTCTGTTTATGTCAATACACCAAAGCCTTAATCTTCAAGACTGCGTAAGAAATAAACAGAAAAAAGTACATTTATTACTATATATATTATTTTTAATGATTTTTTGTGTGGATTATAAAAAATAATACAGATTTGGACCACGAAAAAATTTAAAGTAGTGGCATATGATTGGTCTGTGACATGACTTTTGACCTCAATATATTAGTAGACGGTGTCTTATTTTATATAAATTTGCAAAATGTACATGCCACCACAATTTATATATTAGCCATTGGCGGCATTACCTTTAGTTATTTACATATTTATTTAATTTATATGCTTACAATAAATGATTTTTTACACAACATAAAATAATAATACGTACAACAGATTTGATGAAATTTCATCCTTATTCTGGCCCCAAAAATTTAAAAATCAAAAAACAAAAATTCAATGTGCCATACTGTCCCTTTTTAAATAGTACTTATAATAGTCCAAAAATTATAAATTAATTTTATTGTTTTAATTAGTAAGAACATTCGTGCACAAGATAAAAAAAAAGACGTAATATGATTTTTGTAATAGTAAAATTTATTCTTTGAGAATGACATACATTTGACAAACAACTTTTGTAATAGTAATATGAGTGTGAGAAATTACAGAATTTAAAATGCATATTTATTGATCCTGTCACTATTCTTCAAACAATAAAAGTGACTTTATTCTATGAGAAGTGAAAACAACATCATCCTTATGAGTACAGATTCATCGTTTGAGACTCATAACGATACTTAAAGAAAATTGCACTTATATTATGAAGAAGCCTTGGACTGTGCGAAACGAGCTCGAAAAAAGGAAACGGATTTGTCCTTCGGAGGCAGGGTTTCCTTGATAATATTGTGGTTAATATACTTATCCTTCCAATTACAAAGTATTGGGAACTCTTCTGTTAATATTTCCTTTTCAGCAGCTTCTTGGAATAAAAAAACCCAGTAAGCAATAGTGTTGGCAACAATGTCCACAAACCCAATTCTTTCTCCTCCAAAGAAGTTTTTGCCTTCTAACACCTTTTCCAAAATCTTTAGATTCTCTTTTGTTTCTTCTATTACTTTTTCCACTTCTGTCTCTCCTCCCAATATTGCTTTCCGAAATGATGGGAAAAACTACACATTAAATGAGCAAAAATTAATTGCAATGTTGTGTGAAAATTAACTATACCAAATACTATATAACAAAGCGTTATAATATAATGAACAAACAAACTACTTAATTAATTAGACATTAATACTGAATCTAATCTAAATAAACAAAAAATAATAATTTAATGTGGATGCACAGTATTATTCAACTTAAATAAATGAAGAAATTACTAATTACCTTCTCGTCAATAAATTTAGCCCAAAATCGGGCTATGGCTCTTTCATATGGATCCTGAGGCATAATGGGGTTCTCCTTCCAAGTCTCATCAATGTACTCAAGAATTACTTGAGACTCAACAATAACCTTTCCATTATGTATGAGTACTGGAACCTTCTTATGAATAGGGTTGTATTGGAGAAGTTCTGGACTTTTATTCTGAAGATCTTCCTCGATATATTCGTATTCCACCCCTTTTATTTTCAAGGCAAGCTCTACCCTCCGACTAAATGGACTGAGCCAGAATCCGTAGAGCTTCACCCCCTCTTCAGCCATTCTAAGTTTTGTTATTTTCAACAAAGGTAGAAAGCTTTCGTTGAGAGAATTGATATGGACCTTCCGTGAGGGCCGGCAGCCTTTATATAGATGGATGAAGGGAGAGCTTACATGGCCGCTAACTGGTCCATCATGTACTCGCGGTACGTCATGCATGCTGTCATCGGACAGCTGAAAAAGGCAATATTAAATAATAATAACGCGCTGTTGGGCGATGGGAGGTTGAATTGTAAGCCATAAAATCGGTCCAGGACGTAATGCCTGACCTCGTTACTTTGAATCCGTGTGCTTGGCTTGAAATACAAAAATTCCTACCAAAATCAAAAGAGGACAAAATCAGCCACTCCCACCCAATACAAAGTTACAAGAGAAAAAAAAAAGAAAGAAAGAAATTCAAAAACAAAAGATATGGGTATGACAAACAGAACGCACTAGTAGGCCAAAAAAATATGGGAAGAGACCAAAGATGCCAAAAACTTGCCAGTAGACGGGAAGAGACAACAGAACTATGGGTATAACAAAAAACCCATGCAAAAAGACTTAAATTTCTCTCCATAGATCAAGTGCAAGTCACCGTCGAGAAATCTAAATTCAAACAAATGATTAAATCACCTTTGTCGATATTATCCTTCTTAAAAAGATATTTGTTCTGATTATTACAAATAAAATAAACCGTACACACAATCACAGCCGTTGCCATTCGATTTTTCAAATACTTGTCCTTTTATTTAAACGACGTTCTATTGATCACCCTATTTCAATCTTTATATGGTCAAACAAATCTATCGTTACTTTAAATAATATCCCAAATCCATTTGATAAACTTATACCTGAAGAACAAATGACTAACAAGCTCATCAAAATTCTTACTAAAAACATACCTCGAGTGTATACGAAAAAAAGTTAATCTATCAATCATACTCAAAACAATCCCAGCTTGCCAACTAGAGAACAAATGTATGAGAGGAGTGGTATTTTGTGCCCTAAGCAAGATATGCTCAATTAATCTTTGGAAGAATAGGTCGAGAAATTCTCCAGGCAAATTTAATAGAAAATCTCTCGTGATTTTTCAAAGCCTACAGAATAGTATTTGAAGTGTCAATGTTGAAATCATAATCGAGTTACGATGTGATGAGAGATCCCATAGCCATAGGGGCACACTTAGTCCATCTCCATCTCGCACCATAAATGACAGAATTAACTGTAGCATCCCACAGGAGACCAAAACGTAAAGTAATTCAATTAGAAAAAAAGGACAATGAGAGTCCATAAATGATGCCACCAATCTGATCAAAGAGAAGTATTCTTTTCATTGCCCACCATGTTGCACACAAAAGGTCACAAATGAATCTGTAAATTGATGATATTATGGAAACTCCATGACATCGATTACGTGATCATAATCATCAAGATGCATCATATACAATACAATATCTCCTCTCCAAATACACCCAAAAAGAGTTATCATCACTATTGATAATCCTCCACAATTCTCTAGTTAGGAGTGTTGGTTCTCGTCACTATCTTGTAGATAATCCAATAAATTAGTTTGTTATCGGAGGATTTTTAAAAAATAAATAATTGAGTGCATTTTTTGGGGAGAAAATCCGAAGAACATTGGCCAGTCAATGGAGGTTGATCGGCTAAGAGTTAAAGTGTCGGAGAGGAAATCTAGAAGGAGTAGGCCAGGTAAGGCAAAGTGCCGGTGAATGGAGGTTGACCGGTTAAAGGCAAATGGCCAGTTGTTGATTTTGGCCAACGAAGTTGACCAACTGAAGGAAGCAGATAGCTGAAGGCGCACACGAAAGCTTTGAGGCAAAATACAAGTCAACAAAGTTGATCGGCTAAAAGAGCACGATCGGCAGAAGCTGCGGAAGTTCTTTGAGGCAGATGGCCAGTCAATACATTGATTGACCAAGGAGGCAAAGCTGAAGGCATGTGGGAGCATTGGGGCAAAGTGTCGGTCAACGTGTTGACCGGCCAAAGTGGCAAAACACCGGTCAACACATTGACCGGCCAAAGAAGCAAACGGTTGGCGCACGGAAGCTCTTTGGGCAAATAGTCAATCAAAGAGTTGACCAACTATGGAGGCAAAGAGGAAGGCATGAAATCTACCTGTTAATGTCACCGGTATGGTATTCCAGAGGATTGGCTGCAATAATGGACCGAGGACTTGGTAGCAATGGGCCGAGGACTTTATACAGTAAAGGCCCAAGGACATTGTGGAAAGCTGATGTTGCGAACTGTTAGCAGTCAAGAGTTGGTGACAGGCTTTTACATGGTACGCCTTTTGAATAGTGCAGAGCAGGCATCGTCTGTGGAAAACTCGGGAATTGGTGAAGGTATAGAAATAACAGGGATGGCATGACCAATCATCTGTAAGGGGGCCAGTAGAGCAGATGAGATTTGGTGGAGCCGGGTCATTAGAAAGGCACAACAAGAGTTTCAGTTGGAGTGTGTGAAAATACCAAGGGTGTAAGTTGCACCATGCTGTGAGAAATCACCAAGAGCCTTGGTGCTATGCACCAAGGGCTGTGCTGGTGTGCAAGACAACACTAGGGGTGCTGTGCGCTATCCAGCATATGTGTCAGGGTGAAACAGAAGTTACCGTTTCACTACACTTGTAAAATATCTGTGAGCAAAGAGTACTATAATGAGAAGAAAGAGTTAAGAAAAACAAAGAGATAAGAGGGAATGCGAATTTTCTCACTCTTAGTGATTGTTTTCCTCATTGTCTGTTCTTTGGGGGGCTTGTGAAGCCAATGTGGGTTGTTGTTACTCTGTCTCGGGATTTTTGTAACCATTTTATATATTAAATATATTGATAGATTATATGTCCCGTGGTTTTTTTTTTTAATTGAGAAAGGGTTTTCGCGTTAAAAAATATTGTGCATTCTTTAATATTGATTCCTACTAAATTGGTGGCTGACTATGATGGAGAATTCGAGTTCTCCGCTACATCAGATCGAGTGAATTCGGGTGTCGAACCCTAACAAAGAGAGCTTTATTCCAAGCTTACGAATTCCTAATACCAAGGCTCTCTTCATATTTAGGTCTGCACACATTTTTTTAGTGCTACATTTACAAAGGATTTATTATTGTCCAGCCTATGCTATAGAAAACAACAAATAATGCCTTAAATGCCTTGCTAAATAACTTTAGAAAAAATAAAAATATAAAACTAGTAGCAGTGAATCTTACATAAAATAGATGATATAAACTGAAGCCTACCTTCAAAGGCAAGCCATCTGTTTTTTCAAGACATCACCCACCCATAAGTCTTGTTGATAAGGACTTTATAGTCAAAAAAGTGAGGCGATTCGATTTAAGAGGAATACCTATATATCAAATAGGAAGCACCTCTATCTTGAAGCTGATAATATCTAAGATATCATCCACAATGTCTCGTTGCTAAAGCATATAAAACATAAGCTTTTCTCCTTATTTGAGATAAGACTAGAAAACATATCAAAATCCAAAAGGTTCGTTTTCAATTCATGGTCAGTGCCCATTTTCTCATGGTATCACAACTTTTACCATTCATTACTTGATTTACTGGATAATCTGACGCAAGATTTATAATATTACGATTAGAATTTATAAAGAAAGCTATTATTAAAATATTGATGCACATATTAAAATTCACCATGATCGATAACCTCTTTGGTCTATAAAAATTAACCCAAGAAACTAAATGTCGTTTATAGGATATTATTTCTCCAATCCCCTTTACTAAGTTGGCAATCTTTAGCTTCCATACTCACAATAAGTTACTATTTGGTTCTTTGCTAATGGACACTAATATTGTCACAGCTCCAATACGGATAGATAATAATAATAATATAAAAAATAAAATTTATATTTAAATTTACGGTCCAATTTTTGAAATTAAGTTAAACACTACATATTAATACCATAAATAGGATAATTAAATGTAATGGTTGTAGCCACATGAATGATAAATTATTTTCATCCGACATAAATAATAATGCATATTTGCTCAATTTATAATATCATTAAAAAAAAAGAACATCTTATTAAAAAAAAAACAATAGCAAAAAACCTATGCATGACTTCATAATAGTACATCCACTCAATTGTCAAACTGTGAAAACTCAGAATTAATTATATTTAATATATTAAATCTAAAATAACTCAAAATGCTACAATTAAATATTTTAAAATATAATTCGTTAACAACCATATGTACAATCTTGCAATAATATTGGGCCTGTTAATCTGAAAAGGTTTTAAAATACTACTTTTGTGAGTGTGACGCTTAAGAAATTATACATATATAATATATGAATATATATGAATAAAATAGATGTAAAGGACAATAAATAATGATTGCATGTGGAAATCTAAAATGTCCAATTCTGATCTGTTTTTGACATGTCATTTTATTTAATGTCTTATTATAAAAACAAGGTGTTATTCCCTTATAAGATCATAATCTATCAGTAACAAAGAATAACAATTAATCTTTGAAAAAAACTTATAAATGTGTTCTTTTCTTGTGTCTAGTTTTGAATATCTGAATATTAAATTTATAAAAGTATATGTTTGCTTGCATATGTATAATATTTGTTCCTGAGTTTGTTATTTATACTTTTAATTTTGGTGATTTTTATACCTTAATTTTATGATTATTGTTTCTTTGAATGTTAAATTTCTACTGTACCGTATGAAGTGATTATTTAAAAGATTAAATCATAAATATTTTACAAACTAGCATTGGATTTATTTGGAATATTTGTTTTGTCAGGTGTAAGAAAATTTTAATTAATTAGAACCTCTAATTTATTATATACGTACTCCTTTTTCTTCAAATTGTATGATATTAAATATTAAAATTGATCATATTTTGCACCCTCCCATAAAAAAAACACCTCTAACCCATCCTCTTGTTGCAAAGAATTCGATTATTACCTTCTTAATTTTTATACTTATTTTAGGGCATAGTTTTTATCTATAAAAGGGATTAACTTGATGTGTTGACCTTACAAAATCTAACTCATGATCTATTTGTATATGTAACTTCAACAGATAAAAAATATAAAATTTAAGTAGTAATTGAAAGTTTAAATCAACCATAATGAAAAGAGCAAGGTATAAAAAAAATTGAGTATAAATAAGTTTAAAATTTAACGATTCATATATATTGTGTCCCTTAAATGTTTAACTAATATGTGAAAAACTCATAGTATTAAATGAAAAAAGAGAGGAGAAGATAATTCAAAAACTGTAAAGATTAATGTACTACTATCTCTATAACATATTATTAGAGAAATTGTACAATAATATATCATAAAGTTAAGTTATTTATTAAATAGTACTATCTTATTAATATTGAGAATTAAAAAAAATACATTATAATTAAATTGATATAGAAACTGATAGTAAATACAATAATATCTTATGATGTTGGGCTAAAGATTGGTATTTTTTCAATTGTTGTTATAATCTCGATATGCAAGTATATTATGTTTTACAGAATTTCACAATTTGTAACTGTGATGAATATTTATTGTCAAAAGGTAAAACTATTATTTTTTATTCTACAACATCATTTGGTTGTATTTTTTTGTATTATTTGGCCTGCATGATATATTACTTATACCTGATTGTTACAGAAAAAATATATATTGTTAAATGAAAATCATGTAAATATGGTGATTTAAAAAAATTGATGAAAACAATTTCATACTTAGTGCTTTGATTTTCAAAGATACTATTACAATAAGTATAAAATTGATAAGGCAAAGATTGAAAATTATTATCCTAATGTAGATATTGACCAATGGAAGTAGTCGGTTCTAGAATATAAGAGAAGTCAAAGTTTCAGATAAATACATAACTACTCTGTATCATTCATCTATAGCATTAATATTCCTACCATTTTTTATTCTGATATACTTGTCATCTTTGAACTCTTGTGTACAAAGAAATTTGAATGAAATCATAAACATAATTCAAAGTGAAGGAATCAAAATCTAAAATTGCGATAGTATAAAAGACATTATAAAAACTGAATTTTGAATGAAATTGAAAGACACAAAGATTTACCAAAGGCATGTCTCTTTCTTTTCCTTCTCCCAACCCTAAAAAGACACATACCATGGAGATTTGATGGAATATAAGTACATAAGTTTTATTTAAAACTTTAAGTCATTTATCTATATAGTTTTTTTAATATTTTAAATGTTGAGATGTTAAGTATCAGATGACAAACATTACTTCTTGGCTTAAAATGTAGGATATGCATTAGAATAATTCAAAAAAAATAAGTAAATAAAGAATGATTTATTGTGTTGGTACAAAATCTATTATATGAATTTTATATGAGATAATAATATATATCCTTAATACAAATCTATTTATGGGCTTCAAATATCTGATGTACTTTATTATTAGCTAATATTTAAAAATTTATCTACAGTAAAGTGTCCCACCTCCTAAAGAAATAGTAGAACAAATGAAATATTTGACATTGTTGGTGAAAGAAAAGAAAATGAGAACTGAAAATTAGGATGATAATAAGTGGGAAGATGAATATTATAAACTCTTAGAATTACATATGACTCAAATTGAATAATATGATATTGATAACTTGATGACAAATGAGATTTTCTCAATTGTCTTTGGCTATAAATCTACGTATATAAGAGGGATTGGAGAAGGTCCTCGACCAATCAGAAATAATCATAATTATATAACTACAATTAGTGAAATTGCTAAATCAAAAAAAAAAAAAAAAAGAGACAAATTTCGTGTCAAATTACTCATTGAGTTAAAAGTTAATCTATATTTTGACATGTAACCATTATTTAAAAAAAAATTATCTATAATATAAACTTTAAAGAGTGTAAAATTATAACTGCCTTCTTACTATAATTTTATTGCAATTCTATAATAACAAAATATGATAAAATTTATCAATTCAAAGTGATTTTAGTTAATGCTGCGCTTCAAATTGGAGACTGTAATCATCTTAATGGGATTGCCAAAATGGTTAATTTAGCATTGGCACGGTTGGCATTACATTGATAAAAGTATTAGCGGGCATGAATCGATATCGGCTTCCCCAATATTAATATTTTTCGATACCATCACAATATCACAATATATTTATATATATTGGTAATATATTTGATATCGATATATATTATCCGATATATCGGATATTAATATAATCGTGACCATTATAGATATAGATATTTTTATTCATAATTGGTGGTGATGGTCATGATATTGGATGTGGAGGTTCAATTGTTATTCTTATATGCTAGAGTTTCAGGTGTGGTGAGTGCCAAGTGATTATGGCCTTTTGTTTTGTTGCACTTCTCCCTATCCCTCCTCGCAGGTTCTCATCATACAGATACCTTTTGGCTACTGTAGGGTTTAGATTTGAACCATCATCTTCAGAAGTGTGGGGGCTTTGTCTCAAGGCATGTGGTGCAGGCACATACAGGACGAAAGAGAGCTGCACCACTTTTAAGATGTCAGGTAGAAAAATAATTCTACAGTAAATTTCATTCCCTAAAGGGTAGAAAATGTAAGTACAAATTCTGGCTATGAATATTAAATTTAAGCACATTTTATTAAACTATAAAAAATATACTTGATAATATTATTTTTTTAAACTTTTTAGGTTGCTGAAATAAATAAAATTGCGCAGATGGGATGAAGTTAGGTATATTTGAAAGATTACGACATCGATATTCAATAAGTTTTTTCATAAAATTTTTAAAAAGTACTAGAAAAACTTCTTAAATTATCGTAGGACAATTTTTTTTTTTAATTTTGTAGATATCATTTGAGTTTTTCTATCAATATAAATTTGATATTTGCAATAAAATTTTAGCAATTAAATTATATGATTTCAAAATGAAATTATATATTTCTGTAACATAATTATTTGTCACTAAGTATATATTTTAGTTGTGCATTTAATTGTTATTAGAGGCAATATTTATGATTATTAAAAATATATTTTAGTGATAAAATTATTTTTTCTAATTGTAGGATATCATTTAGTTACCAAATATTTTCATCATAAAACAAACCTTTTAGGGACACTTATCAATTCGTCACAAATGTATTTAGTGACTGGTTTTTAATAAAGATTTAGTAATAAATTTTTATTTTGTTATTAAATTATTTAATAAAAATTCATAACTAATAATAACAAAATATTTTATCAATAAAAAAAATTATTATAATGACCAGTATTACTTGGCTCAGTAGCCGTGTTTGACTTGAATTGTTTATGTCTTACAAATAATTATTTCATTACTTAGTTAAATCTTTAGGGAACTGCAGATATGTTTCTAAAAATATTATTCATGTATATGGCGTCAATTTTAAGATGGATTAAATGTAATAGTAAAGGGAGTGTGAGTGGGATATATTTAGAAATCTGGGCTTCATAGATTGTATTGCTATGGGTGGCTCACTATTACCACTGAGAAGTAGCGGTGACTCGAGAGAAGAGAGTTCGTTCTTTCTTTTTCTTATGGTCATTTTTATGATTGGTATATTCTATAACCTTATATAATTTTGTATCGATGTCGGGTTATATTTCGTCAAAATGCTATATCAACATATATCCCGTCTTTTTTGTTCCGATT